>OY019131.1:13923421-15123421 GCA_955652365.1 Eristalinus aeneus | reverse complement strand
TTTCAAATAACAATCTTACTTTATGCCCATTTGAAAATGTCCGGATTCGTTCTGAATAAAATGTGTTTGCGGGAAGTTTTGATGTTCTTTCATAATAGAAAGACAAGTGCAGCTATAGCCCGTCGAAAGCTGTTAGTACTTTATGTTTAATCTGTTCCAACCGATAAGCTGTGCAATGATTGTGTTCGATGCTTAAAAACTGTTGTATTATACTTCGAAAACAAAGACCTTGCCTGTCATTCTAGAAAGTTTAGAAATAAGGAATTGGAGGCCCTTCTGGATTAAAATCTATGCCAAAACCACACAGAGCTGACAAGATTATTGGAATTGAAAGAGTAAACAACTTCTAATTTGTATTTATTCCAAGGGAAAGAAATTGACTGCCGATGACACTGAGGGATGTCGAAATGTGATTTTCGTTTACGAACTGCTTTTTGGAAGACATTAGAGGAAAGCGTCTTTGCACCGTTTCCTGACTAGAGACGAAAAGTGGATATACTGCGCCAATTTCGAAAAAGGCAAAATATTATGCAAGTCCTGATGAACCTGTCCGATCATCGCCCACATCGATCCCAAGGAAAACATGTACGGTTCAAGGTCATGATGTGCAAATGTTGGAGCTAGACGAATGTGGTGATTGATGAGAAAGTTATCGGCTACAACCAATGTGTTTGAGCCGTGCATTGAAATGACCCAAATGCATGACAAACTGATTTAATAAGAAATACAGCACGGCCTCAAGTGGCTGTGGCAGTCAAAAGAAATGAAAACGCTGAAATTAGAGGTCTTACCCCACCCGCTTCTTCGAACCTTGCTGATTCCGACTACTGACGGATACAAAACAACTTGGGGAGTAAGCAGTTCATGGCCTCTTGAAGAAATCGAAGAATGACTCAATGATTAGATCGGTGCCAGGGAGGAATTAATTTTATTACGTTCCACTTAATTTGAAATGTAAGGTCACGGCACTCAACCGGTTCCTTAAATTAGAAATTATCTTTTTCATTCTCATTTGCATAACACTCTCTTCTAATAGCCTACGTTTCAATGTCAACATCAAAAGGCACTTCCTTTGGCTCCTTAATCGATTTCTCTATCAGATCTTCGCCCACGAGACCTAATTCATCGAATTAAAGCACCCTTAAAGTACATAAGTACATCAGTAAATTGATCGGCGTTTGTTTACAAGCGATTCTCTTCTTGGCTTGTCTTCGGCATTCGAACGTGTTCCGATTTTTATGTACCTATGAAGAGCATAATCGCAACTTTATTCGCCACCCAGCAATTACAATCTGCTATGTACTCCGATGGAATTATGCCATCATCTTTAAGGGATACATAAAAAATAACCATCAAATAAAATCACTGGCTTTTATTGACTGGCCGAACCTGTGGTGTCAATTATGTTTTATGCCTCTGCCTGACTTCGATCAAAACAAGGACATTAAACCAGGCCTAGACAATAGAGAACATGTGCGAGAGCGTCTTACGCAACATTGTCACTCCCCCCACTTAACCTCTCTCAACACTCCATTGATGAAAGGGATTTTTGTTTCAGAAATATAAATCCAAACACATGTCATAATCATACCGCCCTCCGGGTGCGAAAGGATACCGTCAGTTGTATGTATTACCCTTTGGGGGCAGAGCACGTAAAGTAGGTCCTATAACTTGTGTAATCGGACAAATCGAATGTCTCGGACAGTTGTTGCCAAGACATCGATTTTCAATCACATTCCCCTAACATGCGGGCACCGAAAACAAGTCATGTGCCAAGTGTGTGTGTGTGTCAGAGTGGGAACAAAGACTTCCAAGGACGCACACACAAGTTGTAGCCTTCTTCAGTTTTTTCCTCGACGGCGGGCCCGGCAACCGAGGGCGTCTCGTCTTAACGCGAGATTCGAATGGCAACGAAATCGAAGCAATCATCCCATGATTTGAATTTCATTTCAATGTCAATTTTATTACAAGTATTATGATCATCGTGGCCACTGAGTGACGGCCCTCGAGGATATTTTAATGCATAATATTTGTTTGGGAGTAATTTCAAATTCAGCGACTCCGACCGGGGAATTGCGGAATGGTGAGGAATATCAATCAGGAGAGTTCCATGTTCCGAAAATAGAACAGTGTTGTTTTTCGATTTAAATTCGGTTTGAACGAAGGCGGATTAGGGGGAGTCCTACCCAGGTGTAATGGGAACGTAAAGAGGAAGAGGATGAAAGCGTACTTGTTTCTAAGAAAAGATAATAAGGCAGACAAACTGGTTATGTGCGATGGGCTCATTTGGAAACCTCAGGCTTGGAGCTGGTGAAGAAGCGGATTAAGCTGTATTAAGGTGTTGCTCCTGACTCGAAGGACCAAGATAATGCTCCATAAGACGCTCATCCTTCAACAACATCTTTTTGGAAGGGAGTGATGGATGTTTAGGTAATGGCGAGGCGGATTCTTGGGACCTTGAGAAGAGAAATTTTGCGTCGAATACATTTTCATGCCAGAAAGGAACAGATATGACTTCGAACGTTCTGCACCAAAATGTGGAAGAAGTCCTGATGCACGAAATCGACTCGGCCACGTCGAGCGAATGGGGTGCAATACGCAAACTAGAGAGTCCTTGACTTCCACCGTATAAGTTCGAAAGGGGGAAAAGACTTCATTTCTGTAATAGACTAACTGCGGATTTTAGAGAGCTCAATATTTTCGACTAGAGGCAGCCTACGTGAAACCATTAGAAATGAAAGTCAGCAAGAGCTCAGATTCAGATAACTCATTGGTCTCTGGCTTGAAAAGTGCGTAAGGTGCTTCAGGTCAATAGAACGATGAATCATAATTTGATGTGATAGAAAATTTAGCATTTTCTCTGTGATTGGCCATGTACTAAAATGACATACCTAGCACTAAGGACGCTGAACCTAGTTGCTTCCTCAAAAGATTCATCAACGGAATGAAAGAATGAACGTAAGAAAGAACTAACCTAAGAGCCTCCTCCCTCAGGTTCTGTTCTTTTGCTCTTTAGGACAGAGCCAAAGTTGCAATGAATTTAGCTCCTAACCAAATTGATGTGACCTTTAGCACAATGGTTCTGTATGGAACGAAGTGCATTCATCGGCCACCTTAAACTAGCTCCTAACCAGTCTGCCTCTGTAGCTTGTCCCAAACCTGAGAAGATGCACCGGAACGTCCCATGCACTTGCCTTGTACAAATTCATATCCGCCTGCATTTTGACTCAGGATTGACTTCGCCTCTCTTTCGAACAGAGGGTATGTCAGCTACCTCGATTACCTACAATTAAGTAAGAGGTTCAACAAAGGACCAGTGTTTAAGCCTGAGCGCTCCAATGCAGTATATCCCAACCAAGTAGAGGATGATTGAAGAGCTTGCGGTCTGTGTGGTTCCCATGCGGCCAAATTTGAGAAAAATAGCTGGAGCAAATTGTTATGAGCATCCAAAGCAAGGAACAACTGAAGTGAAAGGCATAAGAATTCAGAATAAGCAGTGTGCTTAGAATTCATTCGAATGAATTTTGGCGCAGTTGGTACCAACTGAAGAGAAAGACATAGAAATTCAGAAGAAGAGCTAACCGCGAAGGAGCAGTGTTCTTAGAATTCTGTCGAATGAATTTGGGCGCAATTAGTACCAACTGAAGAGGACATAAAAGAAGGACATAAAAATTCAGAAGAAGAGCTAACCGCGAAGGAGTAGTGTTCTTAGAATTCTGTCGAATGAATTTGGGCGCAATTAGTACCAACTGAAGAGAAGGACATACAAATTCAGAAGAGCTAACCGCGAAGGATCAGTGTGCTTAGAATTCTTTCGAATGAATTTGGGCGCAATTAGTACCAACTGAAGAGAAGGACATACAAATTCAGAAGAAGAGCTAACCGCGAAGGATCAGTGTTCTTAGAATTCTGTCGAATCAATTTGGGCGCAATTAGTACCAACTGAAGAGAAGGACATAAAAATTCAGAAGAAGAGCTAACCGCGAAGGAGCAGTGTTCTTAGAATTCTGTCGAATGAATTTGGGCGCAATTAGTACCAACTGAAGAGGACATAAAAGAAGGACATAAAAATTCAGAAGAAGAGCTAACCGCGAAGGAGCAGTGTTCTTAGAATTCTGTCGAATGAATTTGGGCGCAATTAGTACCAACTGAAGAGGACATAAAAGAAGGACATAAAAATTCAGAAGAAGAGCTAACCGCGAAGGAGTAGTGTTCTTAGAATTCTGTCGAATGAATTTGGGCGCAATTAGTACCAACTGAAGAGAAGGACATACAAATTCAGAAGAAGAGCTAACCGCGAAGGATCAGTGTGCTTAGAATTCTTTCGAATCAATTTTGGCGCAGTTCGTGGCCTAAAACGTACATCGAATGTCAGACTGCAAGGAATGGCTTTTGGGATCAATTTGGTTAGGCCGTAGCTGCATTTATTTTGGCCGATGGAGTTATTGTATCCGCGTATGGCATTTACGTGACTTGAAATCCCACTCGGGAGTTGGGAAAACGCTTACGTCCTCACTTTTAGTAAACGAGGGCAATTGAAGGGTGGTTTTAAGAAGGTACATCGTGTACCCTTTCTCATGGAACCTGTGCCTAGATTTGCGCACAAACTATGATGTGACAGAAAATTGTAGTTTTCTGGTTTTCAGAGTCATATGAAGTACATACGGGATACGACAAATACAACCATTTTCTAAATTTACGTTTCGATTACCATAAAATGTCCAATTCCCTTCAATAGGGCCGCAGGTGTAAAATTAAGCCCAAGATCCGTCGTGTATATAACCGAAGAAGCAATTTTGAAGAAGTATAAGAACTTACGTAAAGCCTGAATCAATGTGCTTCCTTTGATTTTCAAAAATGACAGCTCAGCTCACGAGTGGATTAATGACTTTGTTTCCTCAGTTTTGACACGGCATTATGAACCAGCTCCCGCTCCTTTCTCTTCTGGTAGGGTTATAAAGGACGCACGTTTCTTGTCTATTGAATACTTCACAGAAAGGGACGTGAATTAAAATCACACCAAGAGGCCGACTGCTTTTCAGTAAGTTTGATGAAGACAGTGATGATTTATTAAGAAATTACAGCAACGCCAAAGACGTCATAATCGTTGCACTCAAGAAATAAGTGCGCCTTATCAACCACGACTGTGGCCGCCGTGGCTTAGTGGGTAGAGTGCGACGCTCACACTCCGAAAGTCTATGTTTGATTCCCTCGAAGTTTTCACGGCACTACCTCTTTCGAGCTGCTGACAACAATCAAGGAACAATAACTGTCTAAGAACGCTTCTCAAACTTCGCCGTTTGGAGGCGGCAAAAACTGTAGATACCTGCTACTCGTGAGAGCACAGTAACGCGCACAACATGTATAGTTGATAAGCAAGCTAGGCCCTGGTCCTTTTTTGACTGTCGCGACATACAATTGTTCCTATCAACCGCGATTTACAACCTGTTCAAATTTCTTCGTGTGGCGCTACGATCATCGCAGAATCTGGGCATCAATCAAGATAATTCTAAAGGCAGTACGATCTGTCGCCAGCTACCTCCAGTTGCTCACTCAAAGTTGTATGAGGTCCTAGGCTAAGGTGGCACACACAAACGGAGAGTATGTGCCACCTTAGCCTAGGCCTTTGTTCCATAGTCCCAATGGTTCCGAGTCGAAGACTTTTCGAACCAGAACAGTGGTGCCCATAAGTGCGACATGGTCTAGCCATCCTAAGCGTTGTAATCGAAAACATTTGACCAGGCACATGTCGTTATAGTGTTCGTCGTTAAATTTTCTCATCCAGATGCCATCAACGCTAACATTATCAAAAATTGCACGAAAAACTTTTCTCTCGAAAATACTAAGGGCTTCCTCCTCATCTTGTAGTAACGTCCATGTTTCCGCACCATAAAGTACAACTGGGATGATCAAGCTGTTATATGGAGCAAGCTTTATTCTTTGAGAGAGCTTTATTACTCAATTGCCTCTTAAGCTCAAAGAAACGGTGATTATAATAATTGTTGGCGCTACAGTCCAAAGGGGGACCAGGGCCTAGCTTGCTCATCAACTACTCGTGTTGTGCGCGCTACTGTTCTCTCACGAGTAGAATGGACCTACAGTTTTTTGCCGACTCCGAACGGCGAAATTTGAGAAGCTTTCTTAGACAGTTATTACTCTTTGAGTGCTGTCAGCAGCTCGAAAGAGGTGGTTCCGTGAAATATTAGAAAAATTGGTGTTGAACTGGGAGTCGAACCTAGACCCTTCGGCGTGTGAGCGTCGCACTCTACCCACTACGCCACGGCGACCACAAAGAAACGGTGATTGGCAAGGATAATTCTGCGATTGATTTTGGTACTGATGTTGCTGTTCCTATTCACCGCGGAGCCGAGGTAGACGTAGTCCTGGCTGCCTCGAGGTTTCTGCTGCCTAGTGTGACGCTCTGTCCGAGACGTCGATGTTGTGTGTCCTTCCTTGATGACAGCATGTAATTAGTTTTGGCCTCATTTGCCGCCAGACCCATTTTAACCGCTTCCGCTTTAATGCCAGCAAATGCCTCATTGACGGCTCGCTGTGTTCGTCCAATCACGTCAATGTTATCAGCGTAAGGTAGCAATTGAACTGACTTCTGGAAGATCGTGCCTCTGGTATTGACTTGTGAGTTACGTACTCAAGGATGATTTTAAAGAAGTGCGTTGACTTGTCTAAGATTTTTCTCTCGAAAATGCTAAAGGTTTCCTCAACTGATTTTAGTAACGTCCAGGTTTCTGCGCCACAATTGGGATCAAGCTTTTACACAAGGCCAGCTTCGTCTTTCGAGGGAGGACTTAATTTCTTGTCGCTGTTTCTTTAGGCTCAAGAGGCAATGAGCCTATAGAAACAGCAATTGGCAAGAGTGATCCTGCGTTTGATTTCAGTACCAGTGCTGTTGTACTTATTTACAACGGAATCCTTGAATATTTCTAGGTTTCTACTGCCTAGTGTGACACTCTGTCCGACAAGTCGATGCTATGTGTCCTTTCTTGATGACTAACTGATACTTTGGTTTGGCCTCATTAACCGCCAGACCCACTTTAGCCGCCTCTGCTGCAGTGCCAGCAAATGCCCTATTGACTGCTGACTGTCTTCGTCCAAGCACATCAGTGATGTCGGCATATACTAGCATTTGGGCTGAGTCTCGGAAGATCGTGCATTAGGTGCTGACTTGTAAGTTACACACGATATTCTCAAGTCTCCGGCTGTACTAATATTTGAAAATTCTGCAGATTCCATCTGCCAAAGCGTTTTCGGTATGTCCGTCAGCGAACACGGAGAAGCTCTCCAGTTCGACCGGGGGACTGGAAAGACAGTATTGCCATTACATGAACTGTCTATTGGAGTGGATATTAAACTGTTAGTCTCCTCCACTCGTGAGGGAACAATATCACGCACAACAGAAATAGTTGGTGAAGATGGTACTCCTTGCTCTGAACTATAGAGGCGTCTAATTAACTTCTTTTAGGTTATGCTCACAGTTAAAGAGAGGCAATTTGTAGTTTGAGTAATCGCGAGATGTTGTGTTGGCCCGAAAATTGGTTCATTTTGAATGAATTACGCATGGATTGGTTTTGAGGAAAGCACAAAATGAAAAGCCAATTACGACAAAGTTAAAACCCGAAACCCGTCAGGCAACTTCAGCTAAGATTATACTGTAAGTTCAAGTGTATCAGCTCAACTTCTCCGCTTTTTCCATTTTACGTGGGGTTGTGGCTGGTTTTCCATTTCAGGATGATGTTCAGAAGCTGCTTATTTTCTCAACAAAACTTCATTGTCCAAAGTTTTCCTTCGCCACTGTGCCCCAAGTCATATCAATAATCGCTAGCACTTCAAAAGATTAAAGTCTCCGTCGCCTCATTTAAACAAATGGACCGACAATTTTTTGAGATCGCAATCGGCAGTGTAATTTTCTTCCAAGCGATTTCTGGCAGTCAATTCAAATTTCCATGACCAACAAAACTACACGAAGTACTTGGGAGTCCTTAATCGCCTAATCGTTTATGTAGCAAATTATAAGCGCCTTACAACAAATACAACTCAGTCGCTAATCCACCATTCCACTCGAACTTCGACTTTCATTCCATCGATAAAGAACAATCGACGTTGACAAGCTAAGTAAAAGCAGTGGCATACAATAAACGACTTCAGTTGGTATTGTTGTCCCGGCGCCCCGACTCGCTCCACACCCAATGCCAAAAGTCGATTTCTTCTGCAGACAAAATAAAACCGAAAACTTTTCTGTTGACATTTGCCACCACTCCAAGTGGCGCTCTGCAGCGACGGAACTTAATTTGCGCCGGAGTTCTGTGTGTATTATCCCCAAGCGGGGATCCCTAAAAAGACACCGACTGGCGCACACCCCCGGCTGACTGTAATCTGAAATACAAACTCTTGTACGGCAGCCGACGACATGCAAATAAACATGACAGGATAAATGGATAACATGTGTCACATCCAGGAAATCGATTTTCGTCTCATTGAAAAATTATAATGAGGCGCGGCATCAAAAAGTACGGAGTGGTGGCAATACGCCACGGGAGCAGCGACGAAATTCCGGCATTGATGATTTCCATGTCGGCAATGTGTCAGAAGTGCCAGTATCAACGTCAACAGCGGGAGAATGACGCACAAGATGGTCCGAAAGACATCCTGGAACGTCTTCTGTGTGTCCCATCGGGTGTTGTCATGGCGCCTGCAGCTGGAGGGGGCGTGTTTTAAAGGACGGCCGGTTTTTGAGGTTTTATGGAATTGTGCATTAATCCCTGACCCGGGCGGAGTGACAGCCATCAATTGACTTTGGATTTCCCTGATCAGTGACGTGCTGAGGATTTCCGACGTCACTTTAATGACGACGGTATCAGCCGGGATGGTTTTGTTGCCACTTCGCTCCGCCACTGGTGTGGATGGGCGTCGGTGGCGTATTTATCTCGTTTGGCAAATAAATACACAAGGCGGTTCAGGATTAGTGCTGTGCGAGGATAATTTGAGGTTGTATCAACGATGGGCGAGGGGGGGCTATCAATGATTAGTGTTGATGACAGCCCTTATCAAGGGTACATGTTGTGGCGCCAGGCGCCAGGCGATAGACTCGAAATGAGCATTTGAAGTCGTCGTTGTGTCCTGATTCGGTCACATGGGAGTTGTTCAGACCCAAGTGGGGAGAGACTTTTACATTCTGGGTCAAGAGCGTGCTAACCTGTAAGAAACTGAAACTGACAAACTGGCATTATGCTAAACTAAACTGCTTTTCTCAATTGCAACTCAAGCGAAAAGTCATGCAAGCAAGATGTGGAAAATTTTAAGGTCAACAGGAATGTCAAAGGTGTCCCCGTCTACACGCTCGTTGAAAACAGAGCCCAACAGAAAGAATTTTCAAGCAAAGACTCAGAGTCGTTCTGTAGTTTGTCAACAAACAACATTCAAAACAATGCACAGAATCAAATACGACTGTGCATTCCCAGTTAAAGCAAAACAAACAAACGCGCAAATACGCAGAGGCCTTGAAAGCAGTGACCTACACACCCCGCTCAAGCGGTACAATATTTAATTGCGCACATTCTGGGTCACACAAAGGACTCGGCGCTCGTGGCATTGTTGTTTCGTCAACAATGTAATCAGCCGTCCAACATGCACTGTGCCGGCATTCAGATGAGCTCCACTGGGCAGTGACGTCTTGGAATTTCACTCGTTTTCGTTAGTTGACAATGCAAACAGAGAACGGCAATTCCGGCTGCAGGAGTCACAAGCAATCCATGTCCATGTTCTTTTCGGATGCTCAGACCGAATGCAGTGAACTTGCAATCACGACCAAACGAAAACCGCATGTTTTCGTCCGTCGCTCTGGGAAAAGATTCACTCGGCAACTGGACGTTGCGTTGGAATGGAAATATTTTTGCAAATATTTGATGCAACCCTCCAACGAATGTATGCACACACGCTGCTCTGTGAATCTGGGGCAATATGCGAATACTTCAGCTACTTGAGACGTGTTTGGATTAATTTCGGTTGGATTTGTGGAGAAAAGTTTCGTTTCCTCACCGGAGTTTGAGTTCTTTAAATGAGTCTCTGTGGGAGTTAACCCCTTGGGAGTGTGGTTTCGTTTACGACGTAGAATTTAAAGCCTGTTACTGGGGTGAGGTAATTTGTAGTTTGAGTAATTGCGAAATGTTGTGTTGGCCCGGAAATTGGTTCATTTTGAATGGATTACGCATGGATTGGTTTTGAGGAAAGCACAAAATGAATAGCCAACTTTGTTGGATGGAGAGGAACTCAGTGGAGTTGCTTTCCGGTGATTTTCAATTTTGGTAAAGTTTGTGCAATATACAACAGTAAATAAGTTTCAATGGAAAAATGCTTTCAGCTGGAAGGTGTTTCCAGGAAAGACCCTTCCTATAAACTTCAGTTTTTGCAGATTTGATTAATGTTGTCAGAGTTGATCCATGGATGAACAGAAAATTGCCACTAGGCACCGTGTTTAATAAGAGATGATTAAAACGGAGAAAAGAAAGGTGGAGAGAGATGAGGAAAAAAAGGAGTTCACTAGCTATACTGCGACTGCACTTGTCTTTCCAATTTCCCTTCGTTTAGGCAAATTTGCCACATGCCTTCGAAGAAGCCAGCTTCTTGAAGTTGAAAGAACACCAATGTTTTACGGGGTGGTAACTTATTTCAGGAGTTTTTCAACGGCTTTGATAGTGTTAAGTAGAATCTGTAGAATCCAAAAGGACGATCATGACTCTAATATCTACCCCATATGCTCCATCAACAAGTTGGTTGCTGCTACCAACTTTGAGGAATATGTCTACTGAAGGTAGCTTTCATGGTCAGGCAGCATGTCCGACGTACTTTGTCAACACCTACAGCCATTTGGCACCGTACTGAAATGATACGTACCAGTTATCGACAGCATCCGGCCGATAATCCGCTATAGACTGAATTTTCACGCAATACTGGAGAAGAATATCTTGTCTTAAATCGATAGGCACTACCACCCCGTAGATTTTAACGACGAGTAGGAAGATTATCATAATGTTGTGTTCTTGTTTTTTTGTTGTTGTTTGAGTTTGGGAAACACTGCACTGGAGATGCGGAGATGCAGAGATTCTGAGAGAGTTGTATTGATTAAGATTCCTAAACTGGTTTTTTGAACTACCTGGCAGTAGCCTACATTTAGGATTTGCCATGATTAGTTATTCCACTCGATGGCAGAATTCGGAAGGCAAGAAAAACTTCTCCGGCTAACCCATACTCCACACACTGTATATTTCGACTCAGCGACTTCGCCGGATTTTGGAAAAAGACGAGATGTCGGAGCATTTCCTCTTCTCTCTCGGCGGTCCACTGCAAACACGGGTTTAACTTTTTTCTGCACGCCAGTCCAGAGGTTGAAATACGCATATAATCGGTATCATTGTGCCTTCCCAGCGTTATGTTTAAGAAGTTTCCACGAAGATTTAAGATCAGGCAAAACACCGAGCTCTGTGAGGGACAAACCATAATATATGTCAAATTTCTTCCTTCTGCAAGGTCGCCGTGGCGTAGTGGGTAGAGTGTGACGCTTACACGCCGAAGGGCCTAGGTTGGGCTCCCTGCTCAACACCAATTTTTCGAGTTTTTCACGGCACCACCTCTTTCGAACTGCTGACAACATTCAAAGGGTAATAACTGTCTAAGAAAGCTCTTAAATTTCGCCGATCGGAGTCGGCAAAAAACTCTAGGTCTCTTCTACTCGTGACAGAACAGTAGCGCACACTACACGAGTAGTTGACGAGAAAGCTAAGTCCTGGTCCTCCTGTGGACTGTCGCACCATACAATAAATTAGTTCCCTTCCTTCTGCCTTTTAGTCTTTAAAATTTTCCGGCTACAGAGATCGTATCTGGCAGTACTATAAATCACTGGAAAAGTCTTGACATAACCTACAAAACGATACGAAACTTATGCATGTTTAGTTTAGATATTACGTTTCAACAGTAATAGACGTGTAAACATGAAGTTCACTAACGCCGAATTCGCGTTGTTTTAAAGTTTTCCCTCGTTAACGGCAAATTCGCTAGAGAAACGTTCCGTGAGAGTAATGGTGTTTTGGGGGATGGAACTCTATCACTTCGAACCGCGGAGGAATGGTTTTGACGATTCAAAGCCATTGAAAACGGCACCATGCATAAGCCAGCCGGCGGAAAACCTCTGACGACGAATACAGATCGAATCATGGAAATCATCGAGTAAGACCGGCATGTGGCATCTTGTGACATCGCCCAGGAGATGGGAGTTAGTCACCAAACCATTTTAAGCCATCTGCAGAAGGCTGGATACAAAGAAAATGCTTGACGTTTACATGATTTGACGCAAAAAATCCTTCTGGACCGAATCAACGCCTGATGTTTGGGTGCCATATGATTTGACGCAAAAAAACCCTTCTGGACCGAATCAACGCCTGCGAAATGCTGCTAAAACGGAACGAACTCGACCCATTTTTGAAGCAGATGGTGACTGGCGACGCAAAATGGATCACATACGACAATATCAGGCGAAAACGGTCGTGGTTGAAGGACGGTGAATCGTCCCAAATAGTGTCCAAGCCGGGATTGACGGCCAGGAAGGTTTTGCTGTGTGTTTGGTGGGATTGCAAGGGAATCATCCACTATGAGCTGCTCCCATAAGGCCAGACGCTTAATTGTACCATCTACCGCGATCAACTGGACACCCTGAAGCAGGTAATCGACCAGAAGCGTATAGAATTGGCCAACAGGAAGGGGATTAGTGTTCCACTAGGACAACGCCAGACCACACACTTCTTTGATGACTCGTCATAAGCTACCTGAGCTCGGATGGGAGGTTTTATCGCATCCACCATATAGCCCGGACACCAATCGTTGTTAAGCCATATTTAATGTTTTCATAGCCAACTTGCAAGAAATTTGTCTCACTGCTTTCCGAAAAATAATAATAATTGCTGGCGCAACAGTCCACAGGGAGACCAGGGCCTAGCTTGATCATCAACTACTCGTTTTGTGCGTGCTATTGTTATCTTGCGAGTAGAAGGGACCTACAGTTTTTGCCGACTCCGAACTGCGAAATTTGGGAAGCTTTCTTTGACAGTTATTACTCTTTGAGTGTTGTCAACAGCTCGAAAGAGGTGGTGCCGTGAAAAAGTTCGAGGTGTTCAGCCCGGAATCGATCCTAGACCCTTCGGCGTGTGAGCGCCGCACTCTACCCACTACGCGACGGCGGCCACTGCTATTCTGTTTAGTATTTGTTGTGCCAATATGAAAGTAGCGGCATGGTGGATGGTCAGCACGTTCATTTGATTGCGCAGGCTGGTGACGTTTGATAATGAACGACCCTTTAAATTTTCGTCAGAGCATGCCTGGTTTCCACCAACAAATACCTAAGGCATATGTTCCACTTCAAAAGCTGTGTTCCTCTTCAAAGGCACAGTCTAAATATTCCAAAAATATCCCACAGCAAACACTGTTCAATTCCCACATGTGTACGTGTGGGCCTTCCAGTGAAAAATATTTTTACATCACTGGCCATTCACATCATCCCCACCAGCCAAAGGTCGACCTCTGTCAACTGGAAAGTGACTACCGAAGCGGAAGAGAGACGGAGGCGATGATTCGGTTTCGTTTTGGTATGTCAACCTGTCAGAGAAGAAGGCATGTTATTTACGCAAAGCAGATCAGGTTTCCTTGGGTTGCATGGATCCTAGTTGAAATTTCAAAAATATTTTTATTGCGTCCTCAGAGTAAAGTACGAAATATGGATACTAAGCCATTGTCTCCTGAACGCGAAGTGAATCATGCAAATTCGCTTAGGGTCATCGCAGGGTCTGTATATTCCCAGTGGTTGTGTTGGCTTTGATGATTAAGTGTTAGGGTGCCCCTTAGTGAAACCGACAAGTGCATTAACTTTATCAAAACATTATCATCATCAAAAAGCAGGATACCAGCAATTTGTCGTATCGCAAGCTTTGATTTAACACCACCATCAGGCAGGTCTGCTCCTCCAACAACCTCGAACTCCCATCCCATTGCAAAACTTTCCCTGCAGACATTAAAGTGATTTAAAGCGGTTCTCTAAGCGGCCCATTCTGTTGCCGTCGTTGCTGTACAATTCATTTCCCTTTCGGTAATTGATGACAACTCATCGCCACACCCAACCACCCTTTTGACTTGAAGGACTTGTCACTCCGATTCATTTAAATCAACATCTGCTCTGACAATGGAACTTCTTCTTTGCTGTCAGTGTGGGCCCTAGTCTTCTTCTCTACCCAGACTCCCACTCATGTTCACACATCCATATGCCAGCTGAATGCTTCTGAAATTTCTGGAACGCCGCTGTCGCGTACGAGCACATGTATGGTACGCGTTTGGAGGGCCACCCTCGCCGAGGGAGGCCGCACACAAAAACATCCGCATTTGGATCAGATCAACAAATGTGAACTGACATTAATTTTCCTTTTCCCGCTTCGTCCCGGCTAAAAATAAACGAGGGATACACACACAAAGTTTAAAAAGCATTCAAGCAGTCAGCCAACCGTATCCCACTTACCCTCTGTCCACCCAACCGCTTAACCATCTCATTCGCACCACATCACATTTGGCCGTGATGAGGGAGTCGGCGTCTACTACCACGGGGGCGTTAAACATCAACAAGGGTTCTATTACGGACACCCGACACAGGATACTCTGCACAGCCCCGAATACAGGAGGAGAGCGTCTGTTACATGCAGACTTTGCTGTCAGTCGATATAGTATACACGTCGCCCGCGGGAGGGTGGAAATTCACTTTTTTGATCTCGAATCCGCACGCCCTCCACTGGGGGACCTGCATTCAGCCTTTACAACGCCTCTAAACAATAAAGAGCCGAAAAAACAGAACCGGAGAAGTTTAGTGCTTTGTAGCCAACCCATTTTCGCCCTCCATCCGTTCGGGTGCAATAGTTTTTCAGTTGGCCTCCGGGGTGTGCTGTGCTCTGTCACGGCGCTCGCAAAAACTAAAACAAGTTGGGAATGAAAATTTGTTCCTTTGTCGCCGCTTGGTTTTTAGTTTTTGCTTTCACTGCAGTTAGGATGTCCTGTTAACATAAAAACCGATGTCAGTAACTCTTAACTTTGATAATTTGAAGTGCGGTGACATTCGAACGCTCGTATCGCATTCCACGCTTCCACATTCGCTTGTGGCGGGTGGCGAGAATTGATATTAGTCAGTTGGGTCGGTTGGCGGTTGCCGACAAAATCGCATTCGAATGAATGTAGAAGCGTGGTTGTGGGCGCTTAATTTTGAAAACGCTCGACTTTAAAACAAACCTCCGCCGCTGTCGAGTGTTGATAGAGGGTTGACATTCGGTCTGCCGAATATCGCACCGTGGGCAGCGAGAGTTATTGGATTCGCGTTGATGCTCATTTCAGTTTCATTCGGCTTTTAATTAGAATGCAGTTGCATGTCCCTGACAGACGGGGCACTCGTTTGGCCAAATATGGGTGTGTCAAGAGACGACATGGTCAGTCGAAGTGACAACTTTAGGATTTAATTGAAAACATGTTCGATGCACGAGTGGCGATTGATAAATTGATTTTGTTAGGCACTGAGTAGAGGGTGAAGTGCTTAGAGTGGACCGTTAATTAATCACTTCAATTGGTTTTCTGTTGGGAGAATTGGCAAAGTAACGTGTTGCAGGGGACGGGATGCCACCCAGTCCTTCAGTGGTTTACAGGCACTGGATAAACTGATGGAATACAATTTGGGATTTTCCTTTTTTGTGTAAATTGTCCTACATTCTTTACCTAACTAGTTGCAGGTACACACTCAAGTCTTTGGAAATTTTCCGCTAATTTGTGGTGCACTCAGCATAGGCTGTACTCTGTTGCGTTGTCCCAATTGCTCAGATTCGAAGTCTTTTCAGACTGGAGCAATTGACCATTCAAATGCCGCCATACAGCTCATTAAATTCATCTTTGAATTTGTTATCCAAATGCCATCAACGCAAAGTGGGACTTATATAGAATAAATCACGACAAATTAATGTGGATTATTTTCAAAAGATGGCGGCACCTGCAATTTTTTTGGTGATATTGGAAGTGGTTACCTACTTCATTGGAAAAGTGTGCCATTTCTCAGCAAAAAAAAAAAAGGTGTGCATTCAAGTCTGCTACAAAAAACAAAGATGTTGTCTTAATCTTTGTTTATTGTTTTTTCGAAAATATAAGGCTTTTGTCTTAAACAAACAGAGTTTGCGTGAAGTTTTGTGCAGACTAAGCCAACGCATGATTGTGGAAATTTATGGTGAATCTGGTCCGACCGGCAATTCATGAAGAAAGTGGGATCGTCGCTTCCAAGTGGTCATGCTCTGAATATGGTAAGACAAGGCATGTAGGATGCACTATTAGCTGCTATTACTCAGCGAAATTATTGATAAGAATCGTTAACAACTACAACATATGCCTTTAAGACGTGTATTATATGATAAACAGACAGGAATGAGCGAAAGAAATGGCAAGGTGATTTCGCAACATGAAAATACTTGCCTTTAAGTGGTTGTAGTGATCGACAACAACTTGGAAATACTGACCATGCTCCTTCCGTGTGCGGGCTTTTGGAAGAATGCAAAAAAAAATTGATGGGAAGCCGCCGGTTCGGGTGTCGTAGAAGAAATCGAAATATGGCTCAAGCATTGAAGCGATGTCAAACGAAATTCTTTTTATTGAAGATGGTATTCAAAGTTCACATGGCCGCCGGGTAGTATGCGACGCTCACACACCGAAGGGTCAAGGTTCGGTTCCCGGTTGAACACCTCGAATTTTTCACCAGCACCTTTTTCGAGACACTGACAACACTCAAAGAGTAATACTTGTCTAAGAAAGCTTCTCAAACTTCGCAGTTCGGAGTAGGCAGAAAACTGTAGGTCCCTTCTACTCGTGAGAGAAGAGGAGTGCGCACAACACGAGTACTTGATGAGCAAGCAAGGCCCTGGTCCCCCTTTGGACTGAAGCGCCAACAATTATTATTATTACTTTATGCGTGGTTAGAAAAAATATTACAATTTTGAAAACATTTCATATTTCCCTGAAAATGTTCCCAGTTGTCACTCAATTTCAAGCTCAACACGGTTCAAAACAAAGTTAGCACAAGTGATTCCACGTCTACTGTTTCATGAAACTCGGTTCTGAAGATTTGAACAGACAAGACCGACAAACGGCTCCAACTTCAAAACAAACAACTCAAAAAGAAAAACAGAATTGGGAAATTTCAACATCACTCCTCAAGTGAAAAGCCTTATAAGGAAGTCATAGGAGATCCCAACTGACGGCTAAAACTTCACAAAAATGAATAAATAACACCAGGAGAAGAGAAGTAACTGCCGACAAAAGCAGAGAAGAGCAAACTTCAAGGTAGTATATCCGCATTCCCGCCAGCGGCATGCAGGTACAAACATTCCGAATTTTTTATCAAAACCTAATGAACCGAAAAATTAACTATCCAACGCACACCACTCGAGAATAAAGATCAAGAGAACATCGAGAAGTTCTTTCATCTTTCAAGGGGTTTGCCGGGGTGGTATGAGAAGCAGGAGGAGTATGAGAAGCATGAGAAGGGACGCAAAGAAATAAACGAAACTTGGATGGAGAAAATTAAATCTGTGCAATGCGGAGTCCTCCTCCCACCACAGCCTGATTCCGTTTTAATCTCGCCACCCTACGTGATAATCATGATTTATTTTTTAACGAGTTTTCAAAACTCCCGAAGCGCTTGCGATGTTGGGCACACACTGCACTCTGCTCAATATGTGCGTTTGTCGGATCCTGTAGTCAAGCGGATGTGTGTCGAAATCGGTTTGTGTTCAACGCAGGTCCTGTGTACCGACTACCTAGCACTGCAGTTCCAGGCAGAATTGTGAGTAATGATAATCGAATAACCGTGTCTGCGTCTAATGGATTCACCAGTGCTCCATCGTCGGTGGATTAAGGAGATGTGGGTGCGTTGCGGAAATTAATTTCCGAAGGGGAGGGCGAAAGGAGATTATATATGCGCAGAAACTTGATCGCATATCGTAGCACGAAAAGGTGGACTGCTTTAGTAGTGACAATAAAATCAACTCTCCTCCTGAAAGGTCCTTCTTTCCGTTGGCGGTATCCCTCAATTGCATGTCTCAAAAAACGGCGGAAGAATCAAATTGCGTAAATTTCCGTTCCGCACACGACGCACGCAAAATGTGAAACAAAGAACAGGAAATATTCCGGAAGTGTTCGCCATGCGAGCACACCGGCGTGTCTCCGGCGCCTCCTGCCAACTTCATCATTAACACAGAAGCGAGATGAAGTCTAATTGAAACAGTGTCCCCTCCTTGGAGTGGAAAGTCTAAGTTTGATCCAACAACGGCTGACAGTAATTGAATTGGATTAAGTTTGTGGATGAAAAATGAAAGAGGGGAATGAAGTTATAATGAGACATGACCAATGAAGGAGACCGACAAGGGCGCAGAAAGTCCCCAAAGTTTGCCCGACTTCCTTTTGCACAAATTTATAATCTCCGAATGCAAGCTGTCGACTTGCATTAAGTCCTGAGCAGCATTAATTTCATTTGCCCAGCTGTGCATTCACAGATTAGGCGCCCCATGTGCAACACGAACACCCACTCTCTGGCGCACATACATAAACTTTGTCGTGTAAACGGGCGGAGACGACGGTGGAAATTAATTACATTGCTCCCCACCAAACATGTGCCCATAAGGGGATTACTCGCAAACCCGCAACGATCGCTAATTAAATTTAAATAAAGAACAAGGACAACAAAGGAAAGTTGAAATAAACCTTTAAGAGATGCCGGCAATAAAGGCACAAAAGTACTGCCAGCTTCGTCTCCGTCGTGGCCATCAGTTCCGAAAATTTGACAAAAGTTATACTGAAATATGCATGAGCTTCCGAGTGAAATTCAAGTGCAAATTTTATAACCGTATACAGAGCACAATGAGAGTGGAATCACCAAGCAGAAGTTTACGTCGCAACAAAAGTCCCCACAAATGAGCAGCAACAGCAAGGCAGAAGAGGCAGAAAATATGAATTTCAAAACATCAACTTTTGAGGGATGACTCAGCCGAGTTTCAATAGGAAGCGTCCATGCGTAAATTGTGATAAAAATTGTGGCGGCAGAGAGCAATGAAAACAAAAAAATGGACGAGTGCATGTGTGGAACTGGATAATTAAATCAAAAATCGGAAAACGCTGCTGTGCGATGTTGATGTTGACCATTGTCGCTGTGCACCTACTGCTAACTGAAGTATGATACATGCGGTTGGGTGGGATAACAGGAGAAGCGCTGAAATGGCTGAAATCGATGAGTGATTGTTCAAACTTGGCATTTTCGATGACTTTCAATTTGTAGACTGAGAGGTTTTTGTTTAAACGTCGACCGTCCCTTTCAATTAAAGACGGAAGGTGGCAATGCTTCTCTTGGAGTCACACCCCGAGTCCGATCATGATGAACATTCAAAAAAGGCTTAAGAACGTATATTTAATAAAAATACTTGTTGGCTCAACAGTCCACAGGGGACCAGGGGTTAGCTTGCTCATCAACTACTCGTGTTGTGCGCGCTACTGTTCTCTCACGAGTAGAAGGGATCTACAGGTTTTTACCGACTCCGAACGGAGAAATTTGAGAAGCTTTCTTAGGCAGTTATTACCCTTGGAGTGGTGTCAGCAGCTCGAAAGAGGTGGTGCCGTGAAAAATTCGAAGAATTGGTGTTGAGCTGGGAATCGGACCTAGACCTTTCGGCGTGTGAGCGTCGCACTCTACCCACTACGACACGGCGACCACAGAGAGTATATTTAATAATACTAATAATTGGATAGCGCGACAGTCCACAAGGGTGCCACGGCCTAGTTTCCTTATCTACAACTTGTGTTGTGCGCTTCTACTCTCACGAGTTAAAGGTTTTTGCCGACTCCGAACGGCGAAGTTTAAGAAGTTTGTTTTTTAGACGGCGGCCGTGTGTTGTATAGGAGGCACGTAAACGCCTGCATACATATTTCACATGACAGCAAGAACCTCTTAAGAAGAAACTTGCAGATCTGCACAACAGCTGAATAGAAGTCGTAAAGTATGAAAAGGGCTTCCCAGTTCAGATATCCCAGCACTAAAAATTAACCCTTCGTCGACACTCGCTTTCACTCTTTCACACCTCATTGAGAGGAATGAATTCTCGACCTTGTTACCTTGAATCAGAATGAAATCAAAAGCACAACTTTTCCCAATCGCTGCTTCCTTGGGCTCAAGAGACAGACGAGTACTTGAGCCTTCTCTTGAAGTCTAGTTTGGCTTATCCTAGCCCTGCCTTCCAGCGTTGAAATAAGAACGTTCCTGAATGTGGGTAAAGAAGATTGCAGGGCTCAAGAGGCAAACGAGTATTTGAGCCTTTTCTTGAAGTCTAATTTGGCTTATTCTAGCCCTGCCTTTCAGCGTTGAAATAAAAACGTTCCTGAATGTGGGTAAAGAAGATTGCAGGGCTCAAGAGGCAAACGACTATTTGAGCCTTTTCTTGAAGTCTAATTTGGCTTATCCTAGCCCTGCCTTCCAGCATTGAAATAAGAATGCTCCTGAATGTGGGTAAAGAAGATTGCAGGGCTCAAGAGGCAAACGAGTATTTGAGCCTTTTCTTGAAGTCTAATTTGGCTTATTATAGCCCTGCCTTCCAGCGTTGAAATAAGAACTTTCCTGAATGTGGGTAAAGAAGATTGCATTACTATTTGAGCCTTTTTTTTAAGTCTAATTTGGCTTATCCTAGCCCTGCCTTCCAGCGTTGAAATAAGAACATTCCTGAATGTGATTAAAGAAGATTGCAGGGCTCAAGAGGCAAACGAGTATTTGAGCCTTTTCTTGAAGTCTAGTTTGGCTTATCCTAGCCCTGGCTTCCAGCGTTGAAATAAGAACATTCCTGAATGTGATTAAAGAAGATTGCAGGGCTCAAGAGGCAAACGAGTATTTGAGCCTTTTCTTGAAGTCTAATTTGGCTTATCCTAGCCCTGCTTTCCAGCGTTGAAATAAGAACGTTCCTGAATGTGATTAAAGAAGATTGCAGGGCTCAAGAGGCAAACGACTATTTGAGCCTTTTCTTGAAGTCTAATTTGGCTTATCCTAGCCTTGCCTTCCAGCGTTGAAATAAGAACTTTCCTGAATGTGGGTAAAGAAGATTGCAGGGCTCAAGAGGCAAACGACTATTTGAGCCTTTTCTGGAAGTCTAATTTGGCTTATCCTAGCCCTGCTTTCCAGCGTTGAAATAAGAACGTTCCTGAATGTGATTAAAGAAGATTGCAGGGCTCAAGAGGCAAACGACTATTTGAGCCTTTTCTGGAAGTCTAATTTGGCTTATCCTAGCCCTGCCTTCCAGCGTTGAATAAAAAACGTTCCTGAATGTGGGTAAAGAAGATTGCAGGGCTCAAGAGGCAAACGACTATTTGAGCCTTTTCTTGAAGTCTAATTTGGCTTATCCTAGCCCTGCCTTTCAACGTTGAAATAAGAACGTTCCTGAATGTGGGTAAAGAAGATTGCAGGGTTCAAGAGGCAAACGACTATTTGAGCCTTTTCTTGAAGTCTAATTTGGCTTATCCTAGCCCTGCCTTTCAGCGTTGAAATAAGAACGTTCCTGAATGTGGGTAAAGAAGATTGGCATAAATATTTTGCTTACCTCAATCGGACACAACATGCATTCGTTTGATTTCTTATTTTTTTGTTTGTCCCAAGTTCTTAAGGTTATTCCACAATTTTTAACAGCCCATTTTGTGGTCTAGTTTGTTACAAAAATGCGCACGTTTAAAGTTGTAAACAAATTGATCCTTGGTCTGTGATTAATTCCGAAAGTAATGTTTTTGTTTTGCCTTACTTTGAAAACATGGGACGACATCAAGGTCCATTTTGTGCAAAGACACCAACGGAAACTGTCATGGCCACAACAAAAACAGTGTCCAGTCGTTTAATTTTCGAGTTTATCTGCAATTGCCTTGCTCAAAACCACTTCGCCTTAGAACACAGTGATATCAGTTCAATTATCGGGGTAATTACTGTTGCTGCTAATGCTCGCCACCTAAACACACCCAGAGACTTGAACAGTAAAGCATACACTCTCTTTAGCAATCCTGCTTCCCCGCCCACTTCAAATCACTTCAATCAATTCCTTCTTCATTTCCGATAAACTTCAATTTTATCTGACCAATTTTTCATTCCTAATTTAAACAAACACCGTTTTCGTCGACAAATTGAAAGCAGTTTCCACCATCTACACAAAGCATCGCATAGCGATATTTACGAGCCGCAATTGTGTTTGGTTCTTTTAATTTGGAGAGACCAACGCAGAGCATTTTATTGCCGAGGTTTATCGAAAAATTATTCAAAAAGTTGCCTGCGCAGTTTTTTTTTGCCATTAATTGATTGAGCGACAAGCAACGCCATCCCTCAATCGAGATTCCAATTGAAATGGTGTGAAATAAACTGAAAGAAATTTTTGATAATAAATTTATGAAAATGGTCATCGCGGCGGAGAGGAGCCAAACAAAAAGTATATCATTAGAGAATAATCACTGGAATTGGAAAAGAATTTTTCCGCTTGGTCCTTGGAATTTTAAAACAAAAATTGTTTTGCTGAGGGTTGCCTCTCTTCATGTTTACGCACTTTCTCACCCTTCATTTGGCAACGTTCAGTGGAAATTGAGGCTGAGGAACTTGGCGATGGGTTCTAATACCAGTTAAGTGTTTTTCAGTTAAGTTTCCGTTCTCATTTTCGGAAAGTGATTTTTTTTTGTGGTCCTTCCCTGGGGGAGTTTTGTTTAATTTAGTTTTTTCTTGAGTGAAGAGGGGAGGAGGGAGAGAGAACTTTTGTTTTTATTGCGGTTTTCGAAAGTGGATTAATTGGGAGGGATCTCTCGAGGGAATTGCGTGCTTCTGATTTGATATATATTTCTTTGAGTTGCTCACTGAATGTCCATAGACAACTGAAAGACATTAGCAAATGATGATTTGGACGGAGTTTGAGAGTTTCTCAGTGGGAGGGGCAGGAGAACTTATTAACTGGCTTGATAAAGCCGATGGATTGAACCTTGCCACGACTTCATTTTGAAATTTGTGGTAAATTTGGTGTTAAGTATGTTGATTACCTCCTATTTGGACATAAAATGAACTTCAAGACGCACGTAGCCCAATCCATTTAAAACCATTTTGTCCAAAACCCTTTTTTCACACTTTATTAAGGGCTTAAAGTACAATTAAAGCATTTGTAAATGTAACGAAACATAATTCATTTGGCCACTGCGAGGACTTTTCAGATATCGAATTGTTGGATGCAAATTTAATCAACTTGGCTACACATATCAGCCGAAACATATGAAGGGGTGATTCGCAGATTTCCGGTTGCTAATATGTTTATTTCACACATTTGGCCAAAAGTAATCTGATTTAAATCCGCCAGGCGCGTCTTCTCCAGTAAGCAATCGAAGAATGTACGTCCCTTCAAATGATTTGTCGACTTCAACTCTTGAGTCAGTATGATCTTGTATGAGTGTAAATTAAGTTCCTTTCGCCCAATTCGCCATAATATGGCCCGAGTGATGCTTAATTCTTGAGAACGGCGTTGAAATGCTTGATTTTGATGGGTAACAACGGATGCTTGAATCAAACTCCAACCAACACATTTTTACTTTCCTTTCACTAAGTTTCAAAGAACACTCTGTCTTTGCTGCACAGTTGATTTTCCCAGCGCGCACTGTTCTGCTCTTTATGCTATTAAGCCTCCCCCTCTTGACATTCACATCATAAAAAAATCAAGGCAATCTCTCGACTATAAACTAATTGCCTTTGGCTTAACTACTCGAGCACCGCATCCCTAATGGCACTAGGCTTGTGGTGGCACCAACAATCCAATCCAAAACTGAGACTGTTCTCTTTACGAGAAGGAGGAATCTAACTGATCTTCTTCTTCTTCTTGTGGCGCTACAGTCCGGGGTGGACCTGGGCCTCAACCAACATGCCTCTCCAGCCAGCACGATCTTTTGCTAGCTGTCTCCAGTTGCGCACTCCAAGTTGGTTGAGGTCCTTCTCCACTTGTGTGCGCCTCTTTAGTCTAGGTCGTCCTCTGTTGCGTTGTCCCAATGGCACGGATTCAAAGACTGATCTGACTCAGTCAATACTTAAAGGTGTCACTATTCCATTCTCCAAAGAAGCCAAATATCCTGTACAGAAAACTTTTTTGGAAAAAACACATTGAATCAAAAACCCCCAAGGCGCTGTCAGTCTTTTGGCAGTATAAGGGAGTTTTGGGCAAAACCGGGGGTCTAACACCAAAGAGATCCGTTTGGATCTACACGGCAATGATAAGACCTCTCATATGCATCAATAGTTTGGTGAAACAAGCTTTCGGGAGAATACGTGACTGCTGCTTTCACTTAACTTCAAAAAACAGATTGTCTCGGCTGCACAGGAGACTTCTCGGGCACGCCTGCTCTGCACTTGATGCACTGATCAATCTCCCTCCCCTTAACCACCACATCATGGAATGGTGTTTGGTTCCACTTCTTCTTGTGGGTCTTCTTGAGCGCGCTTGCTCTGCACTTGATGCACTGATCAATCTCCTTCTCATTAACCTCCACATCATAGACTGGTGTTTTGTTCCACTTACACTGGAGCTTTGATGACCTCGCACACAGCATCTCCTATGACACTAGCCTGATAGATATGCCGTCTGATGCGAGGTCACCAATAGTACAGTCGCAACCCAACTTTATACAAAGTCGACTTTATCCGTGTCTTCGCCTGGCTCTGATAGAAACTGAACCGGAAGAGCAATGTAGTTGGTTTTTACGGACGACTCCAAGACGACGGAGAGTTCTGGATCTGGGGCCTACGTGAAACACGGCAACATCAGACTTCACTCCTCCTTAAGTAATTTCGCGTCTTTCTTCCATGGTTAAGCCCCCTTGATCAAAATGGCCACCAACTATATTGTGAAGAGGTGGAAAGGAAGAAGTATCTGTGTCCGTAGCTACAGACACGCTGTGCTTATTTTTATACTCAACCCTCTTTCCACTTCCAAGACAGTATTCGAATGCAATTCTTTCCCTAGTTTGATTTGCAGACTAATTTCGCTAAGACTGTATGAGTCCCGGAACACCACGGGATCATGGGGAACGAGATTGCCGATAAACTTGCTAGATAAGGAGCGCAAGAGGTATTCACAGGGCCTTAACTCTCCTTAAGACTGTCCGTGCCCTCGGTAAGGGTTGCTGTTGACGGTTGCATTATCCTTAAGGTCTGGGAAAATTCTCGGTTTTGTTTCTATTTGCAGACTGCAAGTGACTTGTGGCATACACGACGAGACATTTAATTTGCGCTAAGCTTTTGCTTAGTGATGATGGAGTTAGCGATGCTTATAGAGAAGGTGGTGATACTACAGAGGATATCGACTGTCAATAACCCGTCTTTGCCCGGATCAGGTGGCGGCTGTTTGGCGCCGTTGTGTTGGTAGCTTTGAGCCTCTGTTCGTTTACACAAAGCGCTTGTTGATTTTCCTACGGAAGACAAGGAATTGCACCTGGCTGCCTGGTAGTACAAAGCACAAGTTTATGAGCCTAAGCTCTAGACCGTTTCAAAAACTCTAACAAAGAAAAAATTAAATTAATAATTTTTGTTAGTGCCGCCCCCAATATGTCCTGGAACTTTTTGAGAGATTCGTAATTAAGACCGTCTAATATAAGATATTAGTGGTCGCCGTGGCGTAGTGGGTAGAGTGCGACGCTCACACGCCGAAGGGTCTAGGCTCGATTCCCAGATCAACATCAATTTTTCGAATATTTCACGTCACCACCTCTTTCGAGCTGCTGACAACACTCAAAGAGTAATAACTGTCTAAGAAAGCTTCTCAAATCTCGCCGTTCGGAGTCGGCAAAAAGAATGTAAGTCCCTTCTACGCGTGAGAGAACAATAGCGCGCACAACACGAGTAGTTGATGAGCAAGCTAGGAACTGGTCCCTCTTTGGACTGTAGCGCCAACAATTATTATATTATTATTATTATTATTTAGAAAATTTCGCTCTTGCACTTTTGTTTTTTTGGCTTGTTAGGGGTTTTTACCTTGCCACTCTTTTGTGGTAGCTAGACTTATGTATTGTATTTCGAACAGTATTTCAACAAACATCTCTTCCACTCCTTTCATTGAACAAAATTCGTAAGTCTTTAGCTGTTTTAAATATATCTTTTTTTATTTTTTTTTTAAATTGGCCGTTCCTTTCTTTCGTTGAGTAATTTGCCTTTCCTCAACCTGCTCATATCAGACAATCTAAATTCTTTATTATTACGTTACGTTGTTACATCATGTTCAGCAATTTCTGTTACTGATTTTCCATAACTATTTAATTTCACGTTCAATTGTCTAATTTCAAAAGATGATTGCTCACCACGTGGAGCCATTTTCAAAAAAATAGCTTAAATTATGAAAACTTACTAGTCAAAGCCAATATGGAATGCATGTGAAACGAATTTCGCCGAGTGGACGATAGCGGCATTTCTTACAATATTTTTCAAGTTGTCCAATTTTGTGTGGCGCAGTATAAAATGAGTTATTTTCCTATTGTCGTCTTTTTAACCGCTATAATGAGTTTTTCTTTAAATGTTAATTTTTGTTACTGAAGAAGATGTATCAAAGGATAAACATATGGAAAAAAGAATGGCCCTTTCAACTTAGTTTATAAGTGATTTGACTTGATAAGTAATCAGAACCCTTGTCCGCTTATTCGTTATGATCTTAGCTAAAACAGAGCCTTATGGATGAAGATGATATTTCGAACAAAATCTATTTTCAGCTGATCTTCAGTCGGATGTGGCAGTTGGTGGCACGTAAAATGGTCCCATGGCGTTGTTTCCTCCGTCAACTTGTTCCTATTCAGATGTAGACGAAGATCCCTTCACAAATTTCAACACACCGATGACACAGTGCAGCAAAATTTATGAAATAATTATGTGGTCGACTTATTTTGATCTCCATGAACAGAAGCGCTAGCAGCTACAATGCTATATGTATTGCGCGCACCGTCTCAAATTGTGCTCTGAAAAAACAGACTACATTTTTTTTTTTTTTGACTGTGAATTGTTAATGTTACAGGCAAATGATGGGAACGCAATATTTGTTTAGTGGTTTTAAGCTTGTGGTCCTAGTCACCACCACCATGAATTCGGGTAAAAAAAAGTGAACAGCCTGCAAAAAATTAACTAGTGTGTACTACTTTATGAAGATTCGTCAACTAAGAGTGAGTATAAGTAACAAAAAATCTATAATGAAATATTGCAAAATATGAAAAAGAAAATTTAAGTGCGGCCATTAAATTTTCACATCTACACAACAATATCGTCACTTCTCACATTACATTGCTTAGCTGCATCATTGCTCCTTCTTCAATTAAGATCCCAAGATTGTGACCTTTACTTCAACAATCAGAAAAAAGAAAAACATTTTGCCATCCCACATGCGTCTCAAAGAAAACTAAAGCACTCCTCAAAGAAATGTTTTGTGAACTCATGTGTCGATGTAATGAATCCAATTAGGGCATTGGGATTGGAATTCGATCCCTGAGCGTCTCAAGGGTTCCTGATTTAATGTGATTAATCACAAAATACTTACACAATTGAATGTCTGATATCTGAAACAATGGGCAATGATATTTTTTTCGATTTTCACAGAAACAAGAAGAAGCAAAAATAGAAATTCTGTTAACATCTGAGGATGTTTTGTGTGGGATGGTGTAAGTGAGTTGACAATATGAACAAATCAAGCTGTTTCCTCCACCACTCCGTATGTTGTCGATTTTCAAGTTAACACTTTTGTAATTCTCTCTACATAATTTTTGTCAAACTTCCAATTTTACTGACACAGGTGAAAATAGCAGATCGTTTTCAGGGGCGTTTTTATCATAATGTGGTGCATTGTTCCTTTTACTCTCTTATGAGACTGACAACCGATTAACTACCCGGTCCTAAACAGTAACTGCATTTACCTGCATTTACACGCCAGTGCATGCTCCTTCTATTTCTTAGTTGTTAAACTACGGAATCGGCATTTCTCTCCTGCTTGAACTTCAATGGTTAGAGTTGGAAAAGGTTGTTCACCTCAATATCTTATATTATAATAATAATTTTTGGCGCTACAGTCCGGAGGGGGACCAGGGCCTAGCTTGCTCATCAACTACTCGTGTTGTGCGCGCTACTGTTCTCTCAAGAGTAGAAGGGGCCTACAGTTTTTTGCCGACTCCGAACGGCGAAATTTGAGAAGCTTTCTTAGACAGTTATTACTCTTTGAGTGTTGTCAGCAGCTCGAAAGAAGTGGTGCCGTGAAATATTCGAAAAATTGGTGTAAAACTGGGAGTCGAACCTAGACCCTTCGGCGTGTGAGAGTCGCACACCTACCCACTACGCCATTGCGACCACGAAATTTTCTAAATAATATATATAAATACGAGGGTAACCTTTTATATTTCGGGAACAAAAAAAAATATTAATAATCGAAAATAGCTTTAATGCTTTTCAAAATATTCCATATTAAGAGCTATACACTTTTGCATGCGTTTGATCCTATTGTCGAAGCACTGTTCCAACTCTGATTGAACTATCTCCAAAACATGCATTCTGAACGCATCAACCGCTTCTTTAGGTGTCCAAAAACGTTGACCTCTCTTATTTTTGACGTATGGGAATATAAAGGAATTATTTAGTCAAAATTATACTATAGATGACTCATCAAATCGATGTTTTGAGTGCTCAAAAATGCAGTTGTTTGAGCCGATGTGTGAGAGCTCGCATTGTCGTGGTAAAGAGTGATCCGTCTTCGGCAGTTGGTTTTCTAACTTCTTGGAAGACAACTGGCGATCAAATGGTTGTGTACCACTCAGAATTGACTGTTCTGCGTTGTTCTAGTGGTACGGTCGCGACATGTTCAGTTTTTCCGAAAACACAGGCGACCATTTGCTTGGAAGTGCTTCGTGCGCGAGCAACTTTTGTTGGATTTGTTTCAATTTGAAACACCCATACAGTCGACTGCTGCTGTTTACTTTCGAGCTCATACGCATAAATCCACGATTCATCACCTGGCATGATGTCATAGACGTGTTTCGCAACACTGCGATCGTATTTTTGGAGCATTTCTTTCGACCAATCGACTAGCCTTTCTTTGAGCGATTGACAAATTGTGTGGGATCCAACGCGAACAAATTGTTTGACAGTCAAATGTTCATGCAATATTGAATGTATGCTGGTTCCACTAATGCCTAAGGTTGTCTCAATCTCACAACAGTTTACGTGATGATCTTGGAATATCCGTTGGCGCACATCATCAATGGTTTCCGGAAAAACAACTGATTTTTGACGACCTTCACGAAATTTGTCTAGGAGTGAACTACGACCCCGGTTGAATTCACCTACCATCGATAAACACTGGTCCTTGATGGAGCTTCATCGCCAAAAATTGAATTAAGTTCATCGATGCACTGTTGTTGAGTTAATCCACGTCGAAAGTTGTCAAAATTTTCACGATTTAATTCCATATTTTAGGCAAATGTAAATGTGTAAACAACTGTAAACAACACAAATAGTGCTCATATGTCAAAACGTTCTGAGTACGTATAACTATAAAAATATCAAACTTTACGATAGAGCTGGCAGGTGCCAGATTGCAACACTAAGTGAGGGAATAAAAAAGGCAACCTTCGTATTACGCAGCCATAATAAAACAACTTGATCAATGAAAGCATCACATTAAAAAAGTGAGGGACATACATTCTTAAGGATTCAATCTTGTCAATAATACTTTTTGTAAGGCTATAGCCACTTTGTAAACCGCTGATAGGCATGTGTCGTTGTAGATGGGTAAATCGGCTACAACCCACACTCCCACATTTCAGCAAATCATTAAGAACTTAAGTCGCATAACATTTTAAATGAGTTGTGGCGGAACAAACAGAATCCTGGAAAAATTGATTCGGCTGTGTTATACCTTGCTGGCATGAGAACATCACGTTGTCGGAAACAAGCTTGGAATGTCGGCAATGAAGTGTGTTGTTGTTTGATAATTTCAAACTCCTAAGAAATTAAATATCAGTGCATGTAATTGGATATGCAACTTGCACCGACATTATCTCATCCTATGGTGGGGATAAGATGTAGAGCCAACGTATTCCAGTTTTTGGGAATAAGTTGTATTGAAAAGCCAAAATTAAGTTTGAAATGTATTATTTCGCCAAGGCTTTGGGCTAACTTGTTGGAAAGCGGGTGGAAGTGGGCCTAAAAATTGAAGCACACGATTTAATTATAGCCGCCGTGGCGTAGTGGGTAGAGTGCGACGCTCACACGCCGGAGGGTCTAGGCTCGATTCCCGGCTGAATACCTCGAATTTTTCACGACACCACCTCTTTCGAGCTGCTGACAACACTCAAAGAGCAATAACTGTCTACGAAAGCTTCTCAAATTTCGCCGTTCGTTGTCGGCAAAAATCTGTAGGTTCCTTCTACTCGTGAGAGAACAACACGAGTAGTTGATGAGCAAGCTAGACCCTGGTTATGTTATCTTTATTTCGCACCGAAGAAGAGAAGTTACATAAAATGCTTACTGCTTGTATTTATAAAGTGTGATTTTTTAGCTATTATCTTTTGGTTTAAGCAGCTGACGCACGTTTCGTGTTTTGTTTTACTGTCAAACATCTTCAGTTTGGTCTTTGATTTAACCATGAATCGTCTTACAAACGAACAACGCTTGTAAATTATTGAATTTTATTATCAAAATGCGTGCTCCGTAAAGAAAGTTTTTCGCGCGCTCTTTCCATTTCATGGTCAAATATGGACGAAGCTCATTTTTGGCTCAATGGGTACGTAAATAAGCAGAATTGTCGATTTTGGAGTAAATAACAGCCAGAAGCATTGCAAGAGCTACCAATGCATCCAGAAAAAGTCAAGGTCTGGTGCGGTCTATGCGCTCATGGCATAATTGGACCGTACTTCTTCAAAGATTATGCGAATCGTAACGCAACTGTAAATGGTGCGCGGTACAGTGAGTTCATAGCTAACTTTTTTTTGCACAAAATTCAAGAGGTTGACTTGCATGACATGTGGTCTCAGCAAGAGGGCGCCACATGCCACACAGCAAGCGCAACAATGGACTTATTGAGAGGCGAGTTCGGTGATCATTTTATTTCACGTTCGGTATCGGTCAATTGGCCGCCAAGATAGAGCGATTTAGCGCCTTAAAATTATTTTTTGTGGGGCTATATAAATGTAATGTAGCAGAGTTGTCAATTTTGGAGTGAATATCAGCAAGAAGCATTGTAAGAGCTACCAATGAATCCAGAAAAAGTCACAATTTAGTGCGGTTTATGGGCTGCTGGCTCATTGGACCGTTCCTCCTCAAAGATGATGCGAATCGTAAAGTAACTGTGAATGGTGAGCGCTACCGTGAGATGATATCCAACTTTTTTTTGTCCAAAATGAAAGAGCTTGACTTGCATGACATGTGATTTCAACAAGACGGTGCCACATGCCACACCACCACTTATTGAGAGGCGAGTTTGGTGAATATTTTATTTAACGTCCGGTACCGGTCAATTGGCCGCCTAGATCGTACGATTTAACGCCTCTAGACAATTTCTTGTGGGGCTATGTTAAGGCTCATGTCTATGCAGACAAGCCCGCTTCACTTGGCGCATTGGAAGACAACATTAAAGCATTTATTCGTGGGATACCGGCCGAAATGTTGGAAAGAGTATGTCAAAATTTGACTAAGCGGATGGACCATTTGAGGCGCAGTCAAGGTCAACATTTGCATGAAATAATCTTCAAAAATAAATTTATTTGGACGGTACTATCGATGTAACTAAAGATTTTATGTATTTTTCTGAATTTTATATGTTTTTTTAACTTTCCTATTTACTTTTAAAAAATCACTCTTTATAAAAGTGAGATTCGGCACAACAACCTGATCAGATGGTCCGCAGGTTATTTCATTCGTCTACTAGTTAAGAAAGTGAATGTCACGGTGAGGGTCCTCTATGCATTTATTTGCAGAAAGTCACACCTGGACATTCACAACAAGTTATTAACTTTCAAAGCTATTTTCAAAGCCATCATTTTCTATGGATCTTTCTTGTGGGGCAAGATTGCAAAGAGTCATCTGCGCAAACTTCAGATAGCTCAAAACAAGGTTCTTAAAATCATTTTCAAATGACCATAGCTATTCTCTACAGAGGTACTTCATGAAATTGCTAACATACAAATGGTTACATCTGGAATTGAAAAGCTATGCCAAAAATATAACATATGCTTATTATCCGAAAATAACTTGATTTCAAATCTAGCTTCGTAAAAATTGCAGTACTTAGTTTTTCATTTATTTATTCATTATTTTTTTTATTTATTTATTATTATTATTTATTTATTATTATTATTATTTATTTATTAATATATTCAAGTTATCTATTTAAGTATTTATTGATTTATATTTTACTGATTGTTCTTCTATATATTCTCATATTTATTATTAATTAATTAATTTATTTATTTATTCATTTATCTATATCTATTTTATTTATTTATTTATCTATTTATTTATTTAGGTATGTATTTACCAACTTATTTATTTGTTTACTAATTAATTTATTTATTCGTATATCGTCCTATTTATTCAATTATTTATTCTGTCCTCTGTGTACTATTTGACACTGCTGTTAAGCTTTTTGAAATCAAGTCCCAAATACACCTCTCTTTTCTTTCTTTCGACTCTGTCGTTTTTACTGAATGTTTTTAGTGGCTTTTCCTTCAAATTACATATGTGATATATTTTTTAAGAATTTTTATTAATATTTTAGTAGTAAGGTAATAACACCGAATCTCTGTAAACAAGTAATGCAAAGTACAACCATTGTAAAATTGTTAAAAAAATAAAATAAAATAAAATAAAATAAATAAAAATAAAGTTAATAAAAAAAAATAAAAGTAAATAAATAAAGTAATAAAATAAAATAAAGTTATGGTACATTCGTCTACAAACTTCAAACTAAAATTGCAGTGGTGATTATTAGTTTCCTTTTTTTTCTACGATGGGTAGGATGGAAAAAAGAATTGAAGACAAAGCAAAGTTTATTTTACGAGCTGTACCGGACTGAGAACGTAGTCCAGAAGGAAAGACTTTGTCTGCTGCAGTGTTTTGTCCACATGAGGTGCTAATTCTTCACCTAACAAGGTCTTCTAAGCCTTCTGTGAAAACGAGGGTATTTCAATATAGGGGCTGAAGGCAAAGTGGCTGCAGTTTGTAAGACAACTTGATGAATAAATGCAGCTGTACTGAATGATCAGTTATCAAATGTAACTATTGCCAACGCATGACCAGAGCTCACAGCATTTTTGATTTTTAACAAGGACTGGATATTAAACCTCGGAAAATGTGTAGTGTAAATAGCCAATGACTTCAGGAAGTTGGCAGGTAATTGAATAAATAATTGAACAACAATTTAAAGTAAGGCTCGAGCATGGAAGAGGCAAAGGAATTCAATGGGATATTGTTCAAGAGCTGCGATATGGACTTGGACATCTATTAGATATTGTCCTTGAGTGAGAAGCTTAATCTGAATTTTCGCATGAAATTTGAAATGGCTTTAAGCAGAAGCATTAAAAGAACCAGTACTGCAATTCAGTATATATTCAATTGGTGACCAAGTAGGCACACAAAAACAGACAGAAAAACAGAAAAATACCGAATTTCCATCGAGATTACAACTTTCCCTAAATTTCCTCAATTTTCGTCACCTGAATTATTGTTGAATTGGCACTGTTTTACAAAAGTGAACAACAGTTTGGTAAATAAGCCAAAAACCATCGCAACTGGAAATGGTGTCAATTGCGTATACATTCACGCACTTGCAAATACCTACTTCTGTAGACAAAAAAAAAAAAAAAACAAAACAAATCCCAACACTTTCATGCACTTGTGGGACTTTCCGGGCAACTTAAATTCATTCAAATTGAAGAACAGAAATCCATTGATTTCATACACCGAAGGCAATCAAGCGCACTTTAATTGATTGCATGCCGTTGGATTTAATTTTCCAAAAAAAACTCGCACGAAGTGCTTGAACCAACAAAACCCTCCAACCCCATTAGCAGCCGCGCATTCGAACACACATATGTATTTCGAAAATGTCCCCTCGCACAAATCAATTGCATCCCCACGATCCCGCTCTACTCGAGCAGGCGTTCACTTTTTCATGCTACTCAGCAGCGAATTCAATGAATGATTCGACGGGATGGAAACAAAAAATTAAAGCAAAAATACGAAACGATAGCAAAAATTACGACAATCGTTCCTTTTTTCCTGCTCGAAGCCATTTCCTTCTATCAGAGTAACTGCTGGAGCGTTTTAAACACAGAAAACTGGAGAACCCCCCAGGAAGACATTCGTTTTGAGTGCGCTCTTTGTGGCCTCAATGCGAACGGTATATAAATCGAGAGGGGGAATCAACTCCATAAAAGATCACACGAACAATGCAGGCGGTTTTATTGGTCAGTCTTTGGCTAGTGTCAGCAATAAAAGCTCCTCAAATACCGAAACAATGTGCGAAAAGTGGCAACATGATGTGTGCAATCGTTTCATACCTGACCGTTACAAGCCGTTATGGGATACTCATTTCGACCATCTTCTTCTCGGGGTAACTTCATGCCTCATCACATTTAATGGCTCCATAAAATCCGTCTGCTTCCTCGCAGATAATAATTGCCCCAGTCTGGTGTCTGTTTACAGGATAATTTCAAGGTGAAGTTAAATTCCTAATGAGCTACAGACCGACAGAGAGCAGCACTGTCCCATTAAATTTGAGGTCATTAGCGCCACCTTACATTTTACAGCTTCGTGCGACTGTTAATGACAATTATCCGCTTTTATCGCGATGGCCAACTGGAGGGGAAGTGGCAGCGACTCTAATCGGTGACAGCCATTGACACCGGTTTGTTTTGGTTCCTGCGTCAGCGGTAGGACCCTGTCCTTGGACACTAAATAACCGTCAAGTGGCGGCAATTTGTTGGCGTTTACAATGTTCCGTCGTCCCTTCTCGAGCTGATTATTTATTGTTTGTTTTTTTCGCCGTTTGTTTGAACTGGAAGAGCTAACCCACACTAAATATCGATTTGGAAAATCTGTAGCGGCCATAAATCAATCGAACAGCCCCCGTCCGGGTTTTGATTTTTCGGTTCACCCCAAAAACCGAGGTAGGGGGCGATTTGTGTGTGCGCCCGTGGACAAGTGCTGTTGGAGTTGGTTACAAGTACAAAAGTCGGCGCTCTGCCTAAACGTTATTAATGGAATTTGTCTAGCGGAGACGATGAAGTGTGTGCCATGGCAAAGGAGTGGACTCCCGGAAAAAGGGTTCACATAAACTCTCAAAATTCGCTTTACCATCATCGGTCAATGATTAATGAGCATCGTCAGAAATGTGGCGTTTGGTGCGAAAGCGAGAGAGGGAGAGAGGATAACAAAATGAATTATTGCTGCTGAATGCAATGTTTCGGAATGTACTCAATCGAATGAATGGCACGGTTATATTTGCTTTGAGCGCATTTACCTTCTATTTACGTGCGCTTTTGTGGACTTTAATTTTAATTGAATATTTAATTGAAGCACGCATGCCACGAGTGCTTCAAAATTACACTTGCAACCGCAAATTAAAGGTTGGCAATTAGTTGTCCGATAAAATTAATAATATTATCCCTCAAACGAAGCCAAAAATCACACGATTATGGACATTTGGGCAGCCACATGTTTGTGCTGGTTTTGGCAAATAAAATAATTAAGTTTTGTGCAATGAATTTTTATTGGATTTGAACATTTGGAGTCTGTTCTGTTGCACAACGGAAACAAATTATATTTCGCCCTGTGTGCTCTAGTGCCTGCTCTGATTTTAAGTAGAGAATCAGGACGACCAGAAATCGAAATTAACACAAAATGGCGAAATAATTGGCTGGAACCAGATGTTAAGCGATGGATAGTACTGATAAATAATTTAATAGTTGTTGGCGCGACAGTCCAAAGGGGGACCAGGGCCTAGCTTGCTTATCAACTACTCGTGTTGTGCACGCTACTGTTCTCTCACGAGTAGAAGGGACCTACAGTTTAATGCCGATTCCGAACGGCGAAAATTGAGAAGCTTTCTTAGACAGTTATTACTCTTTGAGTGTTTTGAGTGTCAACATCTCGAAAGAGGTGGTGCCGTGACAAATTCGAGGTGTTCAGCCGGGAATCGGACCTAAACCCTTCGGCGTGTGAGCGTCGCACTCTACCCACTACGCCAAGGTGGCCACGATGGATATTACTAATGTCAGTAAAAAAGCTACTGGATGTCTTGAGGTTTGGGAATGTTTTTTGAAGTTTCGAACAAATTTACATGTATATAGGACAAGATGTAAGGAAACTCCTTCTTTATACGTGTCAGAAGATCCTATTTAAGGAACAGTGCAGGTTCAAATTTGGAAAGAAGCGCATGTCAGATAAAGTAAAAACTCGTCTGGATGACAATAATGTCTTTGAACGATCAAGCGCTCGCACTACACCGACCTCAATCTATCTCGAAGAATGTAAAGTCACTATTAAAAGAACACTTGCTGATGAAAAATCGAGTGACAATGAGTAACATAAAGTAGCACAATCACTTGCTTAGCTTTCAAAAACCTTATGACAAGAGTCCGTGCAGTGATACTGATTAATAGACAAGCCATTCTCGTGTTTCCAGAAAACGGCTTCTTATCGAAAATCCATGCCATAATGGAAGGTAAAAAAGTATAATTTTCTAAAATATTTTTTTAGCATTGATTTTTTATAAAGTTTCAACCTTATACTTTGAAATACATCGCTTCGGCTATTTAACAGGAGCCAACTTAACATCATCATCATCCAACAACATTCTTTAGAAGATCGTGCGTAATTCACATCAAAAGCGAGAGGCACGATTCTCCAAGAATCTTTTCAACTGCAAGCTAAACCGGATGAAAGTGGCGTGATTAGATGACCACAGTCATCAGGAGTTGATGCCATCAACACAGTAGCAGTTAAGGTGGGTCTGGCTGTATGTGAGAGCAGAACGTATAACAGGCCAATCTCAGAAAGAGCGACAGTAGCCACAAAGGAAACTTTGATTTAGCCAAATATTTCATTCTCCTTGGCTCCGTTATAAACGAGAACAACATCATTAGAACCAAAAGCAAGCGTAGAGTCACTCTTGCCAATCAACGGTTCTCTGTAGTTATCTTAAATCATGGAGCACTTTCTCGAAAGATTAAGCTATCTTTGTATAATAGATTGTGTGACAGCCATGACGTAGTGGTTAGAATGCGACACTCACACGCAGAAAGTTCAGGTGAGCAAGCTAGGCTTGGTCCCCCTGTGGATTATAGCGCCTCCCAATTATTATTATAATCAAAACCGAAATCCAGCAAAGAGTCACTCTTGCCGGTCAATGCTTCTTTGGGAAGGTTGCCTTTTATATTTCGGAATTGGGCAACCTTAGTGTTGCAATCTGGCAACTGCCAGCTCTGTCGTAAAGTTTGACATTTTCGAGGTTATACGTACTCAGAACGTTTTGACATACTACCGCTATTTGTGTTGTTTACAGTAACTTAAAAGTTTCACCTCCCCCAAAAATGAAATTAAATCGTGAAAATTTTGACAACTTTCCACGTGGATTATCTCAACAACAGTGCCTCGATGAACCTACTTCAATTTTTGGCGATGAAGCCCCATCAAGGATCAGTGTTTATCGATGGTATGGTGAATTCAACCGAGATCGTAGTTCAATCCAAGACGAATTTCGTGAAGGTCGTCTAAAATCAGTTGTTGTTCCGAAAATCATTGCTGCTGTGCGCCAACTGATATTGCAGGATCGTCGTGTGACCTATCGTGAGATTGAGACAACCTTAGGCATTAGTGGGACCAGCATATATTCAGTACTGCATGAACATTTAACCGTCAAAAAAATTTGTTCGCGTTGGATTCCACACAATTTGTCAATCGCTCAAAAAAAGACTCGTATCGATTTTTCAAAAGAAATGCTCCGAAAATATGATCGCGGTGCTTTGAAACACGTCTATGACATCGTGACAGGTGATGAATTGTGGACTTACGCGTATGAGCCCGAAAGTAAACAGCAGTCGACTGTATGGGTGTTTCAAATTAAGCCAAATCCCACAAAAGTTTCTTGCGCACAAAGCACTTCCAAGCAAATAATCGCCTGTTTTTTTGGAAAAAAACTGGACATGTCGCAACCGTACCACTAAAACAACGCAGAAAAGTCAATTTTGAGTGGTATTCAACCATTTGTTTGCCAGTTGTCCTCCAAGAAGTCAGGAAAACCAACCGCCGAAGACGGATTACTCTTCACCACGACAATGCGAGCTCTCACACATCGGCTCAAACAACTGCATTTTTGAGCACTCAAAACATCGATTTGATGAGTCATCCGCCATATAGTCCTGACTTGGCACCGAATGACTTCGTTTTATTCCCGTACGTTAAAAATAAAACGAGAGGTCAAAGTTTTCCGACACCTAAAGAAGCGATTGATGCGTTCAGAATGCGTGTTTTGGAGATACCTAAATCAGAGTGGCAAAAGTGCTTCTACAAATGGGTCAAACGCATGCAAAAGTGTATACCATTAATGGAAAATATTTTGAAAAACAATAAAGCTATTTTCGATGATTAATATTTGTTTTTGTTTTCTAATCCCGAAATATAAAAGGCAACCCTCGTACCTCCAATAAGTCCATGGCTTAAAGCCCGAAATCTTTTAAATCTAAGCAAACCCAAAATAGTTTAATTTGGTACTCCTGGGGCCTGGACATTTGTCACAGGCGAAAAGGCCAAGAGTTTCAACAGGAGTGTACTATCAAGTCTGTATAGCACGGAGAAGTAATTAACGTAAAGGCATGCTTTTTCTATTATAGTCCTATATGGTGGATAAAACCGATGATAAACGCCGGAATTTATGTCAGCGTAATGAGTGAAACCATGCTACCTTGCATAGAGTGAATATGCTGCTTGGATGGATTCTACAGCAAGACATTGATCCGAAACATGCGAGCAAACCGTCCAAAGAATATTTCCAAAACAATGGAGTTTAAGCTATGGAGTTGCCGCGTCAGTCTCCGGGCCTGAATGCTATTGGTAACCTTCGGACGGATGTAAAGAAAACTGCGTATGAAGCAAAACCCGATAATACAAAACGGCTATGGGATGTTGTGCAGGTTGCGAGGAATAACATCCCTGTTTAGCGGTGTCAGGCCTTAATTGACTCCACGCCACGACGCTGTGACGATGTACTCAAAAGTAAAGGTTATACGACTAAATACTCTTCCAGTAGCAAAAATAAAAACAAAAAACTTCAATTGCCTTTTATTTGAATTGTTTTCTTTTAATTATTGCACTTGGTGCTATTGTTTTTCGAAATTCGGTGTCGTTCTGGATAACGGGCCCTTTAACAAGTTCAGAATGCACCTCTTTCTTTCTTGTTTATGGGTTTTAATGCTGATGGAATAAGGATGTTGTTTAGTAAGCACTAAATATGATGTGTTTGCATGACGGTATTATTGAGTTACTAGCAAAATAGAGACAATGTCGAACATGGTGCTATTAATTTGCACAGTGCTGTACATTATCACACCGTCAGACAAGTCATTTAAAGTTTCAAAGTCGTACATTTTTCAAACTTAAGCGTATGTTCAAACATCTTTTGATTTTTTGCAAGGCTCATTATTTGCTCTTTCAAAGTGGGTCCAAAGAAGTCTAAGCGTGGTTGCCTATGTACAACTTGCCGCTATCATATTCTTTACCCTCTGTAGGCATGCATCACATACTTACGCACATTCGAGTACCAAACAAGAACCGTACCTAAGACGTCCGATCGAAAAGAGTGTAAGCAATGTATGAACCCTTCTAATGTTAGTTGATACTTTACCAGAGTGCGTTCGAGGGTGTTCGCAGCTTGTATTCCTTCTTCAATATTTCAATTGCAATAAACGCATCACAACAGCTTTCCGTTATATGCCCTTCGCAAGATGCATCGATCATAGAGTTTAAATGATAAATTCTTTCAAGCTTATAGCCCACGAGACTCCTATAAATTGATCTGTTCCGTTCAATTTGTCTACAACTCCATCGTTCACAGTGAGGCCCCCTTGCGTACTGCATGATAGACAATATTTACAAGACGAAGGTCATGTACTGAATAGTGTACATGTTTTCACGATACGTCTCTCAAGTCGCTGTTAACACTCAAAGAGTAGAGTATACGCGTCTGTAATTAGCAAAGAGACAGTCCTTCTACAACATTATCATCTTTTGGTAACCTTTCTGTATGAACTCCACTGACTCCGCCCGCCAAGAATTCACTATTTACACGACTTGGAACTATCTCCTGCAAAAGTTTTAAAATTTAAACGAGACTCTCGTCCGTCTGGGACAATGTTTTAGACTTGTGCAACCAAACCTTCCATTACCTAGGAGCATCCAAAATATCTACCTGAAGTCCACCGAAAACAGCCACTGCAAGCTCAACTTTAATTAACAAAAACCCAAATCCATGTACGAAACCCGTAAAACACGCTGCTTTGAGTTACATACAGTTCTGGGAAAACCTGCACGGCATCAAATATTCTGATGGAGGAAAAAGCTCCATTTCATGAACCCTACAACCGAAGTCTTATTAATGCTTTTTTCGCGAAAATTTTCCGCAAAAACTCATTCGGCGCTATAAACTTACAGCAAAACTCGCATATTGCAATTCAAGCCGAAGACCTAACATGTGTTCTTTTGCACAATGTGCGGCAAAAAATACACATCCTGTTGTGACAGTCCCTGGAACACCTTCTCACCAACGTGCATGCATTTCTATGCACAAACAAAGTGAGTTTTGATCACCTTTCCCATGAATGAAACAATATTGTAAAACACAGTTCGAGGAAACCGCGACACGACAAGCTAAAATTCGGTGAAAGTCCTTGCAAGGCATCTGCGGGCACATGATTCCCACATGTACACCGCAATGATCCCATGATGACTGAAGAATAAACACCCGTGGTGTCCTCTGTTTGACGTTCAACCTCTTCGCTTTAGTGCCAGAAGGTCAAAGGGTTCAATAACTTTGGTGACTTGCGTATGAATATTCTTGTTTTCTCAGAGAGACTTGTATGGTTATTTAGCTGTTTAATAATAGACTGCTTGTTCGGAATACCGTCAATGCCAACGCACAGAAGTCGGGTGCACACGAATTCTTGGAATATAGGTATCTTGAGGGCATTGCCGAGGTGTTCATACGCGGGTTACGAATACTTCAGGTACAAGCTGTTTTCCAATGAATTTCAGTTACTCGCAGTTCTTGGAAACAGGGGATCGGCAAGCGAAAGGAAGGTTTTTTCAAGGAAAATGGGAGAAAGTGTTAATTGTTATGAAATGTGCGCGAATAGTCTTTAATTGTTCAAGGCAACCTTAAGTGCTTTTAAGGGAACAGATTAAAACAAGAGGAGATATACTAAATACAATTGTTCACTGAGGAGGTGTTCTATATACACTGCAGACGGTATTTATGAGTAATGTATGAGGAGTGGGATTCTTTAGATCGGATTTCAAGCTGTTACAAAACTGCAAACTTATTCGTATTGTACGACAGGAGTTTGGATAGTATGACATTGCCCCCAATTTAACGTTTTACGCCTCCAGTCTTAAATCCACAAATTTTCGAGGAAAAATTTAATGATTGTGGGCCAGTCAATTCAAACTTAAATTCTCAAGTCATTAATCACTTAAGCATCGACTCTTCTTTTATTCTAAAGTGCAGTTTTCATCCTATGCACATCTGTTATGGATGCTGTCAATTATTCTCGTGTACTGAGAATGTCAAATTCTATTTTTTTATAAAAGTGGACAGCCGACTGCTTTTAGGAACTCAAAATGGTGAACTTATGATTATTATTGAAAACGTTTGTTTTTCCGTCAGTCTGCCAACGGTCAGAGAAACTTCTTCTGCGAATTGAAGCCTGGGTGGGACACGACATTTTCTTTCGTCAACTTCCAAGGGGCAGATGTACTTTTCATAATAGTTGGCGCTACAGTCCAAAGGGGGACCAAGGCCTAGCTTGCTCATCAACTACTCGTGTTGTGCGCGCTACTGTTCTCTCACGAGTAGAAGGGACCTACAGTTTTTTGCCGATTCCGAACGGCGAAATTTGAGAAGCTTTCTTAGACAGTTATTACTCTTTGAGTGTTGTCAGCAGCTCGAAAGAGGTGGTGCCGTGAAATATTAGAAAAATTGGTGTTGAACTGGGAGTCGAACCTACCCCCTTCGGTGTGTGAGCGTCGCACTCTACCCACTACGCCACGGCGACCACAGATGTACTTTTCACTGCAAGTATTATGAGCAGCCATGTATATTATTTTGTGTAAAACCCCCCGTCTTAATGTCTTTATTTCACCTGAAGCTTTCCACTACTTGGACACTAAAAGCCTGATTCAAGATAGGGAAGACTGGCCTATCATATTCAATGTCGTACGCCGAACAGTGAAAAGGCGACTTCAATACGAGTCGGACGTCGCTTGCAGCCACGAGGAACTCCCACGGTTCAACAAAGCGATTTCCGTCTGCGACAAAGCAGTCTCTGCAAAGGAAAGGCTATTTAACTGGTGATTGCACCAGAACCAGCCTTCGAAGCCGATTACTTTTTAAAATAAGAGACGGGGTAGTTGAGCCAGCAGAGCCAATTCATATACTATAGGTAAAGTTAGATCTACGGCGTTTTAAAGATTTAAAAAAACAAATAAAAAAAGTAAAAAAATAAGTAAATAAACAAAAAAAAAAGTCAAAAATACAAAACAAAATTTAAAAAAAGCAATGAAAAACTAAAACAAAAAAAAAAATTACAAAACAAAAACAAAAAAGGTGCACCACGGCGTGTAATATATATACGTTATGCGTATAAAAGACATAAACGCCCTGGTGCACACGTCCATAACGTGGTACGGACATAGTTAAGATATATAGTTAAATAGTTAAATATTTAAATAAATAGTTTAATAGATTTAAGTTTTAAGTTACATTATTGTATATATTTGATGTAAGTTCAATTTAAGATCATTTTTAAGATAGTATATTAAGGTTATAATGGTTAAATTAGGCAAAGAATAATTTTTTTTAAATTAAATTTTCTTGGAGGAAATTAAAAATAATAAATAATAATAACACACTTTAAAAAAACATAAGAAGCCGAAGGGCGTCGGGCAAAAAATCTAGACGAAAAGGAAAAAAATCGCTGACTTCTTCACAAAAAACAAACGCTTTATTTATTTTTAAAAAATTAAATTAATTAAAAATAATTAAAATTTAGATCCGCAGGAATCTTCAAAAATACAGAGAGTCAAATGGCCCATAATAATAATTGTTGGCGCTACAGTCCAAAGGAGGACCAGGGCCTAGCTTGCTCATCAACTACTCGTGTTCTGTGCGCTCGTGTTCTCTTACGAGTAGAAGGGACCTACAGTTTTTTGCCGACACCGAACGGCGAAATTTGAGAAGCTTTCTTAAGCAGTTTTTACCCTTTGAGTGTTGTCAGCAGCGCGACATTACGAGCAGAGGTAATGCCGTAAAAAATTCGAAAAATTGATGTCGAGCTGGGAGTTGAACCTAAACCCTTCGGCATGTGAACGTCGCACTCTTCCCACGACACTACGGCGACCACCAAATGACCCATTGCTCGTTCAGTTTGTCTACTCACTACACATTGCTAAGTGTAATTCAATTTGTCCACTCACTGCACTTGCTTGGACGTAGCTCAAAAATTAGTTATGTGCATACAACCAAGTAAGTCAGACTGCGAAGGGTCTGCCAATCATGGTGCCCTTTTATACGCACAATTGTAATGGTTCGTACTTTAGTTTTTTTCATTTTCTTTGTTTTTCAATTCTTTCCATGAAATTCAATTGTGCGAAGGAATAAGCATTGTACATTGGTGTAGCACATTTTAAATTTGTTTTACATAATATGCACTTAATCTAATAATGTTAACAATAAATCTGTAGCAATTCAAGTATCCTATAAATAATAAGTTAATTTATATAATTATTAAGAAAACGAGTTTATTTTATTCTAAAAAGGATGAGTGCTACAGATTATCTTAGAGTACTCATGAAAAGTCAGTAAATTAGAGTTAAGATCATACGATTATAGTTTTAAGCTAGTTTCAGTATATAATAATACATTTAGTTGTTCTTTAAAGTGGTATAGAACTTTAAGTTGAAAAAATTATTTTAAGAGATATAAAGATTGCAATATGTTGAATAGTGGCCGCCGTGGCCTAGTGGGTAGAGTGCGACGCTCACACGGTGAATGTTGTAGGTTCGATTCCCAGCTCAACACCAATTTTTCGAATTTTTCACGGCACCACCTTATTCGAGCTGCTGACAACACTCAAAGAGTAATAACTGTCTAAGAAAGCTTCTCAAATCTCGCCGTTCGGAGTCGGCAAAAAACTGTAGGTCCCTTCTACTCGTGAGAGAACAGTAGCGTGCACAACACGAGTAGTTGATGAGCAAGCTAGGCCCTGATCCCCCCTTGGACTGTAGCGCAAACAATTATTATTATTAATATGTTGAATAAGTTGTTTTATCCCCGATCCGGCATTAGAAAGGCTTAAGCCAAAAATAACCTATGAAGACAAAGATTTAGTAAATGAGTGCAAAAATTTAAGTAACTGTTCAAAAATTTTTTAAACGAATTTTGTTTCACTTTTGGTTAAATGCCTAAATTCGAAACGGTCCTTCAACAATTAAAAGCCATCACTCTTCGATATATCAATTGGCACACGATTGCAGCATCATCTTGTACCCGGGCTTTGATTGTTTTCTAATTACCTAAATACCCTGAATTCCCATAACTTTTTATCCCAGCTGGAAATAAAAATTTTTAAAATCATTCGAATTTACGAAGGACGACTAATTTGAGGCTCAAATCAGGGCAATTAATTAATGCCTGGCAAAAATTTCATCAGTCAAGGAGGAGTGTAGGTAGAGTTCACAAGAGTTATCTGCCCTCATCACTCATACAATACACTTGTGGTGCCTCCCCATGGATTGATTTTCGTTAGGGCAGGTTAAGCTTCCATCCCTCATCTATCATTTTTCGTGTTCGATTGTTACAAAGTGGAGACTGATGATCGATGCATGATCACGCGCGCCTACAAATTTAAGTCAACTGCACCACATTAGAAATTTTCTGTTGTTTGTCTTCACAAAATTCAGATCTGTTGAATACTGCATGCTTTATTTTTGTATGGTTCCAGTCATTCAAGCTGTCAGCTATTTGTGACATGTGACATCTATTGTGTGTGACAGTTGAAATATTTCAAAAATTAACTAGAATTCACGAGTGTTGAGGTTTTTGAATTTCAAAAATTGACTAGAACTCACGAGTGCTGAGGTTTTTCTGCTTCTAAATGAGGAAACTACTTAAAAGTGAACGTCAGAGTCTCAGTTAGAATGTCATCTAGGAAGCACAACAAGAATTCTTGCTTTGTAAGTTTTGCTCTGATCTTGAGTTAAGAAGCCCGAATCATGAAATTGAGAAAACTCGGCTTACTTGGTCTAGGAAATTTTAAAGTTTAAGATTTTGAAAGCCTGGAAAAATGACAATTTGACAATTTATTAATTTAAATGACAGAGTTTGTTAAACGCTGAACCCAGGAGTCCAGCTTTGAACTCTTTCGTTTGAGGCAATAAGGTCTATCCAACAACATAAGACTATCTAACATTTAGCAGCAAATACAAGTCATTCTGACCGGAGTTTAGAAAACCAGATCTTTAAAGAGCATCATTTGGGCGTCCATCCATGCACTGAGGAAAACATACGTCCATAAACATGACAAGTTCAATCTTTATCTGGACAGGGAGGGAATTATATAACATGATGTTAAATAATCCATTACCCATTGCATCTTAAAACATCTCATTCTTGCAATTAAAACCTAAGGAATTGTGTTTTTTTTTTTTTGGAGGTTGGGATAAACTGCACTGGAGGGCTCAGACTCAAATACTGGTCCATTGTACTACCAGGCAGTAACCTTCATTCAATGTAATTTCTTGGTTTTCCTAAGAAAAACTAAGAAGCGGGTCTGTGATATACCATAGAACTAAGGCATGGTTACATAAAGGAACGATGTAACAATCCCAAGTAAGAAGACATGCACAAGAGACACCCTGCAAATAAACAGACAATTGATTGGACTCCATCAAGCAATCCTTCTTTACTCCAGTAGAACAATGATGAAAGGAAGCGACACGTTTCATTTCACTTAAGTAACCACTCTGTTGCATTTCTTGCCCACAACTGGTTCGTCTTCAAAGAACTTCAAGCCTTAGTGTCGAATACGTAACACTTGCACGCTACAAGCCTTAACAGTCACCTTCTCAAGCGATTCCATTTCCCACCCCTTCGAATGAGATTCACAATCATCAACTTCACACTCCCATAAATATACACTCAACTCCAGAAATTACCTCCACGCAATTGGCAAAGCAATTGAAACCAGCTGCAGCACAAGCTCCACAAATCATCCAATTAGTCGGCGGTGATCAGCGCAAAACCGATTTATCAGGGTGTAACTTTCGCTGAGAAACAAAAAACGTCAACAAATACACGCGCACTCACCACGCATCAACCGCAAAAAAATCCATATCACAATTTATCATTAAGCTGAACACTCAATTACCGCAACGCACTCAGCCACCAGCGCAAATCTGTGTACACTCACTGCACTACTGATGGTTTCCACACTTTTTCCTGATTCAATTTCGCATACATTTCCGCAGCGGCGGCAGTCACTTGTTAATAAATTCAAAACAGCGCGACGACAACCACTCGAATCGAGAGTTTTTCTGTTGGATTGCACTTCCGAGCCGCTTGCCGCTATAAAGAAGGCGACGACTCCTCACAGCGAACGCGAACGCATGGATGAGCAGCACTTCTCCCAACAACTGATTTGGGATTTCATTTCACTTACGACCCGAGCACAAAAAACTGACGGAATAAATATTTTTCAAAACAATTTTGTTGATTTTCCATTTGGGACAGGGCAATCAAAAACCACAAAGGCGCTCTCTCCGTCACTCTGGCATTTTTTCCATTTCTTTGGCATGCATCCGGTCGGAACACAAAATGCGAAACCTTGAGGAAAAGTTTCGAAAATTTTTTCCCATATCACATTTCCACATCATAATCATCCCCCGAGCTCAGGCGTCATCATGAATTTCGTTACGACACCCCCTCGCGCAGGGGGCACGATGTGTAATCGAAAAACGACAGCACACAGGGTTCGGCAGTAAGGAAGACGCGGAAACGAAATCCAGATAACGACGCTTATGATGGAAAAGCTAAAAAATTAAAAGTATCTCATTGCGGGCGTGGAGCATCACAAGACACGACCCGACCACGAAGATTTCGATATCCTGAGCGCCTGGCTTAGAAACTCACTCCGCTGATGCACGCTACCGATCGAATTGAACACTCGAAAAGGACTGACAAGACAGCGTTATCAAATCGATGCCGTTCAAAGGCACACACTCGTTGGGATACACCCAGGGGTAGAGGCTGCGTCGGGTGAACTGTGGATCGCATTGACATGCGCCCGGCGCGAATGTTGCGCAACATTCCGATTAGTGTGGCCACGGCTCTGGCGATGATTTACCGACAATTGTGGCACCTTAGTGGAGGTAGCCTCGCGGCCATTTAATGGGGGGAATTGTTTTCGTTTTGTTTCGACTTTCTGCTGGCATCCTCCGGGCGCCCTCAACGGCAGCGCGGACAATAACAATAAATGTCGGAAATATCATAGTCTTTCTTTCGTTTCATTAAAGAATTAGCACAACAACACGGGGGCTGCGCGGAGTGACCGCAGCTTGGAGCGAGGCCACTGTTTGTTCAGAAATTATATTTGCCTTCGCATGGCACTGAATGAATTTTCCACACAGAGATTATCGTGGCTTTGGGAATGACAAGCACCTTGTTTGTCGGGACCTTGGAGAAGCACAAGAATACGGTCGCGCAAGGTGTTGTGTCTGTTTGATGGCGTCAGGTGCAGGCATCTGTTTTATTGCTGCGCGAGAGAGATTCTTTTTCCTGTGGGCTCTCGGCAGCCAGTGGCTCTTTTGGGGTGCCCCTGGTGGCTTAGCAGGCCACCACAGTTTACCAGACATTCCACGCCAGCTGATGTCGACTGCCTCCATCGTTAGGGAATTACGAGGAAAAACGGCGGAGATGCAAGTCGTGTTGTGCTGCGGATTGTTGAGTTTTGGAATTTAAATTTGCATTGCTCCGACAAATGCGAAGGAAGGAATATCTGCCTTAGGGGGCCTTAAAAGCGGGACGTGTGGCTGTGAGCATTTAATTTATGAGCGGGATTCATTTTCTCCGGAATGCCGGTTGTGGATATTTATGCTTCCAGAAATGACGAGCGCTCTTCAACAAATTTTTGTCAAAGCGACTCGATGATAACTGAGATGCTTAAAATGCACTTTGAATTCAGCTGTGCATTTACATTTTTATTTCTGTGTGCGGGAGCAGGAGCTTGAATTTAAACAGGAGACCTACGTATTGGAAGCACTGAGCGCGTATAATATTTGTTGTGATGCGTGGATATGAAATTATGATTATAATTGTTGGCGCGACAGTCCACAGGGGAACCAGGGCCTAGCTTGCTCACCATCCACTCGTGTTGTGCACGCTACTGTTCTCTCACGAGTAGAAGGAACCTACAGTTTTTTGCCGACTCCGAACGCCGAAGTTTGAGAAACTTTCTTAGACAGTTATTACTCTTTGAGTGTTGTCAGCATCCCGAAAGAGGTGGTGCCGTGAAAAATTCGAGGTATTCAGTAGTGAATCGAACCTTCGAACCCTTCGGCGTGTGAGAGTCGCACTCAAACCACAACTCCACGGCGGCCACGGATATGAAATTAGTCAGCTCATTTAGATTCAGAGAGGAATGCGGATCATAAATCTGGGAACACGTAGATCTCAAGATTGTTAGATCCCCGTGATCGTCTGTGAATCGCAAATTTAATTTACCCGTTCATCTTGTGAATTTTTGCAGAGACCTACTGACAGTGTACATGATTTCATCTGCGTTCTTTCTGATGGCACATGCAGTCTACTAGTTTCCAAATGCAAACTTGACAGGTTATGGAAACCAATTTCCTGACAAATTTGCAGTGTGCACGAGATGGCGATTTTAATGATTCCATCTTCACTTAAACTGAAAGCTCACATCAGTGTGGTTTGAGGCCAGAGAAATACACGATATACCAGATCTTCACATTAAAGCACGTCGTAGAAAAGACTCAAGAAGTGCAAATCGACACTCATCACCTATTCGTCAATTTTACGGGCGCATATGACAGTGTGCATACGGACAAGCTATACAGTGCCATGTCTAGTTTTATCATTCCTACCAAACTCGTCAGATTGTCTAGAATAACGATGGAGAGCTCTCACTGCTCCGTCAAGGTCGGTAACGAACTCACAGAGGCCTTCAATGTCAAAGAAGGTTTAAAAAGGTTTTAGACAAGGCGAAGTACTGTCATGTGACTTTAACATAATTCTTAAAAAGATCCGGCGTAAATCACATGTAAACACCTGATGCACGGTCTTCCAAAAGTCAGTTCAATTGTTTGCTTACGCTGATGTCATTGCTGTGATTGGACTAATACAGCGAGCCGTCAATGGGACGGTGGCTGGCATTGAAGCTGAAGCGTCTAAAATGGGTCTGGTGGTAAAAGAGGGCAAACCAAAGTACATGCTGTCATTAAGAAAGGGCACACAACATCGTCTCGGACAGAGCGTCAGACTAGGCAGCAGAAACTTCGAGGCAGTCAAGGACTTCGCAAATCTCGGCTTCGCGGTAAACAGGGACAACAACATCAGAACCGAAATCAAACGCAGAATCACTCTTGCCAGTCGCTGTTTCTTTGGGCTCAAGAGGTTTCTGAATAATGAAGCATTCTGCCTCGAAGTACGAGCTTGCTTCGAAGAAGAGCTTAATTATCCAATTCTTACTTTTTGGCTCGGGATTCTAGGTGTTACTACAAGCGAATGAGGAAGCCCTTAGTCTTTTCCAGAGAAAAGTTTTCTGTTTGAGTTTTGTTTCTGTTTGCTTTGATGATATCTGGAAGAGAAGATATAATGACAAGCTCTATGGGCAGTACAGCGACATGCGCCTGGTCAATCGTCTTTGGATGCCACGCTTAAGATGGTTTGGTCATATAGAGTGTATGGAAACCACCGCTCCGGCCTGAAAAGTCTTTGAATCCGAGCAATTGGGACAACGAGACAGGGGACGGCCTAGTCTAAGATGGCATACACAAGTGGAGAAGCACCTCAACCAACATGGAGTGCGGAACTGGTTTCAGCTAGCGAAAGATCGTGCTGGCTGGAGAGGCATGTTGGTTGAGGCACAGGTCCATACCGGACTGTAGCGCCACAAGAAGAAGAAGAAGAAGAAGAAGAAGAAGAAGAAGAAGAAGAAGAAGAAGAAGAAAAAGAAGAAAAAGAAGAAGAGGAAGAAGAAGAAGAAGAAGAAGAAGAAGAAGAAAAAGAAGAAAAAGAAGAAAAAGAAGACGAAGAAGAAGAAGAAGTTTTTGCCACATTGAAAGTTAAGTTGATAAGCAAATTAGGCACGCATCACGCGACATTACAATTATCAAACCAACTTGGACAGCAGAAAGTTCACTTTATGCACATCGTTGTGTGTTGATTATAAAACACTGCGAGCTGTTGCAGAGGTGATGGAAATCGTCAAGTTGAATTTGAGTCTAGAACAGGAAGTAACGACGATCTGCAAATGACAAATTCAAGACTAAATTTTCATCAAAGCGACAAATGCATCCCGCTATGGCTTAGTTGGTTGCATTCATCACACGTCAAAGTGAGTGAGTGACACTTTTTCCGTAACCACCCTTGTCCAGTTGTGGTCGCCGTGGCGTAGTGGATAGAGTGCGACGCTCACGCGCCAAAGGGTCTAGATTCGATTCCCAGCTCAAGACCAATTTTTCGAATTTTTCATGGCACCACCTCTTTCGAGCCGCTGATTACACTCAAAGAGTAATAACTGTCTAAGAAAGCTTCTCAAACTTCACCGTTCATAGTCGTCAAAAAACTGTAAGTAGCTTCTACTCGTGAGAGAACAGTAGCGCGCAGAACACGAGTAGTTGATGAGCAGGCTAGGCTCTGGCCTACCTTTGGACTGCAGCGCCAACAATTATTCTGGTTGCAGGCAAACTGGAAATGGGTTTCTTGTCCTTTGAAGTCAGCCCAAAATTTGGTGCGCATTAGAAATAATGAGTCGTTGACGGCGCTAGATGCACGTCACTCCTGGAATGTGGCGCAATGAAGTGTGTTAAATTTTTTCTTCGCGAATTAGACTATTCTGCCAGAAATGGAAGTGGAAGCTTAAGATTTGGAAGATGGGCTTCGATATACTCGCTGAACGGTGATCTTGTACAGAATACGAAATGTATCATGGGACCAAGATATTAATCTTTCACGCAGTGCAGAAAAAAAATACAGAAAACTCATTTTCACTGATAAACATTCTAAGTCTTATGTTCACCTTAGTTCCGATAATCCTCCCTATGATGAAATAAGGAATTTGTGTCCTTATTAGGATAATTTTCTCTTTGTGGAACCCCTTCAAATCCTATAAATGGAAAAGAAAATTAACTTTGTTAAACATCATCATGGGACCAACAGCCGGGATCCGGTCTTGGCTTCAAACAACAAGTCTTCTCGTGTATTGAGCTTGAGTTCAAAGAAACAGCGATCGAGCTGTCGAGTGAGGCTTGATAAAGCCCCGGGTATCCTGGCTTACGGCATCTCTTCAGTGTGAATTCATACCACGTTCAAATGAGCTACAGAGAACTTTCCAAACTGACCTCCAACACAGGTTTATTTTATGTCAGAACATCAGTTTAAAGTGAAATCGCAGATGCTCAATAACAGCATTGCTTTATTATTTTTTTGTTTGAGAATATTGGCACAAGTTAATCGAGAACGAAACAGATGTGATAAAAGGGAAAACCTAAAAGTTTAATGTTTTCCGAATGATCTGAACCTTCCCTAGTGCTTCTTAGAGGGATGTTTGAACAAAAAACAAGCATCCCTCGACTCTTGCTTAGGCGGGATGGCGCCGGCACAAATGATCGTAGTAATAATAATTGAATGGCGCGACAGTCCGCAGAGGGACCAGGGCCTAGTTTGCTCATCAACTACTCGTGTTGTGCGCGCTACTGTTCTCTCACGAGTAGAAGGGACCTACAGTTTTTTGCCGAGTCCTAAGGGCGAAGTTTGAGGAGTTTTTTCTTACACAGTTATAACTCTGTGAGTGTTGTCAGAAGCTCAAAAGAGGTGACCCCGTGAAAAATTCGAAGTGTTCAGTCGGGAATCGAACCTGGATCTTCGGCTTGTGAGCGTCGCACTCTACCCAATACGCCACGGCGGCCACGAATGATCTTAAATTTACTTTAATTTTCAGACCTCACTCCTGTCTTGGAGTACTCCATGGGCTCCTGATTCAGAAAAGGGTTTCTATTCCAGACTTAGCATATAACTTGATTTAGCTTTGTTGACACAGTGCGTTATGAGTCGCTGTTCAGACCGCAGGCTCTGCGATTGCTGTATGTTCTTATTTTTTTATGTTGATCTCTATGTATCTGTGGGTATACAAATAAGTGTAGTAAGTCCTCTCTGTGTTAGGGTATTGAATTCATACCACGCCCTTGTAAAATTCAAATGAAATATCTTTGAAACGGAAGAGCCTTCTTCTCTATTGCCTCCTAATCCTTTAACCCAATATGGAGATATAAAGTTGTCAAAACGCAAAAAAACCTTCTGGACCGAATCAACGCCTGCGATATGCTGCTGAAACGTAACGAACTCGACCCATTTTTGAACCGGATGGTAACTGGCGACGAAAAATGGATTATATTCGACAATATCAAGCGAAAATGGTCGTGGTTGAAGGCCGGTGAATCGTCCCAAGCAATTGCTGAGCCGGGATTGACGGCTAGGAAGGTTTTGCTGTGTGTTTGGTGGTATTGGAAGGGAATCATCCGCTATGAGCCGTTCCCATATGGCCAGATGCTTAGTTCTACCATCTACTGCAAACAACTGGACCGCTTGAAGCAGGCGATCTACCAGAAGTGTCTAGAATTGACCGACCGGAAGGGTGTAGTGTTCCACCAGGACAACGCCAGACTACACACCTCGTTGATGACTCGTTAGAAGCTACGAGAGGTTTTATCCATTAACCATGTAGCCCGGACATAGCGCCAAGTGATTACCACCCGTTCTTGTCTATGGCGAACGCCCTTGGTGGTGTGAACGTGAACTCAAAAGAGGCTTGTTAAAAGTGGTTGTCCGAGTTCTTCGCAAATAAGGAGGGGAGCTTCTACGACGGGGTATAATGAAGTTGCCGTGTAGATGGAAACATATTATCGAACAAAACGGTACATATTTGAACTAAATCCGATCTCTAGAACCCTTTTTTGAAGCATTGAAAATTGAATTGAACTTCTCAATCTTCGCCATTCGGAGTCGGCAAAAAACTGTAGGTCCCTTCTACCTGTGAGAGAACAGTAGCGCGCACAACACGAGCAGTTGATGAGCAAGTTAGGCCCTGGTCCCAATTGGACTGTAGCGCCAACAATTATTATTATTATTATTGAATGAAGAGCAAAAGATCAAGGAAGGGATATATTTGACAACCTTTTTCCACCAATTGTGTAGATTAGACTTCAAACTTGTTCTTCCCTGCCACTGACTTGACTTAAATACATGCTCTTTACGATATGTGTCCCTTGATGTAAATCAAAGGAACAAATAGACACGCCTGTGTGTGTTAACAGAGTCAAAATATGTTCATAAGTTTTTGATCTGCGTCTTACCAGAGGTATACAAAATCTAAACGTCAAGAAAATTGTTGAAATTCATTCTAATTTATTCCGAAATTTTCTGATATTGGTTTTCAAGGAATTCGAATCATCTGCCACAGAAGCATGTGCTACATTTTGACGAGGAAGTTGCTTTGTATCACTATTTCGACCTGTCTGGTGCTTTCGCCAATCCCTCCTGTCACTCAGAAAATTCCAATCATAAGACTTTAGTGATTTTATTGGTTACCCAGTGTATGAGTGCTTCGAGTAATAAACGTACTTTCGTTCATGTTTTCGACTTTGTCAGCACACTTTAGTGCCCAAGAGCAGCAGGACGAGAAAGTTATGAGCTATGAGGAACGATGTGCAGGGCAGTTTATTAAAAAGGAATTAGGTCAGTTGAAAACAAAAATCACCAAAACTCTTTGTTTGTAAAGGGAAGTATGAGTTTCACATCACTGTGGCATAGTGTTGGTCTGGTAAACTAATCAATCACATTGACAGATGTTGACGGACAAATCTCTGGTGGACGAAATGAACTAAAAACAAAACCAAATTATTAGCTCGAGTTGTGGTCGTGAAAATAAATGTTTTGTGCTGCAGAACGGGAATTGAAACTGCGGTTAATGACATTTCAAAGCGTGTGCGTAACCTGACAAACAAAGGGTGTTCCCTTAATAAATAATAATTGCTGGCGCTACACTGCAAAGGGGGAGCAGGACCTAGCTTGCTCATCAACTACTCGTGTTGTGCGTACTACTGTTCTCTCACGAGTAGAAGGGACCTACAGTTTTTTGCCGACTCCGAACGGCGAAATTTGAGAAGCTTTCTTAGACAGTTATTACTCCTTGAGTGTTGTCAGCAGCTCGAAAGAGGTGGTCTGTAAAAAAATTCGAAAAATCGGTGTTGAACTGACATAGAACCTCGACTCTTCGGCGGTGTGAGCGTCGAATGACCCACTACGCCACGGCGGCAACAGTTTTCCTTAAGGGTGAGTAAAAAGAAAAAAAAAATAAATTAATGTACTTTGTGTTCGCGTATATTATACATGAAAATCGCCTGATTGCAGAAATATTTTCGTTTAACCCAATTTCGATCACTTTTTTTGAATAAATTGACTTGAGTCCGCTCATCTTTAGGCTCACTTTCTTTTAGCGGCTTCTTAATAGAGACGAATGACTTTATGTACTTTGCTAGTACCACACACCTTATTTCAAGAAGTGAACTCGACTTGACCGATATCACTTTTTGAAATAGCGCTCTCGCAAAACTTAATTACAATCGTCAATAGCATTTAAAAGATCCTTTCTGTTAAAAAAAATGTGAGCGTCAAAAGTGAGTAAACAAATTTCTGATTATATATGTATAAAAATGAAAATTGGGTCAACAGGGAGACCAAAAAAAATTAACACAAAGAGACACAATGACATTTCGTTTCGGAAAACATTTTATTTAGTGATGAATGAATAAATATGAATATAAATACAAAAAATTTGGAGAGCAAAAAATGATGAACTTACTAAAAAAATATTAGGTCAGTCGTGAAACATGGGGGAGGTTCAGTGATGGTGTGGAGATTTGTAGCAGCATTTGAAGTCGGTAACCCTGTCTTCATTGATAGTACATTGAGGACGGAAGATTATCTAAATATTCTTAGGACCAACTTGCAACCGAGCGTAGACAAATAAGGTTTAGCTAGCAATTGGATATTTCAGCAAGGCAATGATTCTAAGCATACCTCACGTCTTGTTAAGGAATTGTTGCTTTATTGGACCCCAAACAGCTTGATCATCCCCCGCAATAGGACCTTAACCCAATAGAACACTTATAGGCGCATTTGGTTAAAAAAAATCGACAGTGTACTATTAACAACAAGGAAGACCTGAAAAAGCTATAACAGAAGAATGGTCAAAAATTTACCCCGATGTTACCTATCAACTGGTAATGTCTAAGCCACGTAGACTCAAGGAAGTAATAAAGTCTAAAGAAGGACCAACAAAGTACTAAATTTAATTTTTTAAGCAATAAATAAGTACATTTGTTGATAGACACTTACTTACTTTTGACTCGTAATATATGAAGTAGCTATAATTTTCATTTAAAAAATGTATTTGATTTTGGTTTTTACCGTACTTTATTTTTTGAATAATTGGTCATATTGAATAAAGTTGTTTTTGTGTATCAATGGAATTTGAGCTTTTTTGTTGTTTTGACCCAATTTTCATCTTTATACAGTAATCAGATATTTGTTTACTCACTTTTGACGCTCACAGTACATGAAGTCTACATTTGAGGCCAAAAAATCACTTTCCGTGATGCGAAAGCGACTTCCAGTAACGTGACAATTAGCATCCTCACCAAAAGAACATCGTCCAATTACGCCTCCGGCATGTCGCACATTTAATAGAATGCAGTCGAGTGCTGCCTGCCACAAACTTTGCTTGTTGAGAGAACCCATTTAGTGGCCTCATGAAAGAAAATGACATTTCAAAGAAAATCATCATCATCTATTTCCACATGATGTTCAGCCAAATTTATGAATTCACAGAGCTTTTAATGGTTCTCAACAAGATACGTAGATACAAAGGTTGCCTTTTATATCTCTGGATTGGGCAACCCTAGTGTTGCATTCTGTCAACTGCCAACTCTATCGTAAAGTTTGACATTCTTGAGGTTATACATAATCAGAACATACGAGCGCTATTTGTGTTATTTACAGTAACTTAAAAGATTCATCTCGCCCAAAAAATGGAATTAAATCGTGAAAATTTTGACAACTTTCGACTTGGATTAACTCAACAACTGTGCATCGAAGAACTTAATTCAATTTTTGGCGATGAAGCTCCATCAAGGATCAGTGTTTATCGATGGTATGGTGGATTCAAGCGAGATAGTAGTTCACTCTAAGACAAATTTCGTCAAGGTCGTCCAAAATCAGTTGTTGTTCCTGAAACCATTGATGCTGTGCGCCAACTGATATTGCAAGATCGTCATGTGACCTATCGGGAGATTGAGACAACCTTATTGCATGAATAAAAAATTTGTTCGTCAAAAAAATTTGTTCGCGTTGGATTCCACACAATTTGTCATCCGCTCGAAAAAAAGGCTCGTGTCGATTGGTCGAAAGAAATGCTGCAAAAATACGATCGCGGTGCTGCGAAACACGTCTATGACATTGTGACAGGTGATGAATCGTGTATTTACACGTAAACACCTTTTGGCTAATTTCGACGCAAATCAGGACACAGAGACGTCATATTGGTGACATCGTCATGGGGTCGATGGATGTTGGTCCTCTTGAAAGGACGTGCTTGCAGAGGCCATATGCTGTCACCTTAAATTTTTTTTATGAAAATGTAGGAGGTGAATTGTAGGAGTTGAAAGCAAATTATTGCGTTAAAGGAATACTTGTAATGCATTTTTGCTACTGCATGTGCACAGCTACTGCATGTGCATTTCGTTTGAATTTTTTCCAGCTCCATAAGGGGCTGCCAGCTGAATATGATTATTAATGCCAAATGCCGTTGAATCGGTTAACATTTCTTTTAAAAGAAATCATCTTTCTGTGTAGCGTATTATGAAAACAAATTCTTCTTCTTCTTCTTCTCCTTCTTCTTCTTCTTTTTCTTCTTTTCTTCTTCTTCCTCTTCTTCTTCTGCTTCTTCTCCTTCTTCTTATTCTTCTTCCCATTTCTCTTCTTTTTCTTCATCTTCTTCTTCTTATTCTTCTTCTTTTTCTTCTTCATCATCATCTTCTTCTTCTTCTTCTTCTTCTTCTTCTTCTTCTTCTTCTTCTTCTTCTTCTTCTTCTTCTTCTTCTTCTTCTTCCTTTTCTTCTTCTTCCTCTTCTTCTTTTTCCAACATGCCTCTCAAACCAGCACGATTTTTCGCTACCTGAATTCAATTCCCCACTCCATGCTGGTTGAGGTCCTTCCCCGCTTGTGTGCCTCACCTTAGCTTAGGCCGTCTTCTGTTGCGTTGTCCCGATGGCTCAGCTTCGAAAACTTTTCGGGCCGGAGCAGTAACCTAGCCTTCATGGCCTACCCATCTTAAGCACTGTGTAAGAGGAATCCAAATATTCTTGTAAAATGATCCCTCCTCAGTCAGATATACCACGTTTTGCTCTTTTATTGTCTGACAGTTATTCCGTCACGTTACATTAATAGAATCATTTGCCCCTATTATCCAAATCGTGTAACAGCAGGCAAACGGCAGCAGCCGAAGACGGGCACTTGATGGTAGCTAAGTAGGTGGTAAATGGAAAAAAACTTCCCAACCAACCTTAATCAACTCAAAACTATTATAGACAAGCGGCAATTTGAGAAGTCAAACAATTGCAAGGCATCTCATCACTAAAGTCACTGTAAAACCCGTCGGTTCTGGTCAATCACATCAATCTGCTGTAATAAGGCCCCGTACTGTGTAACTAATGCGATTACCACAAGGTACGAGTAATTGATTAAGTTTGCTGGAGTTTTCCAAACATCCGGTTGAGTGTTCGGTGAAGGATACATCCGGATGCCTGGGATGTGTGCGGTGGGGATTATGTTCGAGTGGGATTCTTCAAATATTTTCTTCCATCGGTATTCAAGTCCCAAGTACTGAGATTCTGTTGCAGGAGGGGAGCAGGCTTCTTAGGCGAATGAAAATGTTCGCAATGCTGCTTTCAGTTGCAAGTTGGCATTATGCTCCAAGTCTGTCAGTTTGACAACAGGTAAAAGGATAAAAAGGGAGAAAGGATATACAATCGTTTTCAGTCCTTTAGGAGATGTTGAGTTTCAAATAACATAACTCGGTCACCGTAGTGTAGTTATTGGCCGCCATGGCGTAGTGTATAAGGTGTCACACGCTCTGCTCGACGTTATAACCATATACCCATGATTCGCCACAGTTAAAACCAGTTTACGCAAATCTGGGTCGCTGTTAACATCATTCAATGATTCTTGAGCGGTGGCCATACGTGTACATTTAATTATTTTTCTGATCAAAATTAAGCAATTTTGGAGCGAACTTCGTTGCCACACATTTCCTGGCTAACTTGGACAAGTGCGGACGTCCTCCTTTGCATCTTCTCGACCTTCTTTGAAAAGCTGACCGATCCTAACTAACCGTACCTACATGTAAATTGGTCGTAGGGGACCAATAATCAGTTTTTTAACCTGACAGCAGCTGGAACGCTTGATGTGTATTTCTAAGCGCGTATTTGTATTTTCCACAAAAAAATTAATGCAAATTCCTTGATTCATATTTTTGGACAGTAGGAAATCGGAGAAAAACGAGGGCTGTTCATGAGCCCTACGAACAGAGAAGAAGAGATGAGCACTGGCTTCTAAGAAGAAACACGGAGGAGTATGAGAAGCGCGCGGTCGAGGAAATGGAAAGGCGTTATGGCAGAAATGAAGTCCAAAAGTTTTATCGAAAGGTAAAAAAGCTATCCGGAGAATACAGGGTTCGCACCGGGACCTGGGACCAAAATGGACAACTCGTAGCAGAGTCGCAGTCTGTGCTGACAATCTGGAAGGATCATTTCTGCAAACTCTCTAACGGCGATGACGGCCCCACTTCCGCTGTTAGGAAGAATGTTCCACTCGATTTGGACGATGATAGACAAGAAGTCCGTCCTCCCCGACTAAGTTCAAGTTCAACAAAGCTGCCGGAGCGGACGGTCCGCAGATCTATTTTAAGCTTGAGATGACCAGGTAGGGCATCAAGCACCCGCTCATCTGTAGTATATGGTCGGAGGAAAGCATGCCCGATGAGTGGAATCTCAGCCTCGTTTGCCCGGTATACAAAAAGGGAGACCCCTCTGACCTGGCCAATTATCGGGGGATCAGCCTTCTTAATTGTGCGAACAAGATCGTGCGTAACTCACAAGTCAACACCAGAGGCACGATTTTCCAAAAGTCAGTTCAATTGCTAGTTTATGCTGATGACAGTGCCTTGGCTGGATGAACACAGTGAGCCGTTAATGAGGCGTTTGCTGGCATTGAAGGGGAAACGGCTAAGATGGGTATGGCGGTAAATCAGGGCAAAACTAAGTACATGCTGTCATCAGGAAAGGACACACAACATCGACGTCTCGAACAGGTAGCAGAAACTTCGATGTAGACAGGGACTTTGTCTACCTCGGCTCCGCGGCAAATAGGGACAACAGCATCAGTACCGCAATCAAATGCAGAAAAACTCTTGCCAATTGCTGTTTGGGCTCAAGGGGCAATTGAGTAATAAAGACCTCTCTCGAAGAACTAAGCTCTCTTTATATAACAGTTCTCTCTCATCTCAGTCCAACTACATGGCGGGGAAGCTGGGACGTTAATAAAGGCGGATGAAGAAGCCCTTAGTCTTTTCGAGAGAAAAGTTTTGTCTGCGACTTTTAATCACGTTTGTGTTGGTGGCATCTGGAGGAGAAGATTTAACGGCGAACTCTATGGGCTGTACAGCGACATGCATTTGGTCAAGGGTATACGAATACAACTCTTAAGATGGCTAGGACATGGAGAGCGTATGGACACCACTGCTACAGCCCGAAAAGTCTTTGGATCCGAGCCATTGAGACACGCAACAAACGACGGCCTAGGCTATGGTGGCGCACACAAATGGAGAAGGGCATCAACGAACTTGGAGTGCGCAACTGGAGGCAGCTGTGCGAAAGATCGTGCTGTCTTCAGAGCCATTTTGCAAAGAGTAATAACTGTCTAAGAAAGCTTCTCATATTTCGCAGTTCGGAGTCGGCAAAAAACTGTAGGTCCCTTCTACTCGTGAGAGAACAGTAGCGCGCACAACACGAGTAGTTGACGAGCAAGCTAAGCCCTGGTCCCCCTTTGGACTGTAGCGCCAGCAATTATTATTTTTACATGAAAAGGACATCTAACTTTCAGACACTTCCAGCCTCAAAGCATTTTGAACGCGCCAATATTCCTGAACAATTTCAATGCTAACTTCGGTTGATGCTGATTTTTCTAGGACGCAGACTTCGAGGAATGGCCAGCAAAATGGACCAGTCTAGCTGTAGAGCGTTTGGTTCGGAGCTATTGCCCATCATATACTGTTATGTCATCCAGAGACAGTGTTAAAGAAGAACATACCTGCTCTTGCTCGCAAATCTGGTCGCAGTGGGAAAGTGCGACTATCATACGCCAAAGCATCGATTTCGGGACTTAAGAACAAACGGCATAACATCTTTCGATTTGCTGAGACGCGAAACGTGCTACTTGTGTATAAAAGCAGCAACCGCTGACAACAGAATCTGTAGTTACGGTCTGCTAGCGAGGAAACAATACCGCCCACAAGGCGAGAAGTTGGACACAATGCTAACCTAAATCCCTGTAAACGCTGTAACTGGAGTCACTTGGATTACATCGCCGCTAATGAAATTTCCAGCGGAAACCTATTTAGTGAAGCCAATTTCATTTCAAATCGTCGGCTTTTTCACCAGCTTCCCTCAAAAATTCCTTTTAACTAGAACACGTGTCACTTTAATAACATCGTATATAACATAACACGTTGATTACAATTGCCAATCAAAACAAACGCGCCATGCTCTTTGTTTCCATTGTTCGGCACCTACTTCCGATTCAATTCTTCTGCGAGTTCAATAATTCAACACGTGTCTGCATTCACATGTGCGGAGCTTCCTGTGCCACAAAACCAAGAATTCCCCTGAAATCCATACCCCACATGTACCCTTTCTCGTAATTATCGTATTTCCAGGTCTAATTATCCTTCACTACGTTACGGTACACAAAAATTCGAATCTCTCTAAGTAAACATTTCAAGGATCCAACTAGGCCAGAAAATGTTGAATATCTGAAAATGCGATTCGAACAATATTCGAATGAAAACGCAAGCGGTGCGGGTGCTGCTATGTGCCCCAAAGGAGGCCTAGACAGGGAGGCATTCAACAAAGGAAACACTCCCTGACAAACAGAAACCAATTTCGACAAATTAATTTAATTCCAACGATGCTCCGTTTAAGTTGCCTGTTCGGTTCGGTTTTCACTTTTCCTCAAAAGATGTGAATGGAAAATAAACAGAAACGGGAAAAACGAATGCGGCGAGGGGGTAAAACTCGCATCAATAATAGATTTGTGTTGCTTTTGCACAGTCTTATCCTTTGTGATTCCCTTTACATATCCCCCGGTCCCACGTTGGATGCTGGAATTCAATTAGGGCTTTTAACCATACCGACGAGACGAAACGCTGACATTTAAAAAAAAACGTATACACGTTCGTGTATATTTGCGGAGTCTACGTCTGTTTATTGGGAGTTTTTTTTTCTGTGAATCCTTGAATGCAAAGCCTCTTACGGTAGGCAGCAATCTATCTTTTAAATTAGCTCAGCAATCATGTAGAGTGGTGCTCGGTTCCGAAACTGCCCGCAATCGGCTTATGGCAGGCAAGCTGGACACTGCCCAATTTATTTGCAATTTTTCTCTCAAATTAGTGCTTTCAATGGAAGTGCAATAAAGAGGCTATGGAATATAGCTAACTGCAGAAGTAATGCAAAAGAAGTGCTTTTCGTATTTAGTGTAAGAAAAGATTTCGAAGGAATTGGAGGGAGCTCGAAATTAGAGGAATTTTTGAGGTATAAGCACCTAGGACCAGGTTCCGAGAAAAAGGATAATCTCTATTTCTATCGATAACGTCATTTGATAAAAAAACAAAATTCTTCACGCGGGACCTGCAATTAGATGAGTTTGCAGATTTCGCGGTACGTGTACATTCGATTATCGATTTTTTTTTATTCTGTTATGTTATGTTGTACACTCGTCTCGAACATAAAGGTTTACATTGTCCGTTTTATAGCATCTTTCTTTTGTTTGTGAGTTGTGGCTTAAAAATATGACATGCTTTGCGTTTTCGGTGATTTCCCTGCTTCCGAAAATAGGGTCAATGGGTATTCAATTTTGTTTGAAAAATGCAATTTAGTACACAAAAACACTTGACAGTGGCACTGTGAATTTATTCTGAGTCAAAAAAAATTCTTAAGTGGTACAACCTTTTCAAAGAAGGTTGGGACCATGTGAATGACAATGCAAGCCCTGAACGCCCTAGCATATCACCAAATCGAACTGTTAAATTTTTTCTATATTTCATTTTACATATTTGATTCTGAATAAATTAAGCTTAGTTTTATGTGGCCGCCATGGCGTAGTGGGTAGAGTGCGACACTCACATGCTGAAGGGTTCGATTCCCAGCTGAACAAAAATTTTTCGAATTTTTCACGCCACCATCTCTTTCGAGCTGCTGACAACACCTAAAGAGTAATAACTGTCTAAGAAAGCTTCTCAAGTTTCGCCGTTCGGAGTCGGCAAAAAAACTGTAGGTCCCTTCTACTCGTGAGAGAACAGTAGCGCGCACAACTCGAGCAGTTGATGAGCAAGCTAGGCTCTGGTCCCACTTTGGACTGTAGCGCCAACAATTATTATTATTAGTTTAACGTAAGCTTAGATTGATGGGGACTTTTGATAATTTATAAAACAAATATTTACAAAGAGTTTGAGAAAATATTTTTTATCATTCTTGTCCTTGTTTTCAATTTTTGTATAATTTGAATTTTTGTGGTTTTATATTCAGGATTTCAGGTTTACTGTATCTTAGCTGTCGTCTTCCATAATAGTTATTATAACGGGGCTGCTAAAGCATGCGTTGACCTCAGGTTGAATCGGTGTTACAAATCGGTTGTCATCGTGATACTCGTAATGCATATACGGGTCATCTTGAAAGTATATTTTACTGAAAGCACTTCGAGGCACCGTTGCTCTTGAATGTTTTGTTGGTTAGGTACCCCCCAAACGAAGGCGCTGGTTGCGAAGTCTACTCTAAGGATCTTAACCTTAGTTTAAAATTCAGACTTCCAAGTCACTGTAGCGTGTTCCAAGCTGAAGTAATGGCCATTCGCGAAGCACTGTTTTGGCTGAAGAGGAATAGAATATCCTCAGCTGATATCCTTATTCTTACGGATAGTCAGGCAGCACTCAAGGCCCTGGAATCTGTCAAAATAAACTCTAACACGGTCATGAACTACCGCCCATACTTAGATGAGATGGCTGAGCAGTTCAATATATGCCTGTGATGGGTACCAGGTCACAGAGACATTCCGGGCAACTGTCAAGCAGACGAATTGGCCACGCTTGCCACAACGCAACCACTACTTCAGGAACACAAACACCATCTTATCCCCTTCGCCACATGTAAGTCAGAATTGTACTTAAACGCGATCCATCAGACTAATCAAAGGTGGTCTAACCATAACCCATAGGTGTGGTCCCCTCTTGAGCCCAAACCTGCTAATATCGCTCAGAAGATCGGACATAAGCCTGGCCATGGGAGCCAAAACCGAGCACTGTATAATCGGTGAGCATGCTAGCAGGCTATGGGTTCCCTCAAAGGATTTTTGCAGAAGCTGCATGGATGAGGAAGAATCAGAAACTCTCCTACACCTGTTATGCCTATGCCCGTTGTTCTCGCGCCTCAGACACAAGCCCTTTAGAAGCTATTTCCTCAACGGTCTACGTGACTTCAATAAATCCCCTCCCGCCGACATTTTATACTTTATTATCGGCTCCAGCTGGTTTTAGGTTCTTCCCACATGGTGTGGTAGCACAATGGTCCTGTATGGGGCTAAGTGCATTGATCAGCCACCTTAACCTACCTACCTACCTACATACGCCTATCTTCTCAGTGATGAGTTTTGGAGTTCTTGGAGCAAGTATACCATATCTCAACTAAGATTCAACAATGGTAGAGTATACTTGATTTACGACGTCCGTTATGGTATAATACCTTAGATGATTAAGTGCATATAATATATAATCTTAGGCTCACTCGTAGTTCATCTACGAGGGACGTTCAATATATTCTCGGTGCCGGTAGGAAGGAAAATGCGAATAAATTATTTTTATTTTACCTTAACATTAATCCATTTGTTATATTGTGAGAGAATTTCCGCTTTCTCTGCAAAATACCCATTTATTCCCGACTTGAGTTCTTCATCATCCGAAAATCTTTTTCCACAAAGACATTTTTTCAAATCCGGAAACAGGAAATAATCACTGGGGGCAAGGTCTGGACTATAGGGTGGGTGTTGGATTTTTTCGAAACCACAATCTCGCGCAGCAGCCTTGGAAACTCGCGCCGTGTAAACAGGAGCGTTGTCATGAAGAAGCAATACACCCGCTACGATCTTACACCATCTATTCATTTCACTTTCCTCCCGCAAGCTATGCAAAGTGGAAGCGTAGGATGTGGCGTTGATGGTTTCACTTTTTTTTTGTACCAAATGAGCGAGATTCCCTTTGAGTATCAGAAAACTGTGGTCCTGAGCTTCCCGGCAGACGGAGTGACTTTGAACTCCTTGGGAGGGTCTGTTTCTTTTTTATGCCATTACATGGACTCTTGATTGCTTTCAGCTCCATAATGGTGAACCCATGTTTCGTCACTAGTAACGATTCCATTTATGACACCGTCCGCGTTCTCACTGCATATCTCCAAGAGCTCTCTACAGCATGCGATTCTCACGTTTTCCTGAGGCGCTATGAGCATTCGTGGCACCCACCTTACACTGACCTTTGAAAGGTTAAGATGATCATGAAGAATGGTGTGAATGGTGCCAGCTGAAAGCTTGGTGATCTCTGCCATCATTTTTTTCTATTCGGGCATCCTCAAAAACAATTTTTTCGACTTCTTTGATGATTTCTCTTGTACAAGCAGTAGCCGGGGCGCCGGAACGGGTATCGTCTTCAGTGGTCTCTCTACCTCTCCCGAACTCACTTGATCATTCTTGCACAGTTAATAATGAAGGTGTGGAACCCTGGTAAACAGCCACTATCGCTTGATGAATAGATTTTGAGTTATCCCTTGCTTAGAGAGAAATTTATTTACAGCGCGATGCTCAATTTTTACCATCACCTTCTCAGTTGCCATTATGATTTTGTTTAACTAGAGATAAAACGCGAATTAATAATCACGTTTTTATGAAATTTTACACGAATGCACTAAAATAATAGTATTACTTGATAAATAAGTCAATTTATAATAATAATAATAATAATAATTGTTGGCGCTACAGTCCAAAGGGGGACCAGGGCCTAGCTTGCTCATCAACTACTCGTGTTCTGCGCGCTACTGTTCTCTCACGAGTAGAAGGGACCTACAGTTCTTTGCCGACTCCGAACGGCGAAATTTGAGAAGCTTTCTAAGACTGTTATTACTCTTTGAGTGTTGTCAGCAGCTCGAAAGAGGTGGTGCGTGAAAAATTCGAAAAATTGGTGTTGAGCTGGGAGTCGAACCTAGACCCTTCGGGGTGTGAGCGTCGCACTCTACCCACTACGCCACGGCGACCACTAAATAAGTCAATTTATATATATTATGTAACTTAGTATTGGCTTCAGACCTATACTAAGATTATATTGAACGCCTCTCGTATGTGTAAATCCCACAGAAAGGTGCAGTTAGTGGTAACTTCCAAGTATCTGTAACTTTCAACTGTTTTTTTAGGACTACACTTGGATTTCGTACATACATCATTTCTGAAGAAGATTTGCGATTATGTAGCGCTTAATTGAGAATTTCTTATAGTCACCATTTTCGTTTTAGTTGCATCGATAAGCCGGGGTCGTGACAGCACTTTCCCGCGTGGTCGAACTCTTCCTGCAAGAGCCATCTGCAACGCATCACGATGACCGTATCATTCGCATAAGCGTACAGTTTTTTTTTTTGAAATTCTTAATAATTAATCGGTACAATACACATATAACTGGACCCAACTTTGAACCTTGAAGAGCTCCATATTGCATATCGCTATTCTGACTGTAGACATTGTCAATTTTCACGCAAAATTTTTGGTGTCTTAGATACCCTCGCAGCCAGTCTGATATAAATCCTCTTATACCAACTCATTGTTACATCCATTAGTGTACTGCGGTTTAGGGTTTCGAAAGCTTTGCTGAAGACCATGAATAAAAAAATCCAGTGATAGCTTTTATTCAGGCTTTCATTAACATAATTCGTGAACTCACCTTACAGTGAGCATTGCCTTGTCAAAAATGTTCTCTGAGATTGGTGTGTTCATCACCGACCTTAATGGGACAGCGAATGTTCTTTCTGTACTTTGTAAATTATCACAAGCTAATTTGAATCAACTTTTATCCCTCTATTCTTTAAATTCCTTGTTCTTCGGCCGTATTGCACAAATTCAACGAGTTTATTGTAAATACGTGTGTTTTGGGTTATTCAAAACAAGTGCCATTCCAACCAGAAACTCAAAATGCACACGTTCGCCCTCATGATGAGATAAATTTACGTGGAGATGCTTGTTTTGTTACATTTCATGTTGCATGCCGCTGGTATGTGAGGGCCTGGTCCCCAAAATACGAGGAACAATGTTTCGGGTCATCATGGGCGCATCAAAATTTCGGATGGAGTTTATTATAACAAACCTTCGCTTAAGCATGACGTCAGTAGGGATACAACCCAATCCACATATTGAAACTATTTTAATATGCCCGTTCGTTTGATCTTCCCTTAAGGAATGCAAAGCTTCATTGCAAAGGGAACTCAAACAGGCAACGAGAAGAATCTCCGTTCACCCGGAAATCAGTGTACGGCTCGCCCTTTTCGTATTTGGGCCATGAACTTCCGTTTTTCCAAAGTAATCGATATACTCGTAATAATTAATAATAAATCGCCGAAGCAAGAACAAACTTCGTCCGACTGCAGTTAAAAACTTCAACACGTAATCTGCAGGATACGTTTTTACTCATTCCGATACGGTCATGGAAACTGTTTTCGTTCGGTCATTGCCTCTGGTCTCCTTGCAGCGTGCAGGTCGTCTCGAGCCGGACCTGATTAACTTGAGTAAGCTGATATAAAAAGTTTTCAGTGGAATTCGACCACAGGAAACCGAAGCCACAGACACTCGTACACAATGTGTTGGCATGGGTACAATGCAGCGCAAGCGTATGGAAACTTTTCAAACCATAATAATCCAAGTTGGCCGTAACCGTATGTAGATGGGGAGCAAAAGTGCACTTTGGTGATTAATAAGATATCCATGGAGAGGGGAGTGACCTATTTTTATCACCGAGATGAGTAAAGAAGGATGAAAGTCTTCCAGGGATGGGAATTGGAGCTTCTATGTAAACATGAATAATTTAATGCCGTTTGGACATGAAACTGTATTGAACAGAGCAGTCTTATTGAATCAGTAGAAATGGGAATGCTTATGTTGGAGTTGTCCATCGCCACCGATCATTGAGTCAATTGATTAATGGAATTATTCATTTCGTTGGCGTGCCGTTGAAAGGGACTCATTGCTGAGAATTTGCGTTGGCATGCAGTACCTGTATTCATTTGATTGTTTCGAGTTTGTTACACCGGCAAACTATTGATTTTACAGCATTGAGTAGAGTTAAGTAAAAATATACCCTTGTGCTTACTTATAAGATGTCAGTATGGTGATATACTTAATGGACACAAGTTCCGCACATTGGCCACCATTCAATGGAAAGGAAGGGAATCGACACGAACAGTGTGTTTCTAGTTGATTACGTCAAGGATTAGATAAAACCCTATTACAAATTTGTAGGACAATTCTTATCTTGCTCGTCATTGTCTATAAAAGCCTTTCATATATCATCATGTGCCCTTCACGGTAATTTTATTTCGGATAGGAGAAAGATATTGTTATTAAAACTGTTCTTGAAAAAGGTCTATGACAAATTGGAATATGTGGAACCTAAATTGTTGTAAGTGTATGCCTCCAAAGAGAAGTGAATTTACATATTCGACGTAAAACTTCTCTGTGAACAAAGACTGCTAATACCCCTAAGTTGGCATTACTGTCGTGAACGTTTATGTGAAACTTCCCTTCTGATCGAGATTCACATGGTGGTGATTTGGCATATTCACGCCTTACTACATAAAATATAATCTTTGACAAATTAAGAATACTGAGTTATTAAATAACATGTCACAGGAGGGAAAAATCAAATGAAAAAAACTTACATTAAAAAACAGAAAATAAAAGAAAAAAACGACCAAAACAAGAGAAAACAATAAAATAGCATATATATGCGGCTAATATGAACTAAATAAATGTAGGAATGTATATCGCAGCCGATTGACGAGACAGAACAGTTAACTAACAGACATACGAACGCAGCAGGCGACCTAACAGGATCTGATCAGGCGACGATACGACGACAGACCAATCGCACGACACAACCGAGTACGCAATGGAGAGCTACTGAAAAAAACCGAACACACACACGTACGCACGAGCACAAACAACACGACAACGACGCATGAGCCAGCAGCCAGAATTCATTCGGCAGTCAATCGTCAAACTGAGCAGATCGCAAAATTATAGATAAAGTGTTAGAATCAGAATTTCCAAGTGTTTTTCAATTATTAATTAACTTTAAATAAATCCCACATAAATATTAAAAACTAACAAATTAACAAAATAAATAAAAAAAATAAATTATTTAAATAAATAATAACTATATAAATGTATAAATAAAGCAACAAATAAATAATTTAATAAATATATAAATAAAAAATTACATTAATGAATAAATAAAATAAGTAAATTAATAAAGAAGATATATAGAACAACATAGGTTTTTGAAAAAATGAATAAACCAAAAAAAAAACCAAAAGATAGATTAATAAATAGATTAATATATATAATAATCTTCTCTGCCGTATTGTGTGAGCGTCTGATACCGTTTTTCCATAACCCGATAGGTCTCTTTCAGTGTGGTTGCACACCAGGGCTGTCTACAATGGACCATATCTTCAAATTACGGCAAATCCTGTACAAATCGACAGCCGCCACCAGTTCGTTGATTTTAGGACCGCTTCTAACAGTGTGCATAGGTACGAATTATACAATGCCATGTCTAGTCTTGGCATTCCTAACAAACTCGTCAGATCGTGTAGGATGACGATAGAGAACTCTCGCTGCTCCGACAAGGTCGTTAACGAACACACCGAGCCCTACAATGTCAAAAATGGTTTCGACCAAACGACGCACTGTCATGTGACTTCTTCAACATAATCCTTGTGTGGGTAACTCACAAGTCAACACCAGAGGCACGATTTTCTTTGATCTTTTATAGAATTTCCCGTAGTGTGAAGATCTGGTATATTGCGGAATTCTCTGGTCTAAAACCGCACAGATAAAGACCTATCAGATTATGGACAAACGGTATCTGACGGTCACACAATACGGCAGAAAGGTTCTTGAAGGCGATGTTAAGAAGACCAATACCTCGATATTTGGCGCAGTCAAAGGAGTCTCCTTTCGTGTGGACCGGGTAAAGGACGCTGAGATTTCACTCATAGGGCGTTCTTTTCCCCGAAAATATCATACAGATTAGCTAGTGCATGCGCCCAGAAAGGTCATTTCCAGCTGTTTTTTAAAATAAAACACTAATTATTAAGGGGAAAGTAACAACATTTTAATTAAAGTATTGGCCATTGTTTTCTACACATTTTGACAACCTTTCTGGCAATTTGTGAATACCACGCCAATAAAATTGTTTGTCTTTTAAAGCAAACCAATCAGACAGACCAATAGTCGCGGTGGCGTAGTGGCTAGAGTGCGACGCTCACACGCCGAAGGGTCTAGGTTCGACTCCCAGCTCAACACCAATTTTTCGAATTTTTCACGGCACCACCTCTTTCAAGCTGCTGACATCACTCAAAGAGTAAAAACTGTAGGTCCCTTCTACTCGGGAGAGAACAGTAGCGCGCACAACACGGGTAGTTGATGAGCAAGCTAGGCCCTGGTCCCCCTTTGGACTGTAGCGCCAACAATTATTAATCAGACATCCAATTTACGACCTCTTACTAGGAATCAAAGTGCTGCTCAGCCAACGCGTATCCCATCGATGAAAACAAATGGTAGTCGGAAGGAGCCAAGTCTGGTAAATACGGCGGGTGGGGTAGCTGCTCCCAGCCAAGTGTTTTGATTGTACCCTGAACCGGTTTTGCTTTGTGTGCAGGTGCATTGTCATGGAGCAAAATTACCTTGCCGTGGCTTCTGGCCCACTCTTGTCGTTTCTCGATCAATGCATGGTTAAAAATGATCATTTGTTGTCGGTAGCGATCAGTATTAATGGTTTCACCAGGTTTCAGGAGCTCGTGGTACAGCACACCTTTCTGGTCCCACCAACCACACAGCATTGTCTTCTTGCCGAATCGATCTGGTTTTGTAGTCGATGTTGATGGTTGTCCCAGATTAACCCATGATTTTCTTCCCATGATTTCTTCCGACTAAAATAAATCAATTTTACATCGCCAGTAACAATCAAATGCAAAACCGATTTTCTTTCGTGTCTTTGAAGCAAAATTTTTGGAAGTGTTTTTTCGGTTTTCCACTTGTCTTTCATTCAATTCATGTTACACCCATTTTCCACACTTTTTGCTCTGTCCCATAGCTTTTAAACTTGGTGTGTACTATATTTCACAGATGTTATAGCAAACAAACCAAAAAAAAATAAGGGCTCGTTCACAAGAAATGTTCCCTATCGAGACATTTGTATCTTTATTCGACTTCAGCTTGGATATTGCTATCTCCACATCGTCTAAGTCGGGGGGTCGGAATTCTTGTCTATCATCGTCCAAATCGAGTGGAACATTCTGCCTAACAGCGAAAATGGGGCCGTCATCGCCGTTAAGGAGTCTGCAGATATGATCCTTGCAGATTTTCATTACGGACTGCGATTCTACCACAAGATGTCCAATTTGATCCCGGCAATCTTCGGACCGACCCTTGTATTCCCCGGATAGCAGTTTTACCTTTCCGTAAAACTTTCGGACTTCATTCCTGCCATAACACCTTGTCATTTCCTCGACCACCCGCTTTCTATGCTCTTTTTTTTTCCTTTTCAGAAGCTGGAGCTCTTCCGTTCTTCTCGGTTCATAGAGCTCCCGAACAGCCCTCGTTGTTCGATGCAGCGTCGCCTTTAGGCGTCTTGCTTGGCTGCATACGATTGCGTGGGTTTCTTCTGGGTAGTGACGTGAAACACAGCCCATCATTGGCAGCTTCTTTAATGGCTTATTGATAGGATTTCCAGTCTTTTTCTTTGTTTATTGCAGGCAACTCTGAGCGACTTTGAGAAAGACTCGGTCGGCAAAGTTCTCAGCGATCGGTTGCGATTGTAGCATTCCGACGACAAACCGTTTTGGCGTGTCTCGCCTTTATTGATCTTTCGTTATTAGGGCTTTTACCTTTTCTACAACAAGGTGATGATCCGAGTCGATGTTAGCACCTCGGAAGGCTCGGCTAGTGAAAACTGTTTATCATCTGAAGCGCTAAGTAAGCGTCTCACCTGCTCTGTTTTTGGCAGAACTTGATCCACATTAAATCGGAGTCGACTCCTTCTCCACTGCAAATCAGCACATGATAAAATTTTAAGTCAACAACTTGACCGTTCTGAATGCAATTTCAAGCAACGCATTCCCAAAACATACTGTTCATCAGTTTTAATAGAGTGACAATCACCTACGAAAATGTTGCCAAAAGGGATTACTTAGTGCATGACTTGGAGAATTCCCCAGCTCGCACATCGCATGTCCTCGTGGGTAATCCAATTGCTGTAATGAATGAAATTACTCATTGCGACAAACATGAACAAGTAGTCACTGGTTGTTTACAAATCCGTTGTAATAACACAAGTTAGCAAAGCACTTTTGCCCCAAATGCACGAAAGCAATTCCGTCCTGCCACACACACGCATTACTCGCCGCACACATATGGGACACCATAGAGGACGCCATGGCCGACCATAGTGGGACCGAATAATTTCAAATGAAATAATAATAGGAGGATCACATCTAAACATGGCATAAATCCGCTCATGTAATAAGAAACATTTATCCTTCCGGCCCGGGGAGTGTGGGTGTGTGCCGGTGTCCTGGTACACATTTGCCCGCATTTGTATGTGACTCCGGTCTCCCCCAAAGTTTGAAAGGATAAACTGTTTCTGCAATTTAACTCGAAATGAGTGACATATGTTTTCATGTCACGTCGCATTTTGTCGTCGACATAAACGAATGCATGGGGACGGGAGTGATTTTCAAGCCTGCAAGACACGAAGCGTCCTGCGTGAGCTCCACGGGGTACGAGAGAGCATAAGTGCTATGTGAATGACCAGGGATGTACGATGAGTTCCATTATATGTACATTTTGCCAACACACAGCACTCATTCAATCTCGACTAGCCCACGGCCCTGTATGAAACGCATTGCCATTCCAAGGGGACCAAGGACGGATTCATCGGTCCTGCCTACCGCCTGTTGGCAACCGGAATTAAATCCCTCCGCTTTAACCGTCTTAAAGTTAATTGTTTACCCACACACACACGCAGTCACACATTTGCGGTGAAGAGTGTGACAGATTACTTGAGCCCCTTCTCGCCAGGCGATTACTATCGCTTTTAATTGGGACGCCTGTCAGAGTCTCCCTCGAGTTCTGAATACTCGTGTGTGTTCTAATTAAGGTGAGGCACACCCAGGTGGAGTGTGGTGAACCACCTTCACCTGCTGCTGTTGGCATGGATGCTCTCGAAACAATAAATAATCCTTCAACCCCTTTAAGTACATGCTTGTCGAACAACGCTCTCAAGCACCCCACTCGCCCTCGGATACGATCCCCATCGGTCGGGGTGTCAACGCTGTGTCATGAAAGTTTAAGTCGAAATCGAATCGAGAAAATTGAATCAAAATCATAAATCGTTCCACCCCAGCAACGGCGATGTAATGCATTCATTCGATTAGAAAAATATCGAATTCACTGCGTGCTGCTTTGTGGATTTTATGATTTCATCGTTCCACTTAGGGACTTGCTGCTGCCGGGAGTGAGCGTATCGATTTCACTTCTCTTTGTTTTTATCTATGAAGTGTCATCGGCTCCGGCAGGCGTTGTGAGGAACTTGTGCGTGCTGGCCGATACAGAGAACGGAGGTGTGAATGTATAAAGAGCTTTTGATGGCTATCTGCGGGTGTAAATCTTATTACCTGACTTAGGGGTAACCTTTCAGTCGGTGGAGCTTGTTTGGCACAATGTCAAATTGCAGGACGTCCTTACCTCAATAAAAGTGACATTGGATGTCAAGAGCTGTGCCGATGAAAATAAATAATGGCCCCGTAAAAGGGAAGATGAGGGATGAGTTGGCTTTTCTTAAAGTGCCCTTTTAGAAAATAATGAGCTGTGCAACTTTTAAAAAAGAATGCAGTAAAATCATGTACATTGCGTCCAGCAAAATATGTCAACAGCGCATTTTTTTTTTTAATGAATAGCTCTTGACAGATAACAAAGCGCATTATTACAATGCTTGGGCCAAGCGCAAATAAAAGCTGTCTCCGTTTAACATATACAACTTTAAAAAAATAACATCAATTTGTTGCACCAGAAATGAAACATTTGTTGCAGTTATCAAAAGTAAATTTTATGGCATTTCAGCTTAAATAAAAATAAAGGATACTTCTTCCACGAATAGTGCAATGGTGGTTTACTCTGTATGTTCAATTTTTAATAACATTGTTTTTGTCACTTGTGCTCAAATGACTTCACATATTACAACAGAAAAAAATCCAGCGGCATTAGATCCCAGATCTCGGATCTTTGAAAGTGTATCTAAATGATTAATCAACGTCTCATTCAATAAACGAATAGCGGGAAGATCTGTGTGATACCTTGCGCCGACTTGGTGAAATCACATCTCCTGCACGTCACGGTTGTTCAATTGGTGAGAGCAATACTTTTCTTAGTAGTAGTATGGCTTTTATTTTGATTTGAAAGTCATTACATAAAATATATAATCTAAGTCTGTTTTGGTTTGCCCTATGGCCGTCTACCAGTGAAAGCAATACTTAATTACTTTGTTCCTATAGCAGCAACCATTCTGGCCAGTTCATAAAACACACCAAACAGTCACTTTTTGCTGATCTCAAGGGATCACAACAGTACCATACCGCTCACCAAGTCCCGGGACAGACATATAGAGGGCGCCACTAACAACAAATCAACGATATTTTTAGGAGGTACAATTATTGAAATTATGCCTGTCAAAGTTTCATGACAATCTGATTGTTAGGTAACAAGGTACAGTGCTTAAAATGGCGCTAATTTAGCGATTTTTAAAACAATGGAAAAAAAATGCGTGTGTTGATTAAACAGTGCAATAGACGTGGTGACACCTGAAAACTTGAAAAAGTACATAAAATCGATTTGGAAAACCACAAAGGGAAATTGCGTGAGATAAATGACACCTTAAATATATCAGTAGGCAGTGTATACAATATTTTGAGTGAGCATTTGTCCACGAGAAATCTGTTTTCGAAATGGGTGGACCAAAAACAACAACGTATCGATGATTCTGAGAGCTGTTTGGAGCTGTTTCGCCAGAGTAAACAGGAAAATATGGCTTAATGCTGATGAACAAAGTTGAATTTTGTCTAAAAAATGTGTTTTTATTGGTTAGTATTGGGAATACGCTGTGACGTAGTGGGTAGAGTGCGACGCTCACACGCCGAAGGGTCTACTGACAACACTCAAAGAGTAATAACTGTCTAAAACGATTTCTCACATTTTGCCGTTCGGAGTCGGCAAAATACTGAAGGTCCCTTCTAGAGAACAGTAGCGCACACGAGTAGTTGATGAGCAATTTAGACTCAGGTCCTCCTTTGGACTGTAGCGCCAACAATTAATTTTATTATTAACGAAAGACTGGGATGATTAATTAAAGCGAGCTTAGTCCTTCGAGAGAGGGCTTTAATACCAAGAGAGGGCTTGAGCCCAAAGAAACAGTGATTGGCAATTGTTTTGGGTTTGATTCTGCGCTTGATTTTGGTACTGATGTTGTCGTCCCTATTTAACGTGGAGCTGAGGTAGACGAAATCCTTGATTACCTCGAAGTTTCTGCTATATTGTGTGACGCTTTGTCCGAGACGTAGATGTTGTGTGTTCTTCCTTGATGACAGTATGTACTTCGTTTTGCCGCCATTTACCACCAGACCCAATGTAGCCGCTTCCCCTTTAATGTCAGCAAACGTCTTATTCACTGCTGCCTGTGTTCGTCCAATCAAGTCAATGTCATCAACGTAGGCTAGCAACTGAAACTGACTTTTGGGAGATAGTAACTCTGGTGAGTTACGCACGATCTTCTCGAGGATTCTTTTGAAGAAGTGAGATGATAGCGCGTGGTCTTGTCTGAAACTTTTTTTTGACACTAAAGACCTCATCTAACCCTTTAATGTCAAAAAAAGTTACCGTCCTTTGTGGAGCAGCGAGTGTTCTCCAACGTAATCCTACACAATCTGACGAGTTTTGAAGGAATGCCAAAACTAGACATGGCACTGTGTGACTCGTCTCTATGCACACTCTCATATGTGGCTTTGAAATCAACAAAAAGGTGGTGAGTGTCAATTTGCATTTATTGGGTCTTTTCCAGGATCTGCCGTGATGTAAAGATCTGGTCCATTGTAGACTTCCCTAGTCTGCAACCACACTGAGAGGGACCTATCAGGTCATGGATAAACGGTTTCAGATGCTCACACAATACGGCGGAGAGGATCTTGTATGCTATGTTAAGAAGGCTGATCCCTCTATAATTGCTGCAGTCAGAGAGGTCTCCTTTCCTGTGGACAGGGCAAACGAGGCAGAGATTCCATTCATCGGACATTCTAACTTTGACTTTATCTTACAGATGAGCTGTTGCATGCGCCCAGCCAGTTCATCTCCAGTTGCTTTAAATAGTTCTGCGGGTGCACAATGTTTTCCGTTAACACGTTTGTTTCTGTGTAATGTAACAGTTCTATTTTTTCCGTTCTCGACGCGCGAGTGTGTAACGCAATACTTTTGTTGTGCACACAGTAGTCTTGTTGAATTAGAAGTAATGCGGACATTTTTTGAAGCCGATGTTCCTTGAGTGGGAAAATGGCAAGCTTGTGTTAGCCGAAACAGATTCTATGACCGTCTTGACCTTTTCTATTGTTGACACAGATTGTATGACGGTATTGACCCCTCCTATTGTTAATAAAGTTCTCTTTGGCACCGTTGTATGCTAACCTACACCTTTCTACTACATACCTTAAATTTGGATCATAGTTGCAAACATTTCAATAGAATCTGAGAAAGTTTTTCAATACCAGCCGGTCATATAATTTTGAACTCTGCTGCTACTCGTACAGCGAGTTGAAGGATTAAGGTCACTAACTTTCAGGTAAAAAATAACATGACAGGCTATGGATCCTAATAATAATTACTGGCGCGACAGTACACAGGGGGACCAGGGCCTAACTTGTTCATCTGCTTCTCGTGTTGTACGCGCTACTGTTCTCTCACGAGTAGAAGGTACTTACAGTTTTTTGCCGACTCCGAACGGCGAAGTTTGAGAAGCTTTCTTAGACAGTTATTAGTTTTTGAGTGTTGTCAGCAGCTCGAAAGAGGTGGTGCCGTGAAAAATTCGAGGTCTTCAGCCGAGAATCGAACCTACACTATTCGGCGTGTATGCGTCGCACTCTACCCACTACGTCAGGGCGGCCGCTGTTCTGATTTTAGTCTTATTAAATTTGTCATTAAAATCTGCCCTTGAAAGGTTTTCAAATAAAGCACCATCTGTGGTGTTTTTTTTGCTGATCCTCATCCTTGAAGACTTCAAGGTTTTGTGGAATAATTGTTTTCCTTGAAACTTTCAAGAACAACTTTCTTAACAATAAAAGTTCAAACTCTCTGCTGCCTATGGTTTAGCGCAAGTGCTTGGACTATATGATAAAAAATGTATTAAAGCAGTCTATCTACAGGTCTCACTCCTCTAGGACTTTCTGTACCAGTGAGGACATTTACCTCAACCAAGCATCTTCTTTGGCTGGACACGATAAAAGTGAATCGTGAGTGATGTAGTTTTGGACAGCACAATACACATTAGTGTGACCAGTGGAAACTGGCTATCAATTTGGCTACTTTTGTCATCGCTCTGAGGACCACCATTTAATTCAATGCGGGCCTCGCGACCAGAAAAAAACATCTTTCTTGCCGATCGGAACAAAATAAAATATGGGCATCGAATGATTTTTTTAAATCAATTCATTGCATCACAATCAACCTTTAAATTAAACCTCTCCTCGTAATTTAAAAACTGAAATCGGCTTTTGAACCATTACTCAGCAGTTTGCTCTGTACACGCCACTAAGCAGCCATTCCCAACAGGAGGTAAGGCAAAAAGTTACACAAGGACACGTCTAACAAACTTCACGAGGTAATTATGTTCGCCTCGGGCTGTGTACACGAACAAACATACACGTCATCCATCACATAATGCGACAACTTCTCCGAGGGCAAACATGTTCAAAGTTCTCCAAGCATTATCTGCCTCAAACTTTGGTGACTTAATTATTTTGACATTCCCGTGACTCGTCTGTTATCCGAAAATCCGTCCTCTCCACGTTCCCAGGCGTCTCTTTAATTAGGCGTTTGAGTTGTCATTCATATTCGGCAAGTGATTCGTCATTCAGACAGGATGCCGCAGGAATCAGAAATTTCTCCTGTCACACATTTAAAAGACGCTCTCTGGTGGTAAGCACATCGCTGCCGATATATCACTGAAATCACTTACACCACGTAGCTTGAGGATAAATAAGGCTCATAAAGGAGATTTGCCGGGATGAGTTACAGACGCACGTTCTCTCACCAAATCTTGGTTTACTGAATCAATCAGGATGGATTTCCCCGCAGGAGGAGGCATAGAGTGACTTGCGCAACCCCTTCGGGGATGTATCGCCCGACATAACAGACTCGACTGCGCCATCGATAAGTCGCTTCGCATTAACGTCATGTACTACACTAATCCCAACATGTTGCTAAGTACATTTCCGTAGCTAGCTGCTGAGGGGGATCCGCCGCCCACTTCCTTTGGGTTTAGGTAAATCTGTTGTTAATTTCCTTCCAACGGTCTACTCCCGCCCGAGATAAATCTTTTTATAATGACCACAGGACGATGCTTAAATAATAAAAAAGGGTCAACAGCGGCTCCAGCGGCAGGGAAGAAATATCGTTACAGGACGATGTTGACCTTTTTCCTATCCCGCCTCCCTGGTCGTGTATGGCAAATTCACTTTCGATTTCGTTGCCTCGTTGTATCTACGTTCGGTGATGTGTGCGCTGGCATTTATATAACTTCATCGGGAACGGAGGACAGGGGATTGGGATCGGCTGTACCTGAAATGGGCAGATATCGGAGTGGTGCGTGCGTTTGGCACGGATGTGGTAACGTTTTGTGTCCAAACGACTGCCAAACACGAGACCCAATTGAAATCTCATCGACAACATCAACATGTTGTCAATTTTCCAGGCCGTAATTTATTTCTTTCGGTTTATATTAAAAAGAGATTTTCTTGGGACGATATTGATGATGACACAGGTTCACGTGCGGCAGGCTCCGGGTGGATTGTATGCTTTTGTGTCTGGGGCGGGCATGGGGAAATCGATGTTTGCGATCGTCTTGGGGTTGGCTTTTCATTCAAGATTGAAAACATAAACAACCATTTTTTGTGGTTGTTGTTGTTTGCCTTTGTCGTTGGGTTTCCTTCGGTGCGGTGGCAGTTTCATGGTTAGTATTGACTTTCTGAAGGTTAAGCACGGAAACTGTGACTTTTCAAGTTTTTTTGATGTTTGCTCCTTCCTGGTTTCGAGTGGAAGGATGGTCGAAATTATCTTCGGATTATGGGGGAAACTACTTCGGATGGATGACAGATGAGGGGACTGATTTATCTTGTGAATGAGAAAATCATGACTTTGTTGGGAAGTTGTCTTTCAGAATTTGTGTCAGAGTAGTTTGTCTAAGGAAACAGTTCTTGGCGAATTTGAGACAACTTATAATGCGAAAGTAATGACTTTTGACCTGGTTGGGGGATTCTTCTTAATGTTGCAATGTGCAAACGTCACCTCTGAAACCATTTGATTTCTGAATAAGCCTCCAGAAGGGTTGTGCCCATACCAGATAATATTCTCTAAGAATTTTATTCCTAATGGAGCTCAATTTGATGCAATAGCAGATTCGTTGGGAACAGCCTTTGGTTCTTGCAGCAATCCTTCCTTTGTGCTTAGAGGTTTTACAATGCCCCAAAGGGTTCTTCCAGCTTCAACTGAATTTAACCACATTTCTGCGAAGATTCATTCCTAGGCTTACTTACTTAGAACGCCTCAGAACTTCTCAAAGTCTCACTACCACAGCTAAGAGCATCTTGTGCGTCAAGTGGAACAGATAACCAGTTGATGTTGTTCTCCATAAATGCCCTTTCTCTTCTTGTCTATTCGTTTCGGTTACAAGGGATATAGACCCAAGTTTCCCCGGATTTTGCGCAGCATGCCTTACCGATGAACATTTCAACATCCTCTGAGTTATTTATTATTATGCAAGTGAAACGCATTGAACAAACGGACGTATGTCGAAACAACCACTTGATGACCTTGGCAGTAACGCATTTTACTTAAGCACTCGTATATTTGTTGTGATATCCTCTCTTCCATTTGTTTCCATTGCAAGCCGGACCAAGAAATAATGTCTGTGGTCACAAGCAAAAAGCGCTTAAGTCTTAAAACGTATTCTTCCAAAAAGGACATAGAAAATTGAAATTTTTTTTTTTGGAGGTTGGGATCAACTACACTGGAGCACTCAGACTTAAATACTGGCCCATTGTACTACCAGGCAGTAACCTTCACTTAATGTAGTTTCTAGGTTTTCCGAAGTAAAACCAAAATGCGCTTCTGTGATATAGAACTTAGGTTTTCAGTTAACACCACATCAGCGTCAAATAACCGCCACCAAATACGAGCGAAGGCAGGACACTGACAGAGAAAGTGCTCTGAAGTGTCTTCACCTTCTCCACAGGCGTCGCAGAGTGTGACATCACTAAGCCTAAGTCGACTCAGGTGCATAGCGAAGGTAAAGTGTCCCGTTAATACGCCAACAAGTCTTCTGCACTCGTTTCTGTCTGGAGATAGCAGAAAAGAAGCGGATTTCTTGCAGACGTTTGGGAGCATACTCTTGGTCACCCTGCATCCTGGAGAGTCACGCCATCTCTGGTAGTGCTGTACAGAGACCCAACCATCGACGGAGGCCCTGACCAGGGACGCGGGTTATCCCAAGGCGGGTTCGGGTCCTACGAATGCCTCTGCTGAACCTAGCCTAGCTAGTTCATCGGCAGGTTCGTTTCCCAGGATCCCGTGATGACCAGGGACACAGACAAGTCTCAGCGAATTCAGCCTGAAGACCGAATTAAGGGAAGACTTGCATTCCTGAACTATCTTGGAAATGGTTAAAGGGTTGAGTAAGGGCTTGAGCACAGCTTGACTGTCGCTGCAGACGCAGATACTTTAATTTTTATTCTGGAAAAAATGTACGAATTTTAGAAATAAAAACTTTATGAATTCTTACAAACCCTTTCAACTGTGATCTCTAACTTTTTGTATTCTATCCTTAAATTGTTTGACGTGATGTGACGTGATGTAACATGATGTAACAATTTATTGCAAAATTCGCTATTTAAGTTGTTTTTTCAAAATTTATTTAATCATTTATTGTTTCCCTATATCACGTAAGCTTTTATTGCAAATTGAAAGTATGCGCTCATTTCTTCTTAAATAACATAGGCTGTTGTTAAGCATCATTTCTATTTCCTTCAATCGTTTTAAGTTATATTTAATATTAGTTAGGAATATAAACAGTCACAAGAAAGAAGAAAAACAAACAAAGAAAGAGAAAAGTAAATTAAAGTTAAGGGGTATGAGTTCAATACTGCTCTTCATTTTGGCCTTCATCTTCCTCTATAAAATTCGGATGTGTATCAGGTGCAGGTTCTGATTTCAAGTTGTTATAAAATTCATGAAAAGTAGGATCATTGAATGGAAATAAGCTTATAATATCATTCTTCTTTTTGGAACTTATTAAATTTTTGGATGGTGTATTAGGAATTTCATTTAATTTCAGTGAGTTGATACCACGTTTTGCAACGTTTAATGTTGAAAATGACTGATTTTTTTTATCAAAAACTCCTTTTCTTGCTAGATTTAAAATCTGCAATGCTCGGGAACTCATGTTGTATCACTTTGTTAGTATTTGCACTTAAAAACTTCTATTACAATTGAATTATTTAAACTACTTCACTTTTAGTGGTCGCCGTGGCGTAAAGGGTAGAGTGCGACGCTCACACGCCGAAGGGTCTAGGTTCGACTCCCAGCTCAACACCAATTTTTCGAATTTTGTACGGCACCACCTCTTTCGAGCTGCTGACAACACTCAAAGAGTAATAACTGCCTAAGAAAGCTTCTCAAAGTTTCGCCGTTCGGAGTCGGCAAAAACTGTAGGTCCCCTTCTACTCGTGAGAGAACAGTAGCGCGCACAACACGAGTGGTTGATGAGCAAGCTGGAAACTGGTCCCCCTTTGGACTGTAGCGCCAACAGTTATTATTATTACTTCGCTTTTAGAAGCGCTTGCGAAAATGAAAATTTCACAGTTTGCATTTGAGAAAACGCCTTAATTCTACTTAATTCAAAGGTTGCTACGATGTTCATTTTTAAAAATAACCACTTATCTCACAGAGTCATCGTTAGAGTACCTAACGGAAATTCAGAATAGCATCCAATGCCAGTTTGACAGCAAAGACAGACCATTACAAATTTGCAATAAACGCTTAAGTCGATACAAGCCGTTTTCATAAGAAATTGCTTCATTGACTTTTAAGACGTTATTCAGTTTGGAAAAGAAACTTATTTCCAAACTTACATTTGGACATTTTGTACTTCCAAAATTCTTTCGTGGCTGAAGCGGTTATTGCAAATGCACTGAGTTATATCTACGAATTAAGCGATTTTTTTATTTTCGTCTATTTCGATCAAAACTTAATATAAAATATCATTATTTTTCTGATTATAAAAAACAGCATGCAGGTAACGATAAAGCAAAAACTCTGTTTTTGTTTTTAAGTCGACTTAAGCGGTTTTTGCTTGTGAAAGATGTCTCAAAAGGCCGAAAAGGGTATATTTTCACTTTAAAAGTGCTAGTTCTTCCATTCAACAGAGTATGTCAAACGTGCTACAGAAATCTTCACAGATCTCTTGGACGATATCCAAAAAACTCGTTTACCTCTTAAAATCAAAAAACGAGAAATTTATGGTGATGAGATCGATGTCTGCTTCCTTGAGAGCCGTAAACGCACGTTTTATAAACCTAAGTTTTTTCTATTACCATCTTTGAGAGTCCTTCGGATGATGGGAGGACCTCGTTAATGAATGCATATCATTTGTTATAGCGTGATCTAGTGACTTTTTCTTATCCATCACAGAGCAACACGAAACACTACGTTCTGTCAGTATCGCTTTACACAGCAGATGTTCATCATCTACAGACCTTACTTTACTTTTCATCTTACAGATTATATCAAATTAACAATATTGTAACGTACGCTCGCAACATAATTCAAGTAACATTTGCCAAGCACATCTCTTTTGATGACACTTGCTGTTTGCATAGATCAAACACCAAGTGTGCCAAGCGTAACCAAATGCTCTCTCCAGCTTATCTTTCTTTTGGAGAAGCAGATTAAGAGACCAATCGTACTTTGACCACAAGCCGGGATCGACCATTTTAATAAGCAAGATAGATGAAAATTATTAAGAAGTGGAACACTGTTAAAATAAAGTAAGAAGCTAATAGACGAAAGACTAAATTGTGTTTTAATTTTAAACTATCACAAAACTACATATATTAATCCAAAAACAAAGTATACACAATCTTCGTAAACTCTAATCGAGGTAAGGTAAAAGTACTTTCGTTGCAAAGGCCGTTAAAGGTTTAAATGGGTTCATTGCAACCGTTATTGGTTCTACGCCTTTTATGAAGCAGTAACTTTCTCACGCGGAGAGATCTTTGGGGACTTAGACATATAAAGATTTAAGTTTGCTTTTACTTAAACGCATGTCTTGAAAATACTACCTTAATTTGTGAGATCTTCAAAATTCATTAAAAGAGAGCAAATTAAAAAACAAAATACAGGGTTTCTGTGCGTAAGTTGTCGATGTCGGGCAATGGGAATTTTCCATTTTCATCTCACGCAAATCAGCATATTGGCTATAGATTCGACAAAATGGCATTGTGCGGATTGTCTTTCTTCCTCTTCTTCTTGTTCTTGAGGCGCTACAGTCCGGGGTGAACCTTGGCCTCAATCAACATGCCGCTCCAGCCAGCATGATCTTTCGGCAGCTGTCTCCATTTGCGCACTAAAAGTTTGTTGAGGTCCTTCTCCAATTGTGTGCGCCACCTAGGCCGTCTTCTGTTGCGTTGTGCCAATGGTTCGGGTTCAAAGACTTTTCAGGCCGGGGCAGTGGTGACATGGCTTAGCCATCTTAAGCGTTGTATCAGTAAACGCTGTCACTGTACACCCCATATAGTTCGTCATTAAATCTTCTTCTTCAGATGCCATCAACGCAAATAGGACCAAAAATCGAACACAAAACTTTTCTCTCGAAAATTCTAAGGGCTTCATTTGCTAACGTCCAAGTTTCCGCGCCATAGAGTACGACTGGGATGATATAACTGTTATAAAAAGCTAGCTTAGTCCTGCAAGAGAAGGCCTTATTACTCGATTGTCTTTTGAGCCCAAGGAAACAGCGATTGGCAAAAGTGATTCTGCGTTTGAATTCGGTACTGATGTTGTTGTCCCTATTTACTGCGGAACCGAGGAAGCCCAAGTCCTCGACTACCTCTGCTGCCTAGTGTGGCGATCTGTCAGAGACGTCGGTGTTGTGTGTCCTTCCTTGATGACAGCATGTTTTACTTTCCTTTAGTGACATACCCATTTTAGCCGCTTCCGTTTTAATGCCAACAAATGCCTCATTGACGGCTCGATGTGTTTGTCCAATCACGTCAATGTCATCAGCGTAAGCTAGCAATCTGGAAGATCGTACCTCTGGTGTTGACTTGTGAGTTACGCACGATTTTCTCACTAAGTTCCGGGACATATAGAGTCGCCACAATCAAAAATTAAAACTTAAATGTCTTTGTTTGTGGCGCCTCCTTTATGCCCGGGCCTTATTGACCGATGTGTTAATAAGCGGTCAAGTTTAGCCCAATATGTATATTAATTTATTGAAGACGGAGTAGTCCATAAGAAGACCAGACCCAGCTTTTTCAGAAACTGTTCATATTGTCCGTGCTACTGTAGATGGGACCAACAGTTTGCTGCCCACCAAGTACTTCAAAACTAGAGAAGCTTTTTTTGAAGACAGTTATTAATAAGTGTGTGTCGTTAGCAACAAAGGAGCAGATGCCTCAAATGTGCGAAGTGTTCAGTTTATGAATTGAACTTGAAATCTTCGGCAGGTGGGTAAGGCGCTTAAGCCAATACTCCACGGTGGAAATCAATATCAGTTCAATTCAGTTTCCGTATTAGGCCGTGAACAACGACGGGTAGAATTTCATGTTAAATTTGAAAAAAAAAAAAAATCACAGACTTACGTTTTTTTTGAACAAGGTTATCAAATATCTCCCTTCCGCCTTTTGGTCTTTTGAATTTTCCGGCTTTGTACAAAACGCTACAGAGATCGTACCTGGCAATACTATACATTATTTGAAAGGCCTTGATATGACCTACAAAACTCCACTATGCATGATTAGTTTGTATATAGCTTTCCACAGTTAGAGACGTGTAAACATGGAGTTCATTAACGATCAAAATTCGCCCTATTTTAAAGTCCTCCTCCGTTAAAAGCAAATTCGCTAGAGAAACGTTCCGTAGGATAAATGGAGTTTTGGGGGATGGTACTCTGTCACTCCGAACCGCGGAGGAATGGTTTCGACTATTCAGAGCCAGTGAAAACGACACCATAGATAAGCCAGCCATCGGAAGACCTGCGACGACGAATACCGATCGAATCATGGATGTGGCATGTGGCATCTAGTGACATTGCCCAGGAGATGGGAGTTAGTCACCAAACCATGTTAAACCATCTGCAGAAGGCTGGATACAAAAAAAGCTTGGTCTTTGGGTGCCCACTTATTTGACGCTTAAAAAAAACCTTTTGGAGCGCTGCTGCTGAAAGGGAACGAACTTGACCCATTTTTCAATCGGATGGCAACTGGCGACAAAAAATGGATCACATACGACAATATCAAGCGAAAACGGTCGTGTTTGAAGGCCGGTGAATCGTCGCAAGCCGGGATTGACGACCAGAAAGGTTTTGATGTTGGAAGGGAATCATCCACTATGAGCTACTCCCATATGTCCAGACGTTTATTCTACCATCTACTGCGAACAACTGGACCGGTTTAAGCAGGTGATCGACCAGAAGCGTCCAGAATTGGCCAACAGAAAGGGTGTAGTGTTCGACCAGGGCAACGCCAGACGACACAATTCGTTGATGACTCGTCAGAAGCTACGGGAGCTACGGGAGCGCCAAGTGATTACCACCTGCTGCTGTACATTGCGAACGCCCTGGGCTGTGTGAAGTTTAATTTAAAAGGGGCTTGTGAAAAGTGGCTGTCCGAGTTCTTGACAAATAAGTAGAGGGATTTCTACGAGGGGGGTATTATGAAGTTCCCAGATAGATGGAAACAGATTATCGAACAAAACAGAGCATACCAACTTATTTGAACTAAATCCGATCACTGTAACAGTTGTGATTGAATGAATTGAATGAAAAGCAAAAAAGCGGTGAGTTACAATTTTGACATACTTCCACTCTGCTATAGTTTCTCTGGAAAAACGTATCCCTTCTTGTACTGCATCAGTTATATAACTGCAGCGCTTATAAGTTATAAATTATAAATTATAAATTAAAGAGCGCTCTACGGTGTACAGTGCAATGTGCTGCGAAAAATTGACAACAAAGGAGTATCATATTTTGTTCTTCCCTTGGCATGTGTTTGCGACTTTGTCAGTGCAAATTTTTGGTATTTCGTAGAGAAAAATTTTGTAAGCACAATTTTAAAATCTGTAGCAAGGTTCTCTTCCATTACCAATTGACTGGAGTTATGAACGAATTCCTTGATGTACCTTAAAACGAAAGGCCTTTTGAACTTTACTGGATATTAACTGTCACTTTTCCTGCACACAAACATTTGCGGTCTCGTATCCTTCGAGTTTGAATTTAGATCCAGTTCTTGTCAGAATGGTAAAGTCGGGTCTGTTTCGCATCGCATCTGTAGCCCTGTGCAGTACACTCGCCTCTAGCACAAACATTAAGCACTACCCGGCATTCGTTACAGACATAATTTTGAAACCGAACCTGCTTTTGTTTCTGCCCTGTATCAGTTACAACCTTCACAAACGATTACAAAGATATTGCATAAGCAATGGACATGCCCCCGGTTGCAAGCAGCCCCTTTCGATCCCTTGCGGTAAGTTTTCGAAGTTAATTGGTTTTCCTTCAGGATTAAGTTCAAACACAGAATTTAGTTGAGTTCCTGCAATGACCTGGAATTAGATTCGAAATCCTCCCTTTGAATGCAGCAATAAGATCTACGTGTGGAGTTAAATGCTGCCTCAGTCTGCAGTTTGTATGAAGTTGACACACTTTACAAAACCATTGGCCGACACATATTTGACCACAATTTGATCCGCAAGACAAAAGCACTCCAGTGGCATTACCTCCACTGTCAGAAGACAAATGCGAGTACAAGTTTAACCAGAAACACTTGGCCACTTTCGTCCAGGTAGAAAATATCAAATCTCCTGGCCCCAGCCCATGGGTTGCAGGCTGAGCGATTCCTGTTCACACTCTCACACTTTACGACTACTCGATGACTGGTATGTACTCATCAACGGGTGTAGTCTGTCTCATGATAGGGCGTTGACCAGTCTACGGCTTTTCTGTATTTTTTATTAGTTTGGGACCTAACTTGGCGAAACAGTGAGAATTCTCAATCGTTACTACAAATCAGCAAAGTTTGATGAAATTGCCAAAATTTACAAGGACTTGCTGGACATTGGGTCATAACGGGCTTAATATTACTTCATTTGGCCACTTTTTGGCCAAGGTAGAAATTATGAAATCCTCCGACTACCACCCCCGATTGGGCGATTCCCCTCGTGTCTGTTCACACTCTCACACTTTACGACTGCTCGATGACTTGTATGTACTCATCATCGGATGTACCTGGAAATTATTACTTCCCTCCCCACTGCCTCCATGTGCGGCAGCCTCACTCGAGGCTACGGAGTAACAAAAGCAGCACGACGTTTTATTTGCACATAAATTCCGCTAGTAATGCATTTCCATTAAAAACACATTATACACGGTGAGATACTTAAATTAATTTCGCAGTCTCGTGTGCGCGCAGGGGGGGGGGGGGGAGGAGGAACGCGTGGGTGCTCCTCTTTGAGAGAATCGTTGGCGTTTTATGAATCTCTGGCCAGGAGTGGATGTGCTCCCCATGCCGACGTTTGGTTTTAGTATTAGAACGGAACGGCGGAAACGGAGGGGTGGGTTTTAGTTTCGAATGTTTATGAGGGCTTAGGCAGGATCGCGAAAGTGCATTTTGAAAATGTCATTAAGATAAGTGTAATAAGTTTCGCAACGTTGTTGAAGTGATAATAAAAGACACATTATGCAGCGTTCTCAATGATGATCAAGGTCAGTGACATCACCACTGACAGCCGTGGAAGGTTCGCGAAGAACAGCTACTTTATTTGTAAACTAATGATTTAAGACCAAAAGGGTATTTCTGCCGCAGTCTGAACTTGATGTGCAGGAGGTGTCTAGTGATTGTAAGGACTATCTGCCAATTGCATTAATCTTTTGTTGAATTCAATTCTTTGTAGAAATTTTCCCTGATCAAGTGTAGGGAGCGTTGGCCTGAAGAATTGATTTGCAGATTTGTACTTGAACTTATTGGCCTTTAAGAGTCACAATGTGAACGTATGCCGGGAGCAAGCGTACGAATATTTAATTTGAGAAAAACACTTTAAATTATGTAAGGATATATAAGAAAGACTTTAAAAAGTTTTTAGTAACAATCATTTATAAGCCAGACATACCTAATAAAGTTGGCATCATCAAAACTCAGCAATCAAAACTCAACTTGTGAATTTAAGTCTCAATAGAGAAATGAAAATGAAAAATGAAATATTTGTACTTGAACTTTAAGACATAATGAAATGTTACTTTCAAAAATGCCACTTACAGCATTAATGTCTTCTCCCATTGCTATTGCTTTAAGTTTTAGGTTAGTTCCTCGGCACTTGGCCCTTCATGCAAATTACAAGTTTCCCTTTTTAATTCCAAATTATCAGAGCCGATCGTTAAGTTGTTCTCCAAATCTCGATTGCAGTCATTGTCGCAAGAGAGAAAAGACCAAGAATACCACTCGATTCGTGGATTGTTCTTAACTTTCCCTCTCCATCGAAAGATGACATTTTGAAAGTTTTGTTTTTGGTCTGATCACTCACTGTACGAACATAGTTGATTTTCTTCTTGTGTTGGAAGGTGCTGCAGTTCGGTGAGGACCTGGGCCTCATCCATGTAGTTCGCAAAACTTTCATTGCGCAGTCAAAGCTTGTTGACGTCCTTACCCAGTTCTTTTGCTCTAGGTCAACATAGGCCTCCCAATTTGTTTTTGTATTACGATGATAATATGGTGTGGCCGCCGTGGCGTAGTGGGCAGATTGCGACGCTCACACGCCGAAGGGTCTAGGTTCGATTCCCGGCTGAACACCTCGAATTTTTCACAGCACCACCTCGAGCTGCTGACAACACTCAAAGAGTAATAACTGTCTTAGAAAGCTTCTCAAACTTTGCCGTTCGGAGTCGGCAAAAAACTGTAGGTCCCTTCTACTCGTGAGAGAACAGTAGCGCGCACAACACGAGTAAGTTGATGAGCAAGCTAGTACCTGGTCCCACTGTGGACCTACGCGCCATACAATTATTATTATTATTAATTGTTATTGTTATCTTGTTATTGTTTAGTATTGGCGACAGTCGACCAGTAAATAATTTTTCAAACACTTTCCCTAAGATAGGAAGAAAGTCTATATGTCTGTAGGATGATGGGATATTTGCGTCTTTGCCAGGTTTCAAAACTGCAGTTATTTGAAAAACTTTCCAGGCTTTGGGGAAATAGTTAAGTCTGATTACTGAATGATAGATGTTTCTTAAGTACTCTGTTGCTTTTCGGGGAAATTGGATTAACAACTTTCCATTTATGGAGTAAAATCCTCGGTCTTTGGCCTCCGTGGTGTAGTGGGTTAGTGAGCCGCCCACACGCCGTAGGGTATAGGTTCGATTCCCCGGCTGAACACCTCGAATTTTTCACGGCAGCACCTCTTTCGAGCTGCTGACAACACTCAAAGAGTAATAACTGTCTAAGAAAGCTTCTCAAACTTCGCCGTTCGGAGTCGGCAAAAAACTGTAGGTCTCTTCTACTTGTGAGAGAACAGTATCCACAAACTCCGTTGGAATAAAGAAATGTCATCATATAGAACGATATGTCTTCTATTTAACGTTATTCCCCATTATCTTTTTCGTAAATATTTCTCAATCTAATGTTCATTCGGGCCATTATTACCTCCGAATTGATTGTTCATATCATGTCAGACAAGTTTTTCGTTCCAACAACCAATCCACGAATCGCGTTCTGTTTCGTTTAAGTATCGTAATCGGACATCCAGGATTTTATTATTTTGTTGGAGGAAATTGAACATAGATTTTAACACTGAATTAAAGAATACAAGAAGCCCAAAGGCATAGAAGAAAAAAGAAAAAACAAACACTATATTAGCTTAGAGTACTCGTGAAGAGTCAGTAAGTTAGAATTAAGATCAGAAGATTATGTTGGTAAGCTTTAGATATTTTTGTCTAGCATGTAAGGAAATGAATTAATAGAAATAAAAATGCATTCAAACAACAACGTATAAGTATTCATCGCACAAATAATGGAAAATATAAGTCATTATCGCGTTATACTCGCTTGACTAACTTTCTTGTAACGAGGGAGATTTTTTTTTAATTTTTTTCCAGAAATGTATTTAAATGAAATATTATTTCTCATTTTAAAAACCTTGAATAATTAATCATCTTAGTCTATTACAAAAAATTTAATTGATGAAATAAATAAATAAATAAATTTGAGACCCTTCTGTATGAGACACCCTTTTAAGTCTTATTCTCATCTTCCCTGCTGCAGCTTATCTTTTTTCCTCCCCCAGATGCTCACCAGCAGTCTCAGTCCTTAGGATCAATAAATCAGGAGATTGTTTCTACTTTGAATTTCCCTCTGCCTTTGAAAAAATTAAGAACCTTTTCGCGCGATGGATGCAACTTCGTGAACCCTTCACCACCTCCTCACCAGCCACAGAGCTCATAAGGAAAAAAAAACAGCGAAAGTGTGCTATAATGGAGGTGCAGATAACATGTCACTCAATGAGTTTTGGGATGTATACGGAGCGCGATTAACAAAAAATCCCTATCCAACTACGTCACCTTTCTTGACCTTACAGCTTGATATTCTATTTAGTCTTGATATTCTATTTATTTTAGAAAATTTCCTTAAAATGGTTACAGTCCGCGAAAAAAAATATTGCACAACCTGTAATTTCACAATTAGTTTTAATAGGATAATGGTTAATGACCTATAACATTTTTTTCTTATACATCTCTGCGACCCAGTAAACCCACAGTGGTTTTATACTTTGTGCCTGAAGAAGTTTCTAGAAAATCCTTAGTTATAAGAAAAATCTGTAGATAATACCCCGATAAAAAGATACAGACATTTTCACAAAAAAAGAGTTTTAGTCGCGTTTTGCTGATCTTTGCGTAAACAACTGTGAAGGAAATCAAAGAAAAAGACCCACTCTGTGATTTAATTTTTTTGAGAGTGTCAAAAGTATTTTACAACAGGGTAGAGGGAAAAAGTTAACTAGTGCCGAAAAAAAGGTCACTTCAAAACTGCACCAAGAAAATTTCAAAATTGCGTATTTTTCCGAAAAAACTGGAAAGAAGCCGAAAAGTGATTTCAAATTTCTTCAAAGATCCTGAAAATTACGGAAAGAAGAGTAGCCCAGGGCGTCCAAGGGCTATCAGTGACAGGAATAGGCACGCAATTCTAAGAGTTGCATTGAATTCGGGCTTAACGGCTTGCAAAATCGCTGGTCCAGCGTGTGTCACAACTAATGTAAGAAACGCCCAAATACTATTCTTCAGTTATTCAGCGCAAAAAAAAAAGAAGAAACCACCACTTATGGCAAAACACAAGGATGACAGGGTAAAATTCGCTATGGAGCATATTCATTGGAAAAAACGATGGCGCCGGGTATTATTCACGGACGAAAAGATGATTAATCTCAACGGTCTCGATGGCCTGACATATTACTATCACGACATAAGAAAAGAGGAGACAATATTGAGTCGTCGGCAACATTGTGGAGGAACTGTTATGACATGGCAGAACTGATATAAAGTTCGTACCACAAGAAACGGACAGCAAAAAGTACCTGGATTTGATTACCGATGAAACAAAAGAATCAACTGGTGAAATTACTGACTTCCCGTTTAATTTTCCGCAAGACAATCCTGCGGTGCATACGGCGAAAATTGTTAAAAAATATTTTTCAGATAACAACGTTGATGTTTTAGACTGGCCAGCATGAACGCCAGATATAAATATTATTGAAAACCGTTGGAGTCTTCTTGCCAGGGATGTTTATGCCGAAAACGGGCAATACGAAAGCGTTAATGAGCTTAAACAAAGCATTGTATCAAATTGGCGCAAATTACCACAAAAAAAGATTAAAAATGTGTTTAACTCTTTACCAAATAGAATGACGGAAATAATAAACAAAAAGCGGAGGAACTACTCACAATTAAAAGTTAAAAGAATATGAAATAGTAAACTACATGCTGCAAATGCGCTTTCCTTTTTTTCGCACCAAAATTTTGTATTTTTTATTTCCTCTGTGTTGCGTTACTTTACTCAAAAACTCTATACATGAATAAGAAGGTTTCCAATTTGTGATCAAAAATAAATTCACTGTGTTTGTGTTGTGCACAAAAATAAAAAAAAAATGTTAAAAAATCGAATTTTGTTTTATTCGCGCACTGTTCTTTCCTTGCGTTAGAGCTTTTTACTGTAAAGTGCATGGCAGACACACAAGCACAGCATCCGTCCATTTAAATTGTCATTCCCACGTCTGTCGTGCTCTCAAAGCAATTATCTAGTTGCAGCCAACAATTACCTGTTGAGCATATTGTACGGAACAACACTGGTGTCCTGCCAGCTGCATATGTTTACAGCTTAACCTTTTCACACTCATTCGCCCAGTTCTCATTATTATGTTCAAAACAATATGCCACAAAAAGTTATTTCCTTCCGAACCAATTGACTGACGGGCTTACGTGTTTTTATGTAAAATAGTTGTGGCCCAATGGGTTCCCCGCCACGAATTCCTGTCACGTCCGAAATAGGAAAATTTGATTTATGCGCGCACAAAATGTTGTCAATATTCGGCAAAACAGACATGCTGTTCGTGTCCCTTCGCCAAGATAAATGAAAGTTCTGTGCACAAAAAAAAACAGCCCTCCACCCTGCACGCGCTCGTAGTTACTCATCCTTATCAGGCATGCCACGTTACGAGGGGGCGCACGCAGCAGAGGACGAGCCAAAATTGAAATAAAGTGAGTAGACATTCGAGAGTGGTGGTGTCGTCAGAGGTGAGTTAATAAGGAAAATCAAATGAATTCAATTCCACCGAGATGTACTTGTGAGGTGGGATTAATGGAAAAGGATCTCCTCGAAATGGACGTCAATCGTCATAAAGCAGTCGCGAGTCGTCCTCTCACGGCTCTTGATGCCCGCGCCCCCGGTAAAATCCACTTCACAAATTATCGTGAAAATTTTCTCAAATTCTCATTATGTTCAATTTACTTTGAAGGGCAATAAATTCAGCTCCTTCCTGCGGTAAATATTCCTCCTCCGTCTTCGGAGAGTATACATTTTCAATTTCGTTGTCTTCCCAACCGCTCGCCATTCAATATTTCGACTGTGCTGGGGGCTGGTGTTATCCTGTGTGTGGTCTGATGCTGATCCCTGTGCCTCGCGATGGTCGACACAAAGTCGAACAACGAAAGGGAAATCATTTTTCGTTGGTCTTTATCTTTATCCTGGGGGCGCAGCAGCGCAGCGCAAAGGACGACAACGACGACGATGGTAGGGAGAATATGAACATGGATGGAATTGTCGAAAATTATGTTAATTCATGGGCTGAAGTCCGCTCCACAACGTCACATAGCTTACTTGACACCAGAGAGGATTACGAGTGCGCCGCATAGACGGAGAGTACTTTCAGCGGGAAGGTGCTTATCGTTCAGTCTCCCCGGTCCTTGACGTGTCAGTTTCGATTCCCAAGTGCGTGTCTCGAATGGAAGTGTGTGTGTTTTTTTTTTTAGGAATCTAATCCCTATGGTGACAGAAGAGGTCAAGAGAGCTCTTCTTCACAGTAAGGCATCAACAGCAGAGGTGGGACCAAAACGACGAATGCCGCAATTAGAGGTTTTTGGCCCGCGCTAGAGGAGGCACCCGCGAAATGGAGACATTTCGATGTCATTAATTTTAATGGCGATTTAATGGAGCGAACTTAGTCTGGCGGGGAAGGAGGAGGAGAAAGAGAAGGAGAAGCATGTGTGCATATTGGCATAATTTAAGGGAACGCCGAGACAGTTCTGTGTACACATTCCGCAGAGTGGTGTAATTCTCAGCGACGATACACCGGAGCTTAATAGATAATTTGTGCGGAGAATTTTCGTTTAATCTTCGGAGCGATACGTTGAATTCATTAAGCAGATGTTTGTTGAACGAGACTGGCAGAAGGTGGTGTGTGCTGCGAAAACATTATTCACGATAGACCGTGAGGCGGGGACTGAAGCGTGTAATGAGGCTGTGTGTGCACAAGACTTATTTAGATTTAGGTGGATTTTCACTGCTGCGATCTGTCTCTCAGATTCCCACGTGGAGCGTGTGTGCTCTCTTGACTGTCTAGTAATCTATTTCTGCAGACTCCTTAACAGCGAGGTCATCAAAAACACTACTGTTAGGCAGAATGTTTTTCCCAATTTGGACGCCCCCCGACTAAGGTGAAGTCAAAGGAGCACTATCGACATTGAAGCCAAACAAGGTTGGAGGAAGAGATGGATTGTCTGAAGAACTACTCAAAGAGGCGGGAGATGATCTGGTTGGTGGCATGAATCAGCTCAGCTGGTAGATATGTTCGGAGTAAAGCGTGCCTGATGAGTGAATGAAAGGAAACCTCTTTAACTGCCTTCCTCACCATTGCCTACAAGATCATCTCTGAAGTATTGCGTGAGCGTCTGAAACTGCTTGTTCACAACCTGATAAATTCCTTTTAGAGTGGTTTTAGGACAGGGAAGACAGCAATTGATCAACTCTTCTCTTTACGACAGGTGCTGGAATAGCCTCAAGAAGTACAAATCGACACTCACCACCTATTTATCGATTTAAAGGCCGCACATGGCACTGTGCATAGAGACGGGATAAACAGTGGCATTTCTAGTTTTGGCATTCTTGCTAAACTCGTCAGATTGTGTAGGTTGACGATGGAGAACTGTCACTTCTCCGTCAAGGTCGGTTACGGACTCACTGAGACCTTAAATGCCAATAAAGGTTCAGATAAGGCGACGCACTGTCATGTGACTTCTTCAACATCATCATCGAGAAGATCGTGAGTAACTAACAAGTCAACACCAGAGGCACGATCTTCCAAAAGTCAGTTCAGTTGCTAGTTAACGCTGATGACATTGACGAGATTGGACGCACACAGCAGGCCGTCAATGAGGTGTATGCCGGCATTGAGGCGGAAGCGGTTATAAATAAGGGCAAAACAAGTTACATACTGTCATTAAGGAAGGACAACATACGTCTCAAACAGACACAACACAACACATCAACACAACATCAACGTCTCAAATAGAACCTTAACCAGGCATCAGAAACTTCGAGGTAGTCAAGGACTTCGTCTACATCGACTCATCGGTAACTAGGAACGCAGAATCAATCTTGCAAATCGTTGCTTTTTTGTCATCGAGAGGCAATTGAGTAATGAAGCTCTTTATCGAAGGACTAAGTTTGCTTAGCATTACAGGTTCATCATCCCAGTCCTACTTTATGGCGGGGAAACCTGGACGTCAATAAAAGCGGATGACTAAGAACTTAGACTTTTGTTTGCGTTGATGGCATCTGGAGGAGAAGATTCAACGACGAACTTAATGGTCCTGACGGCGGCATGTGACTGGTGAAGTGTTTCGGATACAGCGCTTAAGATGGACAAGCTGTTAAGAGTGTATGGGTACTACTTCACTGTCCTGAAAAGTTTTCTCATCCGAGATACTGAAAACACGCAACGGGGATGGCTTAGACTAAGTTGGCACACTCAAGTGGTGGAGGACCTCTACCAACTTGGAGTGGGCGTTTGGAGGTTGGTGAGAGATCGTGCTGCCTGGAGAGGCTTGCAGGTTAAGGCCCAGGTCCACCTCATACTGTAGCGAGCTCTGGGCGAGTTTCAAGGAGTCTCGGTCAGCAAAGTTTTCAGTGATCAGTGGCCATTGTAGCCTTTTGACGTCAAACTGTTAAGGCCTGCCTCGACTCCGATGAGGTCTCGATATCGTACCTTGACTACATCAAGGTTGTCGATGTTTGCACTTCGGTAGGTTTGGACATCGAGAATGCAGGAAGCGTGTCTGACGTCGATCGCAACGTTATCAATCTGGTTGTGGCAATCAGGAGATTGTCAGGTCCCTTTGTGAATGTCCAGGTGTGGGAACCGCGTGATAGCCACAGAGAGGTTCCAGCCCGAGGCGAAGTAAAACAGCCTAAGTCCGTTTCCGGGTGTGTTGTCGTGCAGGCTGTGTTTACCGATGACTCCAGCAAAGATGTCCTCCTCTCCCAGCTGAGCGTTGAAATCTCCTAGAACGATCTTGGTGTCGTAGCTGGGGCATCGATCGTATGTTCGTTCTAGGAGATCATAGAAGTCATCCATGATGTTGTCATCCTTCTTCTCTGTCGGGACGTGAGCGCAAATTAGGCTGATGTTCCTGAATTTAAAGTTGACGTGGATTATCATAAGGCGTTCACTAACGGGGTCGTAGCTCAAAAATTTTTGACTAAGACCCCCTCGAACAACAACTCCGCATCCGAATAAGCGCTGTCTTATCTCTCTGTAGCAGCCCCTGTAGTAGACGTCGCAGTTTTTCATCGTTTTCTTGCAGGGTCCATCCAATCGCACTTCTTTGAATGGCGTTGATGTCTGCTTTGTAGCAGTCCAGGGCCCCCGCAAATTCTTCTGCGCTTCAACCACGTTTATTTTGCAGCCGCTTGTCTTTATTCAAACTGGTTTCACGTTTGCAAACGAAATATTCAAATTGAATTGAAAACTCTTCGCTGGACTTGTTGCTTTCCCGACTTGATCGTATATCCACCACAGCCTAGACAACCACCCACCATAGTTGTTCATCGTCAATAAACACAAATGTTGACACCTTTCCTTGAAATGAGGGACACTTCAATACTTGGCTAGGAAAACAATTCTCCAACATCCCCTCCCCGACCAAACAATCACTTAGGTGAGGTACTGCCCAAAGTCTTCCAGTCCTCAAGTGGGAGCTCAAACGGAAAACCATTCATCCCAGCCTATAGATTCACATCTAGACCAACTGGCTGCATTCCCGAAGCGGCATGCAGTGGTTACCGGCGAAAACTTTCTCCAGTCGATAAGAAATTTATGATTTGGGCAAATTTCTCGCCTCTACACAGCAACTTCTCACCACCGGCGAGTGTGTACAGTTGTGCAAAGAAAAACCCCTTTACATCCGGCAATAAGCCAGAAGAAGCTGAAGTTCGGCCTGCTGCTAACCGATGGATAAATTGCCTAAAAAACTTTGACAAGGGATGAAATTATTCGCAAAGTTTCGCCTTTCCGAGTTGCATTCAGTTCCTGGTGACGACGACTTTCGCCTGTGGACCGAGCAAAGGTTATGAATTCTAAATGCACTGTGTCGGTATGTGAGACTGCTCACTCCGCCCCTGCCTTATGCGTTGGCGTGTGGGCAGAGGACGAAAACTTGTGTCCCGGCTCCCGTCACCGTCACCATAACCGTCCTGAAGCTCGGCCCCAGAAACAGGTCGCAATGCTTTTGTTTGCCAAGAGCCTAGTGCTCCGCCATGTGCACAACCTCACAGACCGGATCCGAGGCATGACTAAATTAAATGCACTCGCAAGTTACGAGCCGAGCAATTCAATTCAATTTTGCGGGACGGTCTTGAAATAATTTCAGTCGTCACGAAGTTAGTTCGGGCGCGTCATGGATTTGAACGTTATTGTTTGTAAGTGGAAAATCTGGTTCCGAAGTGTGTTTGAATTTGACAAAGGAGCTTGTACACCGCTCACGGGGCGACAGCGCAAAGCGGAGAAGACAATTCATTTTCGACTGAAACGAATTGCTGGCTCGTATTTGCAGTCGTTTCGAAAAGTTCGCTTCAAGTTAAATTTGTTTTGTGTTTTGATTATTTTTCTATGAATTAATTTTCGCACAATGAGTTTTCGGGCGGGGCATTCAGCATTGTTCCAGTTGGATGGAAGGCGACGAAATGGATGGCAGGCGATGAATACTGTGCCAGAGCGATGAATGATGCGCCTCGGGGCGGGGATGACGTGTGCACACAAGGGTACGTGAGATTCAATTTGGACGTTTATGTGTTTTTTGAGACGCTTTCAGACGGTGATTCAGCAGTCGCATGGCTGAAGTTACCGCGGATGTGAAGGCGGGTGAATCCACCACTCAAAGAGACATCTATGTCAGTCGCTGGGGACATTTAAGCACGAAACACATTATCATGTCTCTCAGGACATGAGTATTTGACGACTGCATGCGATTTGCGGCTAGCACTCGTTTTTGAATTAGCAGAAGCTAGTAAGTGGAATAAATTTGCATCAGCAGAGGTCGTTGTTTGAATTCGATTCATGTCCATTACTTTTAAGGACGCTATAAATTTATTTCGCGGAGCACCCCATTGCCGCAACGCAGCGTTTTTATGTGGCTGTTGAGTGCAGGGGGGGTTGGGTGAGTGGCGAGCTTTTGAGCATCGCATATTATGCGCTCAGATCATAATTATAATTTAATGACTTTCTTATGAGTACATGAAATAAAAGTTTCGTTCCGGAATAAGTTTTGGGTTCAAATTACGAGCATGCGTAAATTTTTATTACACTGACTAAAATGAAATCATAATTTAAATCGTAAAATATTCATGGTTGCTGCGCTCCGCATATGGGAGTCCATTTCTGCTGAATTTTCCAAGGTTTTAGAGTGACAGATGATTGGGGAATAATTTATGAGCAGTACTTGTGAACGCGAACATCATGCTTCCATACTAATCCAGGCATGTGAAGACACTTAGAGGTTGATGATTTGTTGATGATTGGAGAATTGAATGCTTAATTGCTCTTTGTATGGGAATGTGGGAAGAACTAGGCATCTTTACGTGGAAATATGACTGTCTGCTGCGCAATACTTCGCTGCACTTCAGAGAGACGTTCAGAAGTCTGTAGATTTCATAGGGACTCCACGTACCTTTTAAATGGCAAGATTGCCTTTTATATTTCGGGATTGAGCGAAAATAATGTTGCAATCTGGAAACTGCCAGCTCTATCCCACAGTTTCACATTTTTGAGGTTATACGTACTCAGAACGTGTTGACATACGAGCGCCATTTGTGTTATTAACAGTAACTTAAAAGATTTATCTCGCCCAAAAAAATGGTATTAAATCGTGAAAGCTTTCGTGCGATTATTTTTTACAACTTGGATTAACTTAACAACAGTGCATCGTTGAACTGAATTCAGTTTTTGGCGATGAAGCTCCATCAAGTACCAGTGTTTATTGATGGTATGGTAAATTCAACCGAGGTCGTAGTTCACTCCAAGAAGAATTTCGTGAAGGTCGTCCAAGATCAGTTGTTGTTCCGGAAACCATTGATGCTGCACGCCAACCGATATTGCAAGATCGTCATGTGACCTATCGCGATATTGAGACAATCTTAGGCATAAGTGGGACCAGCATTCATTGCGTTGGATCCCACGCAAATTGTCAAACGCTGAAAAAATAGTCTCGTGTCGATTGGTCGAAAGAAATGCTCCGAAAATACGATCGCGGTGCTTCGAAACACGTCTACGACATCGTGACAGGTGTTGAATCGTGGATTTACGCGTATGAGCCCGAAAGTAAACAGCAGTCGACTGTATGGGTGTTTCAAATTGAGCCAAATCCAACAGAAGTTGCTCGCGCACGAAGCACTTCCAAGCAAATGGTCGCTTTTTCCGAAAAACTGGACATGTCTCAACCGTACCACTAGAACAACGCAAAACAGTCAATTCTGAGTGGTACACAATCAAATGTTTGCCAGTTGTTTTCCAAGAAATCAGGAAAACCAACCGCCGAAGACGGATCACTCTTCACCACGACAATGGGAGCTCTCACACATCGGCTCAAAAACGTGTATTTTTGAGCACTCAAAACATCAACTTGCTGAGTCATCCGCCGGATGTTCCTGAGTTGGCACCGAATGACTTCTTTTTATTCTTGTACGTAAAAAATCAAATGAGAGGTGAAAGTTTTTCAAAACCTGAACAAGCGGTTGATGCGTTCAGAATGCATGTTTTGGAGATACCTCAATCAGAGTGGCAACAGTGCTTCAACAATTGGTTCAAACGCAAGAAAAATTGTATAGATCCTAGTGGGCATGATTATTTAGTATTTTATCAGTTCGCTTACGTGTTTAAAGTTTCGTTTTCGAAGAAAAAAGAACATAGTAGTATTTTGTATTTCAGCCTGGCTGGCAGATCTATTTATCATCTTATCAGGCGATTTTCATGATAGATATAGTAAGTGAGGGGAAAATGCCATCATAGGAATTCAATATGCTGCGGCATAATTTGGCTGGCTTCTTTCGTATACCGGTATGAAATGTAGAAATTTTTTCAAAATAAAACACTAATTATTAATGGAAAAGTAAAAATATTTTATTCAAAGTATTGACCCTTCTTTTCTACACATGTTGACCACCTTTCTGTCAATTTATGAATACCACGCTAATAAAATTGTTCGTATCTTAAAGCAAACCAATCATACACCCAATTTTTGACCTCTTCGTTCCAATGCGTGTCTCATCGATTAAAACAAATGGTAGTCAGAAGGAGCCAAGTCTGGTGAATACGGCGGGTGGGGTAGCTGCTCCCAGCCAAGTGTTTTGATTGTATCCTGAACCGGTTTTGCTTTGTGTGCAGGTGCATTGTCATGGAGCATAATTACCTTGCCGTGTCTTCTGGCCCATTCTGGTCATTTCTCGATCAATGCCTGGTTCACTTTGATCATTTGTTGTCGGTAGCGATCAGTATTAATGGTTGCACAAGGTTTTAGGAGATCGTGGTACAGCACACCTTTCTGGTCCCACCAAATACACAGCATTGTCTTCTTGCCGAATAGATCTGGTTTTGCAGTCGATGTTGATGTTTGTCGCAGATGAACCCATGATTCTTTCCGTTTAGGTTTCTTAAAATAAATCCATTTTTCATCGCCAGTAACAATCCGATGCAAAACCTATTTTCTTTCGTGTCTTTGAAGCAAAATGTGTTTTTTCGGATTTCCATCTGTCTTTCATTCAATTCATGTGGCACCCATTTGCCAGACTCTTGGATCTTTCCCATAGCTTTTAAACGGCCAGAAATTGTTTGATGTGCAACATTTAACATTGCTGTCATTTGCTTTTGACTCAAAGTGTCATCTCCATCCAATATCGTTTGCAATTCGGCGTCTTCAAACTTTTTTGGTGGTCTTCCACGTTCTTCATTTCTCACATCAAAATAATTATTTCTGAACCGTTGAAACCATCTTTTGCATGTTGCTTCTGATATAGCATGATCATCATATGTCTCGACAAGCATTCGATGCGACTCTGCAGCACTTTTCTTCAAATGAAAACAAAAAATTAATGCTTTCCGCAAAACATCACTTTCTGGTACAAAATTCGACATTTTTAACACGATGAATAAATATGATGTTGTCCAACAATATGAATTGGAAACAGGACATACAGAACATATCTGCCGTATATTCAGCACTTGTAATGGCTTAGACATATTGTATTTAAATCAAATCTTAAATTTCAAATCATTCTTGACTGATCTTCACACACGGAAGTGCTCAACATTTTGTTTCATTGTGAATTTTGTTTTTTTTTTTTTTTTGTGATAATTTTAAAGAACATTTAGACTAACATCCATTTGTTAAAGCAACACAATTAATGTAAGTTTATTATCCACTTGTTAAATTGCATTGTCACTATGTATGTATGTAAAATAATTTGTTTTATTGTTTCAATAAAAAAGATCCCCTGATGAAGGCAGCAATCCCTGCCGAAACGTTGGGATAATAACAATGAAATGACCTAGCTCCATTGAAAATCAACAGTGACCAAAAAAGCTGACGAAAGAAAGACAGTTTCCCCTGCATAATATTATGTTGTCTGTTCAATGACTTGATGTAGACTAAATATTTTTCAGAGATGTCATAGCAAACAAACAAAACAAAAATATGGGCTCGTTCACAATAAATGCTCCCCATCAAGGCATTTGTATCTTGACTCACTTAATATCGGTATACGTGGTATATATGATGTGCTTTTTAAGGGTATAGAACTTTGAAATTAAATAAAATGAAAACAGTTAAGATTATGAGGCATTAAATTATCTCATTTTATAAGCATGATATATAGAATTACTTTTCAAACAAATATTATGGTTATAAATTCTATATTATTTTTGTATGTCACTTCATAACATGTGTTGTATCTGCAATTTCGCGTCGGTTTTTTCGTTCAAATGGTCACTCGTTATCGACTTGTTGGCGTAAATTATCTCGGAACTTCTTTTCGTCGAACCTTTTCAACCAAAGTGAAATTGTATAGAATATATATAGAAATGGGAATAATCTGCAAACTACCGCATCGCTCCCTTGCTTGCACTTATGAATGTTAGTCTTCTCACTTTGAAATTCCACTCAAACTAAAATTGGATTATTCTTCAATTGACAAGTTGGCTAAGTTTCCTATCGGGAGACCGGTTTTTTTGTCAAAAAAAAAATTGAATGGCTTGCTCGGCAACTACTCGTGTTGTGCACGCTACTATAGAAGGGTTTCTTGCCAACTTCGAACAGCAGAGTTTGAGAAGCTTTCTTAGACACTTATTACTCTTTTAGTGTTGTCCGACGCTCGAAAGAGGTGATTGCTGTGAAAAATTCGAAAAATTAGTGCTGAGCAGGGAATCGAACCTAGACCTTTCGGCGTGTGAGCGTCGCACTCTACCCACTACGCCACAGCGGCCACATTCGATTTGTGATAACTTTAGTATATTCCAACTGACCGCTTGTTATCTGTTGCGCTGTTTCTATAACTAGAGTTCTATGTCCCTTCAAGCTGGAGCAGTAAAATATTCAACCAAGGCATCTTAAGCGTTGTATCCGTAGGCTTTTCGTGGTTAGTTTATATCACCTTGCAGCCTAAAGAGAAACTTGTTTTTTCAAAAAACAAAAAAAAAAAACAAGGCCCAGAGTAGTACTCAAAGCACAACCCGTGAAAGGTAAAACCAATTCATCTTCCATTTCGAACGTGTTTGTGTTGTGTTTGTGCCATAAAAAGATCACAGATCATCAAATTACTGTAGAAAGCCAGGTGGTTTTCTAGGCTCCTCAGTCCGACGAAACAATGTTCGACAACACCTATGATGTTAAAAATTAATACTTGTTTGCTACGACAGACAGTGTATTTATTCAAAACTTTGTAACAGACATCATTTGGACCAAAGACAGCAGCTGCCCATCTCCCAAATTGAACCCCTCCTTTAAGTAACTCAAAAGACGCATTAGAAAAGGCACACCATGCCTTAAAGCGTCCCAAAGAGCTTTAAAAAAATCAATTCCCCCACTTTCCACTCCCCCCATGGACATATTTACGGAAGACAAGCTATAATTCCGCTCCAAAAAAGGCGGACCACACAATGTCAAGCAGGCTGTTATGCAAAGCGACCACACTTTCACAAAGAGAAACGTGTCCTATTTTCTGGGAAACTTTCCAGCCCGGCGCGGTTTCGACCACCATTCAGAGGGACTTGAAGCACAAGATTGAGTCCATTATTACACCTCGGCTCCGTGCCTAAGAGGGAGTGACCCCCTCTAGAATATTCAAAACCATGAAATAATACCGCCCCAGATGGAAGCCTAGGCCAAACACAGGCGGCTGCGGCGTTGCCCAAACAAGGCCAAAACAAACAGCACGAAGAACGAGACCCCAAGTTGACCCCATTATTCAAGCCGAACATTACCGTGCCGTGCCATCTTTGAAGAGTTCCATCTCATCACGTTTTCAATTATTCCTGCACTTAACACCGGTGTGATTTTGTCTTTTATTGCGGCTTCTTTTGCTCGGGTGCCATCAGGACCGGGTTTTAATGGAATTACCTCTGCCGGAGACATGGCGGCTGCTGTTTGGCTTCCCCGATACCTGATGGTTTCCCATCCAGGCCCCTGCCGCCCAATGTCGGCCTTCAAACATTTGTATTCAGCGGCGACTGGATTTGCCGCCCGACACTGAAGCAGCCTTCGGATTCGCTTTTCCACTTAGCCGGCGCGTATGGAACTAATTTATTCTACGCCTCCTACTTTGGCACCCTTCACCGTGTGTGCGTCTTCGCGGAATCTATCGTTGACGTCGTCATCGCCGCGTCACAGCCATTTATCGCTTCCCCTTTCGCGTAAGTACCGCCATTACTTAGCCGGAAATCGCACGACGCGGCGCGGCTCAGGATGTCATCGCGCTTCATTGGTTATCTTCTGCTGTGTGTCGGGAGAAAGCGCGTATTCAGGTGCGCCGCAAAGGGAAGGAATTATGCGGCAAATGATGTACGCGAGGAATATGACATCGCAGAAGGTGAACGGGGGAGCTTATGTTAATATCGTGGCGCGCATAAATCCCGAAAAAGGAGTTTCTGTCACATTCGACGTGTGGCACTTAAGCACCAGTATTTCCGCATGAAAACTGCGGAAAGTCTCCCTCCGGACGGGGAAATTTTCAGCTTGTCAGTCTCCCGATTTACATGCAAAGGACCTTATCTAAAGTATCTGCCATCACTATCATTGGTGAACTCGGATTCCAAATTTCAACTTTCCCGCCGGATTTCTAATTAAAATAAATAACACATGAACCAAAATGCAAACGGAGCGGCCTCCTGTTGTGGGTTAACATTGCTCTGCTCCAAGGACATCCTGCCGTGCACATTCGAGCAGGTAACTCAATGGAGGTGCCAATGTTAGCTTGTCAAGTTCAACCGCTGCATAAATCGTTGTCCTGGACGCGGTGGTACAGCGGCGGCGGTGTCTGCAAACCTCTGGCTGAGTGACTGAGGCATTTGCTGTGTCCCCAGGAAACTATCTCCCAGACTGAGGTCCTTTTTTTGCCCTTCGTTGTCCCTCTCGTCGTGCAGTTCCTCCGCCAGTTTGCCTTTTGATTGCCATGTTTATCCGGGCAAAAGGATTGCACTGCTCTCCGCGTTTTGTTATCACCGAAAACAACTCTTGCAGAATGCCTGGGGCGACTGTGTTACTAGACAAAGGAAAAGCAATTTCGTCCCGACGTGTCCTTTATTCTGGGCTCGATTTTTATTTTTATTTTGATTTGAATACAACTGTGAAGTGGTTGCGAGGCCCCCTCCTGGGGGCGACGGCGGGGGCGGTGCGAATGTGTCGCTTTGTGTTGAGTTGAAGTGCCGGGGTAGCTGCAAGAGGTAATCATATGTTTTGCATTTTTATTGCAACATTTTGAGGACACTTGTCGTGTGAAATGACAACGCTGACAGGGGATCTTGTTTTTTTGTTCTCAGCTCTTGCGCGATGGATGGATGAATGGTGCGGTGGTGGTCCCCCGGACGGATTGTTTTTGTTATTACCTGTGTTCTCGAGTGTACTTCTGTGGCAGTGCGATGATGTTATCTGCCATTGTGGTTGGTTTCATTTTTTTTTATTGCGTTTCCCTCTCCAGAACATGCGAATGTTGCTCCTGCATATGATTGAATGAAGGACACTGTGTTAGTGGTTGTCTGTGTTGTGTGGCTGTGATGGGAACGCCAGCGAAGGGGTTGTCATGGCAAAAAGTTTCAGAATAAATTTATTTGTTTGGCAAATTTGGAAAGTTTGCTACGGAATTGGAATCTGATTTATGGGATCATACGCGCAGAGGGGCCAGCGTACAATGCATAAGTCTCAGCCAACAAGTGTAGTTAATGTAGTTTCGTGTTTCAGCCTGATTTTGCGATTCTTAACCTCTCCGTGTGTCAGATTGTGAGCTTGGGCGGGCGAACTTGTTGAACACGAATGCCTGGTAATTGGATTTTGTTTTGGTCATTCCTTTCGGTAACAGGTTAAATTTAAGACTGTAGTGTGGACACGATTTGCGGAAATGAGGATTGGGAAAGTTTGGCATGTTAATTCATCGCTACTGCTTGTCGAGCTTAATTTGTAGGCGACTCCAAGTTGGTCTGCAAGTTTTAATGAGGAAAATAGAGAAACGAATAGGCGGAGTTAGGAATTGACACACCATCACGCAATCGATTCCTTTGGTGAAAGTCTGGATCCGATACATGAGCTGACCTTTGGCATGGAAATTAACAAGAACTCCTTCCTCAGCGGCCTCTATGCGCTGTGTTTGCATGAAATTTGATTAAATTCTTTCACCCCTCCTATTAAATGACATAAATTTGTAAAGACACTTATTCCATGGTTTCATTTGTGTTGTCTGTGGTCTTTTGCAAAATGTTCTGTTTTCATACATTGTTTTGGTTTTTAAGCAAGTGAATTAATTCTTCAAGGAAAGTTTAAGCTTGGCCATTCCCCTTGCTTTCAATAAATGAAGTATCGAAAAAAAACCCAGGTTTACAGGGGAAGCTTGTCAGCGTATGTTCATATGCAAGAGATTTCCTTTCATGCCCTGAAATTCAAGGTTTCCTTAAATTTATTGAACTACAGAAAACAGCCAATGCAAAGTTGCTACTTTCTAAATTTTTTTAAATTTAATAAGTTACTTCCAAGGACCAGCATGGATAAGGCTGGTGATGTTACAAATGCACGACATGATTGTCTTCATTTCAGAGCTTAGTTGGACTCTGGAATTTTCAGAATGTCTGCCATCATCAGATGGATGAAGTGAAACATTACTGGGGGATCTTTTCTGGTTACTGGTAACTAGTAACAACAAAAGAAGGAATTAGGTGTCGATCTGCTGAATAAATTAGGTGTCGCGCTCTTCCTCAACATATTGTAACAATACCTTCTTCTTCTTCTTCGGATGGCTCTACAGTCCGGGGTGGACCTGGGCCTCAACCAACATGCCTCTCCAGCTAGCACGAACTCTTGCCAGCTGTCTCCAATTGCGCACTCCAAGATGGTTGAGGTCCTTTTCCACTTGTGTGCGCCATCTCAGTCTCCATCCATATCCGAGGCATTCGGTTGTTTCGTAACTGGTTATTTTTAAGGTGGCCGGGCAGTTACCGACGCACACCCCCAACCTGGAGGACCAGGCCCTTTTTTATACCTCTTGGGCGGAGGTCGCACTTATATTTTTAGCAGGTTGAGTTCGGGTGAACAACAACCAGTACCCGATGGCTACCAACGTGGAGGTAGAATAAGCACAATTGGTGTGTGGAAGACAGTTACAGCAGCTGGGCATCGCCAGGTTGATACCAACAGTGCCTACCCTGTTCCCACATCACCCAGCCATCATTGTAACAATACCGATCATCTTGTTTCCAATCTTCCATCCAATGGCACAGCGGTTAGTTTGGTAAACTTCCCAGAGGGAGACAAAGAAGCAAAGGAGTGGCAACACGTTTCTACGGGTGGCTTCGGTTTTATTACCAGCCTATCTGGTTTTGCTGCAATTATTCACTGCAATACCTACACGGGTAGGTTTGAGACAATTTGGCCATACGTTCGCCTACAATAAGGCAATGATAAGCCATGGCTTCAACCAACAGTCTGATCTTTGGGGCTTACTACCCAAATGAAATGTACCATGAACGGGTGCGTCTTAACGGCTTCATTCCACCTGAAGCTTTCCTTTACTTGGACACTAAAGCCCTGATTCAAGATAGGGAAGGCTGCCCTATCATCTTCCATGTCGTACGCCGAACAGTGGAAAGGCGACTTCAATACGAGCCGGACGTCGCTCGCAGCCATGAGGAACTCCTACGGTTCAGCAGAGCGATTTCGGCCCGCGACAGAGCATTGTCTGCAAAGGAACGACTTTTTTCTATTGGTGGTTGCACCAGAACCAGCCTTTGGTGCCGCTAACTTCTTTAGGCATATGACGGGGTAGTTGGTTAGTAGGGCCAACTCATGTAGGTTAAGGTAGTTTAATGCTTTTCATAGACAATATAAAAAAAAAAGAAAAAAACCAAAAATATACAAAAAAAAAAAATACAAAATTAAAAAAAGGTGCACCACGGCGTATTGGATATATATGTTAAGCATATAATTAACACATACGCCCTGATGCACGCGTCCGTATAGTTATACGGACATAGTTAAGATGACTTATAGTAGTTAAATACAGTTAAGTTTTAGGTCTATGATTGTATATAGACGTAAGTTTTAGTTTAAATACGTTTTTAGGTATAGCTAGGATATATAGTTGAATATGTTAGGTTAAGAATGGAAATAAAAATATCGAAATCCAAGTTTTCAATTTTCTTGGTGAAAGTCAATAGATGTATATATTTAGGTTTAAGTGCTTTTTGAAATAATACATGAAGCCGAAAGGCAAAAACAACAACCCTAGATTAGCTTAGAGAACTCATGAAGAGTCAGTATGTAAGAAATAAGGTCAGTAGATTAACTTGGTAAGCTAGTTTTTAGTGTTTTGGTCTAGCATGTAAGAAACTGAATTAAGATAAATAAAAATGCACTGTAAAAAAAAAAAAATAAGGCAATGATTTCCAGATGTCAGGGGTGGCGATCATAGGAAGAGACTCCTTGACGCGAACAATTTTCCGAGTGCGGGTGGACGGCGATCGCCTTTCGTCATGGGTCATGGGTTCAACTCCCTTATATGAGATCGAAGAACGTCAAAGGCAATTGTATTTTTCCTTTTTATTCCAAGTTGTGGCTTCTATTGGCCACCGTGTCGTAGTGGGAAGAGTGCGACGCTCTACAGGCGACTAGGTTCGATTCCCGGCTGAACACCTCGAATTTTTCACGACACCACCTCTTTCGAGCTGCTGACAACACTTCAAGAGTAACAACTGTCTAAGAAAGCTTCTCAATGTTCGCCGTTCGTAGTTGGCAAAAAACTGTTGGTCCCTTCTACCTTTGAGAGAACAGTAGCGCGCACAACACAACACTGTTGCGCCAACAATTATTATTATTAGTGTGGCTTCTCTTGGAACATGTTTTAGTTGTGTGGTTTTTCGGATAATTGAGTGAGGGGAAGGCCTTAACTGTCGATCACTTACGCGGACGGGGAAATCGACAATTGTCAATGCTCAGACAGGGATCTGCCTCTTGTCGACAGAACAAGCACGACAAAAAAAATAAGCAATAGGAGTGTGATGTAGTCAAGAGATAATAAGTGGAAGAGTATTAATGAAAAAGAAGGAAAACAGTAAAAATAAAAGTTAGTGTGCATAGTGGAAAGTGCAGCGTAATTCCAATCGTTGTCCCTAAGACCAATCTTCCAACCATGTGAAGTGCCCTGAGTGTGTTTGATCTTTTTTGAAGGTTTGGATTAATCTTCCATTAATGAACCTATACCTGAAATTAAAAAAATACATTAAGAAGGAATGAATTCACACCTGGCAAAGTCATATACTTCTCTATTGACGCTGCTGTTGAATGTATTTAAGTCCTTTGGAAAACTACAAAATAGGTCCAATTAGAAATGCCTGTAGAACATCTAGTTTTGCTTTTCTTTCTGATTAGCAGAGGGAATTGCCTTAATTCATACGTGCGACAAATCGGTATCCAGGAATGCAAGACAATTTGACTTTGAGAAATGTGCAGAATTGAGCTCATCTTAAACGTATAGACAAAAATACAGAACAATTTAATGAAAGAAATGAGGAATATATTCCTTTGAAACAATTAAGAAAAGCTTGTGGTCTTTAAACAAATAATGTTTCGCCAAACATAAGGCGAAACTATTTTCGCAAAAGCTGTTTGTTAAAATAATTTTACGGCACCACCTCTTTCAAGCTGCTGACAACACTCAAAGAGTAATAACAGTCTAAGAAAGCTTCTCAAACTTCGCCGAGTCAACAGAAAACTGTTGGTCCCTTCTACTCCTGATAGAACTGTAGCGCGCACAACACAAGTAGTTGATGAGCAAGCTTGGCCCTGGTCCCCCTGTGGACTGTCGCGCCATCAATTATTATTATTAATACGTTTTTACCTATTTAAGGAACAATTTGCGCGTTTATGAATTCGAAAAAAAAACTAACATCTTCTTTCGCTTCTTCTCCAAATTTCATGAAGCTTCAATCTGTCGAATGTAGAGGTGGAAAACATGCATATAGGTTTATACTTAATCAATGCTGACTTCTGTTAGCACCAGCATCACATCATTGGCCCACGAAACTCGTATATACCACTGGATGCATTTTTTTTCCATTGCCCCAAATTTTGTATTGGGATATGTATGACGAAGTGTCAATGGTTTGAAAGCGATTGTTTTGTTTGTCATGCATTGGGTGAGGAATTAATTCTCCTCTATCTTGATAACGTTTATTCTTTGCTCATGTTGGTAAATTTGCTGTAATGAATCCTGATCGCGCAAAATCTTCTATTCAATCGGCTTTACTCACGCAGAACCGCTTGTGCACGTCTGTCCTATATTGGATCAAGCTGATCCTCTAAAGACGTATGAACGCTTCCAGTGAAATCAATCCACTTACAGTAGCCTTCATTGATATGCGTCGTTTTGAGTAAGAACTTTTTTTTCGAGGTCGTAACGTCTGCAATATGCTTACGAAAGCAATCCAACCTGTTGATGCTTTTTTGCATAAAACTTCGTTACCATACAGCTTTGTTACCATAAATCTTCTTGCTCTGAGACTTAAGGCTTCTGTGCATCTTAAGACCAGATTGAAGACATTGCCTCCCAAAAGCCTCCATCCTTTCTTTTTTAGGAGAAACACAGGTAAAACCATTCTGGAGGAACGTACACCATGATTGGCCTGACTAGAGCCGTGTAGAAGATAATCTTAATAAGTTGTCTGCTGTAAAAACCTACTTGCTATAGAAAAAACTTTTATGGCTTATGCCATTCCCGTCGCCTTATAAATGTGACCATTAGGAAACTGGAAACCCCAGCAAATGAGCTCACATATGGGTCTAAGCTGCCAAACTATCGCTTTTGTTCATTCACCTTAAAAACTTTTAGAACGGAGATTGTATCAGAATGGTTCCACAAATTTTTGAAGCTGGCTATTAAAATTCGTTGTCTTCTTCTTGTGGCGCTACAGACCAGAGTGAACCTGGGCTTTAACCTACGTGCCTCTCTAGCAATCACGATCTATTACCAGCTATTTCCAGTTGGGCTCTCCAATTTCATTGAGGTCCTTCTCCACGTGTGTGCGAAATCTCAGCCATGCCCTTCCTCTATTGTGTTGTCCCAATGGCCCTGAATTAACGGGCGGAGCAGTGGTATCCATACGCTCTACATGACATAGCCATCATAAGGGTTGTATCCGAAGACGCTTGACCTGGCGCATGTCGCTGTACAGCCCATAGAGTTCATGATTGAATATTATCCTCCAGATGCCATTAACACAAACAGGACAAAAAATCGCAGGCAAGACTTTTCTCTCGAAAAGACTAAGGGCTTCCTCATCCGCTTTCAGTAACGTCCAAATTTTCACGTCATAAAGAAGGACTGCGATGATGAAGCTGTTATATAAAGCAAGATTGGTTCCTCCAGATAGGCCTTTATTACTCAATTGCCTCTTGAGCCCAAAGAAACAGCGATTGACCTGTGTTTGCGTTTGATATTGGTACTGGACTTTTAAAATTCAGGGGCCGCCAAATTGCTGGATTTTCTCGGAGTCACGCTGCAAGAGGATTCTGATAACCTCAATCTTCAGCACTGTCCTATACACGAAGCAATCGTCAAAATATCCAGTTTTGAAAACCATGTTGTAGGCCACGAGAAGCAGTTTACTGTTGAACACTTCAATTTAAAAAAAGCCTAAGCCAGCCAGATAGACGCAACTTCTAGGAACATTGACTTCCTCTTTCTAATTTCCGCCATTTTTGAAATAAAAAAATAGTGTGACCTCCAAAGTGTGGTTGCCTTCAACATGTTGTATTTCGTGCGAATAAACCTGGACAATATTCACAAGGCCTCTCAAGCCTCTCTGCAAACGTACATTGTAGTATCTTGTTGAATTGGCTGAAAAAAGACATGTCAGACTTCAGTGAAGCAATGAGGAGCATTGTCATTGAACTGGTATTGAACAGGATCGACAAATTCTTAATAACAACCTGAATTCGGCTCATATTAAAATACCGCTCCATTAAGGTTTGAAATCGTCTACTGCAGACTGAAAAGGATTTCAGGCAGCACAGACCAGTGTTGAACTGGTTGGAACTTGTCTATCGCTGGTCTCCATTACTGGTCTCAAGATTCACTACACAATGGTTTTGTGTGCCTCGTGAAAAGAAAATTTAGAGTGTAAGGACTTCTAAAGATGAATCCTTACTTAAAAATTTTCTAACACCACCAAGGATAGCTGCACCAAGGATGGCTGCATAAAGGATAGCTGCACCAAGGATAGCTGCACTAAGGATACCTGCACCAAAGGTAGCTGCACCAAGGACAGCTGCACCAAGGATAGCTGCACCAAGGGTAGCTGCACCAAGGGTAGCTGCACCAAGGATGGCTGCTTAAAGGATAGCTGCACCAAGGATAGCTGCACCAAAGACAGCTGCACCAAGGATGGCTGCACTAAGGATAGCTGCACTAAGGATATCTGCACCAAGGATGGCTGCACTAAGGATGCCTGCACCAAAGGTAGCTGCACCAAGGACAGCTGCACCAAGGATAGCTGCACCAAGGGTAGCTGCACCAAGGGTAGCTGCACTAAGGATAGCTGCACTAAGGATAGCTGCACCAAGGATAGCTGCACTAAGGATACCTGCACCAAAGGTAGCTGCACCAAGGACAGCTGCACCAAGGATAGGTGCACCAAGGATAGCTGCACCAAAGACAGCTGCACCAAGGATGGCTGCACTAAGGATAGCTGCACTAAGGATATCTGCACCAAGGATGGCTGCACTAAGGATGCCTGCACCAAAGGTAGCTGCACCAAGGACAGCTGCACCAAGGATAGCTGCACCAAGGGTAGCTGCACCAAGGGTAGCTGCACTAAGGATAGCTGCACTAAGGATAGCTGCACCAAGGATAGCTGCACTAAGGATACCTGCACCAAAGGTAGCTGCACCAAGGACAGCTGCACCAAGGATAGGTGCACCAAGGGTAGCTGCACCAAGGATAGCTGCACCAAAGACAGCTGCACCAAGGATGGCTGCACTAAGGATAGCTGCACTAAGGATAGCTGCACCAAGGATGGCTGCACTAAGGATGCCTGCACCAAAGGTAGCTGCACCAAGGACAGCTGCACCAAGGATAGCTGCACCATGGGTAGCTGTACCAAGGATAGCTGCACCAAGGATAGATGCACCAAGGGTAGCTGCACCAAGGATAGCTGCACCAAGGATAGCTGCACCAAGGATAGCTGCACCAAGGATGGCTGCATAAAGGATAGCTGCACCAAGGATAGATGAACCAAGGGTAGCTGCACCAAGGATAGCTGCACCAAGGGTAGCTGCACCCAGGATAGCTGCACCAAGAATAGCTGCACCAAGGATAGCTGCACCAAGGATAGCTGCACCAAGGATAGCTGCACCAAGGACAGCTGCACCAAGGATGGCTGCACTAAGTATAGCTGCACTAAGGATAGCTGCACCAAGGATAGCTGCACCAAGGACAGCTGCACTAAGGATAGCTGCACCAAGTTATAGGCAAACGCACATTTTAAACGCCTCGAACTGGCGAATCCCTCCCACCCCAGATGAGTCTCAAGTGCCAAAACTTCACACAAGATGAAAACCACACATCACAAATTGCCAACAGTTAAAATCCATTTCACAACCAAATGTCACAGTCCACGCCACTTGGTTTCAGTTTCCATTACTGGCCTCCTTGCGCTTCCATGTCACATGTTCGCATCTGGCCGTCCAATCGGCAAAACGAAATTGAATATCTACGAAAATACCTTTGCATGACATTTCGACATCCCATTTAGGAAGTGTAATTTCCAAACTCAATTCCCATTCACCGTCCGGGGGCGAGGGAGACTTCAAAAACGTTCCCAAACTGCCACGTGAAGATAAGGCAGCTCAGGCTACAGAGCACTGACTTCGGAATCGAGCATTTCATCTAAAGGCCTTGCAGCGGTGAGGGACGACGGTGTCGTCGGCGACGGTGAACACAACCACCTCGTCGCTTTTTTTGAGTGACAGGTGCCTTAAATGTTTCGAAGTCATTGCGGAAGACAAAGCACGCTGCTGTGTGTGCCATCAGATGACGGGGTTCGAAAACGTGTGAAACGGAAATGGAGAAATTGCCGTAATTTTCACACCCTTTAGCCGGAGAATGGCTTTAATGGATATCCTTAAATTTGTTCGTCATACCCAAATCGATTACCTCTCTTCCAAGAGGGTCGGATGTGTGCGCGTGTGGAGAGGAGTGGGTGAGGGTTGCGGAGCTAAAACCAACTGATACCGAGGATTCGGCCACGGATGATGATGAAAAATTTTGTAAGTTACTCCTTGGCAGATTGATTGCTCATATTTGGCGATGTTATGCACGTATCTCGAATGAATAAATTGGCTGTATGGCGGGCGCCGCACGTGAGTGCGGCATCGATGTTTTTTTCGCCGACTTTCGTTTGCTGTTGTTGTTCCATTAAATAACAAAACGATTTTTCTTGCTAAGGATTCTTATCCTGCGATTTTACGGGTAATTTTCCTTGGTGTTCCTTACCTTCCTGGCTTCTTGCTTGCGAAATTCAAAGTCCTTTACGTTGGGTAGCAGGCTGGGTTGTGTATGATTGAAGCCCTATACTGGGAATCCATCGGTTGCGCCGCTGGGGATGAAGTTGATTTAAATTTCAGTTCAACTGAAGGTAGAGTTGCTCTCAGACATTCACACAGCCAGTCAACCAATGGATGGGAATGCACTGTGTAGTTGGCAGTTGGGAACTCAGTACATATCTGCACATCCTTCTTTCAGGAAATTGATCGTTACATCATATCGTGTTGGTGGAATTGTTTAAACTTCGGTTTCCTTTGGTGCAAAAGGAGACCTGTGCTAGACCCAAATGGATGAGAGGATATTCGCCTCGACAAATAAAACCAATCGATTGGAGTTGTCTTTAGTTTCTTTGTGTGCTCTCAGTTGTCCAAAATAATGATGCAAGAAATTGGTTTGTGCATTCCGTTTGTGTTACAGAATCGGACACTTATAGCAGTGAATGAGTGAGATGTTAGATGTGGAAAGTGGTATTTAGCGTTATTTTGCAGTCTGAATTCCATTCAATGGAAAGTAACACGCCAAGTAGTATGAAAGTGTGTATATTGCGCTCCATATTAAATAAAGCATATTAACCAAATTATGGGCAGTTTACCCGTTGTTAGGTTGTAGGGTTATCTAGACCATTCTTACGATGTGGAACTTTGGTCTCCAGTGTTGACCTGCCATAAAATTCAGGGTAATAGACCATAACAATTTATTTTTTAGTAATTTAATTAAATTTTGGCGCGACAGTCCACGGGGGGACCAGGGCATAGCTTGCTCATCAACTACTCGTGTTGTGCGCGCTACTGTTCTCTACTACTGTTCTCTCACGAGTAAAAGGGACCTGTAGTTTTTTGTCGACTCCGAACGGCGATGTTTGAGAAGCTTTCTTAGACAGTTATTACTCTTTGAGTGTTGTCAGGAGCTCGAAAGAGGTGGTGCCGTGAAAAAATCGAGGTGTTCAGGTCACTTATCAAAAACGCAAATTTATGAAAATATGGGAAAGTAAAAACATTTTTTTTTTCAACAAAGTATTGGCCATTGTTTTCTACACATTTTGACCACCTTTCTGGCAATTTGTGAATACCACAACAAATTGTTCGTCTTTTAAAAAAAGCAATTAGACACCCAATTTTCGACCTCCTCGTAGGAATCAAAGTGCTGCTCAGTCAATGCGTGTCCCATCGACGAAAACAAATGATAGTCGGAAGGAGCTAAGTCTCGTGAATACGGCGGGAGGGGCAGCTGCTCCCAGCCAAGTGTTTTGATTGTATCCTGAACCGGTTTTGCTTTGCGTGCAGGTGCATTAGTATGGAGCAAAATTACCTTGCCGTGTCTTCTGGCCCATCATGGTCGTTTCTCGATCAATGCATGGTTCAAATTAATCATTTGTTGTCGGTAGCCATCAGTATTAATGGTTTCACCAGGTCTTAGCAGCTCTTGGCACAGCACACCTTTCTGGTTCCACCAAACACACAGCATTGTCTTCTTGCCGAATCGATCTGGTTTTGCAGTCGATGTTGATGGTTGTTCCAGATAAACCCATTTTTCCCTTATTATTCTTAAAATATTCTTAAAATATGGCGTTTTTCATCGCCAGTAACAATTCCATGCAAAACCGATTTTCTTACGTGTCTTTGGAGCAACATTTCACAAGTGATTTTTCGGTTTTTCATCTGTCTTTCATTCAACTCATGTGGCACCCATTTTCCACACTTTTGGGTCTTTCCCATAGCTTTTAAACGGTCAGAAAATGTTTGTTGTGCAACATTTAACATTGTTGCAATTTCCTTTTAACTTAAGGTGTCATCTCCATCCAATATCGTTTGCAATTCGGCGTCTTCAAACTTTTTTGGGGGTCTTCCACGTTCTTCATTTCTCACATCAAAATCATTATTTCTGAACCATTGAAACCATCTTTTGCATGTTGCTTCTGATAGAGCATGAACCCCATATGCCTCGACATGCATTCGATGCGACTCTGCAGCACTTTTCTTCAAATGAAAACAAAACATTAATGCTTTCCGCAAATCATCAATTTCTTGTACAAAATTCGACAGTTTCAACACGATGAAAAAATATTATGTTATCTGTTCAATGACTTAATGGATACTAAATATTTTTCACAGATGTCATAGCAAATAAAGAAAAAACCAACGGCTCGTTCACAACAAATGTTCCCTATCGAGACATTTGCGTCTTGATTCTTACTCCGTAGCGGTATTTTTATACCGGTATGAAAATATGAAAATAGCAATCTTCATTTTAATCCCTCAAGGCGCATCACTTTGGTGGACTCTGGGAGGCTACAGTCAAAGTGGTAAAGGGTCAGAGCATAAGGAAATGCTAAATTAACATAAGAAAAACTCTATTCTGGACTCATGGAAAATTAAGGCATCCTGAACACTCGAACAATCATACAACTTTCGTCTGATCCAAGCGACTATGAGGCTCCTAACCCAGTTCATCATTTTATTGTAACCTCGTTGAAGACCATTCTCGAAGTAATAGATGTCTCACCAAAGACTTGCAACTATGGAAACGGATCAATGCGATAAACTCACATTTTTGGAGGACATGGTCACATCACCACTTAGCTTAGCTGCAACAACGCAAAACACATGCAAATCAGATCAACCGAATCTACAAATCAACGCTACGGTCTAGTGCATGTTTTTGCTTTTTTGGGCATCTTTTATTAATAATATATAAAATCGTGTCTTAATTCTAGAAAAATACCTAAAACTTCTAGCTTGCAATTATCTGAACAACAGTTCTTAAATCTAACTTACTGACCATAACCAGGCGCTCTATGCTAATCTATGTTTAATTTAAAATTGCCTTTGAGCATAGTTAAATATCCCTTCCGCTTTTTTGCTCTTTATTCGATGTTTCATAAAAAGTGTTGCAGTGATCGGATTTAGTTCAAATATACGCCGTTTTGTTCTGTAATCTGTTTTTATCTAGACACCAATGTCATAATACCCCCCTCGTAGAAGCCCTCCTTTTTATCTGCGAAGAACTCGGACAGCCACTTTTCACAAGCCTCTCTTGAGTTCAACTTCCCACCACCAATGGCGTTCGCCATGGACATGAACAGGTGATAATCACTTGGCGCTATGTTCGGGCTATATGGTGGATGCGATAAAACCTTCCATCGGAGCTCCCTTAGCTTCTGACGAGTCATCAACGAAGTGTGTGGTCTGGCGTTGTCCTGGTGGAACACTACACTCTTCCTGTTAGCCAAATCTGGACACTTCTGGTCGATCGCCTGATTCAAGCGGTCCAGTTGCTCGCAGTGGATGGAAGAATTAAGCGTCTGGCCATATGGGAGCAGCTCACAGTGGATGATTCCCTTCCAATACCACCAAACACATAGCAAAACCTTCCTAGCCGTCAATCCCGGCTTGGCCACTGGTTGGGACGATTCACCGGCCCTCAACCACGACCGTTTTCGCTTGATATTGTCGTATGTGATCCATTTTTTATCGCCAGTCACCATCCGCTTCAAAAATGGGTCGAGTTCGTTCTGGTTCAGCAGCATTTCGCAGGAGTTGATTTGGTCTAGAAGGTTTTATTTGCGTCAAATCATGCAGGATCCAAACATTAAGCTTTTATTTGCATCCAGCCTTCTGCAGATGGTTTAAAATGGTTTGGTGACTAGCTCTCATCTCCTCGGCGATGTCACGAGTCTTCCACCGACTGGATTATCGCACAGTTCTTCCGCCGGCTGGCTTATCCATGGAGTTGTTTGAACCGGCTCTGAATCTTCGAAACCATTCTCTAGCGGTTCGAAGTGATAGAGTTCCATCCCCCGAAACACCATTAATCTCAGGGATCGTTTCTCTAGCGGATTTTCCTTTAACGAAGGAAAACTTTAAAATCGCGCTAATTTCGGCGTTAGTGAGCTCCATGTTTACACGTCTATAACTGTTGAACGCAATATAAAAACTAATTATGCATATTTAGGTAATGTCAAGGCCTTGTGGCGTAGTGAGTAGAGTGCAACATTCGCACCCAGAAGTTTCAGGTTCGATTCCCGGCTGAACATCTCGAACTTTTCACGGTAGTTTCGTTGCTGATAACACTCAAAGCGTAATAAAAGTCTAAGAAAAAGCTTCGCAATTTCGCCGTTCGGAATCTGCAAAAAACCTTAAGGTGCATTCTACTTGCGAGAGAAGAGTAGAGCGCATAACACGATTAGTTAATGAGCAAACTAGGCTCTGCTCCCCCTGTGGACTGTAGCGCCACCCAATTATTATTATTGTAGTTGGGTAAAATTTCAATTAAATTTAAAATGTTACTATTCAAATGTTCTTTATTCAAATCCCCCGCTGCCAGCGAAGGTCAACGCATTTAAATCAAAATGCATTTTGAATTTGGAGACTTCGGGTCATTCAATTAATCAGCTGGTTTGCAATTTTCTAAGCCAGAACGAGATAGCACTATTCATGGCACAGAATGTGATGCACGATTTCTTTTATTGACTTTTTTTTTCTACATTATTATTTACGCGTAAGAGAAACCTGCCCTTTCCCCAGCCCTTTCCCCTGCCCTGACCTTTCATTTATCCGAGACTTACAAAAAGTGTCATTCGGCTTTTAGTATAAGACAAGAGTTTGAATAATTTAAGAAGAAATGAACTTCCATTTGCCTTGACGACTACGGAGTGCAGCCTCGACACACCCACACGACAGTTATGATTTTCCAAGAAACACAAAATTAGAAACATTCTCGGAAAGTTCCAACTCCAACACCGAATCCACCATTAAGACATAATTCATCTGTTGAAAATAGACTTGACTGTCTTCGACTAAAGATTCGGTGCAATATCTATTCGCCTTCAACAGACAACGCCTTTCATTCCCTGAGCTTACAATCGTTTTGTAAATCATAACTTTTCTCCGGCATTTGTAATAAATCCAGAACATCATCCCTTTGATGTGGTATCTAGGAAATCTCGTCTGGAACCCCTTTTCACAGAGGTACGCAAACAATCTCCCATCGGCAGACTTAAAAGTTACTCGAATCTTCACAGATAAAGCAATTGAATTGCCAACCCAACATCCCATCGGTTCTTTGTTGTTAACCTCTTTGTGGAGAGAAAAGATTTGCCCGGAACGGCCCCACGCTTACTGCAGCCTGTTATCACGTTCATCGTAAATCACTTTCCGAAAACAAAACCGAGAATTATTTTTGCTGATACAAATGATTTATCAGCAATCATCAAACGGCAGACAGTCCAATTTGCATTAGAATTAAAGCGAGTAATCCAACCCGAAAATAGGATGCCACGCCATCCCGCTCCCCGAAACACCACAGTCAATTATACAACGTTGGCAGGTTCTATTTTTTGGGATCTCCCCTGGATACCTGTAATCCCCCTCCAAAAAAGGATAAGGGCCCCCGGCCCCGCGCATTGGCCTCCTGCCAATTCGATACAGACTTCCTTAACCGGCCAGCTTCGGCGGAGAGAGTGCTTTTTTTTTATTTCGCAGCAAATCTGCATACAATCAACCTAATTTTATATTTTCCTTTACTCCCTCGCCAACATCGCAAAAGGTCAACAGCCACTTTCCTCCACGGCGCATTGGCTAAGAGGACTGGCCGAGCGGTGGATTTGAATTCAAGTTGCTGCCAAAACCGTGACAGTCCTTTGCCCGGCGAATAATAACTAGTCTAGAGGTCTAGGGGTGAAAATGCATTTAGTGGGGCGGCCGTGATTCTGTTGTTTCCACAGTCAATGTTTGTGTTTTCTCTGCAAGTCGCAGAGGTCCTTAATGTAAGAAGCTCATTTATAATTGAGCCTACATTATTAGCGCCTCGCTTGGGGTGTTTACGGGGGCAATGCTCAAGTACGGGCATTGTTTGGAGGAAAAGTTGCACCCACCACCCTCTTGTGAATGGCCTTGTCGCAAATTAGAAGCGGGGTCCTTTGGCCTCCATTTATTGATATGAAGGTGCCTCGAGTGGTCACTCTGCTTGAAAGTCATCACTCGGTTGCTTACACTCCAATGTTCATCGGTTGAAACTGGGGTTGTTGGGCATTGGTGTGGAAGATGTGCGTTGGGGAAGGATTTTTCACGGGAGGGGAGATTGTGCGATGGGAAATTTTGACTGGAAATGAATTGTGGATGGTATCGGGTAAGAGTGAGGGTTTGACATATATTTTGAGGGCAATGTCAGAATGTGAAATGTTGGGATAGGTTTTTACCTTTCTCGTGCAACCACCATATTTCACTCAGAGGATGCGTGTGCATGTAATGCTGCTTAGGTTGTGGCTTTTGTCGTGGAGATGTTCTTGTTTGCTCAAATGCTGTAGAAATGACTTGTGCGGCTTTATCAAAAATGCAGGGTATTATTTTTCGTAAGCGTCTTGTAAGCCCTTCTTAAATGGGAACTGAGCACACTACCCTTGTGTCTGATTGCATTTGACTTGAGCTACATCGAATTAATCATAAGTATCGAAATGAAATTAGCACCCGCTAATTAAAATGCATTTCCCGACGCTAAATGGTTTCGCATGAAACTAAACCCACTCAAAGTAATCGAAAATCCAAACAAGGCTCGATTGGAATCTCATGCTGATGGAATTTCCATTTCGCCCAAAGTCACTTCATTTTAATTATAATACACGCTCCCGACCCAGAATACTTCGGGCTCAGAGTGAAGCCCATCTGACAATGACGCTAAAACAGCAACCACCCGACAAGCACATTTCCCATGAAACAAAACCTCAACATTATCGAGCCCACAACCTCCGTGTAATTGAATGCCAATATCCATGTGAAATTTATACCGAATTGATGTGCAGGAATCCGTTGAAATTAGGCGAAAATAAATGCCTCGAAAATCGAGGATTTTTATTTATCTTCATCATTTGATATTGGCGGGACGTGATTTCGAGAAAGCATTCCACGGGTTCGATTCTAGAAGCCATTTAAAATCCGCTCTTATGAATGTGTGGTGGTATTTCCTAGAAATTCGAAATGAAATTGAGGTTGGATGTACTCGGGAGAGAGGTTATAGCGTATTCCGGTCGATAACGACCGACATGCATGGGAGACCATTGAAATAAAATACCGTTATGACTTAATCGAAAGGTAATGAACGTCTTATTAAATGATTAACTGCTTCCAGGAAGGAGAAAAGGCAGTTGAGGAACAAATTGTAAAAGAGGTAAAAGAAGGTACTGCTTACCCACAATTACGTTGAGCAAGCAAATGAAACAAGGATCGACTGAGAACGTGCAGGATTACTCTCAAATTAATGGTTTCGTTTTTGATTTCTTTGTAATCAATTTAGGCACAAGCTGCGGTTTGCGAAATAAGGAGGCATTCAACTGGAACATGCTGTAGTTCATTCGGAACATTTGCAAGCGTTGTTGATGTAACCTCAGTGTACTCTGAACCTGTTGGAATGATCGTGTGAACCTATGTGAATTTGCCATCATAAAGTGGAGGCCACAGAATCACATATATTACGAGGGTTGCCTCTTATTTTTCGGGATTAGAGAACAAAAACAAATATTTATCAATGAAAATAGCTTTATTGTTTTTTAAAGTGTTCCCCATTAAGATCTATACACCTTTTCATGCGTTTGAACCAATTGTCGAAGTATTATAGCCACTCTGATTGAGATATCTCCAAAACATGCATTCTGAACGTATCAACCGCTTCTTCAGGTGTCGAAAATCGTTGAACTTTCATCTTATATCTTATGTTCGGAAATTAAAAAAAGTCCTCCGGTGCCAAGTCAGGACTATGCGGCAGATGACTCATCAAATCGATGTTTTGAGTGCTCAAAAATGCAGTTGTTTGAGCCGATGTGTGAGGGCTCGCATTGTCGTGGTGAAGAATGATCCGTCTTCGGTAGTTGGTTTTCCTGATTTCAGCGAACACAACTGGCAAAAAAAAGGTTGTGTACCACTCAGAATTGACCGTTCTGCGATGTTCTAGTGGTGCAATTGCGACATGTCCAGTTGTTACGAAATCATTTGCTTGGAAGTGCTTCGTGCGCGAGCAACTTTTGTTGGATTTGGCTCAATTTGAAGTACCCATACCGTCATCTACTGTTTACTTTCGAGCTCATACGCGTAAATCCACGATTGGTTACCTGTTAAGATGTCATAGACGTGTTTCCAAGCACCGCAATCGAATTTCTGAAGCATTTCTTTCGACCAATCGACACGATTTTTTTTTAGCGAAAAGCGATTTCCTTGAAATTTTTTTTATAGGTAGCCCTGCACATAGGAATCCCAAATCTGAATGTTTTTTTTTCGCAAATAACGGGAAAGGACGAAAACGACATTTTTAATTTTGGTATTCAGGACTTAATATCTTCGAAACGGTAAGTCGCATGTGAATAAAGTTGGTATCAAGTTAAAGCTAGAAGAAAGAATTTATTTTTCAACATTAAAACAAGTACTCATTGAATCCAACCAAACTTGCACCTACCCCAAATCCTATCTTTGGCCAACCAGGGGAGGCAGCGTGCCCCCCATAGATATACCACTTTTTGTGTATGATAAACTTAAAAAATTAAAAATAAAAGAGTCATTTGGATTATTAGCAAGAGTTATGTGGAAGAAAATAAGAGGTTTGTTCTTTAGTTTCTATCACTGTAAGTACATTATGTCTGGTATCGTTAAAAAAAAAATAAAGATGTGGCTTTTATATGACATTGAAAACAATTCACCTTTGGTACAATTTTTTTAAGGAAAATTAAATTATATTATTGAAAAAATTTTTTTTCACAAAATTCGCTATAACTTCAAAAGTTGTTGATGGATTGTAACGGTATATACAACAGAAAAAAAATACTTTCTTCTAGCTTTGATACCAACTATATTTACATGCGATTTACCGTTTCGAAGATATTAACTCCTGAATACCAAACATAAAAATGTCCTTTTCGTCCTTTCCCGTTATTTGTGGGAAAAAAAACTATTAGGATTTGGGCTTCCTATGTGCAGGGCTACCTATAAAAGAAATTTCAAGGAATTTTGGGGGTGAACACTATTCGGAAGTCCACCCCAAAGTTGAATTGCTTTGGGAATTTATGGGAGGTTACATCTCACCAAAAATGCTTTGGTGACTTTGCATCTTCAATCACAGATCAATTCGAAATTAGTATTTTTTGAAAGTCATCCGTTCAGTGATACCACAGGGCAATGAGCAATATTTAAGGCATTTTATTTTGTTATATGAAATGTCCTTTATTATTACAGATAACACAGCAATATAACTTGGAAAATTACTCGTAAAGAAATAGAACGTTTTAATTACTTAACCTGTTGCATGCATGGTCATCACAACATTAGTCCTTTATCAATATTTACCCCTGTGTACTTCTTTTCAATTTAATATGTTGGACTCTGGTCGCCGTAGCGTAGTGGGTGGAGTGCGACCCTCATACGCTTAAGGTCCCGGTTCGATTTCCCGCTTATTACCTATAATATTTCATGGCATCACCAATTTCGAGCTGCTGACAACATACACAGAGTAACAACTGTCTAAGACAGAGCTGCTCAAACGCCATTTGGAGTCGGCAAAAAACTGTAGGTCCCTTTTACAATAGTGTTTACAACATGAGTCAACTGGACTGTCGCGCAATACAGTTAATAACTGTATGGCCCGACAGTCCACAGGGGGGCCTGGGCCTTGCTTGATGTTCTCTCAAGAGTAGGTCCTACAGTTTTTTTCCGACTCTGAACGGCGAAATTTGAGAAGCTTACTCAGACAGTACTCTCTGCGTGAAAAATTTAAAAAATTCGTTTTGAGCTGGGAATCAAACCTAGACCTACGGCGTGTGAGCCTTGCACTCTACCTACTTCGCCACGGCGCAATCCAGCTATTATTATTAAATTCCTAAACATTCGTGCCACTGAAAAATTTTGTGAACTTTATTTTCTTAAACTAAATATGAAAGTAACTCACTCTACCATTGCTCATAATTTGTAGATAAGCATTTCCTCGAATTGTATGCCCAGAAGACCAGGATTGACGTGTTCTAAATCTACATATAATATAAATATACATGTTCATATCTGGCTTAAGAAGTACAGATCTTCTTAAAATAAATATTCATAAACGACAATCGAAGTGAGGGATCGTAATGCCAATGTTTTCAAGTCTTCATGCTAGCAATGGTTCCTGCTTTAAGTTTTATTTTAAATCACTTGACTTGTCTAATTTGGAAATAAACTTTAGCCCATTCTCCCGAGTCCTGAACATGTTCAAAATCGTTTTAAAGTGATTTCGAAGAAGTGTTAAATGAAGCTTTTGAAGTTGACGTCGTTTCAGGGAAATCTCATGTCCGTTTTTTATTGAAAAACTCACTTGGGAAGAAACTCAATAACCGTAGGACTTGAATGTGTGTTTCTGTGAAAAAAAAAACAATTAAACTGTTCCTCAAATAAGGTTCTAAATTTACAGCCAATGAATATATCAGGTATACCGATATTTAGTGAGTGAGTAAGATATAAATGTATCGATAGGGAGCATTTGTTGTAAACGAGCTCTTATTTTTTTTTTTGTTTGTTTGCTATGACATCTGTGAAAAATATTAAGTATAAATCAAGTCATTGAACAGAAAACATCATATTTTTTCATCGTGTTGAAACTGTCGAATTTTGTACAAGAAAGTGATGATTTGCGGAAAGCATTAATGTTTTGTTTTCATTTGAAGAAAAGTGCTGCAGAGTCGCATCGAATGCTTGTCGAGGCATATGGTGATCATGCTTTATCAGAAGTAACATGCAAAAGATGGTTTCAAGGGTTCAGAAATAATGATTTTGATGTTAGAAATGAAGAACGTGGAAGACCACCAAGTTTGAAGGCGCAAACGATATTGGATGGAGATGACACTGTGAGTCAAAAGCAAATGGTATCAATGTTAAATGTAGCACAACAAAAAATTTCTGACCGTTTAACAGCTATAGGAAAGATCCAAAAGTGTGGAAAATGGGTGCCACATGAGTTGAATGAAAGACAGATGAAAAACCGAAAAAACACTTGTGAAATTTTGCTTCAAAGACACGAAAGAAAATCGGTTTTGCATGGAATTGTTATTGGCGATGAAAAACGCCATATTTTAAGAATATTTTAAGAATAATAAGAGAAAAAATAATGGGTTAATCTGGGACAACCATCAACATCGACTGCAAAACCAGATCGATTGGGCAACAAGACAATGCTGTGTGTTTGGTGGGACCAGAAACTTGTGCTGTACCACGAGCTCCTAAAACCTGGTGAAACCGTTAATACTGATCGCTACCGACAGCAAATGATCACTTTGAACCACGCATTGATCGAGAAACGACCAGAATGGGCCAGAAGACATGGTAAGTTAATTATGCTCCATAACAATGCACCTGCACACAAAACAAAACCGCTTCAGGATACAATCAAAACACTTGGCTGGGAGCAGCTACCCCACCCGCAGTATTCACCAAACTTGGCTCCTTCCGACTACCATATGTTTTTATCGATGGGACACGCATTGGCTAAGCAGCACTTTGATTTCTACGAGGAGGACGAAAATTGTGTGTCTGATTGGTTTGCTTTAAAAGACGAACAATTTTATTGACGTGGTATTCATAAATTGCCAGAAAGGTGGTTAAAATGTATAGAAAACAATGGCCAATAGTTTGAATAAAACGATTTTACTTTCCCATTTATAATAAGAGTTTTATTTCCAAATAAATACACTCATTTTTTACCGGTATACCTGGTACAGTGAACCAAAAAAAACTGGGACACTTATTACCCTCAAATTCAGCTTGAAATATCTCAGCCATTTTTTAAATATATTAAAACGAAATAAATTTCCTATTAAACTGCAGTTTAATGCGGTTTAAGTAATCGAAACGTATTTATTGTTAATTTTTTTACTTTTGCAACTAAAGGCTTAAATAAAAAATAGTGAAATTTCATCAGTTTAAAAAAATGTTACAATTCAAAAGATGAAAATATGTATTTTTTTCCAATATTTTGTGTGTTGTCCTTTTTATAACTTCCTGCAGTTTTCTATTCATCAATCCGACCAGGTATTTTGTGTCAGCCGATGAAATTTTTAGCCATTCTTCATACAATGTTGTCTTCAACTCTTCTCTGGTACAAATGGTTCTTTTTCAAACTTCCTTTTCTAAAACAGCCCGAAGGTGCTCTATGGGATTAGGACTCTGGCTTGGGGGGGGGGATGCGGTAGCATCTTTTTCCAAATACACCAATCTTTTGTTATACCGGGTGTGTGTTTTGAATCATTATCATGCAACAGCATTACACTCGGCGGTAGTCCCAATTTTTCTTTGGTTTCGGGGATACAACATTTAGGGATCTCAACGTATCGAAACTTTGTTAAATTTCTTTCAATTACACGAAGAGAACCAACTCCATTTGTTGCCATTGAACCCGAAACCATTATGTTTCTAACGTCGTGCTTAACTGTAGAAGTGACATTTTTGGAAGAAGTCCCTCCTCCACACAAATCGTCGACCATCACTACCGAAAATGTAAAATTTTGATTCGTCACAAGAAATTAGTTGATTCCAGAACTCATCCGTCTTCTGCACGTACTCCTTGGCATACTCCAGTCGCTTTTTTATCTTTCTTTCTGATAAGGCTGCCTTTTTGCGAGAAGAGCGGGCTTCTAGATAATTTTTATGTAAAAAATTGCGCACTGTTTGCGGATGAACTTCTGCAATTTTTTCTTTCTTCAAAGTTTTGGCAATTTCCACGGCTGATTCCTTCGGGTTTCTGATTACAACACTTAAAAGTCTTCGTTTACTCTGATCCGTAGAAATTTTGGTAGGCCTTCCACTTCCCGAAATGGGATGAAAAAAACCGTTATATTTAAATGATTTTATAATATTGATGACTATTGGTTTAGGTTTGCTAACCACTGAAGATTTCGCGAATTCTATAATTTTGTTCATAATAATAAATTATTGAAGCTTGCATATCACGGGACGTCTGTTTATTTTCCATTTAATTACATAAATATGCCATTGTAAACAACTTGACAGAATAGCGGAGGTAATCTTTGATCAAAGATAAGGATATAAAAGAAACGGTACATTCCTTCTTGTCTTGGAAAACAAGTGTCCTAGTTTTTTTGGCCCTCTTCGCACTATTTTTATTTAAGCCTTTAGTTGCTAAAATGAAAAAAAAAACAATAAATATGTTTGGATTACTTAAACCGAATTAAACTTCAGTTTCATATGCAATTTATTTTCTTTTAATATATTGAAAATTTGTTAAGATATTTCAAGTTGAATTTGAAGGTAATATGTGTCCCAGTTTTTTTTTTGGTTCACTGTAGTCCAATGGCCAACAAGTCTTAATTGTCATTATAAAACAGAAAATCTGTTTTCAGTAACGTAGGAAGGCGAGTTTTAAGTTTTTCTTTTATTGTATTTAGGAATTTTATAAAAGAACAAAGAGTCTTAAATAATTGCATGGCGCGACAGTCCACAGGGGGACCAAGGCCTAGCTTGCTCATCAACTACTCGTGTTGTGCTCGCTAATCTTCTCCTACGAGTAGAAGGGACCAACCAAAGGTTTAACTAGCGATATCCGATATTTAAAAAAAAAATTAAGCAACTTTAAGTCGAACCATCTATGTGGTTTTGCGTGCGATTTTTGGTCCTGTTTGCGTTGATGGCATCTGGAGGAGAAGATTTAATGACGAACTCTATAGGCTGTACAGCGACATGTCCCTGGTCAAGCGTCTACGGACACAGCGCTTAAGATGGCTAGGCCATGTAGAGCGTATGGACACCACTGCTCCGGCCCGAAAAGTCTTTGAATCCGAGTTATTGGGACAACGCAACAGAGGACGACCTAGACTAAAGTGGCGCACACAAGTGGAGAAGGACCTCAACCAACTTTGAGTGCGCAACTGGGGACAGCTGGCGAAAGATCGTGCTGGCTGGAGAGGCATGTTGGCTGAGGCCCAGGTCCACCACGGACTGTAGCGCCACAAGAAGAAGAAGATGATCTATGTGGTTAACAAATCTTTCCCTTAATAAAGCAATTATGGCACGAACTGTGTGACATGTTTCGATGACTTTCTGAAACTGCAGATATTCCCCTCTATTCCTATGTACTCCTTTAAAATAAAACTTTTATTTAAAAAATAGTACAATTTAAATGCAAAATAAATATGAAATGACGAAAACGACTGGACCGCAGACGACTGGACCGCCGACGACTGGACCGCCGACGACTGGACCGTCCGACAACTGGACCGTCCGAGAACTGAAACACGATTGCCTTTTTTAAGATGATGGCCGGATTAAGACACCTCGTTCTCTTGTGGATGCGATTTGAAATGTCAGCCAAGGCACATGTTCGAAAATCACTCCGATGCTCATATGGCTTCTTGGATTTGGTTTACGAATTTCAGATTGTATTGTTTGTCCAGTGTTTACGAGTGGAGTGAAGTGTTAACTTGCAAAAATGCAGTGCGTACACTTTTGTTTTCTTTCAAAACTAAAAAGAAATAACATCATCAAGGCACGCATTGTATTCAACTCTATTCCTTAAACGTAATCCCCAAATTTTCTTCAGCTGCAATTCACTTGTACCAGTTCACGGTACCAGTTGTACAATGCAACTTCATGTCTCTTACTCAAGATGGTCTTCCTCGGCATTTAGAAAACTTTGCTATTTAAGATCTACGACATGGTAACAGCTAGAAAGTTCGTTGTGAAAAATTGCGACGAAATTTCCACAACTGTGTTTCATATAAAAAATGGGTTGCAACAACAAGGGGCGGTGGGTTCGCCGATCTTGTTCACCATATTCACTAGCGGTTTCATAGGTTATATGCCTAATATAATACACACGTAACATAATGCAGACGTACGCGTACAGACCAGGTCCGAAGGTAGAAGTAGTAAACAGTTTGTTGCAGAGTAACTTCGATGCAATTCAACGATTTTGCTACGACTAGAAGTTGAAAAACAACTACCAGAAGTGTGAAACTATTCTTTTCAGAACTCCGTTGTCCCGAGCCTCAAGGGACTCGAAAGTGAATTGGCGCAAGTTCGGCATTGTTGACACACTGGAATGGCCGTTGACCGCGAAAAAATTAGTAAGATATCTGGGAATCTGGTTGGACCGGCATTTATATGGTGGTAACCATGTAGATGCTGCTCTTACCAGGGCTAAGAATGCCTTCGCTATGGCAAGAGGACTGTTTTACAGCAGTCAACTTGATACCAGAGTGAGTGAAATCTGCTACATGGCTTTCGTACGGCCAATCATGGTATATGGTTGTCCTGTGTAGTTCAACGTGAGTCCTTCCCAAATGGAAAAGATGTTTGTGTTCGAGAGGCGGTGCCTTCGGGCTTGTCTTCGATTATATCGAATACCTGAATCTTATTAAAAAAGACATCTTATCGCAACAAGGTCCTGTACAATGAAGCAAGACTTATAAGGATAGATAATCTTATTTTTAAGTTGATACGGGGTCACATTGCTCGAGCAATGACTTCAACCAACGGTCTGATCTTTGGGGCTTACCACCCTAATGTAATGTACCATGAGAGGGTACGCCTTGACGTCTTTATTCCGCCTGAATCTTTCCTCTATTTGGACGGGAAAGACCTGATACAAGATGATGATGTTGTACGCCGAAGAGTCAAAAGGTGACTTCAATACGAGCCGGACGTCGCTCGCAGCCACAAGGATCGCATACTGTTTAGTAGAGCGATTTATGCCCGAGACAGATCAGTAACAGACAAAGAAAGAAATTTCTACTGGTGGTTACACAATAGCCAGCATTCGATGCCGTTAAATACTTAAAGTAGAAAGATGGTATAGTTAAGTTATAGCGCCAACTTACATAAGCTAAGGTAGATGTTAGGAATCTTATAAAAATTACAAATACAAAAAAACAAACAAAACTGAAAACTAAAAAGAGAAAAAAAAACACAAAAACAACAAAAAAAACAAAAAAGGTGAAACACGGCGTATAAGATATGTATGTAAAGCATATAAATAATACATAAGCCCTGGTTCACGTGTCTTTTCCTCTTATAACCCAGACGACGAAACGCCTAAATAACGAAAAATATCAGCGAGTAAGAGTAAACTACGTTGTTTTTCTTACGCCACAAATTCTGAAGCACATTTTCGAATGTTTCAATTTTTCACCAAATTATGTTCAATACCACTGCTTTTCAAATAACTGCGTCCGACAGTTTGTTTACTTCGTTTCTCTATGATCATCAATACACAGAGAAAATACCAGAGGGGAATTTCCAGCTAATAATACAGTCCATGTGTGACATGTTAAGTTTCCAATTGTACCTGCGCTCCGGGCATGAGAATATTGCTTCCGGTGGCATGAACTTGTTGGAGTTAATGTTAACTAAACATGAGTGAGGTGACTAGTCCACTTTTGTTGCAATGGGATTCATTTTTAGCTCTTTCTATTTTATAGATTAGATTCGTTTGTCATTAAAAGCAAATTGAAGTAATATAATAATATTTGCGACAGTCCACAACGGGAACAGGGCCTAGCTTGCTCATCAACTACTCGTGTTGTGCGCGGTACTGTTCTTCCACGAGTAGAAGGGACCTACAAGTTTTTGCCGACTCCGAACGGTGAAATGTGAGAAGTTCTCTCAGACAGTTATTACTCTTTGAGCATTGTCAGCAGCTGAAAAGAGGTGGTGTCGTAAAAAATTAGAAGTGTTCAGCCGGGAATCGAACCTAGACCCTTCGGCTTGTGAGCGTCGCACTCTACCCACTACGCCATGGCGTCCACAAAGTTGAAGTAACTGATAATTTTTGTAAACATCTTGCTGTTAAAAGCTCCATTCCTTTATATTCTTGAACAAATACCATTTCTTTTGGCATCATTTCGAAGTTAAACATATTATTTTATCGTTCCACCACGAGGTGATGTACCAGTTCACCAAGTATTTTGCGAAAGTGACGAATGATAGCAAATTATTTGAAACAAGGAAGTTGAAGAAAGACTTTCAAGATGTAGGTCCACAATAGATTTTTGACAAAATCTGTCGAAATCATCACGTGGTGGAAAAGCAATATACAATCAGTCATTGCCAAATATGAAATTACTAATGGTGTGGACTGTGGTCGAAGCATATTTTTCTTTCCATCACAGGCTGGCGATAGATTTAAGCCTTTAGTTAATAATTTTTGGCGCTACAGTCCAAAGAGGGACCAGGGCCTAGCTTGCTCATCAACTACTCGTGTTGTGCGCGCTACTGTTCTCTCACGAGTAGAAGGGACCTACAGTTTTTTGCCGACTCCGAACGGCGAAATTTGAGAAGCTTTCTTAGACAGTTATTACTCTTTGAGTGTTGTCAGCAGCTCGAAAGAGGTGGTGCCGTGAAATATTAGAAAAATTGGTGTTGAACTGGGAGTCGAACCTAGACCCTTCGGCGTGTGAGCGTCGCACTCTACCCACTACGCCACGGCGGCCACAAGCCTTTAGTTGCTAAAATTAAAAAAAATAACAATAAATACATTTGGATTACTGGATTTGGATTCATATGCAATTTATTTCGTTTTCATACATTAAAAAAAAAATAGCTGAGATATTTCAAGCTTAAGTTGAGGGTAATAAGTGTCCCAGTTTTTTTAGTTCACTGCTTCATTTCTACTCCAACGTGTTTTTTCAAATTAAAATTTTTTTTTCTAAATTTTAATTCTCGTTATGATTGTTTTATGTTATTTAGTGATGTTTAGAGGAATTTTTGCATCGTGTACTGATAAAGGTACACGCGGCGTGGTGATTTGTCATGATAACAAAGCAAAGCAAGGCAATAAGAATTTATACAAAATTATTAAAGCGCTTACCGTGTACTGTTTTCGGTACACGCGGCGTAGAAATGACGCCTAGTGATAAACAGCTTGCCAGGGAACGTGTGAAGGAACAATAAAATTGTTTTTTTTTTTTTTTTTTTGTTTTGTTGCACAAAAACACAAATTCAACTCATACGGTTATTTAATTTCTCATTTCAATTCAAAACGGACATGGCATTTCCCTGAATTGACGTCAACTCTAATAGCTTCATTCACCACTTCGTTGAAATCACTTTAAATTGATTTCGCTGTTCAGAACTGTGGAGAATGGGCTTAAGGTTATTTCCAAATAAGACAAGTCAAGTGACTTGAAATAATTTGGAATGATTGCTAGCATGAAGACTTGGAAACATTGGCATTCAAATCCCTCAATTCGATTGAAGTCGTTAAAGAATATTTATTTTAAGAAGATCTGTACTTCTTAAGCCAGACATGAACATGTATATTTATATTATATGTAGATTTAGAACAAGTCAATCCTGGTCTTCTGGGCATACAATTCGAGGAAATGCTTATCTACAAATTATGAGCAATGATAGAGTGAGTTACTTTCATATTTAGTTTAAGAAAATAATGTTCTCAAAATTTTTCAGTGTCACGAATGTTTGACCATCGAATCATCAGAAATTTAATAATAATAACTCGATTGCACCATGGTGACTAGCCGCCGTGGCGTAGTGGGCAGAGTGCGACGCTCACACGCTAGGTCTAGGTCTAGGTTCGACTCCCAGCTCAAAACGAATTTTTCAAATTTTTTACGGCACCACCTCTTTCCAGCTGCTGACAATGCTCAAAGAGTAATAACTGTCTGAGAAAACTTCTCAAATTTCGCCGTTAGGAGTCGGCAAAAAACTGTAGGGGCCTTCTAATTGCGAGAGACCAGTAGAGCGCATAACACGAGTAGTTGATGAGCAAGCTAGGCCCAGGGCCCCTGTGGACTGTCGCGCCATACAATTTTTTAACTCTTTTTTCTTTTATAAAATTCCTAAACACAATAAAAGAAAATCTTAAAACTTGCCTATCTACGTTCCTAAAAACATTCTTTCTTTAAATTTTTTTTAGCTTGTATAGCTCTTCTAAAAATATCCAAAATCGATGTGAACCATTTTTCTATATAGGAGTATCGTCGTAATTGCCGAATAAAGTTGCTCCATTGCGATTAAGCACCGTTTGGGCGATTTCATTAAATTAGAAACAAAAACAGCTTATGCTTGAAAAAGGGAGGGCATGGCTGGAGAAGGCTCTTACATTAATGAAGGCTATTGAAAACGACGTCCTTAGCAAAATGAAAAGCCACCTGGTTCATTAACTTTCATTGTTTCTTAAACCAAACTACTTCTGGGAAACATTTTATTTCAATCTTCATGTCTGCCTACCTCTCACCCTAAAATTCGTTTTTCTTTACTGAGATATGAATGAGGAACCGAGAGGTCTCCTTGGAGTGCCCTTATTAATCAGGCCACGCGATATCAAGGAGTCGGGTCCTTTGAAGTCGGGACACAACGTATTTTTTGCCAGTCGGATATATTTATGGTTGCGTCTATATCTGTACCAACTCGTCGGCAATATTAACGAAGGGAAGAAGCAAGCGTCTAAGAGGTGTCTGAATTTTCAGTTTAACGCGGCTTGCGTTTACTGTCTGTTCACAAATTACAATTATTTCTTGGGGTAAACATAATTTTTAAATAACGTGTGGCCTAGTGGGTAGAGTTCGTGTACATTGTACATGAGTATAACGTGTCACTTATCCCGTTTGTAAATTTGACTTTTATGCTATCTCGTAATAATATTCACAAAGTGAAGGTACGACGATTTAGGATTATGTGGTGGCTGCTCTCCCTCAGCTAGTTCCCCAGCAAAAGAATGTATTTCGCACTCTCAACCATTGTTCTACGTTGAAATAGGTAATGAAAATTGTAACCCCTTACCCCTTATCACAAAAAAAAAAAAATGTAATCCCCCTCACCCCCTAACACCGTAAACATGACAGATTCCCTCATATTTTCATTACAACATTCTCTGCATGCATCCTCTGCGTGAATGTGTGGATGTGCGAAGACTTAACAATCCCAATTTAACCACAAATGATACGAGCATTTTTGATCAACATGTACCCTCAACCGAGAACATTTCTCACCCCTTTAGCACATCCACTAACGACGCTAAATCACCTCCATTCTGTTTACGCACGGCATTCAACGTGCAAGACCCCTCAACATTCAACCCCAAAAAACCTGCGAAAAGAGCAAATTGCTCCAAAAATGTAACAGAAGGGACACCGCAACAACCTCGACCGTTCCCGGCCGCACAGATCGCACTCTGGAGAGAGTGTGGGCGGTAAATGTTTTTCTGGAAAATTTCACTCAATGGGATAGGTGACCGCCTCACAAAGTAGCTTTTCATCTGCAAAGTCTGCCAACAGGACTGTAATTGTCGACCATAGAAAAAGGAAACATCCACTCACACGTGAAGGTAGTTCGTGCGATATCCGTTGTGTCGACAGCGTTGGCCATTGGCCGTCGGTCGATGCGGTTAACAATACCCTCTCCAGGAAAAATTTATTGCGGTTAGCGGCACTCACCAACATACACACACATAGACACAAAGCACGCATGTGAAGAGGAAGAAATGGGTCATTCTAGTTGGTGGGCAAATTACTTTCAGACGGGCAATTTGTTTTCACTGACCACAACGCAGGAGAGTTTCTGCCAAAAGGATTCACCAACCCACCAGGGAGCGCAAAGTTATTCATTGCACCCGCCCGCAACCGGTGACGCCCTTTGTTCTTTCATTCCACTCTATCCGCAGCGCGTCAGGATTTCACTTTTCCCAGCACACAGCGGCAGCCTGATTAGCGGAGGAATTTTTCGAGTGGTTCTTGTTCACTTTAATTGGAATACGGGGGCATAGGAATGGGAATGCAAATTGAAATTTCGCCCCCCCGACTCGACCTTGCCACCGGTCTCGACTCTCGCTCGACTCTCGCATCACCGAGTCAAACAATAATAATTCCACTCTCCTGGCCTTAATGCTATCGACTGAAATTGCTTCGATTGTCCTCGACCCAGATGGCCAGTCGGACAGAAAATTTCCTTTTCGCCAATGTCATCCGGTACAAAGGCGGTTTCCCCGCCTTCTAACCTTTCGCTCCGGTTTGAGTTTTACGTTGGCGGTCGTCAATCAATTGGGGCGCGCACTTTCCTCTAAACGTCATCTGCTCAAGGACGATGTTAAGTGATTTCATTTCGCAAGTAATACACTCGTGCACAGCCGTGTTGGCGAATAATGCAATAAAGCGTTTTGTGTACCAGCGCCAGGGGCTATGTAAGTTCAATATTGAGGATTTGCCGGCGGTGGCCCTCTAAACTTTGGGACGTGTGCGTGTGGTTGTGGGAAGCGGTGGGAGCACTAAACGCTTCTAGACGTTAACAACTGCCAATGATATTTTAGGTCATGGAAAATTAAATAAAAAAGGAAGCACAACACGATAAGATGAAACTGAACTTGAGGAAGTGGAAAATCAAATTAGGTTCTTTAATAAAAGAGGAAGGAGGAAGATTCTTGGAGAAAATATAAGACATTACTGGATGACTCCAGGTTTGAGGGGAATAATATCTCATGGCTGGTTGGATCTGCTGCGTGGATGGGTGATGTCTTCAAGTGGTTGCCACAGAATGCGAGCTTGACCAATTTAATGAGTACACATGCCAATCGTTTGTCCTAAGGCTTTTCTGGGGGATATTTAAACAAGACATAGACGAAGATATATAGGCCCAGGTCACCCCAGGACTGTAGCGCCACAAGAAGAAGATAGACGAAGATATCTGAAAAGCGAGTTGAAACATTTTCACAACCAATATATACTTTTTGAAAATGGAGCGTGGAAAAGTTAAGAGAGATAGGAAAGAGTTAGTTAAAGAGAGTTAAAGAGAGATAGGAAGAGGAGGAGGACTTGTGCATTGATTTCGAATGCCTGTGGATTGTAAATTGGATGGGAAGAGCATTCCGAATGCGTGCAGTTGCGTCATTTAAGGGTGAACTGATGGACATTCCATTCGAGGCGTGTTTTGCGGGTGAAGGAGAGATATGTAACAGGATTATCCATCTGAGCAATAAGACACTGATACAGACGCGACATAATGACGGTGGTTCATTGCTTTCGTTCGCAGTTCCAGTAGATCCAGGAAGGAGATGAGAACACGCAAATAGATAAAAGCAATATACTCGAGTTTTGGGTATATTTACGCCTTAAATTCTATAAGATGCCTTATATTTCATTAATAACAGTAATAATAATAATTGTAGGTGCTACAGTCCACAGGGGGACCAGGGCCTAGCTCGCTCATCAACTACTCGTGTTGTGCGCGCTACTCTTCTCTCACGAGTAGAAGGAACCTACAATTATTGACGACTCCGAACGGCGAAGTTTGAGAAAATTTCTAAAAAAGTTATTACTCTTTGAGTGTTGTCAGCAGCTCGAAAGAGGTGGTGCCGGGAACAATTCGAGGTGTTCAGCCGGGATCGAACTTGGACCCTTCGGCGTGTGAGCGTCGCTCTCTACGCAGTACTCCATGGCGGCCACGAATTTTCGGGGACCTCAAATATGTCATCGTTTTAACAAAGTGTTAATTTGACAGAAATACCGAGAGTGAAAAATTGTTATGCAAGAGCCATTTAAATAAAATTATTTTTCTTTTTTAAAACGCTGACATCCGATTACAGGAAATTTTGGAAGCTTTACATTTCAATACCGTCTTCTAGCCCCCAATCAATTATGCCGCCAATATCGGAATTTTATGAGCTAACCAGGAACGCTGCTGATCCAATTAAGCCTAAAAGTAGGCAATTGAGCCATGAAAAAGAAATACAAAGAATTGAAGGTACCGCCATTAGCGGTAGAGCGGTATGCATTAGTGAAAGACAGATGATTGTTAATAAAAATCGGGAAGAGTGTAGAAGACAACACGAAGCCCAGGGGGAACACCAGCATTAATGTAGTGAAGCTAATTGAATGGAAACGAAAAGAAACGACAATGTTTGGAAGGTAGGGGATGCTATTTAAATGGAAAGCGGAAGTCTTCATGCATAGTATTGAAATGTATATAAAGCCCAAGGATCTTCGAAGATCTTAAGGTCTTCTTCTTTCTTCTCATCGTTTTCAAATTCCTGCCTCTAAGAATTTAAGGAGTAGGAGAAAGGAAAGGGTGGAAGGTCAGGTTGACAGACAACAGTATCGGCTGCCAGCAATGGCTCACTTGGTCAGTGTACAAGTATTTCTTAGGTCACTGAAAGATAGCCTTTTCCTACAACTTCTTATCCACAAAGAATGAGCCGACAGAAGGTCACAAGTTCGAGAGGCACAGAATACATAGTTTTCTGTGTTGACAGAGGGTTCTGGAAATTGTTTTCTAGAAATAAATTTAAAAGGCTTAAACTCTGCCTCATTTCAGATTAAGATCGGAAGAGGAAGCTCAAACTCTGCTTCATATCAGATTAAGATCGGAAGGGGGGGGCATAATCTATGCTTCACTTCAAGTCGAGATCGGAAAGGAGCTTAAACTCTGCTTCACATTAGATCAAGATCTTAAGAGAGCTTAAACTCTGCTTAACTTTAGATCAAGATCAGAAGGGAACTTAAATTCTGCTACATTTCAGATCAAGATCGGTAGGTGGAAGCCTAAAATCTGCTTCATTCCAAGTCGAGATCGGAAGGGAGCTTAAACTCTGCTTTACTTTAAACCAAGATCGGAACGGAACTTAAACTCTGCTTCATTTCCGGTTAGGATCGGAAAGGAGGTTAAACTCTGCATTATTTCAAGTCGAGACAGGAAAGGAGCTTAAACTCTGCTTCATTTTAGATCAAGATCGGAAGGGAGTTTAAAATCTGTTTCGTTTCAGATCAAGATCGGTAAGAAGCTTAATCTCTGCTTCATATCAGATCAAGATCAGAAGGGAGTTCAAACTCTGCTTCGTTTCCCATCAAGATCGGAAGGGGGAGCTTAAACTCTGCTCCATTTCAAGTCGAGATCGAGGAGGAGCTTAAACTCTGCTTCATTTCAAGTCGAGATCGGAAGGAAGCTTTAACTTTGCTTCACTTTAGATCAAGATCGGAGTGGAGCTTAAACTCTGCTTCACTTTGGATCAAGATCGGAAGGGAACTTAAATTCAGCTTCATTTCAGATCAGGACTGGAAAGGCGCTTAAGCTTGAAGTTTTGCTCTGTTTTGTACATGTATTTAGAAAAAAAAGAAAACGAGTCGGTCGTTGATTGATAAAAGAACTGGTACTGTGAACCTTTACCTTTACTGTTGGCAAAAAAAAGTTTGAAGTTATCTCACGTTTACATCCAAAACGGACAAAAATGCACAATTACATTCTGACTGACCACCAGTTGACCTGAAACAATAGCAATTGTAAAAAAAATGCATGCACCAAAAGGCGAAAAAATTAAATTTGTAAACTTAGCTGTTAAAAGTTTTTCAATGACTCACGGAGAGATGAGTTTAAGTTCGATAGTCCCTCAAGTTCCTAACCGTCGACTGACTGAATTGGCTTAACTAGATATTTGGTAAATATCAGATATGATTCCTTGTAACACAACTTGAACTGAACGGTTCGAGAGTCAATTTCTTATCACTGACGAATGGATTCATTGATGATATATACACGCCTTTCCTTAAAAGGGCCCGAGACAATACTTAATCTTTGCCTTACACAACGATCTTGCTTTCTCCTACATTGTGCAATGTTGGCTTCTCTTTTCAGTAACCGAGTCTATCACATCACCATTGGTCCTGTTGCATCAGACGCTGGTTATTTAGAAGCTTCTGGGGTCAAGATATTTCATAAAGTGATGACTTTTGAACATTTTCATGACCTTATAAAGAAAGGACGTGAGTTTTGGGGGTCGATAGAGGGTTGGTGATTCCAGCTTTCTTAAGACAGCCTGGACGGATGCTATTTGCCCCTTAATCGGGAAAAGCTTTGAGAAATAGGACAGATGAAAAAGTCTTCGCAGTGGTTTTTCAAAAGTGGAAGAAAATCTCTTCAGAAGAACATGGGCTACCTTATCTTTGCCAGCGGACTCAAGCACACTGATATCCGTTTGAACACTTGCAAGTGTAAAAGTGTGGATATGGATTTCTCCCATGAAGAGTTGCATGCTTTCACGTACAGGCGGGGATAAAGCACAATAATGCCATTTCATAACAAAAGTCCGGAGCTGTGGACTCAGTCTGCAACATGTATGTACTCACAATTCAAATGAATTCTGGAGTGCAATGTGAATGTACACTTTCCGCATACAATGACTTCTGTTTGCAAAACAAACAAAATTTTCTGAGTGCACTAAAAAAATGGCATAGTGAACATGAATTCATTTACATTTTCGTGAAGGCTGTCTTAAGTATTATTTTGTCAAAGGGTTTTTTAAAAATTGTATTTTAAAATGCATCGTTTGAGACATTCCTCATCCTTGTTATAAGGAATAAAAGTCGTTATATATTTCTTGTCAATAGTTGGCGTGTACGGTCTTCATTAACATTTTATTTGTTTTTGAAAAGGGCTTGATTTTTCGACTGCTGAATGATTTCAACGGCGTCTTTCAACTGTTTGGTTTCGAATTGTTGTTCTACTACCTACTACTACCTACTCCTACCCGAACAACGCCAAACTGCGCAGGAGGCTTTATTGCACTTAAAAAAAATGGCAGGAGAGCCCTATGGATAAAGAACAGACTATAATATCAAATATAGCATCTTTACACTGTTGCGGGAGAGATATTTAGTTTTAAATTGTACCATGCATCACCTGGACCTATTCCTATTTTCCACCACAGTCTGCTTTTAAGACTATTGCAAATTCATCTATTCAACTTCAATATAATATGCACCGAATCTGGAGGAGACCCTTTGATGTCTTCCACGATGTCACTTTAGCCTTTCTGGATTAAAGCCTGTTACGAGGTTTGCACTTAGTTTTCGTTTGCAGTCAAACATTTCACAGATCATGCCTGGTTGTCATTCAAAATCACAATTGATAATTAAGCTCAACAATTTTTTTTATTTTGATGCCTTAGACTTAGGGATGGGCGGGTATCGAACCTTCTATAATTTGTGACGTAGCCACTTAAGGGGCTTTTCTTACTTTTTTTCCTTAAAGTTGATGCTTTTTCTTGGCATGAGCTGGAAATGCAACTCGCACACTCCGAAGGCCCCAATGAACGTATTTTTGTTCTCTTTGGCCCATGTTGTATGTTGGTGTGTCTTATTCTCCGTCGTGAGATCTTCTTCTTCTTCTTCTTCTTCTTCTTCTTCTTCTTCTTCTTCATCTTCTTCTTGTAGTGCTACAGTCCAAGGAGGACCTGGGCCTCAACCAACATGCCTCTACAGCCAGCAAGATCTTTCGGCAGCTGTCTCCAGTTGCGCGCTCCTAGTTGGTTGAGGTCCTTCTCCACTCGTGTGCGCCACTTAAGTCTAGGTCGTCCTCTGTTGCGTTGTCCCAATGGCACGGATTCAAAAAATTTTCAGGCCGGAGCAGTGGTGTCCATACGCTCTACAGGGCATAGCCATCTTAAGCGTTGTATCCGTAGACGCTTAACCAGGCGCAAGTCGCTGTACAGCCCATAGAGTTCGTCATTAAATCTTCTCCTCCAAATGTCATCAACGCAAACAAGAACAAAAATCTAACGCAAAACTTTTCTTTCGAACAGACTAAGGGCTTCCTCATATACTTTTACTTACATCCAAGTTTCCTCGCCATAGAGTAGGACTGGGATGATAAAGCTGTTATATAAAATGACCTTAGTCCTGCAAGAGAGGGCTATTTTACTCAATTGTTTCTTGAGTCCAAATAAACAGCGATTGGCAAGAGTGATTCTGCGTTTGATTTTGGTACTGATGTTATTGTCCCTGTTTACCGTGGAGCCGAGGTAGACAAAGACCTTGACTACCTCGAAGTTTCTGCTGCCTAGTGTGACGCTTTGTCCGAGACGTCGATGTTGTGTTTCCTTCCTTGATGACAGCATGTACTCAGTTTTGCCCTCATTAACCGTCAGACCCATTTTAACCGCTTCAGCTTCAATGCCAACAAACGCCTCATTGACGGCTCGCTGTGTTCGTCTAATCACATCAATGTCACCAGCGTAAGCTAGCAATTGAACTGACTTCTAGAAGATCGTGCCGGTGGTATTGACTTGTGAGTTTCGCACAATCTTCTCGAGGATGATGTTAAAGAAGTCACATGACAGTGCGTCACCTTGTCTAAAACCTTTTTTGAAATGGAAGCTCTTGATGAATTCGTTACCGACCTTGACGGAGCAGTGAGAGTTCTCCATCATCATCCTAGACAATCTGACGAGTTTGATAGGAATGCCAAAACTAGACATGGCACTGTAAAGCTCGTTTCTATGCACACTGTCATATGCGGCCTTGAAATCGACGAATAGGTGATGAGTGTCAATTTGCATTTTTTTGGGTCTTTTCCAGGTTCTGCCGTAATGTCAAGATCTGGAGTAACATAATATATTATATGTAGCTATCGTTTGGCCTCTATGGCCGCCGTGGCGAAGTGCGTAAAGTGCGACGCTCACACGCTCAAGTTTCTAAGTTCGAATCCCGGCTGAACACCCCGAATTTTGAACGACACCACCTTTTTCGAGCTGCTGACAACACTCAAAGAGCAAAAACTGTCCAAGAAAGCTTCTTAAATTTTGCCGTTCGAAGTCAGAAAAAAATTGTTGGTCCCTTCTACTCGTGAGAGAACAGTAGCTCGCACAACACGAATAATTGATTAGCAAGCTAGGCCCTGGTCCCCCTGTGGACTGTCGCGCCAACAATTATTATTATTATTATCGTCTGGTCTTTCGAATTCAAATTTGTCTCGTCGCGTGAGCTGCGGAGTTCTTAAGTCTGTTTATATTTTTCTTCATGTTTTTATCTGACTTAGTTTTTCAACTTTTAAGCCTTCGTGAAAAATTAATCATTCACTTTGTTCATTTCAGAAACGAAACATTAACATAACCATCGACACGTGAGCTTAGCACGCACACGGGTGACCAAATGCGAAGGTTTTTTTAAATAACCGAACTTTCGTTGCAAAAGGCGTACAAATTATTTTCAGAAAATACTAAGAAAAAGGTTAGCTCTCCCTTCGTGTAAGCTTCGTTCGACTAATAGCGTCATGCCGCACCTTTCTAAAGAAACCCCAACAGACAACAAGTCTTAATTCTTTTGAAGCCTTTGTCATCAAATAAGAAAAGCTTACGTGAAAGGTAAATAGAAAACTTTCAGTCTGTAGGTCCCCTGTCCCTAAACTCACCTCCACCAGAGATGCATTTTTTTCCTGTGCTCCTTTCACATGAACAATGAATCGAAGCCCTCACATCACCACTGGAAGCCTTGCATCAGTTTGTTGATGGAAGAAGAACTGTCTGTTCGAGGCCCATCCATTTTCCCCACGTTCAGCTCTGCTGTGGGCCGACAGCCAATTAAGCATTCTCTGGTTAATTCCACGGATGTGGGATGTGGCGCGCCACCCTGCCGATATTGTTTCGTTCAACAATACACGCATCGCTCAGAGGCAACCTCGCCGTTTAGCAAGGAAACTGGTCTCTCGGCACAGAGATTATCCTTCCAGTTGATTCGTTAACATCCTCGTTCTTCCTGGCTGGTGGTTCCGGCGAGATGTTTGCTTCAGATGCGGTGTCAGTTACAAGGGCTACTTGTCGAAATGCCCAAGAGTACTCCGACGCTGTGTCTGTTTGCGTTCTATTTGACTGCTCGGTTGCTTCCTTTTCATGGATCGTTTCACACATCAATTACGTGGAAATGTGGAAGCCCTCCTGTTCGAACCTCGTCGTGGTGGTGGCGCTATTTTGTGGGCGTGAAGGTGAATATTCCCTCAAAAGGTGATGGTAATCTGTGACTCGGTTGTACACCTAAGTAAGCCTCTCTGCGAAGTGTGGTGTTCATTTGGGTTAACGAATCATTGCCATCACTCCTCAGCACGATGCACCCTTCCCATCTAGGATATGTTGCCCATCAAGCTCGGACTGCATCGATTTTTGTCCGCCTCTGCGGTCTACTTGAAGAAGAAGCAAAGTAAGAACGATTTACGAGCGTAGAGTGGAATCTATGTTCCCATTTGTTTTCCTATCTCGCAGCGCTTTCCCCAGCTTATTTTACAAGTTGAATTGTACTCCGACGCCGCCTCAGTATCGCAGGCGTGCGTCTATGTATCGTGCAGGAGCTTCGCTAAGCGACTGGTCGATGTTGCCAATAACTTTACATTGATTGAGGGCACTTGCATTCCCAGCCGCACCCTTCCTACTTGCTGGAAAACGATTCCTAGTGCGAATGTGAGAATATTGCTTGTGTGTGTTTTTCTGTTCGCCCTTTTTTGAGGTTGAATGTTTCGCATGCGAAAACTTGACCCGAAGAAATAATTTATGGCTGCCGGACGTGAGTGTGTGCATTGTGCGGCAGAGAAGACTGCGCCCGAGGCCTGACCTTCTCCGGCATTGTTGCTGTGATGTTGGCAGCAGATCAGGAATTTAAAATGAAATACTTTTTCGGTGTCCACTATCTGGGGGATTTGCTTGCTGAAATCTATTAGCACACCATTACGATGATGCTTGTTGATTCATTGTTGTGGATATTGGGAAAGTTTTTGGGGAATTCTGTTGGCAGAGCAGAGTATGCACGGGTTGTGGGGTGGAAGCTTGTGTGTGTGAATTGATCTAAGCAACATGTTGGTTTGATGATTTACACATATCGATTAAGGGGCTGCAGGGATGGAAATTGTTCTGCTGGAGAGTGCAAATGTTGACTCATTCACTGCTGCATTGATGTGGGGTTGCTGTTTTGGCATGGAACTGGGGTAAATACTAAGTGTTGGTTCTACGTGAGATTCTAAGTACACGTTAGTACTGGAAAGAAAAATTGGATAAACGATGGCGGGTTCACTACACATTTTGAGAAATGGGTGGGTAATGCAAGAATTACCTTCGCGACAGCAGCGAATACATTGCGAGAGACTAATCGCTTATTGCCAGGGGCAAGATGCCTCTCAGAACTGGCTACTTCTGTTAAGTTACCTTATGACCATCTGCTTAAATTTCATTTCATTATTGCTTAACAGATTACACATAATAAGAATTGAAAAATCTGAATAATACAGATTTCTAGTTTTATTTTTTTATTGAGTGTCAACGTCATTCTAAAGGGTGTCCCAACAAGAACGCAAGACATACGCTTTGCTGGCACTTACGCGATTTTTTAATGCAATTTTCAATGACCGTTTTGCATACATGCTCCGGTATTTCATTAATATAGCGTATAATTTCCTCTTTTAAGGGTTGAGTCGTCGTCGGATTATTCGCATAAACCATCGACTTCAAAAAAAAATGTCCAGTGGTGTTAAAACGCACGATCTTGGCGACCAATTCTGGTCTCCAAAACTCGAAATAACACGACCGGGAAATGACTGATGCAGCAATTGAATTGTTTCTCTGGCTGTATGAGATGTGGCTCCGTCTTGTTGAAAGCACATCCCCTACACATTCATTTCTTCAATTCTAGGCACCAAAAAATTGGTTATAATTTCACAATACCGAACACCATTGACTGTTTACGCTTCACCTGACTCATTTTCATAATAATAAAGGTCCAATGATTCCTCCAGCCCAAAATCCACACCACACAGTAACACGTTGAGGATGCATTTGCTTCTCGTGAATCACTCGAGGATTTTCCTCGCCCCAAATGCGACAATTGTGCCTATTGACGAAGCCATCAAGATGGAAATGGGCTTCGTCACTAAAAATGATCTTAGCCGTAAAACTTTGACCATTTTGATAAAACAATTTCACGATGAGAATGCGTTGTTCATTCGTGTAGCGCTTTGTTCTTATTAACTTTACACCTTCTACTCACAAACAAAAATAATTATTCAAATGTCAAACAATGACAATTCGAACGACGCGAAATTTCAACTTTGCGTTCTTGTTGGGACACCCTTTATTATAATTGAAAGTTATTGAACCGGGGAGTCTACTCGGATGTCTCTAACTCATCTGCCTGATTTTAAAGGACAACCCTCGTATAAATTATATTCCTGTATGAGGCGGTAATAATAATAATAATAATAAGGCGGTAATAAGTTATGAAAATTAAGAACATGACGAAGAGCTCTCCCGTAATCCGCATATGTCTGAGATCTTAAGATATGAAATCAGCAAGCACCAGCAAAAGAAGAAGGTTCCATTCCGGCTCGCCAGTATTGCTAGAATTTCAAAATCATTTTACAGCTTAGAAAACGCCATCTCAAAACTGCTTGTTGAATGGAAGCTTCTGTGTGTACTAAAATGTTCTGCCGAAAAATTCCAGAAACGACCTTTCCTCAGCATCCTCTTCCTGTCTTACCTCATCCACTCTCGAACACTTTGGGCTACAAGCCACTGTAATAAAGAAATATGCTTACAATGCGTCTTATCCTATCCTCTCATGGTATTTTTAGCTGTGTACAATTTTTCATGTGTGCTTTCATGTGGTCGCCGTGGCGTAGTGGGTAGAGTGCGACCCTCACACGCCGAAGGGTCTAGGTTCGACTCCCAGTTCAACACCAATTTTTCTAATATTTCACGGCACCACCTCTTTCGAGCTGCTGACAACACTCAAAGAGTAATAACTGTCTAAGAAATCTTCTCAAATTTCGTCGTTCGGAGTCGGCAAAAAACTGTAGGTCCCTTCTACTCGTGAGAGAACAGTAGCGCGCACAACACGAGAAGTTGATGAGCAAGATAGGCCCTGGTCCACCTTTAGACTGTAGCGCCAACAATTATTATTATTACAATTTTTCATATTCTCGGCGTAGCAGTTCACAGAAAAACCAGGGCGAAGTTTCTTCAGGTATCACCCGTGTTTCGCGCGCTATTGCATTCATTTGTAGAAGGGACCCACGATTTCCTGCCGACAGCGCATGGCGAACTCCAACATTGAAGAATCGCTACTCTTTGAGTGTTGTCAACAAGTACAAAGGAGTTTCGTGCAAGAAGTGTATAAGTTAGCACGAGTGCCCCAAATACGCTCGGTACTGTGGGAACTAACTGTTCTCACAGTAACACAGACATAGCGTCAGCAGAACGCAGCCAACACCGGTGTGCAAACCGAGTGTGGAGATAATGCTGATGCAGCGTCTTGGCAGCGCATAGGTTTAAGTTACTTTTAAGGTAATTATATGTTAGATGTAAGTCAGGAATATTTTGTAAATAAACGGAGCGGCACTTGTTGTTCAGCCTCCAAAGCGAGAGGAAGTCATTTAATTTTCAACTTTTATAGCTCCAGAGTTTCGGAGCCACCATTTACGAGTCTCTGTAAAAGTCGCAAAAGATTTTTGTTTCTTATGTCTGGCAGATAAAACGTACGAAAAATACACCCCGTCTGAATGGACGTTTTCAAATGGGGACAACTTTGTTTTAAGGAGCAGTCATAGGCATGGCACATTATTCGGCTTTGCTTTGACTCTTCATACTCAATCGCGTGTCTTGAACTTTCTTGGTGGGGGGCTCTTCGGTCTTGGCCCATATTTGGCACGATATCTAACTGATACAAGCGTAGGCTCAAGTGATATTTATATTCACATATACAGTAAAGATCTTCACAATAGGGTAAATCTTGCAAAAGGCCCAAATAGTACAGATCGACACTTAACTCCTTTCCGTTTATTTTAAGGTCGCATAGGACAGTGTGCTAAACAGCTGAACACCTCGAAGTTTTCACGGCACCACCTCTTTCCTGACAACACTCAAAAAGTTATAACTGTCTAAGAAAACGCTTTTCAAACCTCGCCGTTCTTCTTCTTCTTCTTGTTGTGGCGCTACAGTCCGGGGTGGACCTGGGCCTCAACCAACATGCCTCTCCAGCCAGCACGATCTTTCGCCAGCTGTCTCCAGTTGCGCACTCCAAGTTGGTTGAGGTCCTTCTCCACTTGTGTGCGCCAATTTAGTCTAGGTCGTCCTCTGTTGCGTTGTCCCAATGGCTCGAATTCAAAAACTTTTCGGGCCGGAGCAGTGGTGTCCATACGCTCTACATTGGCTAGCCATCTTAAACTCGCCGTTCGGAATATGCAAAAACCTGTAGGTCTCTTTTACACGTGAGAGAGCAGTAGCGCACACAACACGAGTAGCTGATTTTCAAGCTAGGCCCTGGTCCCCAGTGGATTGTCGCGCCCTCTAGTCTTTATTATGACAGTGTGCATAGGGATGAGCTACACAGTGCCGTGTCTAGTTTTGGCATTCCAATCAAACTCGTCAGATTGTGTAAGATGATGATGGAGAAATCTAGTTGCTTCATCAAGGTCGGTAACGAACACACCGGGACCTTCAATGTTAAAAAAGCTTTTAGACAAAAACTTTAGACGCACTATCATATGACTTCTTTAACATCATCCTCGAGAAGATCGTGCGTAACTCACAAGCCAACACAAGAGGCATGATGGTGCGTAACGTCCAAAAGTCAATTCAATTGCCAGCTTACGCAGATGATATTGACGTGATTGGACGAACACAGCGGGTCGTAAATGAGGCGATTGCATGCATAAAATGTGTCCAGTGGTTAATGAGGGCAAAACAAAGTACATGCTGTCATCAAGGAAGGATACACAACATCGACGTCACGAACAGATCGTCGCACTAAGCAGCAGACACTTTGAGATAGTCAAGGACTTCGTCTACCTCGGCTCCGCGGTAAACAGGGACAATCACATCAGTACCGAAATCAAACGCAGAATCACTCTTGCCAATCGCTGTTTCTTTGGGCTCAAGAGGCAATTGAGTAATAAAGCCCTCTCTCGAAGGACAAGGCTCGCTTTATATAACAATTTGATCATCCCAGTCCTACTCTTTAGCGCGAAACCTGGGCGTAACCAAAGGCGGATGAAGAAGCCCTTAGTCTTTCCGATAGAAAAATTTTTTCGTGCGATTTTCGGTTCTGTCTGCGTTGATGACATCTGAGGAGAATATTTAACGACAAACTCTATGGGCTGTACAGCGACATGCGCCTGGTTAAGTATTTTCAGATACATAGCCTAAGACGGCTAGGATAACTAGAGCGCAAAGGACATCACTGCTCTGGTCTCCGTATCCGAGCCATTGGGACAACGCAACAGAGAACGGCCTAGTTTGAGGTGGAGCAGACAAGTGGGGTAAGATATCAAACAACTTGAAGTGGGCAACTATAGGCATCTGGCGAGGGATTATTCTGGCTGGAGATGCATGATGGTTGAGGCCCAGGTTCACTCCGAACTGTAGAGCCACACGAAGAATTCAAATTTAAAACTCTTCAATGATGCGCAGTTTTTGTATGAAATGCCCAATTTTTCATTTCAGACATATGTGGGATTCGGGAAATAAAACTCACTTTTAATACTTTGATTTACAGAGTTTATTTAATTATAAAATATCGTTTCTCGTTTGGTGACAACTGACGAGTTCGATGTCTCAACTACTACTCTCTGTTCTCTTTTTACTATTCTTCCCTTTATTCTGCCAGGGTGTCCGTTTGTCAAGGGTTTGTGTGTGTACGTCTGATAGTTCGTCTTCATCGTCTGTTTGTCCGTATTCTGTGTATGCGTTCGTATGATTTTGTCTTACAATTTGGTCGCTTGATCCTAGCTGTTATTTCGTCGCGTGATTTGTATGTAATTGTAGGGTAAGGTAAGTTTGTTTGGCTCCCGATCCCACGTATATATTTCATAAACGGCCTGATCCCTTTAATACCCCAGCAATATAATGAAGATCTTTAATTAATTTTGCGCCTCCAGTTCTTTAATTTTTGTCAAAGTCCAAATTTTCGGATAACTGTGGTAATCAAACTGGCCGAGCGTTTCTATAGATGTTATATCGTCGCTCTTTTAGCACTTTCTACCACTTCAGTGGGCATGCACCTTTCCAACAAATGTAATCCACAGACAATGATACAAGTTCAAGAAAATTAGATAAGTCCAGTGTAATTTTATCCCTCCGCTCTATGGTATTGTTGGTGATTTGATTACGTTAGAACTGAATTATTTGAGCAAATCGTTATGTTCGAATGGCACTTTCTATCCGATTTACACATATGTCCCCTTAGATGTTTAAGGAGGAGTTAGGAGTTAGGAGTTTTTTTTTCATTGAGGAGAAATTCAACTTCGCCGTAATTATTCTTTGCACAAATCAATGAAAATTTCAATGCAAATTTCAATGCAAATTTCAATGCAAATTTCAGTGCGAATTATATTGCAAAATTTGAAACAAATTCCAATGCAAATGTGCAGTGACAAGCTAACTGAAATGTTTTAATAAGCATTGTCTCAAGATATCTGTCAACAGAACTAGTCTCAGTTGAGATCGGCAGCAGGAATGTATTCGCAAGTCACATGCTTACCCGTTGCAAGTTCCACATGTCAAATCCTGATTCGATTTCACTGGAAATCTACCTATTTCCACTCGCCGTTTCCAATTTTCAACTTTAAAGTGAGTACACCGAACGTTGTTTCAATTAGCTTCAGTCTATACTGCAAACATCCAATTCCGATGACTTCCCATCTCCCCTCAGAGCACCGCAAATTTCCCTTATAACTAATAACTAATCGCCTTTCCCTCACGGTTAAATTTGGTGATTAATGCACTTATCACCACCTCCCAGGTGCAGTCGCTCCATGCGAAACCACACCAGTCCACCGGCCAGACCGGAGCAACCCCATGATTGTAATTAAAATTCACACCTGATAAATGTGTGCACGTCCGTGTACACAACACAGTACAGAAATAAGATGTGTACTATTGCCAGTGCCTGGGGTACACGATTTAATCACCCTTCCCGAGACACCTTGACAGACAAAGACAAATTGCCTTATTAGCCTACGATGGCCATGTTGGTCGGAGTGATGCTGCACCTTAAGTAATTGCAAGGTAATTGTCCATTTGACATCGCTTCACTGCTCCTCCGATTGATTTTCATTTCTTCTGCATTTGCTGGAGCAGAATGCACTTGCAGCAGTCAGTGGCATCGTCGTCACTTGCTGCGCGAACAAACAAGCAAGCGCGTCCCAATGGCAAGCGATCCAATAGAACAATTCCTAAGCTGGTGGATTTCCGGGACCGTGTCAACACAATGCCAGCTGATTATCGGACAGCGGCAGATTTACTGTAATTGGGGCATTTAATTAAGTCCTTTTTTGCCCCTCCGCACTGAGTCAGCCAGGAAATGGGGAAAAAATGATTATGGTAATTGGAACGGATTTTAATTCAATGCGAACAAAGCGATGGGCAATGGAGAATTTCGCGGATTTTATCATGCTGCCTCGGTGATCTTTAATTAATTTCCATTGACGGAAGTGGATTGCCACTACGTGCGGTACTTGTAATAATAAACAGTCTAAGAAATGATTACCTTTTGGTGATAAAGGAGCTTAATTTGATTATTATTTGAATTTCAGTTGGACCTGTTCTTTTTGTCGAAGGAGGTGGTTCTCTGTATGATTGTAGGTTCTTCAACTTTAAATAAATTTGAAGAATGTGGTGCAAATTAGATCAAATTTGCAAAGGAAACTGAATAGTTACAGAATCCGCCCTCTTTAAACATCACCGTTACCATCAAGTGATGAAATGGTGAATGCGTACAAGGGAAAATGGACAAAGGTAAGGTTTTTAATTGTTTAGACTCTTCCATTCCCTCTCTCGCTCTGGCGAATCTTACAATAAACGTGACCCTAGTGCAATACAGCTTGAACAAAAGCCTTAGCCTTCTGTGTCAGCGATACTTTTCTACTTCGATTTAGAAGTCTTTTCTGCGGGAGACAATCGAGTTCGTTAACAAAATGGAGCCATATGGTACATAAGCTGGAGAATATGGGACTGAGGATACAATGTTGTAGCCAAATACGACTCGAAGGTGTTGCGTGAGCATCTGCAAGCCTGACAGTTCCTTCTGAGTCCAATGATTTACACTATAAACAAGCTTGAAAAATTTACAAGTCAACACTCGCCATTTGTTCGTCAATTTAAATGCTGCATAGTAGGGTGCACAGAGCTTGAACACATCACTCTATAAGTCCCGGGACATATAGGCTAAAAAAAAAAAAACTACTAATTTTTGTTTGAGGCGACCCTTATAAGTAGGTCCCTGTATTAATAGAGTGATGTGTAATAGCTCTGTTTTGTCACTGTGACAAGACAAGAAGGCGCGTCCTGTTTGCGTCGGTATGTTTTGGAAAAGAGGATTGAGATGAGACAGCAAAATAAAACTTAACAGGCGCCTGCGGAATCTGACTCCACTGCTCTCCCTTAAACGAGTTTTTAATTCCGAAAGAGTAGAGCAACGGTATAAGCGACCTATTCCAAATGGGATAGACAAAAATTATTGCAACGAGCCTGATGCAGATGGTCTGGAGAAGGTGCCAACACTCTCCCCGTAGTGTAGCTCCACATAAAGAAAATGAAGAAGATGTCAGAGGTAAAAGCCATTACCTCACCCTGGGTAAAGATTTTTTAATTTTCTCCAATTTTCTAAAAGTCTGAAGACTACGTCGCAGGTCCTGTTGCCTACTTTTAATTCAAAAATATGCTGGACATTGCATTGCACATCGAATTTGCTGTTTTAGAGAAAACCTGCTTAGGTCCACCAATTCGACTGCTCCGTGGCCTTTTAGTGAATCCATATTTCTGTGACGGTCACGAAATAAAAGAGAAAGCTTTAGGATTGCGAGTTGCAATCATTTAACTTGTTAGGAATAGAGAAATAGAGCCAAGCAAGTCTTCTGATGCCGCTCTTATTCCTTCGAATTAAATGCTGTAAAAGGTATCTTGGCTACCTTAAATCGATTATGTTAACGAAACCGAAATGTTTTTTTTTCTACCGTCAATACTATTTGTTAAATATTTAACATCGTGACACCCTTTAACTCGGATTTCATTCTTGCCAATCTCAGAATATTTCTCAACTGTCAACCAGCTGTCATGAAATGCATCATGGGCTCTTTTTTTTCCACCTCCGATCAAGAAACCTTTGTGCTGTTTGTAAAGTAAACCAGATTTAACATTGAAGTAAATTAAAGCATTCAAGTATTAAAGTATAAGGTTGTCATCTCCCTTCCACTTTTTTTCTCTTCGTTCAATGCTTCATAAAAAATGTTGCAGTGATCGGATTTAGTTCAAATATGCGCCGTTTTGTTTCATAATCTGTTTCCATCTAGACGGCAACTTCATAATACCCCCCTCGTAAAAGCCCTCCTTTTTATTTGCGAAGAACTCGAACATCCACTTTTCACAAGCCTCTCTTGAGTTCAACTTCACACCACCAAGGGCGTTCGCCATGGACAGGAACAGGTGGTAATCACTTGGTGCTATGTCCGGGCTATATGGTGGATGCGATAAAACCTCCCATCCGAGCTCCAGTAGCTTCTGACGAGTCATCAACGAAGTGTGTGTTCCGGCGTTGTCCTGGTGGAACACTACACCCTCCTTGTTTGACAACTCTGAAGGCTTCTGCAAGCGGTCCAGTTGTTCGCAGTAGATGGTAGAATTAAGCGTCTGGCCATATGGGAGTAGCTCATAGTGAATGATTCCCTTCCAATCCCACTTAACACACAGCAAAATCTTCGTGGCCGTCAATTCCGGCTTCGCCACTGTTTGGGACAATTTGCCTACCTTCAACCACGACCATTTCCGCTTGATTTTGTCATATGTCATCCATTTTTCGTCGCCAGTCACCATCCACATCAAAAATGGGTCGAATTCGTTCCTTTTCAGCAGCATATCGCAGGCGTTGATTCGGTTCAGAAGGTTCTTTTGCGTCAAATCATGCGGCACCTAAACATCAACATTTTTTTTGTATCCAGACTTTTGCAGATGGCTTAAAATAGTTTGCTGACTAAGTCCCATCTCCTGGGCGATGTCACGCGATGGCACATGCTGGTCCAACTCGATGATTTCCATGATTCGATCTGGCTGGCTTATCCATGGTGTCATTTTCACTGACTCTGAATTGTGGAAACCATTTCCTCGCGGTTCAAAGTGATAGAGTTCCATCCCCCAAAACACCATTACTCTCACGGAACGTTTCTCTAGCGGATTTGCCTTTAACGAATAATAATAATAAACATTTTTTGGCGCTACAGTACACAGGGGGACTAGGGCCTGGCTTGCTCATTAACTGCTTGTGTTTTGCGCGCTGCTGTTCTCTCACGAGTAGAAGGGACCTACAATTTTTTGCTGACTCCAAACGGCGAAATTTGAGACGCTTTCGTAGACAGTTATTACTCTTTGAGTGTTGTCAGAAGCTCGAAAACAGTGGTGCCGTGAAAAAATTCGAAAAATTGGTGTTGAGCTGGGAATCGAACCTAGACCCTTCGGCGTGTGAGCGTCGCACTCTACCCACTATGACAATGGGTAGAGTCAATGCAGAGTGTAACCAAAACTTCTATTGGACAAAGCGCTGGTCCCTGAACCCAGCTTCAGGGAGAGTGGTCAACTATCGTCCCAACCAAGCTAGGCAGATTATAATCAACACAACTTCTAACTTTGCCAAAAATGTGTTCAAGCTAAGTAACAGACAGTCGCTAAGCGGACGAATTGTTACAGATATCCTAATGGAAAACGATTATCCGGCGAAACTTATAACGAACCTAATAACACAATACACACACAACATACACTTTGAAACACAGATAAACACCACAGTGGATTATATATATAAAAGCATGGTATACATTCCACTATTGTCGACAAATTTTAAAAACGTAATTGCTGATCGCTGCAACAATCTTAAACTAGCTTTTAAGTCTTCGAGTACATTGGCATCAGTTTTCACCAGACTCAAACAAGAAACAAACAAAGGAAGCAAGACTGGCGTTTTCTACAAAATCAAATGTAAGGGCAAAGACCATGAATCCTGTATCACCAAACAGTTTCTTCGTCAAAGACTAGCTGGCCATAAATTAGACACCAACAGCAGGAACTTAATGAAAACAGCATTAGCTAATCATTGCGTTCAAACAAAGCATCTTCCCGACCTTGATAACGTCAAAATCCGGCAAACGAAAAAAAAACATACCAGCAAACGGTACACTCTGGAAACCCTACACATAATCAGGACCAACAACAACATGAATAGGAAACAGGATATAAAGAACATATCTGCCGTATATTCAGGGAATGTAACGGCTTAAACATATTGTATTAAATTCAAAATTCAAACTACACATCAATGAAGATTGATTTTCACACAAAGAAGAAGATTAACAATATTTTGTTTTTAGAGATTCTTGTTTTTTTGTTCTCCATAGCAATCATTTCAAATAGGTAACATCTACGACTTCTAACAACACAAAAAATTGGTTTCCGACATCCAGTGTAATAGAAACAGAACACAGTGCACAAGGGCCTGCTTGATTGACATGAAATTAGTCAGGCTCGGCATTAATAAAACATTGCTATATATGATCTACGACATGGTAACAGGTAGAAAGTTCGTTGTGAAAAATGGCAACGAAATCTCCACAACTGTGTTCCATATAAAAAATGGGTTGCAACAAGGGGCGGTGGGTTCGCCAATCTTGTTCACTATATTCACTAGCGGTCTTATAGGTTCTATGCCCAACTTAATAGCGTTTGCCGATGATCTAATCGCGTACAGATCAGGTCCGAAGGTTAAAGAAGTAAACAGTTTATTGCAGAGTTACTTGGATGCAATACAACGATTTTGCGACGACTGGAAGTTGAAAATCAACTACCAGAAGTGTGAAACTATTCTTTTCAGAACCCCGCTGTCCAGAGCCTCAAGGGACACGAAAATAAACTGGGACAACCACCATTAACCGTGAAAAGTGTAGTAAGATATCTAGGCATCTGGTTGGACCAGTTTCTATATGGTTGCATCCATGTAGACACAGCTCTGACCGGGGCTAGGAATGTCCTCACTATAGCAAGAGGACTGTTTTACAGCAGCCAACTTGACACCAGAGTGAAGGTTATCTGCTACATGGCCCTTATCCTTCCAATCATGGTATATGGTTGTCCTGTGTGGTTTAACGTGAGTCCTCCTCAGATGGAAAAGATGAGGTTGTTTGAGAGGGGGTACCTTCGGGCCTGTCTTTGTTTATATTGAACACCAGAATCCAAACGTCCTGGTTGATGCGTTCGTATTCTTACGGACATAGTTAAGTAGATATAAGCTTAGTTGTTAGACAGTTACGTTTAAGGTTTTTATTTTAAATTTTACTTTTAGTTTTTAGCTAGTATGCAGTCTTAGTCTTAAGTTAGGATAAGTTGAAAAATTATTATCCCAAGTTTTTCTCTTTTCTTGGGTAAGTATTAGAATAAACAATGAATCAAAAACAACAAAACTTTAATAAAGAAGCCGAAGGGTTAAAAAAATTAATTACTCCTAGGTTAGCTTAGAGCACTTGTTAAGAGTCAGTAAGCTAGAATTAAGATCATTATTGTTCATTTGTTTAATTGCATTTTAATTATGTACCAAGATCAAAACTATGTTCCAAAATATCCGCCGATGAAATTGACAATCCCTGCCGAAACGTTGGGATAAAAACAATGAAATAATTTGGTTTCATTGAAAATCGACAGTGACCAAAATGCCGATGAAGGAAAAAAGTTTCCCCTGCATAATTAAAAGAGTATATTCAATATTACGAATGGAGCATTGAGTCTTAAACGAGACAAAGGACCACAGAGAAGTCAAATTAATGGATAACATTGAAAAGTATAGGGTAATGCAGTGTGTGTGTGGTCAGAGTGAATGACTTTAGGGTCCCAGAAGCTGAGAATGAGGCAAAACGAACAACAAACTAATTCTTAAACTGAATTTTCGATTCTTGTACGAAAACGATTATATGCCAGAAAAAATCAAATCATGAAGTGGCCATCGTGGGCGCAGAAAACAATGAAATATCGACGTCCACTGCTAAACCCATTCAAGGTTGTTGAATTGTATTGTGGTATTGGACGTTACTCAAGGCGGATGAGGAAGCCCTTAGTCTTTTCGAGAGAAAAGTTTTGCGTGCGATTTTTGGTCGTGTTTGTGTTGATGACATCTGGAGGAGCTGACTCAACGACGAATTCTATGGGCTGTACATCCACAAACGTCTGGTCAAGCGTCTTCGGATACAACGCTTAAGATGGCTAGGCCATGTTGAGCTTATGGACACCACTGCTCCGACCTGAAAAGAAAATTTGAGTCATTGTGACAACGCAACAGAGGACGGTCTAGGCTAAGGTGGCGCACACAAGTGGAGAAAGACCTCAAGCAACTTGGAGTGCGGAACTGGAGGCAGCTGGCGAAAGATCGTACTGGCTGGAGAGGCATGTTGGTTGAGGCCCAAGTCCACCGCGGCGTGTAGCATCACATGAAAAAGAAGAACAAGAATATTAAGTTCCTATAAGGTGAGTCTTTTTGTCTTTTTTTTGTCTTTTTTTAACAATCCTGTGAGTGTTTTTACATTCTTAAAAGTGTTTAAGAAATTAACTGGAACATATTACATTCATCTCAAAATCGAGTGCTACCTAAGAGGATTTCCAACATATTCGGGAAATCATAACTAAGAAAGAAATAGCCAAGGCATTAACCAAAAGACAACCTTTCCACAATCTTTTTCAAGGACTATTGATATGCTTAAAACTTTGTCAAGAAATCCTCATAACAAAATAGATTCGCTACAGTTCGCGTAAGGTTTAACCGCTTCAATTTTAAATCGAGTAAAATAAATAATATTTGTCCTCTCAGAGTGATCAACATTTATCGAACTTCTACACCCCTAATGGGTAAGCTCATATTGTTTCAGAAAATAAAGGCAATCCTTTGTATAAAAACGAATTTCTTAATTTTGTCCGGCTGCGTTGTAATATTGACTGTAGTCTCATGACCCAACTATTGCTTAAGCTACTTATCTGTAAATGTTCTCAACAGACCGAAGAGTGAACAGCATTGAGAAGGCATCAGCCTGATGGGAAGCCTACAACTTGGTGAAAATAAAGGTTAATAATGTCACGCCAATTTTTTAAAAAAGTGTGTACACTTTTTGAATGGATGCCGCTCATTGCCAAACGACTCGCAGCCAAATTATTCGCCTTCGCACACAAGAAATAATTAATATTCATTTAAGGTACTTGGCCGGAATGGCCTCACTAAATTAAGAGCTCTCAATATAATTTCATCCATCTTTCCCTTTGATTAAGCTCCTGCCTAAAGGACCCAAACACAAAAATATTCTTCAAAGTGGTTTCCAAAAGAAAACAAAACTCCACGAGCCACTCACCCTCGCAGTTTGCCTGAAATTATGTTTGCATTTCTCTCGACTCGCAATTTTTGAAAAATGTCTTAAATTATTTTCCTTATGATTTTTATTATTCAAACAAACTATGCGCCGTCGAGGAGGGGCGAGCCTTTCCTACATCTCAGTTTTCGCTTCAGAATTTATGGATGCCATTTATAAGGCGCACGTGAAGTCCTGCCCGGAGGGGGAGCAGTTGTTGGCTGTCATTCTGAATGCAATGCATAAGGAAGTGGGTAAATAAGAACTTGACATGTTCTAGTGGGAGCACGTAAATTGATTTGTGTGCGTCATTCAATTGGGGAAAAATTGTTGCAAGTCGAGGCCGGAAAATGAAATGCAGGAGAAGAATGACATGACGTATGTATTAACGAGCTTAATGATTTTGCTGTAAGCTTCCCACGTAGCTCAGTCAGAAAATGTTTATTCAGGTAGGGAAATGAGATCCCCGAGCATTTGAGCACTTCTGTTGGTATAGCTTGAAATAGTCATGATGGATAGTGTGAGGAAGTCGAATAATAGTATTACACAACCCACAGTCTTACACCTTAAGAAGAGAGGTGAAAATCGGAAAAGGATTGCAGGAAAACTGTTGGCAACTGAACAAAACGAGCGGCGCAATAAGCAGTTCCAAAATCGAATTAAATACTGTGCTTAATTCGCTTACTTTTTTTTGTATTTAGTTTTGGAAATACCGTCACTCATGTCAATGAAAAATGTGGAGAAAAAATATTTTTAGCAGTGAGAAGTGATTGGATTAGTTTTAAAAACGCTAACGTTTCATGGTGTCTATCCGTCTGAGGGCCAGTTCCTTGGATGAACTTCTAGAACATTAAAAACTTACTGTTTATAAGCCCCATTACAGAAAAGAAAAAAATGGAACTAAACGAACTTCTGTTCCTAATCCGTTTAGCACGTCACTCAATAAGTCCCGGGACTAACCAATTAAAACACATTTTCTAGACAAAATTCGACTTTATTTATTAAAACAGTTTCATTCAAAAGTGATACAATCAGTCCAACGCCGCTTTAACATTTCGATAGCTTTTTGGTAGAACGATCTATTTTTGGCCTTAAAATCGGCTTCAGTCTCAGCGATCACCTCCTCATTCGAGCCATGTTTTTTTCCGGCGAGCGTCTTTTTGATGTCTGAAAAGAGGTTGATGTCGCTTAGAACCAGATCTGGAGAATACGGGGGGTGCGGAAACACTTCAAAGCCCAAATCGTGCAATTTGGACATTGTAGCCAACGACTGGGTGTCACGGTTCATTGTCTTAATAGAAGAGTTGGACCATTCTTTTGCAATTACTTACTTCAAATGCACCGATAATAGCCTGTAGTATTCACTGTTGATCCTTTTGCCTCTCTCAAGATAGTCGATGAATAATAATTCCGTACGCATTCCAAAATGAGGATGCAATAAGTTTAACAGCCGACTTTTGTGTTTTTGGACGCCTTGGGCACTATTCACAGGCTGCTGTCCACTCCGCTGACCGTCAGTTTGACTCGGGAGTGTAGTAGTGGAGGTTTCATAATATGCGACATGCCGACGCAAAAAATCCTGTCTATTTTGGCACAACAGCTCCAAACAGCTCTCCGAATCATTGATACGTTACTAATTTTGGTCCGTTGTGAGCAAAGGCGGCACCCATTTCGCAAGACATAGTCCGGGATATGGTACGAGGGCGAGAACGGCTACATTATTCAAAACTGCGTTCTCATTGACGCCGTGGCGTAGTGGGTAGAGTGCGACGCTCACGCCGAAGGGTCTACGTTCGACTCCCAGCTCAACACCAATTTTTCGAATTTCTCAAGACACCACCCTTTTCGAGCTCCTGACAACTCTCAACGAGTAATAACTGTCTGAGAAAGCTTCTCAAATTTCTCCGCTCGGAGTCGGCAAAAAACGGTAGGTCACTTCTACTCGTGAGAGAACAGTAGCGCACACAACACGAGTAGTTGATGAGCCAGCTAAGCCCTGGTCCCCCTTTGGACTCTAGCGCCAACAATTATTATTATGTTCTCATTGACAAATGTTCTTGCAAAATAGTGTACACACTGTTTTCGAGGTGTCAGCTATCTCACTCAATCTCATTTTGAGGGTTTTCAGAAAGATCTCGTGTACTTTTTCGACGTTTCCAAGTGAAATCACCTCAGTTGGCTTTCCATAGCATTCAGCATCATTGGTGTCTGAACAGAAGTGTTAAAAGTCAGCAACTTACCGGGTATACCAGTATGAAGTGAGCGTCAAGATTCAAATGTCTCGACAGGGAACATTTGTTGTGAACGAGCCATTATTTTTTTTTGTTTGTTTCCTATGACATCTGTAAAAAATATTTAGTTTACATCAAGTCAATGAACAGAAAACACCATATTTTTTCATCGTATTAAAAATGCCGAATTTTGTACCAGAAAGTGATGATTTGCGGAAGGCATTAATTTTTTGTTTTCATTTGAAGAAAAGTGCTGCAGAGTCGCATCGAATGCTTTTCGAGGCATATGGTGATCATGCTCTATCAGAAGCAACATGCAAAAGATGATTTCAATGGTTCAGAAATAATGATTTTGATGTGAGAAATCAAGAACGTGGAAACCACCAAACAAGTTTGAAGACGCCGAATCGCAAAAGATATTGGATGGAGATGACACTTTGAATGGAAAGCAAATGGCAGCAATGTTAAATGTTGCACATCAAACAATTTCTGACCGTTTAAAGGCTATGGGAAAGATCCAAAAGTGTGGAAAATGGGCGCCACATGAATTGAATGAAAGAAAGATGTAAAAACCGAAAAAACACTTGTGAAATTTTGCTTCAAAGACACGAAAGAGAATCCGTTTTGCATCGGATTGTTACTGGCGATGAAAAATGGATTTATTTTAAGAATCCTAAACAGAAAAAATCTTGGATTAATCTGGCACAACCATTAACATCGACTGCAAAACCAGATCGATTCGGCAAGAAGACAATGATGTGTGTTTGGTAGGACCAGAAAGGTGTGCTGTACCACGAGCTCCTAAAACCTGGTGAAACCGTCATTACTGACGGCTACCGACAACAAATGATCAATTTGAACCATGCATTGATCGACAAACGACCAAAATGGGCCAGAAGACACGACAAGGTAATTTTGCTCCATGACAACGCACCTGCACACAAAGCAAAACCGGTTCAGGATACAATCAAAACACTTGGCTGGGAGTAGCTGCCCCTCCTGCCGTATTCACCAGACTTGGCGCCTTCCGACTACCATTTGTTTTCATCGATGGAACACGCATTGGCTGAGCAGCACTTTGATTCGTACGAGGAGGTCGAAAATAGGGTGCCTGATTGGTTTGCTTTAAGAGATGAACAATTTTATTGGCGTGGTATTCATAAATTGCCAGAAAGGTGGTAAAAATGTGTAGAAAACAATGGCCAATACTTTGAATAAAAAGTGTTTACTTTCCCATTAATAATTAGTCTTTTGTTTTCAAATAAATACGCTCATTTTATACCGGTATACCTGGTAGTTGCTTTTTACTGGAACAGAGTCTCTGTAACACTTTTCAAGCCATTGAAGAGCGTGCACAGTACTTTTTCCATCAAAATGCAGTGTTTAGTCAACACACGTTTTTGTGTTGTTTTTTTTTTCATTTTGTTAAAAATAGCAAAAACAGCGTTACTTAAAGCACTGTAACCTAATAATCAGATTGTCAGAAAAACTTTACAGGCATATGCATTTTCTGTTAGTGGCGCCTCCTACATGTCATTCCCGGGACTAATTCAGTCATGTGTTAAGTTTCTTCTGTTCTTAATGTATAATCATGGAAATTTTCAATCAAATTGCTTGGAGAACTCCGCGTAATACTGCGTAATTAAAACCGTTAGATGCTGGACTTTTAAATAGTTGTGTGGGAGCTAACTGTCTGCATCATGCAGTCATTAAATATATCTCCTGTTTAATTATTTTCTATAATATTATTAAAAGTTATCTTTTAAATGAAATTTAAGTCTTCACCTTTACTTTGAATGATAAAATTCCGACAGTTCCGACTTTTGATGAATTTTTCCAACATTTGTGGTGAAACGTCAGAAATAAAACATCAAAGGCTCCCCTCCAAGTGCCGGAATGTTCTGGGCTTATAGGCGGTGATAAGCAAACACGCACGTCTGTTCAAAAAATAAGGTGAATTTCCATATTTCGGAGTTGTAGTAATGTATCCTTTTTTTCCGTTCCAGTCACGATCCAGTGCAATTATATTTTACTTTAATTTTATACGGCACCCAATTTTATGATATTCCCTCAAATGCTGTTTACTTAAAACAAATTAGCACATTTCCGAAGAGGCAAGAACACTGTTGGAATCTAAAACAGACGTTGATGCATACTGATACGCACACACAATTGCTGACAAACGGCGCACCTTTCCAATGAAGTCGTTAACAGCTTTAACGGTCAACCACCTCGGTGCAAACTTTTGAAAACGGACCGAAATAAATTAATTTTTACCCTCAATACCCCTCTTATTTTGCTTCACATGGACACATTATTTTTTTCAACATTTTGAACAACCCTTTAAGTTGCACAACACGCCAGAAGAGGGCAGACGTGTGTGAACAGACGAGCAGTCGCTGTAATACCAACAGTGGCAGTCGTTCAACTGCGCTGAAATTAAATTTTAATTAAATTCAACATTGAAAATAAAACTCTGTAGGGAAGTTCATTATTTCGCAATTTGGCGCTTCTCTTTTTTGCGCTCTTAAGGCATTTGAATGCAGTTTTTTAAGTTTTCGTCGATATCAGCTGCAAACTCATTCATGAGCGCATCATTGTCTATGAAGCATACACAGGTCAGGTAAAACCCCGAACGTCTCATGACATAATCTAGGACAAATTCAAGCAGGATTATGCAGTATTTGCCCAACAGATTGAGACGCAAGCTATCGACATTCAATGGCGGAATTACACAACAATCACTTAATCGGATAAGTACCTCAAATTCATACGTACAAACAAACGCTCCAGCGAGCAGCCCTGCTGCATAATTAATTTCAAATGTCAATCATAACCCTGTGGGGGTTGTTGCCGCAACACCATCAAGCTCCAGTCCACACCTGCAATCATCTATTCCCGAGCGCTGCCCGTCCATAAATTTATTACGACACTTTAATCTGCGGGATCTAATTAAATTTCTGACACGCAAAAACCGGCCTTTGTTTCGGTGTTCATGCGCCGAGATGAATGCACTCCAGTCGCAGGAAATTACTTCTCGCCCTCCGCCCGTTGCCATCGCCCACGCGGCAGCCACCGCTGCCGTTCCCCGGTTGGACGCTGCAGTAAACAATGCGAAATTAAATTTGATATTCATCTGGATAAGCATAAAGATAGTTAGGCGAAGGCGACCAACGAGCCGGAAAAAAGTACAGCCAGTATGTTTTAAGGACAATGCGCATGGTCCCAGGGTGCAGCTTGCAGTCTTGCGGCGGTGGGTGCCGGCCCAATTCATTAGCATGCAAATTTGAGAACGCATTGTGTCAAAATAAAGCATTCTGGCATCCAGGCAACGTTGTAAACAAGGTGACCAGGCCAGACGGGGCCATGCAGGGCGACATGTCAAGTGTAGAGTGTACGTGCGACTCCGAAAGTTTTAAGTTGGCACATTGGCATATAGCCAGATGACATGATGGATTTGCTTTTACGAAACCAAGGAGGATGTCCGTTCTTCTCCGGCGTGACATTTCAATTTCACACCTAGGAGACATTTGGATTCCCCATCACTCTAATCACGTCGTGACACATTGCTCATCCCTCCAACCGAGGATAAGGATCCTGCTTAATATTTCAGGACACTGCGTCCTGTATCTGTGTCGTTGAGCATTTCATAAAAATGAGGGTGCAGACAGAACTAGTCTTGTTGAAGAATTATTACCTTGATCTCCTGGAGTAACATGAATCCCGATTTGTAGGCAACCCGTGTGTTCGCCCCAGCGAATGTGTGCATGAATAAATGCTCTAGTTCTTGTCCCACTTTGCAATGGGAGAGAAGTGCTTCCGTTTCCTCGGCTGATGCAGCAAGCATCGGGGTTGTATACGAAAGCACTACAAAAAATTAAGTTTCCTGGGTTTCGCAAGGGCAAAAAACTCATGCACTACGCTCGCATCGTCTTTCTTGCCGGTTGGTGAGCATACCACATATTGTACATACATCTGATTGGGTATGCGGCAACGAACAGGAAGCAGGAGAAGAATCTGACATGGATGGATGTGTGAGGAGCCTACATTCTCTCCCCTTTTTACATTGTTTGAGAAGAGAATGATAACGCGCTCTAACACTCCCTAAAGAAATACGCAAAGAGCAGCAATCAGTGTATGTCGTGCGAGGTATTAAAAAAGACGTAAGTTCATTTCTATGTCGTTGAACTCAGTCAGTTCAATGCGTGTCTGATTTGTTTGTGTCAACTGGAGGAGTAACAGGAATTTCAAAGAGGGAGAAGAAAAAAAATAAAAATTTAAAAATGTTCCAGTCATGACGTGGAAGAAAAAAAATAAAAATTTAAAAATGTTCCAGTCATGACGTGGATGACCCCGTATGCATTTACAGAGTTAATCAACAAGACACGCGAGCCTATAAGAACAACCAACTGAATGCTTAGAAATGCTTGTTGAGGTTGTGGCTTGAGACTGTAAAATCTGCCCCAAATGTTTTCTCCAAATTATCGTAAGGATCTGTGGTCACTTACAGTTCATTGTCTAGAAAAATGAGATGCAGCTTTTTTGACAATTTTTTTACTGTATTTAGTGGTTTACGAGAGGCCTTCAATATATTCTCGGTATGTGGTTCCATATTCGTATAAAAATTGACTTATTTATCAAATAATGCTATTATGCACTAATCATGTAAAATTTCAAATAAATGTGATTATTGATTCGCCTTTTATCTCTATTTAAACAGAATCATAATGGCAACTGAGACGATGATTAAATTTCTCACTAAGCATGGAAAAAGTCAAAAAACGATTCATGAAGAGATGGTGGCTGTTTATCAGGGTTCCGCACCTTCGTTATCAACTGTGCAAAAGTGGTCAAGTGAGTTTAAGAGAGGCAGAGAAAGCACTGAAGACAACTCCCGCTCCGGCGACCCGGCAACTGTTTGTACGGAAGAAAGCATCAAAGAAGTGGGAAAACTTGTGCTTGAGGATGCCGGAATAAAAGTGAAAATGAGGGCAGAGATCGCCAAGCCTTCAACTGGTACCATTAACACCATTCTTCATGATCATCTTAACCTTTCAAAGGTCAGTACAATGTGGGTACCACGAATGCTCACAGCGTCTCAGAAAAAAAGTGAGAATCGCGTGCTGTAGGAGCTGTATAGGAGATGTGTATTGAGAACCCGGATAGTGTTGTGGATCGCATTGTTACTGGCGACAATTCATGGTTTCACCACTATGACCCTGAATGCCAACAAGAGTCCATGAAGTGGCATAAAAAAGGACTGCTCCTCGCCGAGGAAATTCAAAATCGCTTTGTCTGCCTGGGAAAAGAAGATCATAGCCACAGTTTTATGGGATTCAAAGGGAATCTTGCTCATTGAATACAAAAAAAGGGTGAAACCATCAACGTCACACCCTGCACTTCCAATTTGCATAATTTGCGGGAGGAAATTAATACGAAAAGATGGGTTCAGCTCGCACTGGGTATGTTGCTTCTTGATGACAACGCTCCTGTTCACACGGCGCAAGTTTCCATGGCTGCTGCGCTAGATTGTGGTAGAAGAAATCCAACACCCACCCTACAGTCCAGAGCTTGCCCCTAGTGGTTATTTCCTGTTTCCGGATTTCAAAAAGTGTCTTCGTTGAAAAGGATTTTGGGATGATAAAAAATTCGAGTTGGCAATAAGTCGGTATTTTGTAATTTTTTTTCTTCAGGGTTTAAAAAAGCTTATCTCAAGATGTAACAAATGCATTGGTCTTAGGATAGATTACAATTTAAATTGAATTCGCATTTTGTTTTATATCGACACCGAGAACGCCAATTGTAAGTCGGTTTCTAATAACCAATCGTTTGTACCGTGTGGTTTATTTTTGATCCAGTGTGACCATTTAAATCCCCTGCAGCCATTCAACTAGAAAAGTGATTTGCTCTTTCCCACCAACTTAATTAGAAAGTATTTATGAGCGTGTTCTGCGACCCAGAAAAGTCTAATTTGGACTGTTGTTTCTACACCTTGGATCAAAAATCTTCTTCAAGCTGACCTTATTTCAACATAAACGCATAATGAAGGTAGGGCTTGGGGTTCCGATAAAACTTTACATCGCTCAGTTGCTATGCAAACCACAGCGCACAGTGATGCCCTTGTATGGGGAATACAGAAATAAGTCTGGAACTGTTGAACCTGTTGACCGATTTCGATAAAATGGCATGTAGTATCAGTGCAGTGAGATTCCCCTAAAATGCTACTGTCGAAGAATTGTCGATAAGAAATTAAGGTTAAGGGATTAATTTTTTAGTTAAAAAATTCAAAAAAAAATGAGCGTATGCTGTTTAATTCTTCTTCTTCTTCCTATGGCAACAATCATGCCCCTCCAGTCAGCACGATGCCTCCCCAATTGCGCACTCCAAGTTGGTAGAGGACCTTCTCCATTTGAGAGCACCATTTTAGAATGGGCCGTCTTCTGTTGCGTTGTCGCAATGGCTCTAATTCGAAAACTTTGCGGGCCGGAGCAATAGCCATTTTAAGCGTTGTATCCGGAGACGCTTAACCAGGCGCATGTCGGTCTACAGCCCATAGAGTTCGTCATTATACATTCACTTCCAGCTGTCATCAATGCAAAAAGGACCAAAAATCGCAAGCAAGACTTCTTCCTCGAAAAGACTAAGGGCTTCCGCATCCACTTTTAGTAACGTCCATGTTTCCGCGCAATACACTAGGATGATTAACCTCTTAAACGAAGCTCGCATCATATATTTCGGGATTGAGCAACCCTAGTGTTGCAATTTGCCAACTGCCAGCTCTATCGTAAAGTTTGAAATTTCTGAGGTTATACGTACTCAGAACGTTTTGACATACGAGCGCTATTTGTGTTGTTTACAGTAACTAATAAGATTCATCTCGCCCATAAAATGGAATTATTTATTATTTTTTAAAACTTTTATTTATTATTACATTTATTTATTATTATTTTTTTCTTTATTATTATTTTTTACAACTTCGACCCAACAACAGTGCATCGATGAACTTGATTCAATTTTTGGCGATGAAACTCCACCAAGATCCAGTGTTTATTGATGGTATGGTGAATTAAAACGTGGCCGCCGTGGCGTAGTGAGTAGAGTGCAACGCTCATACGTCGAAGGGTCTAGGTTCGATTCCTGCCTGAACACCTCGAATTTTTCACGAGCTTCTGACAACATTCAGAGCGTAATAACAGTCTAAGAAAGCTTCTCAAACTTCCCCGTTCGGAGTCGGAAAAAAACTGTAGGACTCTTCTACTCGTGAGAGAACAATAGTGCGCACAATACGGGTAGTTCATGAGTAAGCTTGGCCCTGGTTCCTTGCGCCGTCCAATTATTATTATTAGTGTGATGCTCTGTTTGAGACATCGATGTTTTGTGTCCTTCCTTGATGACAGCATGTAGTTTACTTGGCCCTCATTTACTTCTATTCCTGTTGAGTTTATCTGCCTTTGGAAAACATCCTCTCGAGAAATAAGCAAAGTTGTCGAGCACGCCAAGTGGCTGAAAGAGATGTTCAACCAATTTGTGGCAGCCTTCGGGTACACTCTCAGTTGCAGCTGCGTTAGTTTTTTGCACTGTACCTTCAAAATCTGAATGGTTTCGACAGGAGTCTTTACTGTAGGTCGACTTTGTGCTTAGTAAGTTTCTTAGATTGCGCGATAGCCATTTCGTACAGTCCACTGATTTTCGTAATACAACATAATAGGTTGGAGCGCTATTGTGGTTTGAGTCGTGAAAGGATTGAGCTGCCAAATGACACTAAGCAAAACTGACGAAGCAGTTCAATAACTACCACGCGTGATCTGTTAATGGAGAAGAATTGAAAACCAAACCTTGCGACAAATTACCCTAGTCTAAAACTTCTTTCGAGTGTGTTTTTTAACCTATGGAAGGATGGGGACTTCAAGGCTCATTTCGGGGATTTATTCTTAAACTCAAACTCGTGCCCAGAAAATATTTCTTGCGCAAAATTACTTTGAACGCACAAAAGCCGTTAGAAGGCATTTTCAAAAATATTATGCACAATGAAACGAGAAGTTTGATCGACTTATCGCTAATTGAATTAAGAAAACAATGTTCAATTCTCCGAACGACAAAAGCCTTTCAACGATAATTCTCAAACGTACATCCAACTGCTCCTCCAGTTATGTAGACCATTTGTTTCGGAAGTGAAACCTCTTGTGCACAGCTTACATTTTTTTGTTCTTTGAAAATGTGTGAAAATTTGTGGAATACGCAGAATATTTGTCAGCAGTGACACGTTGTCATTTATTTTGTGAAGCATACTGCGTTATGTAATAAATGGGAAGAATTTCAATTTCTCCGCTTCAAGGTTACCGTGACGCGTTTACCTTCAAATCCGCATTCCAACATGCGAAACGATGAAAGTATTCCCCGATTTCTTTTGGAAACCACCTTCTTCCCTTGTTTCTCAGGAACCTGATGCATCCTTAGATACAGGACAAAATCCTTAACTCCGCTAGCACTTAAGTGGTAGCGCATCCCAATTGTATCGACACTCTCTCGTCGAACCTTTGCTAGTTCCTGAGAACAAACCAGTGAAGCTTTCCACAAAATTTAAGAATTCAACTCACACTATTACATTTTTGATTTTGAAAAGAAAAAACAAAAACACTTCAGTCCACATTTCTCTGACATCGATTCAAGTCACCGCTCAGCTGAAGACATCCCGCCGCTGTCACGTCAGCACCATTACATTCTAGTGGAAAAAAAAATTCAAAAACGTATTATCCTCGGCGAAACCACAACTCAAGCCACCTCATATTTTTCTTGGGCACACAACTCCGCTCAAGATGGTTATGAAACACGAAATCATGGCCGGAATAACCAACTACAATGAAGAGTTCATAAAAGGGACTGCCCTCGGGCCAGAAATGTCCGTTAAACTAAATAATACGCAGAGTCCTGCGAGAAGTATCCTCATTGTGCAGCGTCCCAACACCCGCAGAAGGGTGTTGAACCGCAACTTTCGAAAATGGTCGGTCCTTAGCGTGGACTCACGAAGTTTTCCCTTCCGCTTAGCGAAAACAGCCGAAGGATTTAATTATAAGCATTATTCTTCTCTCGCTTTTTTTCTTTTTCCGCATCTTAAGTTAACTTTAATTATCCTGTTAAATAAATGTGAGTAAAACTAGTTGCTCCGACGGAAGACTAAATTCACGCGGAGTTACTTGGAAAATTGCTCTCTGTAGCAAGCACCCCGATTTTTCCTCCTCTCTCTCGGAATCCTCAAGTCTGTTATGGGCGATGTGATTTCCTTCATGAATCATTATTTTAATAGCCAAAGTAAAATATTTTCGTTGAAGCAAGAGACTGTTTAATTGGATTGCAAAGGATTTGTGGATGGGGGTTCATTTTTAATTTTGAAACTTTATTCAAGGGCTGGTCAGTTTGTGTGAATTGAAGCGCACAACGAACCCGGACGGATGACTGTGCCGAGGACTTGCAGTTGTGCAAAAGTTGACTGAATTATTTGTTTAAGTTTCGGAATAAAGATCGACCGGAAAAGAGGTTCTCTGCTTGTATTGCCAGCTGAAATTCAAGATACCTCCTCGTCCTTTTTGGGGGTGTTTGTTGGTGTTGGGTGCTTTTACGTTCGAACTAACTGAATGGAGAATAGTTTGTGATAGGGGCGTTCACATATTTTTGTGATAGCTGCGAAATAAGTGGTTTTGAGGTTAGGTGCTAACCCACAGCTGTTGAAATTTTGTCCCATCCGGCCAGGAAAGGTCGGACTGTCCGCAGAAGTATTTCAAGCAGCTAGAGATGACCTGGTTGGGCGCATACACGAGCTTAATTATATACGGTCAGAGGAAAGTATGCCCGATGAGTGCAATCTCAGCGTCGTTTGCCTGGTCGAGAAGAAAGGAGACCCCTTTGACTACGTCAATTTTCGAGAGGTCAGCCTTCTTCACATCGCCTACAAAATCCTCTCTGCCGTATTGTGTGAGCACCTGAAACCTTTTGTCCACGACCTAATAGATCCCTATCCGTATAATTTCAAGCCACAGAAATCTGCGATAAATCAGATGTTCACTTTACGACAGATCCTAAGAAAAACTCAAGAAGTGCAAATCGACACTCACCACCTATTCGTCGATGTGACAGTGTGGCCGCCGTCGCGTAGTGGGTAGAGTGCGACGCTCACACGCCGAAGTGTCTAGGTTCGATTCCCGGCTGAACACCCCGAATTTTTCACGGCACCACCTCTTTCGAGCTGCTGACAACACTCAAAGAGGAAAAACTGTATAAGAAAGCTTCTCAAACTTCACAGTTCAGAGTCGGCAAAAACTGTAGGTCCCTTCTACTCGTGAGAGAACAGTAGCTCGCACAACACGAGTAGTTGATGAACAAGCTAGGCCCTGGATCCCCTGTGGACTGCCGCTCCAAAAATTATTATATGACAGTGTGCATAGACACGAGCTATACAGTGCCATGTCTAGTTTTGGTATTCGTACCAAACTCGTCAGATTGTGTAGGATGACGATAGAAATCTGTCGCTGCTCCGTCAAGGGCGGTAACGAACTCACTGAAACGTTCAATGTCAAAAAAGGTTTCAGACAAGGCGACCCACTGTCATGTGACTTTTTCAATATCATCCTCGAGAAGATCGTGTGCAACTCACAAGTCAACACCAGAGCAACGATCTTCCAAAAGTTAGTTCGGTTGCAAGTCAACGCTGATGACATTCACGCGATTAAAGGAAGACTGCGAGCCGTCAATGAGACGTTTGCTAGCATCGAAGCGGAAGCAGCTAAAATGGATCTGGTGGTTAATGAAGGTAAAACGAAGTACATGCCGTCGTCAAGGGAGAACACACAACATCGGCATCTCAGACAGAGCGTCACACGACAGAGTGATAGCAAATACTTCAAGGCAGTTAAGGACTTCTACCTCCGCTCCGCAGCACGACCACCGAAATCAAACGCAGAGTGACTTTTGTCAATAGCTGTTTCTTTGGGCTCAAGAGGCAATTGAGTAATAAACCCATCTCTGGAAGGACTAAGCACGAGATTATATAACAGGTTAATCAACCCAGTCCTACCCTATGTTAACGTGACTACCGGTGCCACACAGACACAAGATCTCCTTTATCTGAAACTTGAGGGTTGCCTTCACTTCTTCGATCTTGCCCATCATGGACTCCTGGTGAGAAGGGTTACCTGGAAATTGTACGGCTTTGTTCAAGGCCCAGCAGACTCAAGATCTGTTCGATCAGGGACTCAGAAGAGAAGAAAGCATCAAACGACTTGGCTAGCTTCTTCACCAACTACTTGTTCTCGTTCAGTTTCTTCGGAGTCTCAGCAACCATGCACTCGACCTTAGCCCCCTCACCGAGCACACACACCTTCATCTTTGGACGGGGAATAAACTTTAACTTGACGGTTCCGAAGAAACGCCTATCCTTCTGGGGATCGTAGTTCTTTAGACCGACTTGTAGTTCCACGGTTTCCAAGAAACCACCCTTCTCCTTCATCAAATGCTACAGGGTTGCATTCACGTTTTCATAGGAGGCATCACGGGGCACCTTCGATGGCAAGTTCATAAAATCCGCTCTGCTAGAGGGGTATCTTAGGTAAGCTTCTTTGGGTTTAAGATGTGCTTGAGCAATACAACCCTTTTACGGAATATTACTCTGGTTTTATAAAAGAGCTGATTCATCGGAGTCCTGCTTGGACATCATTGGAAGATGATTAAGAAATCTTAAGAATTTTCGAGGGAAAGGCTCTGCGTGTTATTTTCAGTCCTTTTTGTGCCGATGACACCTGAAAGAGTAGACCACAAACTTTATTTGCGGTAAGGCGACATACGTCTGGTGAAGGGTTCCGGAATACCACCAATAAGATGACCAGACTATAAAGAGCGTATGGAGCGTATTCTGAAAACCCAATAAAGGACGGTCTAAGTTGAGACTGGGAACGCAAATGGAAAAGTTCATCAATCTACTTGGAATGCGTAACTGGGGGCAGCTGACGGGGGTTGGAGAAGCATATTGGTTATCGCCTAGGTCTTCCTCGAACTATTACACCATACAAAGAAGAAAAATATTAAGTCTGGCATGTGTCCACTAGCCGAGAATATAGGCGAAATCCCTACGGCGAGCTCGCGCAGTTATATGATTCTATCCCAATGCACAATTTCCTAAATTTTCAGGTCGAAAGTGAATACATTTTTGAAAGCTTCCGTCACTTAACGAACATTGTACACTCTAAAATTTTATAAAAATTTTGTCATAGAAGAGAGTCACAGCACGTGTCGACGGTATTGTGGAAGGGGTAAAACAGCTGCTCACCGATTTTAAATGCCTATGGAGTGTAAGGAGGAGCGGTATTTATAAACACTTTCTTTTCTGTCTCTTGAGTGTAAATCTAAAAATATCAGATGCACAGATAACATGCATTACCATCCCTAATGAGGGAGGTCTAAGAGTCGTAGATTACTCAAGACTAGGCAGCGCAGTTATCCAAAATCCAAATTGTGATCAAGTTGAAGATCAAGTTCAAGTTTAAGGAAATCTACTCTCCCTGAGTTTGAAATGAGACATTTCTAAAACCTCTGTCGCACTCTGGCGTCACAACACTCGGTTAAGCATCTTCTCACGGACCCGAGAAAGTCCCCAACCACCAGGTCTAGGTCAATAAGTTGAACAACTAGCTTCAGACCAGTAAGTACAATACATTAATCTCCTGCGATATTTGGTTTCACGCCACAGCCACTACTATACTCCTGCAAAGGGTCCTACCTGAATGTCAGGCTGAAAACGAAGTTTCATGGGTTTCTGACCTGCCGTGGCACCGGAATGTAGCCTCTGATCAATCTGTCACAGAGAATTTCTCTTAACTCTTGGGTCTGGTAGCCGCCTCGCAACAATCGGTCTTTGGTACCGTCAATATGTTCGTTGACACTTATGACAGAGTAACCGATTTGATTTTGAATTAGGCGACTCAATAAAATAGTCAAATCATCTAAAATTAGATGCACAATTATCAAACGCATGACTGCGTAAGAAATTGTCAAAAAAAAGCCGAAACTTCAAGATATACCAGGTATACCAGTATGAAAATAAAACACTTATTATTAATGGGAAAGTAAGAACATTTTATTCAAAGTATAGGCCATTGTTTTCTACACATCTTTAAAACTTTCTGGCAATTTGTGAATACCACTCCAATAAAATTGTTCATCTTTTAAAGCAAACCAATCAGACACCCGATTTTTGACCTCCTCGTAGGAATCAAAGTGCTGCTCAGCTAATGTGTGTCCCATCGATGAAAACAATTGGTAGTCGGAAGGAGCCAAGTCTGTTGAATATGGTGGGGGTGTGGGGTATCTGCTCCCAGCCGGTGCATTGTCTTGAAGCAAAATTACCTTGCCCTGTCTTCTGGCCCATTCTGGTCGTTTTTCGATCAATTCATGGCTCAAATTGATCATTTGTTGTCGGTAGCGGTGGTTTCACCAGGTTTTAAGAGCTCGTGGTACAGCACACTTTTTTGGTCCCACCAAACACACAGCATTGTCTTCTTGCCGAATCGATCTGGTTTTGCAGTCGATGTTGATGGTTGTCCCAGATTAACTCATGATTTTTTCCGTTTAGGATTCTTAAAATAAATCCATTTTTCGTCGCCAGTACCAATCCGATGCAAAACCGATTTTCTTTCGTGTCTTTGAGGCAACATTTCACAAGTGTTTTTTCGGTTTTCCATCTTTCTTTCCTTCAATTCATGTGGCACCCATTTTCCACACTTTTTGATCTTTGCCATATCTTTTAAACGGTCAGAAATTGTTTGTTGTGCTACATTTAACATTGCTGCCATTTGCTTCTGACTCAAAGTGTCATCTCCATCCAATATCGTTTGCAATTCGGCGTTTTCAAACTTTTTTCGTGGTCTTCCACGTTCTTCATTTCTCACATCAAAATCATTATTTCTGAACCGTTGGAACCATCTTTTGCATGTTGCTTCTGATAGAGCATGATCACCATATGCCTCGACAAGCATTCGATGCGACTCTGCAGCACTTTTCTTCAAATGAAAACAAAGAATTAATGGTTTCCGCAAATCATCACTCTCTGGTACAAAATTCGACATTTTTAACACGATGAAAAAATATTATGTTGCCTGCTCAATGTTTTGATGTGTACTAAATATTTTTCACAGATGTCATAGCAAACACTAAAAAAAATAAAATAAGGACTCGTTCACAACAAATGTTCCCTATCGAGACATTTGTATCTTGAAGCTCACTTTATACGAGTAAGAGCCCACCATTGGAAAATCCATTTTTCCAGGATTGAATGTGTTTGCAGCTACATATGTTCACAAGTACCATCCCTCAAACCGACCTCAAAAGCTTATTCATCCTGTCCTTAGCAACATATGCCAAAAAGGATGATACCTTGTGTTTACACTTGAACAGTAGAAGTTGTTTAAGCACCGTATGCATTACACTTCGCTCCACAGATGTCAAAGTTCAACTGTATCCTGCGAAATCTGCATCTCTTAATTAGCTTTCCATCACATTCCACTCTAAGACCCATGCTGTATGCATTTCAAAGTTTATTTTACGGCATTTCCACTGAAATATGAGACCCCGCACCCAGTACATAGAAGCTATTTGCACACTCTTCATTCAAACGCCACCTCATTCGGAATCCAAGAGCAAGGTCAAAGCCATGCCGACGCACTTTAAGAATTCCTTACACAATAAAGCAATTCCCGATGAGGTGTGAAGAGTCGCATTTGAGCCGTTCCGACATAATTAAAGCCCGTTAAGATGGCAGCGTGCACTGTGCACGTTTTATGACAACATAAGAAGCCGAGAATTTATGCTAAGTCACCCCTTTTCGCTGCTATGCAAATAAAAGTAAATATGTAGCTCACTTAACGCCCCTAATGGGACATTTCCATCCGCCCGTACACGCTCCCAATTTGCTCAGACGCCGTGTGGCTTGGCTTCCGCATCAATGCGTCGTCTTAAGTAGGCACTCTCCGCGAACACGTCTCACACATGACTTCAGCTTAATTTCAACGATAACACCCTTTCCCGGTCTAAAATAGTTTAGTGAGCTCTCATATCCGGTGAGTGGATTTTAGGTATTTAGTTGATGCCCTTGTTTACACAAACTCAAGACGGGCGTGTGAGCAGCATTCGTTTATGGGACGTGAGTGTGAATCCATGCCGTGACATTAGGAGCACAAGTGATGGCAGCACAAAAATGTGTGCTCGCACTGAGACTCCATTTCGGGGCTTGTTAGTAAATTCGGGGAAGCCATTAAGCACCTCTATAATTCGCTTAGCTGAATTAGCCATAATTTAATGAATCTAATGAAAAATTCATTTGCGCTCCTTCCATTACCATAATCCCGAATCCTCGCCTCACTTGTGGATGCCGCTGTGTGCAAAACATGTGTAAAGGAATCATTGCTCGTTATCAGCTGCTCCCGACACTGGCGGAACAATCCACGATCCTTCGAGATAACGATTAAGTCAAACATGGGATTAAATTAAAGCGAAAGCCAAAGTTAAAGTTAATATTCGCATTCAAAGGCCAGTTGCGAACAACCGCACTATTGTTGCTCTCGCCCCGGCAGACCTGCTAATGAGGTTGTCTGATGGCAAAGTTAGGATACCACACTGTATCGGTGCAAACAATGCATGGGTTGCGGTTGTAGCCACAGCAAAAATTAGTTGTGGTGGTTTTTGTGTTGTGCGGTTGAACTTCATAATGAAACCATACACAAACGTGGGGTTCACACTTGGGTGGGCACTTAGCGCGATAATTGTTTTAATTAAGTTACTGCACCGCCAGTTTAGCAGCAGCTTATATTGGCTGCGAGTAATTTGAAACTGAAGTCACTGCGGGAACGCTGTGCGTCTGCTTGCGGGAGTTCGAATTAAGGGGGGCGGGCAGTTATTTCATTCATTTAAATATTTTATATTTTGTGTAATATCTCGGATAGTCCCTTTAGTTCACAAGACCTCACAGATTTAAAGTGAATTTAAGAAAGCCCTCACAAAAGTAAACGAGAGAGGTAATCTGCAGGTGGAGTAGTGAGGAATGCGATGTGTTCAGTCCGGGATTTGAATCTAGGACCTTTTTCGTGTTGCACATTACCTATTAGATCATGGCGACTACAGATGTGCCTACATTAATAATTACTAATTGTATAGCGCGACAGTCTATACTCTCACGAGTAGGAGGTACCTACAGTTTTTTGCCGACTCTAAACGGCGAAATTTGAGAAGCTCTCTCAGACAGTTATTACTCTTTGGGTGTTGTCAGCAACTCGAAAGAGGTAAAGCCGTTAAAAATTCAAAGTGCTCAACCGGAAATCGACTGAAGATGGATCAGAAATTTTCCCCCAATTGCTCTGAATCTGTTTGGCGCTGGCAGCATCTCTTTTAAGCAGTAACTCAAAAAAACTGCTCTTGAACTTTGTTGCTGGAAGTTAGTAACAAACTTTATTGGATGAAACACATTGAGACGAAACAGTGTATTGTTGTCTTCGGTAAAACCTGGAGTCTATCTAAATGAATCTATACGTCAATGGTGGGACTTCTACTTTCAAATTTCATAGTCGTTTAGTCGTTTAGTGGAAGAAGCTTTCGCAATAGTCTGTCTTGGCTGCAGAAGGCTTTCCTTAGCATGACCGGCTTTGCCTTGATGCTAACCTAACCCGGCTTTGCCTTGATGCTATCCCCCCCCCTCCTATGAAAATCCGGTTCATGGGAAGCGCAATCAAGGCAAACTCCCGACTAAGAATGAATGATATTTGGTTGAACACGCATTGGAGCTTCTATGACACTAGTCTTATGGAAATGTGGTCTGATGCTGGGACATAAACAATTCAGCTGCTTCGCTTACACATATGTTCCCCGTTGTCAAGATTGACTCTGGCCGGAAACTGGACCGAGAAGGCAATGTACATGAATTTTCACGACTCCAAGACGATGAAGGGATCTGGAGCTGGAGCTGGAGCATTCATGGAAAACGACAGTATTTGACTTTCGCTAATTTCGTGTCGACCTCGCAGGCGGAAACGTATGAGGTCCTTATGGCCACGAAGAGAAGGTAGAAGGGGCGAAGTATCACCGCCTATAGCGACAGTCAAGCTGTGCTCTCGGTATTCCTTAATCCTCCAACCACTTCTAATTTAGTTTAAAAATGCAAGTCTTCCCTTAGTCTGGTCGGCGTGCTTGAACTTAATGACACAACCCTATCCATTGCCTGTACAAAATGTGAATACACTGCAAAGCACCTCCTCTGCCAATGTCCCGCCATTGCTCAGATCAGGTGGCGGCTGTTTGACGCTGATGTAATGGGACCTCTACATCAAGGCTCTTTATCAAAGTAGACCAAGAAATTGCGTTAAATGTGGGCTACTGCTTGGTAGGACAATGGACCAATTTTTTAGTCTTTGCAGTGTTTCCAGTGCAGTGTTTCCCAAACTCCAACAAAAAAACAAGAACAGCTTGTATTACCCTGAACACTGCAGTAGCACCAACAGGTTCTACATAGCACCATTATTGTATCTTCTTAGCCACGGTACGTGACTGTCACCTCTCCAGAAGCGTCTAATATTTAGCTTACGAAATGTACGATGATAAGTGGTTGCGTACGGACTCGGTACTGTACTTTGGGAAAATACATCTATCGAGTGTCTACTTGGAAAAAGCTGCTTACATAGAAACGAATTTAGAACGAAAACCCTTTTCTATAAAAGCTCTCGACTCGGTTGGCCTAGCCTTTTTCAATCTGTGAGGGATCATTATCTGGTAACATACCTCATTCGGGTCGAAAGGAAAGATAAAAAATTGTTATTGTTGGAAATCAAATTTTGTTAACACTGTCATGCACATGATTGGAGTGCTTTCACTGTGTGTACTACGACCTATACTATTCTCAGAATATGCACTATTTTTTATGGTGTTTAACTCTTTCTTCAATCAAGGAAAAAAAAAGTTTTGGGGAAGCAATTATCTTTAAAATATGTGGAAATACTAGGCTTAAGCTTTTTATCAAATAATACTGAAAAGTATTCGTTTCCTCAGTTCTAGCCAGGTGTCACTTTTAAATGATTTTTTTTTGTAGCCTAAAATTGTTAGAACTGATTCAATTTGTAGACTTCGAATTATTGTTTGAATTTGCAGTTCTTTTACTTATACGTTATTGGGCGCGCAAGTAAAACCAAGTTGGTACCAAGATTACATACCAGGTGTACCAGTATGAAATGAGGGTTTTTTTTTAAATAGAACACTAATTATTAATGGGAAAGTAAAACAATATTATTCAAAGTTTTGGCCATTGTTTTCTACACATTTTGACATTTGGCAATTTGTGAACACCACGCCAATAAAATTGTTCGTCATTTAAAGCAAACCAATCAGACACCCAATTTTCGACCTCCTCGTAGGAATCAAAGTGCTGCTCAGCCAATGCGTGTCCCATCACTGAAAACAAATGGTAGTCAGAAGGAGCCAAGTCTGGTGTTACGGCGGGTGGGGTAGCTGCTCTCAGCCAAGCGTTTTTATTGTATCCTGAACCGGTTTTGCTTTGTGTGCAGGTGCATTGTCATTGAGCAAAATTACTTTACCGTGTCTTCTGGCCCATTCTGGTCGTTTTTCAATCAATGCATGGTTTAAATTGATCATTTGTTGTTTGTAACGATGAGTATTATAGGTTTCACCAGGGTTTAAGAGCTCGCGTTACAGCCTTTCTGGTACCACCAAACACACAGCATTGGCTTCTTGCCGAATCGATCTGGTATTGCAGTCGCTGTTGATGGTTGTCCCAGATTAACCCATTATTTTTTCCCTTTAGGATTCTTAAAATAAATCCGTTTTTTATCGCCAGTAACAATCCGATGCAAAACCGATTTTCTTTCGTGTCTTTGAAGCCAAATTTCAAAAGTGTTTTTTCAGTTTTCCATCTGTCTTTCATTCAATTCATGTGGCACCCATTTTCCAAACTTTTGGATCTTTCCCATAGCTTTTAAACGGTCAGAAATTGTTTGTTGTGCTACATTTAACATTGCTGCCATTTGCTTTTACCTCAAAGTGTCATCTCCATCCAATATCGTTTGCAATTCGGCGTCTTCAAACTTTTTTGGTGGTCTTCCACGTTCTTCATTTCTCACATCAAAATCATTATTTCTGAACCGTAGAAACCATCTTTTGCATGTTGCCTCTGATAGAGCTTGATCACCATATGCCTCGAGAAGCATTCGATGCGACTGTGCAGCACGTTTCTTCAAAAGAAAACAAAGAATTAATGGTTTCCGCAAATCATCACTCTCTGGTACAAAATTCGACATTTTTAACACGATGAAAGAATATTATGTTGTCTGTTCAATGACTTGATGTATACTAAATATTTTTTACAGATGTCATACCAAACAAGCAAAAAATAAACAAGAGCTCGTTCACAACAAATGTTTTCTATCTAGACATTTGTATCTTGACGCTCACTTCATATACGTATAGCTGTGTCTACGATAAAACACTTCACTCAATAAGTCCCGGGATTGACATATAGGGGGCACCACTAACACAAAATGCACATTGTTTTCAGCAAATACAAATATTCAAATGATACAAATGTCAAATTATCATGACAATCTAACATTTCCATTATTTTTTATAGAAAGATTTTTCCTTGGCTTCAAAATAGGCGATCACCTCCTCATTTGAACCATTTTTTTTCCGGAGAGCACCTCTTTGAAATTTGAAAGGAGTAAGAAGTCGCTGAGGGCCAGATCTGGAGAATGCGGTGGGTGCGGAAGCATTTAAAAGCCCACCATAGGTAGCCAACGACTTGTGACACGGTAAATGTGGTGGATGCGAAAGCAATTAAGAGCCCAATTTGTGCAATCTTGTCATGGTATCCAACGACTATTGACACGTTGCGTTTTCCTGGTGGAAGACTGCTTGTTTTCTTCATATGAGACTGTTTTTTTGCAATTTCTTCCTGAAATCCACCAATTATACCATGTTCTATTCGCTGTTGATCCTTTTACCTTTTACTTATGGGCATGCGAAATAGTGTTCACACTGCCTATTGATGTCTTTAAGGTGTCAGGTATCTCACGCAATTTCAATTTAAGGTTTTCCAAAACGATTTTGTGAAATTCTTTGACGTTTTCAGGTGTAACCAGCTCAATTGGCCTTCCAAAGCGTTCAGCAGCGTTTGTGTCTGTATGACCACGTTTAAAATCAGCATACCACGCTGTGGTCACCGTGGCGTAGTGGGTAGAGTGCGACGCTCACACGGCGAAGGGTCTAGGTTCGACTCCCAGCTCAACACCACGGGACCACCCCTTTCGAGTTGCTGACAACACTCAAAAAGTAATAACTGTCTAAAAAAGCTTCTCAAATTTCGCCGTTCGGAGTCGGCAAAAAACTGTAGGTCCCTTCTACTCGTGAGAGAACAGTAACGCGCACAACACGTGTAGTTGATGAGCAAGCTAGGCCTGGTCCCCCTTTGGACTGCAGCGCCAACAATTATTATACCACCCTAAGACGACGTGGCGCTTTCTTTTCATCCTCTTTTGCTGGTGCAAATTGAGTAGGTCGCATTGGCACTATTCTTCTTCAAATATATGGCTTTTAAATGCTGTGCGCACGTTAGGAACAGGCGAACACAAGAGATGCCTTCAGAGCAGTATTTGACATTGCTAAAGCTAAGGTCTTTGCTGTAAAGACCTATTAGCGCATATTAGAGAACATAAAAAAATTCTGCGTCAACAAAACAATGAAAATTGGCTAGGTTGTATTTATATGGGTCTTTGGTCTTTGATCTTTACCTACATCGTTTTTTTGAACAGGTACCTATTTTAGCTAAGACTCTGTTATCCTCCCGCCTCTACTATACCCTAAGATCTGTTACATCCAAAACCGAGTTATACCCAGGGCCCTACTTAACCTAAATTTTAGATATTGCTAAAGTATAGATATGTCCAAGCCCAGAGTCATGCTAATACCAGGGAGCTGCTATGCCTAAAGCCCTACTACACGCAAAGCTTTGTGTACAGGACTCATTCATTCCAGAGACCTACATTACCTAAATATCTTATGTGTTCACATTTCTTTTATAACTTAAGCGCTGCTATTCCCAGTGTCTTATTGTGCCCAAGGTTTCAGCATGACAAAACCCTTCCAAGCCAAAGGCTCTACTAAAATCAAAGTCCTACCTTGCCCAGGGACTAGTATACCCAATGCTCCACTTTAACTGTCTATGCCCAAATCTATATTGAACCGCCACCGAACAACATCATATTTCTAAACAAACCCACCTCTGCAAACGCCACGGTTAAAAAATACAATTGAAGCTGTCCCTAATTTTTAGGACTCTTTTCTACTTCATCGGATGGCGCTACAGTCCGAGGTGGATCTGGGACTCAACCAACATGCCTCTCCAGCTAGCACAAAGTCCTGCCAGCTGCCTCCAATTGCGCACTCCAAGTTGGTTGAGGTCCTTATCCACTTGTGTGCGCCATCTCAGTCTAGGACGTCCTCTGTTGCTTTGTCCCTGTGGTTCGGATTCGAAAACTCTTCGGGCTGGAGCAGTGCTGTCCATGCGCTTTACATGGCCTAGCCACCTTAAGCGTTGTATCCGTAGACGCTTGACCAGACTCATGTCGCCGTACATCCCATACAGTTTGTGGTTGAATCTTCTCCTCCAGATGACATCAACGCAAACAGGACCAAAAATCGAAGGCAGAACTTTTCTCTCGAAGAGACCAATGGCTTCCTCATCCGCTTTATGTAGCGTCCAGGTTTCTGCGCCGTAAAGCAGGACTGGGATGATCAAGGTGTTGTAGAAAGTCACTTTGGTCGTTCGGGAGAGGGCTTTATTACTCAATTGCCTCTTAAGCCCAAAGATACAGCGATTGGCAAGAGTGATTCTGCGCTTGATTTCGGTGCCGATGTTGTTGTCCCTATTCACCGCAGAGCCGAGATAGACGAAGTCTTTAACTACCTCGAAGTGTCTGCTGCCCATAGTGACGCCCTGTCCGAGACGTCGATGTTCTGCGTCCTTCTTCGATGACAGCATATACTTCGTTTTGCCCTCGTTTGCCACCAGTCCCACTTTAGCCGCTTCCGCTTCGATGCTAGCAAACGCCTCATTGACTGCTCGCTGAGTTCGGCCGACCACGTCATTGTCATCCGCATAAGCTAGCAGTTGAACGAACTTGTTTAAGATCGTGCCTCTGATGTTGACGTGTGAGTTCCGCACGATCCCCTCAAGAATGACGTTAAAGAAGTCGCATGACAGCGCAGAGCAGAAGCCACGGTCAAAAAAGACAATTAAAGCTGCCCCGACTGGCTCGGAGCGACTTGTTAGAATTTGCTGATTTTTAGGACTCTCTTGCCGAACAAAATTTTACGGGAATAAGATTGCCGCTGGGAGCCCCCCAGACTCACATTCGGGAAATGCTATTGAAATTTACCTTTTTAAAGAAGGTTATGTTCAAAAATAAGCATTAATTGATTTATTTCCCTCTTTACGAGTAAGTACTCCGCCACTGGCATATCCTTCCAAAAACCATCTCCAATCAAACTGACATTGACCTCAAACAAAAAGAACATATCCGCCTTCACTTCTACAAACTTTTGTATGGACCTACCATATAATAGACCGCCTCGAGTGGCACTCTGTGTTTAGTAGTACACTCATCAAACTTTCCACACCCGTAAACAACGCCACCGCAACCAGCCTTATTATGCAGACACAAGGCAGCACGGAATAAGAGCATTTCTTTCAAATTAGAACCTCATCAACATCTCTCTTCAGGCAAAGCCTAACGCTGATCCGCCGAATCAGTGGCAAAATTATTCACTTTATCCACTCCTCGTGGGCCAATCGAACAGAATCAATCCCGCATGAGCGTATTAAAACGTCCTTACCAACTTTTCGACCGCTCATTGTCATTCAAAGCACAAATTACCCGGAGCCGGGCAGATGGGGCATCGAATATAACGGAATGTTTTCCGCACTAGAACAAAAATCCAAAGTTATGATAAATTTACTCAACGCATGGTCATCGACCATGTCATTATGTTTCCATGAAATATTCATGAAGCAACTTAGCGCCGTCCGAGTATCCTTTCATCCGCAGTGTCGGAGGGATGTGAGCCAATGTAGTTCGATGCCACGACAAGGACGGCGGAGTTCTCTCATCTTCAGACTATTTATATTCTCTGACAGCGCACAATATCAATAAAATGTGTCATGGTTTGTTATGTTGTCGGGGGTCCTTTGGCGCACATCATACGTGAGTTGACACAAAAGAAGACGCTGCTACCCTTTCGACCTCTGGCAAGCGTGCACCGCGAATAGAAATCAATTTGCGAGAGTGAAGCATTGTGTGCAGCCATCCGCAAAATGTGAGCGAAGGACCCGTCTGAAGTCGCTCTCTTTGACCGCACCCCTGAGAGCACTTCATTTTGATAAATGACTTCTTGGCGACGGATTATGGCACCCACTCGACCGACGACGCACAGCCCGTACAGTCATGTGCACCGCCCCGGAAGGATAAAAGGGTAATTAATATTTTCAAAGTGCCGCCTCCGAGTTGATGTCAACTCCCTCGTCCGAGGACACCTGTAATTTGGCGGGGGTCCGCTAAAGCGAGCGGTGGGCGGAGACGACTAATTAGGGGCGATCGGTTGTGATGTGGTAGGACGCGTTGCGCCACCAAACGTACACACAACACCCTCTGGCGAATAATTGCGGGTTTGGGAACGCGGGATGGCTTTTGGTTTTCGGGTCGAAGGCAGGGGTGTGGGGAGCGTGTTGCCTTGCTATAATGAGCAGTGCTTACAGCTGAGACTGATGTACCGCAGCGAAAGTGGAAGCAATTAGATGGTGCGTGTGCTGAAGATGAGAAGGAGCGAAATATTGCTCGTTCTCTGAAGTTTTCGTCGTTTGGATGTCACTTTGTCACAACAGCCCTTGTCAGTCGGTGTTCTGAGCAAACTGCATGTCACCACAGTTTCAAGAAAGCAATTAAATTGCGCTTTTCCAAAGGATCTCGGCTTTGGCGATGGAGCGATGCATCTCTCATGAGTGGCTGCTGCAGCAAAGTGAATCCTCTCTCGCAGAAGCCATTAGCTTGTCCTAGAAAAGCATTTCCACTGTGCTCGTTGCAATGTGGCCTCGTGTAGCCTGATTTCGTCGGGTGATGAGTGTCGCTTGCCCATTTGAAAAGCAACCCTTCCGAGCTATCAAAATGAGGCCATAAAGTTCGCTGGCCCTGCCAACAATCTTCATGTGAAGAAAGGGCTTTTACAATAATTTCTGAATTTTAAAAAGAAAAATCCATTTTCTACATTCTCTGCAAAATATCCATTTATAAGATTCTCGAAGCTTTCGTGCACATGCAGTCTATATCTTCAAGGAACCCTGACAAGGAGATGGTCTACACGGCCTCCCCTTCCACCAGACGTCAGAAAAAGAAATCCATGACTCTGAACATTTGACACGAGGAACAGATGTGTATGTATGGGCACAGACTTTTCTGAACGACCTTAAGGGCATTCACCAAATCGGATAAATGTTCACGCGACTTGCGTCCACTTTGTAACATACTAAAGGAATTCTTGAGAGTAGTCATAAAATGACTTTAGCGACTTCGTGTTTCTTTCAGCTCAACTTTTTAATTCCAAATCCTCTTCTTCCACACACGCCGGTGAAACACCAGCTCCAAAGTAGTGCTCAGACACCAGACATAGCCAAGTTATGATCACCAGCTGAAGCAACATTTGTCTGCAATTTTTTCTCCACTTATAACGAGGTCAAATAAGTGGCCGCCGTGGCGTAGTGGGTAGAGTGCGACTCTCACTCGCTGAAGGGTCTAGGTTCGATTCCCGGCTTAACACCTCGATTTTTTCACGGCACCACCTCTTTCGAGCTCCTGACAACACTCAAAGAGTAATAACAGTATAAGAAAGCTTCTCAAACTTCGCCGTTTGGAGTCGGCAAAAAACTGTACGTCCCTTCTACTCGTGAGAGAACAGTAGCGCGCACAACACGAGTAGTTGATGAGCAAGCTAGGCATAGTCCTCTGTGGACTGTCGCGCCACCCAATTATTATTATTATTATTAAAGACCTCAATTCCGCATTTTACTTCAGTATGTTGACCGCCTAGATCGAGTACCATCACACCTTTTGACTGTTTTCTCAAGAGATATGTAAAGGCTCTAAGAAAAATCAAACGATTCATATATTGGATGCCAACATTAATCCTGTTATTCAGTATTAATGCTGAAATGGGTAGCCCAAAATCAGATCGAATAGACCACCATAGACGTTGCCGTGATCAACATTTACATGGTGACATTTTGAAACTATAAACCCCATGAACACTTGACACTCTTAAACTGATATGGTCACGTATGTAGGGACTTTCTTAGCTTTAAAATCATTTTTCTTGATTAGTGCTACAGTCCGCGATGGACCTGGATCGCATCAATGGCCTGCTTCAGTTGCAGTTTATGCCCAAAAAAGGACATGTTCCGGCGCGTTCGCTTTGAAGACGAACTAACGTCTCGACACCCATTCAGATGGGGACCTCGTTATCGATTGCGAATCCGCCTGCAGAAATAAATCTAGGAAGAATGACAAACGGCGTAGGGGTTGGATACTAGTAATTTTAAATTTCTAATAAAAACTAATTTTAGGTATGGGAGAACTAGAAAATGCAGGCGAATTTACTTAATCTCACGATTCCTCAAATGATTAATCAAATGGCCGACCGCGACGCGTCCGCCCTGAAAGAAAGAAAAAAGCCTGAAAAGAGAAGATCAGAGCCCTACCTAGCGTTAGAAAATCTAAGCCTTACTCAGCAAGCAAGATCGAATGGGCGGCAAGAACCCGAGAGCTACACAAAGGTGGGGCGCTCTGAGCAAATGTGCCACCCTACATGCTTTGATTTTTGAAAGCATAAATATATGTTACCGGGTATACCGGTATGAAGTGAGCGTCAATATACAAATGTATCGATAGGGTACATTTGTTGTGAATGAGCCCTTCGTTTTTTTGTTTGTTTGCTTTGACATCTGTGAAAAATATTTAGTTTACATCATGTCGTTGAACAGACAACATCATATTTTTTCATCGTGTTAAAAATATCGAATTTTGTACCAGAAAGTGATGATTTGCGGAAACCATTAATTTTTTGTTTTCATTTGAAGAAAAGTGCTGCAGAGTCGCATGGAATGCTTTTCGAGGCATATGGTGTTCATGCTCTATCAGAAGCAACATGCAAAATATGGTTTCAACGGTTCAGATATAATGATTTTGACGTGAGAAATGAAGAACGTGGAAGACCACCAAAAACGTTTGAAGACGCCGAATTGAAAACGAAATTGGATGGAGATGACACTTTGAAATTGTCATCTGCAAATGGCAGCAATGTTAAATGTAGCACATCAAACAATTTCTGACCGTTTAACAGCTATGGGTAAGATCCAAAAGTGTGGAAAATGGGCGCCACATGAATTGAATGAAAGAAAGATGTAACAACCGAAAAAGCACTTGTGAAATTTTGCTTCAAAGACACGAAAGAGAATCCGTTTTGCATCGGGTTGTTACTGGCGATGAAAAACGGATTTATTTTAAAAATCCTAAACGGAAAAAATCATGAGTTAATCTGGTCGCCGTGGCGTAGTGGGTAGAGTGCGACGCTCACACGCCGAAGGGTCTAGGTTCGACTCCCAGTTCAACACCAATTTTTCTAATATTTCACGGCACCACCTTCGAGCTGCTGACAACACTCAAAGAGTAATAACTGTCTAAGAAAGCTTCTCAAATTTCGCCGTTCGGAGTCGGCAAAAATTGTAGGTCCCTTCTACTCGTGAGAGAACAGTAGCGCGCACAACACGAGTAGTTGATGAGCAAGCTAGGCCCTGGTCCCCCTTTGGACTATAGCGCCAACAATTATTATTATTATTATTATAATCTGGGACAACCATCAACATCGACTGCAAAACCAGATCGATTCGGCAAGAAGACAGTGCTGTGTGTTTGGTGGGACCAGAAAGGTGTGCTGTACCACGAGCTCCTAAAACCTGGTGAAACCGTTAATATTGATGGCTACCGACAACAAATGATCAATTGAACCATGCATTGTTCGAGAAACGCCCAGAATGGGCCAGAAGACACGGCAAGGTAATTTTGCTCCATGGCAATGCACCTGCTCACAAAGCAGAATCGGTTCAGGATACAATCAAAACACTTGGCTGGGAGCAACTACTTAGCCCGCCGTATTCAGCAGACTTGGCTCCTTCCGACTACCATTTGCTTTCATCGATGGGACACGCATTGACTGAGCCGCACTTTGATTCCTACGAGGAGGTCGAAAATTGGGTGTCTGATTGGTTTGCTTTAAAAGACGAACAATTTTATTAGCATGGTATTCACCAATTGCCAGAAAGGTGTTCAAAATGTGTAAAAAACAATGGCAAATACTTTGAGGAAAATGATTTTACTTTTCCATTAATAATTAGTGTTTTATTTTCAAAAACAAAAAACCCTCATTTTATGCCGGTATACCTGGTACGTTGCCAGAGGAAAGTGTTGTTATCTCTGTCATAAATTTTATTTTCATCTGGGCAAGTTTCTTGACTTCTTGAATCTTTCCATATGAATAATCAGTAGACAGAGGTTCCTCCTTAATGCTCCCTCTGCCCCTTTTTAACGCATTTGCCTACACCTGCATGACTGATGTCGCAGAACCGACATCTGGTCATGAGTAAGTTGCTGACAGTTTTCTTTGTTCATCATCTTCCTCATTTCAAGTTGTTGCAAGACGAAAAACCTTCAAGCCACTAAAACTTCCGCTATCCAATCCAACTCACCAGAAGTTATTTCAAAGCGCAACCAGGAACATGATCCAGCCATAATAGAATCATGCGTGAGGCCCGCCTCAGCATTGTGACGAAAAGGACATCTATACTACGTGGCGAACCCATCGAAGTGTAACCCATTCTATCTGTGAAACAATGCCGACATACATTTCAAATTTGAAATCACAATAATTAATTGCAGTTCACGCAACATCATTTGCAAAGCTAGCACAATTCTATGAAAATAATCACATCTACGGTGCTCGTAGTAATCCTCCGAAAAATCCTCCAATCATTATAAATTGAAAACTGTTTTAATCCCGGCTCAAATTTTCAACACCACATTTTGCGCAATGCCAGATTGTGGTTTTTTAACCGTTGCCAACACAACCGTAATAAGCTCTGTGAATTTGTATTCCATTTCGCAGACGCACGGATGCGACTGTATGTGGGCACCTAATATGTGGCACGGCCTCCAGTGGTGGTGCTAATTTTAATCTATTACCAAATTATTACAAAGCAGCTGACATCAGGGCGTGATGATAGTTTAGTCTCTGTGGCTATGATGGATGGCTGGACGGTAAGCATGGGAACGGGATGTGACTGGGTGACAGTTAAGGACTTGAAAGAAAAGGAGGTTTGAGAACGAGGATGTGGGTAATAAACTTTAAATCCCCTACAAACCTATTTCGGAAAGGATGTCAAATTAGTTTAGTGTTTTTTTTTTTCAACAAACAACGCCCAGACTTCGTCAATCACAAAGAAACACATTTTTAATTGAAAATCATCCTGCCCGTAGCGAAGGTAAGCAAACAAGAAATTCAAAGCATTTGCAATCACCACCAGCATTGTCATTACCACACGTCCATGACCTAACGACCGATTCATTGTTAATCCGTGTACTTACCTCATTACCCACATATCGAAGCGCCTCGAACCAGTCGCCGGTGCCCGTGCTGGGCAAATTGAATTTGAAACTCACTGCCAGGATCGCCCACAAAAGCAGCTATCATCGATTCGGTATTGTGAATTATTGACAGCATGCAGATTTATTCGATGGCAATTTTCCTGCTATTTCCGGCATCCTCTTGCCGGCGAGCAAATGCGCGGATGTGGAAAAATCATTGCACTGTATGTGTTGATTTAAGACCCAGCTCAGATGCGATGGTGAGAATTTTCTATTCGACTGCATTCGAAATGCGCTCCGGAGGCGGTGGTGATGATGGCTCTTTTCTGCTCTCCCTTCCTCAATCAACGGTAATTAAATGGTTGGGGCTTATCTGCTTTTAGCGCTACCCCTGGAAGTATTTGACTCCCACCGAAGGCATGAAGAGCAGCTCGTGATGCTGGGCGCTTGTTCAATTGGAGCTTAGCGCTCATAAGCAGCAGGGGAGGAGGAAAAACCGCCCGTCAGTTGCCTTTTGTAACACAAATGCATTAGCAGGATTCTGCAAATTCTTGAGATTTTATTGAACACGTACGTATGTATGTGCATTGTGTGCTGATGCCAGCTGAAATTATTCACGAGAAGTTGTGAAGAATATCAATGGACGGCAGGGCACACACATGCATTCAGGGCAGCAGGAGGGATGATGATGACGTAGTTACTGGGGCTCCTTGTTGAAATGTGTTTAAGTGGCAGGGATGCACACTCTTGAATAATTGGTTGGCTTTCATGGCAAGGTTAAATTGCACGAACTGAGAAGAAAAATGCATTTGCATTGAGTATTGCATACGTTTTGTTGATTGGATCGACCTTCTTCTATTAGGACAAAGGACACATTTTTGTATGAGTGCTGGCTCCCTGTGTTTGATTTTTGTTAAAGAAAATAAATATGTGCATCAACTTGTGTATATCTCAAATCGTGTTTCTACTCATCTGAAGACCTCCACTTCTCCTTCTTTTCATCATCATTATCATCATCGTCCTTAACGCTCATGTTCCACTAAATGCATCTTGAGGGCAATGCTTGCACGAGAACCCTCCAGGCCGCTCTGGAACGCAGTGTACTTTGAAACAGTGACTCATAAGGGATAATTCATGGGGAAGTTTTAATTTCATTAGGCTCGTTTTGACAGATCACATGTGAATTTTATGAAACCACTTTGTCCGTTTAACTCGGTATCCTTCAGCTAGTTATGGTAGATAGGCAACGGCATGTCCGAATAAGCTGCATTATGGAAATCCGCTGTCTCTGAGGAATCCAGATAATGTGACTGGGTTCTATGAATCATGTCTCAAGAATCACATTCGTAACACTATTTAAAAACTGATGGAGAAAAAACCATCTTGTGGTGGAATGGCGGCTAACAGACCCAGATTTTAGGGAGCCTGTCTGGTGGTGATGTGGTCGCCGTGGCGTAGTGGGTTGAGTGCGACGCTCACGCGCCGAAGGGTCTAGGTTCGACTCCCAGTTCAACACCAATTTTTCTAATATTTCACGGCACCACCTCTTTCGAGCTGCTGACAACACTCAAAGAGTAATAACTGTCTAAGAAAGCTTCTCAAATTTCGCCGTTCGGAGTCGGCAAAAAACTGTAGGTCCCTTCTACTCGTGAGAGAACAGTAGCGCGCACAACACGAGTAGTTGATGAGCAAGCTAGGCCCTGGTCCCCCTTTGGACTGTAGCGCCAACAATTATTATTATTATTATGTCTGGTGGTGATAGCTTGACCAGAGGCTATATTCTGGTACCACTGGAGGTTCGAAGCCCCTGGAACTTCGGTTTCAGCCTGACCCAGCGGTGAGCAACCTAGAGCGAGGATCGTGGCGGCTTTGATTTACCACCAAACATCACGGGTAGAGTCGAGGAGAGTGTCCGGTGCTGACTTGCCAAGTTGCTTGTTTACCCAAGAACTAGGCAAGGCGGTTAGGTTACTTTCTCGGATCAGTGGGGAGTTGCACTCTCCACAGGGCGCTACGACCAAGAGAGCGGAAAAAGGTTTTAGGAAGGCATCAAACCAAGGAAGGGGATTGTCCCATTCTAGTATTTATGTAACTACGTAACTAAAATGGACCCCGAGATATAAGCCGTAAAGGCAGGCGATCATGAAAAACCAAAACCCCAAATCTGTCTGTGAGGCATGTTATTAAGCAAATTACGATGCTCATAATCGATCTGCTAAAACCATTAGTGCCAAAACCATTCGCAAGTTGAGGCCCAGTTTACCATGAAATGGTATGAAATGAGAGTTTGTTTTTGAAAATAAAACACTAATTATTAATGGGAAAGTAAAACAATTTTATTCAAAGTTTTGGCCATTGTTTTCTACACATTTTGACCGCCTTTCTGACAATTTGTGAATTCCACGCCAATAAAATTGTTCGTCTTTTAAAGCAAACCAATCAGACACCCAATTTTCGACCTCCTCGTAGGAATCAAAGTGCTGCTCAGCCAATGCGTGTCCCATCGATGAAAACAAATTGTAGTCGGAAGCAGTCAGGTCTGGTGAATACGGCGGTTGGGTAGCTGCTCCCAGCCAAGTGTTTTGATTGTATCCTGAACCGGTTTTGCTTTGTGTGCAGGTGCATTGTCATGGAGCAAAATTACCTTGCCGTGTCTTCTGGCCCATAATGGTCGTTTCTAGATCAATGCGTGGTTCAAATTGATCATTTGTTATTGGTAGCGATCAGTATTATCGGTTTCACCAGGGTTAAGCAGCTCGTGGTACAGCACACCTTTCTGTTTCCCACCAAACACACAGCATTGTCTTTTTATCGAATCGATCTGGTTTTGCAGTCGATGTTGATGGTTGTTCCAGATTAACTCACGATTTTTTCCGTTTAGGATCCTAAGAATAAATCCGTTTTTCATTGCCAGTAACAATCCGATACAAAACTGATTTTCTTTCGTGTCTTTGAAGCAAAATTTCACAAGTATATTTTCGGTTTTCCATCTGTTTTTCTTTTAATTCATGTGGCACACATTTTCCACACTTTTGGATATTTCCCATAACTTCTAAACGGTCAGAAATTGTTTGATGTGCAACATTTAACATTGCTGCCATTTGCTTTTGACTCAAAGTGTCATCTCCATCCAATATCGTTTGCAATTCGGCGTCTTCAAACTTTTTTGGTGGTCTTCCACGTTCTTCATTTCTCACATCAAAATCATTATTTCTGAACCGTTGAAACCATCTTTTGCATGTTGCTTCAGATAGAGCATGATCACCATATGCCTCGAAAAGCATTCCATGCGACTCTGCAGCACTTTTCTTCAAATAAAAACAAAAAATGAATGCTTTCCGCAAACCATCACTTTCTGGTACAAGACTCGACATTTGTAACACGATGAAAAAATATGATGTTGTCTGTTCAATGACCTGGTGTATACTAAATATTTTTCACAGATGTTAAAGTAAACAAACAAAATAAACGAAGGGCTCGTTCACAACAAATGTTCTTTATCGAGACATTTGAATCCTGACGCTCACTTCGTACTGGTATACCTGGTATGTTTGTAATTTTGTCGATTCTTGATGTTCTTAATTCTTACTCATTTTCTTGCCAGTGTCTCTTAAACATCTTTTGTTTTTAGGTCTAGGTGTCTCTTTATCCTTTTCCGAATCAAAAAATATCATTCTCAGAATAATAAACACAAAATTCAATTGGGATAACTTTGAAATAACGAGCTGACATTTAACTTTTCCGTTCACAATAAGTTTTAAAAACACAGGTCACAACGAAACTCGTTTCAAATTACGCGCTGCCCGTATCGAGTTGAATAATACTCGATTGCTTCAAGTTACGCGCTGGCACTCCAGCACCCTTGAATTTGCGTTCTATTTTCAGTAAATGGGCTCTTGAAATTAAGGTGTTTTCTCGTGAAGTTCTCTTGAGCGATGAAGTCCATATCTAGTGCAGCAAATAAGTTTGTAAGCAAAATGGCCCAAGTACCGACGTTGATGGGCAAAATAAATAGCAGTAAGAGTTACTGTAGCTTTCTTTAAAAACAAAGGAAAGGTGTGGCTCATGGGTAGGGGAAGTTTTTGCTTTAAAAATAGGACAAACCAGAAACTGGCAATAAAAACAATTCCCGCGTCATGTAAGCTAACTATGTGCTCCTTAAAATTAAGGAACTACCATGAGGTCAACTTGAATCTTAACAAGATCACGCTATCAGCTATTCAAATAATAAACCAACAGACGCGACAAAAATAGTTCTGTAAAGACCGTAGGTCCAGGTTCTATTCCCGGCTGAATACATCGATTTTTTCACGGCGCCACTCAAAGAATTACTGACGGCAGTCAATTTAGAGTAATAATTATCTTCGCCGTTCGGAGTCGGCAAGAAACTGTAGGTCCCTTCGACTCGTGAGAGTAGAGTTGCGAGAGTTACGAACTCTGAGAGTAACACGGCAGGAGAGAGTACGGTAGTACAAATGAGTATATCATTCATGCATTTTGATCACGTGATCATGACCTGAGTGGGTATGAATGGTTTCCTTCAAGGTCTCACTTACGGTACCAACAGTAATGCGGTGCAATGAAAAGATCAGCACGTGTTCTGCCTAATACCGTCTCCGCATGAAAGAATAAGACTAAAATAGTATCAAAGTTGCTCTCCTTCATACAGCCTCTCTTGTAAAAAATCTGTTTGAAGCGTGGGTGAGGTGTAATGGTTGGAAACGACAAAAATGTACAGCCCAAAAGGTGAACCCAAAAAGGAAGACAATCAAAATTTGTAAAAAAGTTATTTGTATTTTTTTTTTAAATAACAAAATAAAAAACTTAATTGAACTAAATTCCACCCGTGTTCGTAATTCACGCACAACACGAGTAATTGCTGAGCAAGCTAGGCCCGGTCCCCTGTGGACTGTCGCTCCACGCAATTATTATTATTATTATTATTGCAGACCTTAATTCCATATTTTACTTCAATATGTTGACCGCCTAGATCGAGTACCATCACACCTTTTGACTGTTTTCTCTAGAGGTATGTAAAGGCTCTAAGAAAAATCAAACGATTCATATATTGGATGCCAACATTAATCCTGTTATTCAGTATCTATGCTCAAACGGGTAGCCCAAAATCAGATCGAATAGACCACCATAGACGTTGCCCTGATCAACATGGTAACATTTCCAAACTATAAACGCCATGAACACTTGACACTTTTAAACTGATATGGTCACGTATGTAGGAACTTTCTTAGCTTTAAAATCATTTTTCTTGATTAGTGCTACAGTCCGCGATGTACCTGGGTCACAATTTGCACAATCTCTCGCCAGCTGCCTTCAGTTGAGCACTCCAAGTTGGTTGAAGTCCTTCTTCACTTGTGAGCGCCATCTCAGCCTAGGCCTCAACCTCTGTTGAGTTGTCGAAATGGTTTCTAATCGCAAAGTCTTCGGGCCAGAGCAGTGGTGTCCATACGCTTTACTTGGCGACGCTTAACCAGACAGATGCCTATGTAAAGTTCGTCGTTGAATCTTCTGCTCTAAAAGTCATCAACTTAAATATAATAATCCGAAATTCAGAACCAAATTCTGAAAACTTCCAATACCCGGATATAATGTCAAAAACAAGTAACAAATGAATTTCAAAACGAGACATTTAGAGTAGAAAACCTAAAACTAAAACTGGTCCGTCTTTAAAAAACTGGTTTCAGTCAGATTTCCACACTACTGTAGTTCAATGTTAGACACAAGAACGACATTTATCGCCTATATGAAGATTTAAGGAACACTTGTCTGCAGGCGAGCTTTACCACCGTAGTGCCGTACAGCCTTGGTGGTAGATTGTATCCTTCTGGCCAATAAGTGTTAAAGTTCTCATGGATGTCGGGGAAACATTTCTTAGTTCAGTATGTTGTGAACTGAACTCCTCAAGTTCCTGATAATTGGGTTATGATGGGTACGAGGGTTGCCTTTTATATTTCAAAATTAGAGAACAAAAACAAATAATAATCATCGAAAATAGCTTTATTGTTTTTCAAAATATTCCACATTAAAATCTATACACTTTTGCATGCGTTTTAACCAATTGTCGAAGCAGTTTTGCCGCTCTGATTGAGGTTTTTCCAAAACATGCATTCAACCACTCCTTCAGGTGTCGAAAAACGTTGACCTCTCAATTTATTTTTTACGTACGGGAATAAAAAGAAGGCATTCGGTACCAAATCAGACTATACGGCGGATGACTCATCAAATCGATGTTTTGAGCGTTCACAAATGCAGTTTTTTGAGCCGATGTGTGAGAGCTCGCATTGTCGTGGTGAAGAGTGATCCGTCTTCGGCGGTTGGATTTCCTGATTTCTTGCAAGACAACTGGCAAACAGGTGGTTGTGTTCCAGTCAGAATTGACTGTTCTGCGTTGATCTAGTTGTACGGTTGCGACATGTCCAGTTTTTCCGAAAATGCAGGCGACCATTTGATTGGAAATGCTTCGTGCGCGGCAATTTTTTTTTGTATTTGGCTCATTTTGAAACACCCATACAGTCGACTGCTGTTTACTTTCGGGCTCACAAGTGTAAATCCACGATTCATCACCTGTCACGATGTTATAGACGTGTTTCGAAGCACAGCGATCGTATTTTTGGAGCATTTCTTTAGACCAATCGACACGAGCCTTGTTTTGAGCAATTGAAAAATTGTGTGAGATCCAACGCGAACAAATTTTTTGACAGTCAAATGTTCATGCAATATTTAGTGTATGCTGGTCCCACTAATGCCTAAGGTTGTCTCAATCTCACGATAGGTCACATAACGATCTTTCAATATTAATTGGCTCAGTTGGATATTGAGACGGATTTGTTGATTTTGATTTTTCTATCATCATTCTTGAGAAGAAGTGGTGGCGGCTGTAGCGTAGTAGGTAGAGTACGACGCTCACTCGCCGAAGAGTCTAGGTTCGATTCTCAGCTCAACACCAATTTTTCGAATTTTTCACGGCACCACCTCTTTCGAGCTGCTGACAACACTCAAAGAGTAATAACTGCCTAAGAAAGCTTCTCAAATTTCGCCGTTCGGAGTCGTCAAAAACCTGTAGGCCCCTTCTGCTCGTGAGAGAACAGTAGCGCGCACAACACGTGTAGTTGATTAGCAAGCTAGGCCTTGGTCCTCCTGTGGCCTGTCGCGCCATACAATTATTATTATTATTATTGTTCTTGAGAAGATCACTCAAAGTTCACAAGTGAACACCAGAAAAACGACGACCCTCAAGCTTTTATCCAGCTTCCAATTTACGCAGATACCATTGACGTGATTTGACAAAGACAGCGAACAGGCATCAAAATCAAAGGGAGAGATGGGTCTGGTGAAAAACGAGTTAAAAATGAAGAATATGCAGTCATCAAAGAAGAATTCACAACATCAACGTCTCGGAGAGAACTTGGTATCCAAAACAGTAAGCTAGTCGTTTGATTTGTTTTGGGCCAATATCCTCTCTCGACAGATTGATGCCACATCTGAATCCTTCTTGTCTTACTTAGAACGCCAGTCAAAAGTCTATTTTTGATCTTGTTTGCGTCGTTTGTATTTGTGGGAGAAGGTTTATCAATTTTTGACTACCGACTTGAACTTGTTCCCCTTCTAAGGAAGAGCGTTGGAATTATTAGAAGGATTTGGTAGTTCGAAGAGCAGTGATATTCAGCCACAGAACAGAACACCATATTTATTTTTATGAATACAAATTTCGAAAAATTAGAAGATTCTCAAAATTAAAGCAATCCTTTGACGGGTTATTCAAAAAGTAATGCAGGTAAGTCAGTGCACAGAAAATACAAGATCCTGAGTTTAATTAACTTTTCAAAACTAAAAGCCGACTTCACATTACTTTATTTCTTGGTCTTATTCACCACACTGTTTAAAGTCGAATGCGCACATTTGCCTGCAACGCTCCGAAGTTAGATGCCTTACTTGTCAAGTTTAGTGTCGTTCAATGGAATACCACGTTAGTGTTATTAAAAGGCAGATAGCGCTTACAATCTTCGCCACAATATAGATGGTGTTAACAATTAAAGGTTAATATAAGGCTAGAAACCTTCAACTACCTCAAAACGCCCACATCACCTTGTTTGCGTCGTGTGGCAATTTTCCCAAAGCACCACAGTTTTTGAAAACTCTATCCTACACTTTTTCTTAAATATTCTATTTTAATTTTGTGTTTTTTCGGACTTCGTGAATTCTCACCATTGCCAGGATAACAGTGAGGTTTCCTTGAGGGACACCTATCGACTGTCTTTTTCGTCGCCGTCCACTTTCGTTCAGGAGAAAATTTTGGTCTTTTGCAAGAGCACTCAAAAATGTACATGCACAAATCCGCTGGAAAGGATGATATCCCCCCGTTCTTCTGAAGAGGTGTTCTTCTACGCTGGCAAAACCACTGTGGGCTCTATCCGAGTAAGTGGAAAACAGCATTTGCCCAGCCCGCCCTTAAAAAGGGCGAACCATCATCACCCACGTCGTACACAGCACTTAAGTGCTTTCTTTCCAAGGTCATAAAAACGCTGATAAATCGTCAGCTTATGAAATATCTTGAAACCCGGAATCTTCTTAATGGTCGGCAACACGGCTTCCGCAGCAACAGGTGAGTTGATGGCATAATTAAAATAATAATAATAATTGTTGGCGCGACAGTCCACAGGAGGACCAGGGCCTAGCTTGCTCATCAACTATTCGTGTTGTGCGCGCTACTGTTCTCTTACGAGTAGAAAGGACCTACAGTTTTTTGCCGACTCCAAACGGCGAAATTTGAGAAGCTTTCTTAGACAGTTATTACCCTTTGAGTGTTGTCAGCAGCTCAAAAGAGGTGGTTCCGTGAAAAATTCGAAGTGTTCAGCCGGGAATCGAACCTAAACTTTTTGGCGTGTGGACGTCGCACTCTACCCACTACGCCACGGCAGCCACCTCACCGAAAAATGGAAATCTTTGTACAATGTAGGAGAAAGCAAGATCGTTGCGCTTGATACTTCAAAAGCATTGGACAGAGTCCGGCATTAGGCTCTCTTGTCGAAAATGCGTGCTTTTGCGTGCGTCGATGAATCTCTTTTTCAATGAATTAACAATTACCTTTCGAACTGTTCAGTACAAGTTGTATTGGATGGGTTCAAGTCTTATAGTCACCATATTAATGCTGGTGTTACCCCAGGGCTCCGTTTTGTCTCCGACACTCTTCCTGATTTTTATAAGTGATCTCCTGTCTGTCATTTCTAATCCAACTCACTCCTTCGCTGATGACGGTACCCTCAGCTTTACATATTCGTTCCTCGGCTCTCGTCCCACCTCTTCGGCCAAGGACTCGGAACGGCAGAGTATGTTAAGCTCATTAAATTCCGATCTTGAAAGAATAATTGATTGGGGTAAAAAGAGTAAAGTGTAATTAAATGCTTCCCAAACTTAGTGCTGTCTACTGTCACTCAAGTGTTCTCAAAACAACTTCCCATTATATGTGAATGGCTCCTACGTTGTTGAAACCGAACGACTTTCCATCCTCGGTATGTGCTTCAACTCAACACTAAGTTGGAACCATCGCATACTCGAGACCTCCAAAAATGCAGCGAAATGTTTCTTAAAGCGATGCAAGAAAGGTTTCACCCCTTTTGACCTGGCAACAATATCTAAGGCGTACATCCACCCAATGCTTGAGTATAACGCTTTTATCCGGTCTGGTGCTCCTATGAACTCTCTGCACCTACTAGATAGAATACAACAGCGAGCGATATTAGTAATAATAATGCAGCGAACTCAATCAACTAACTATAACATCGACGAAACGTTGCTTCTCTATCACTATGAACTCTCGCTATTTCAAGAAAAAATGCTCTAATGAGTTAGCAAACTGCATTCCTACCCTTCATGAATTCATCCGTAATACCCGCCTCGCTAGAAATGCTCACCCGTTCAGCCTTAAGCCCACCTTCAGACGAACAGTCAAGTTAAGAGACTTCAGCCGCACAACATGACTATGAAATGCTCTTCCCTGCCTAACTTTTACCCCCATTACAATCCACCGCCCTAAAAAAAAACCGATTTGCATCGGTACCTCTTTTCCCTCTGTTTCTCTATGCCTTCGGGCCGTGCTGTGACTTAATTTCGGTTACTTAAGGGTATAAACAATCCTTTTAGTGTAATAAAAATACAAAAAACAAGGAAATGTCATTTAAATCGACTCAAGCAAAAGTTTGTATAAAGTTCTCAAACGAGTCATAATCTGTTCAACGGACAACGAAAAAATGACAAATTCCTGTAAGGACCTCACGAAATGCAAATATTCACATACTTCCCTTCATGTTGAAAATGCCCTGAATGAAGAACGCGGTCAAATTAAGTGCGCTTACGTTGCACGCCCCCAAGTCCCAAGGGAAGCAATTAACAAAAATGTACTTCCCCAGACAACCGTACCACATGTCTTCTCCGTGCTATGTGGTTGCATCTGTCAATATCGAAAAGGAAAAATTAACTACATACCTGCACTTGCAACGCAAACCCACCTCACACCCCAAGACAATGTTAACAAAACACAACGGTCAACCAGACATCAGTGTGCGCTCGCACACAAACACACGTCACTGCAACTGATTAAAATCCCACCGAACAAGATGCCGGAGGAGTTTTCAACCGTAAAAGTTTGGTTATCCTTTGTTTGGTTTACTTGGGAACTTCATTCCGCAACCCTCCTACACGCATGCAGACACCGGTCGTCCACTCGAGAGGATACACCCAAGCGCATCCGGAATACTCCAACAAATGCAACCAATAAATTTCTAATCAGATTTTGTAATCACCAAGTTCTCACCGACGTGTGCGAGGGAAGGATGGGAGGTTGTATTATGCACACACGAAACACCTCAAGTGGCAGACCACCGCCTCCGCACTCCCGCACTCAGGGCGCACTGTGGATGTCTTAAGACAATTGATTATTTATTGCCTGTCAATTAAAGCGAAACGAGGGTGCAGCTTGGAGCATCCACGACCTCGTTAAGGATTCTGCAGGGATTTTGCTTTATTATCTTGTTTTCCCCGGATTGCCGTCATAGTTCTGACACTGCGCTGTAAATATCGCAAGTTTTTCAAATTTCAAATTCAAACAAGGAGGTGTGCGAGCGGTTATTTATTACCTTGAGGGGAAACTTTAGTTTTCAGATATATCTTCATGGGGCGGCCGGGGAGTTTGGGAATATCCGCCAACCACTATCGATCATTGTAAGTCCTTGTGGGCGGTACAAAGCTGAAGCTTGTGTTGCATAGAACTGGTTTTCCTGTCTTGATGTGACCTTTCTGGCCGTGTTTGTGATTTTCGAAACAACTTTGACGTTCTTCCGATCTCCCCGGGGACCAAGGGCACAAAACTGTTTGATTAAGTGCTTCACACCCCGGCGGCACATGCATGTGTGGATCGATGGTTGTCATTAATCAAACTTCACCCAGGGTGCCCTGCGGCCGAAATGCACACAGTCCCTAATAGGAGTGCTTCATTTTCGTCATGATGAGTGTAATTATGGAACGGCAATTTGGCTTTGACCAGACTCATACATTTGGGGGACTCCATTCTTCTGTTAATCGGTCTTTGTTAGCTCCACTCTGGGGCGGCATTGTGTGGCCCTTCGTTTCTGAAAGTCGTGTGGTCGGCCGATTATGCAGGCATGCGGGCATGTTGAGTATTAAGTTATTTGGAAGAGAATTTATTCTGTTGCCACATCGTTGGTCTCTCGGAAGTCATGGCAGACTGTGCAAGCCTATTATCGTCATCAACAGCAGCAAGTGTGGTGCCTGCTGCAGTGTTGTTGATGCGGACAAAATGCATGTGCTTAGTGCACGGCTGATTGAATGAACTGTAAGTGCTGTATCGGTTAATGATTGATGGTGTAATCATATTTGGGACTGAGTCGGGTACAGTGTCGTTATCGGTCTCTATTGTGGGGCAATGTTAGTGACAATCGATAGAGCTCATTTTTGCCCATCTTAATATCTTGTCTAAAGTCTAGCAGCAATGTTTGAAAGGACGTGCTGATGAGATGAAATGCAGGTGGAAATCTATTTGATTCCTGTGACGTGACTCGTAAGCCAATTCATTAAATCCGTTTCAAGATTTTGGCAATTCAGAATAAAGGGCTTTCGGGATTTTCGGCATTTCGGAGTCTTATACATTTCCTGTTTTGATAACATTTCTTAATTGAAGTCATCTCGAGACTTTGGAAAATTGGTATTATTGTTGCGATTTCATCAGATTTCTTTAACTTTTGGTAATTTTGCCACCTTAGCCCTGTAGGCCATTTCTTATTATTTCAGGTTCCAGACATTTCCTTCTTTTTAAATCAGCTTCTTGAGATTTTAGTAATTTGGAATCGTTTGTATTTAAGGCATCTGGATCTCAATTGTCAAACGTAAGGAATTTTTTGATCTTTTGATTTAGGCCATCCTTGGATTTGAATATTTCGGGCCTTTAAGCTTTTTCAGATTTCGGTCGTTTCTTATTTATAATCATTTCGGGACTTAAGTCCTTTCTATTACATCTTGACTCTGACCATTGTAATTCTGGGCTGTTTACCAGGTATACCCGTATGAAGTGAGCGTCAAGATTCCAATGTCTCGATGGGGATCATTTGTTGTAAACGAGCCCTCATGTTTTACTTATTTTAAGAATCCTAAACGGAAAAAATCCTAAGTTAATCTGGGACCACCATCAACATCAACTGCAAAACCAGATCGATTCGGCAAGAAGACAATGCTGTGTGTTTGGCGGGACCAGAAAGGTGTGCTGTGCCACGAGCTCCTAAAACCTGGTGAAACCGTTAATACTGAACGCTACCGACAACAAATAATCAATTTGAACCATGCATTGATCGAGACACGACCAGCATGGGCCAAAAGACATGGCTAGGTAATTTTGCTCCATGACAATGCACCTGCACACAAAGCAAACCCGGTTCAGGATACAATCAAAATACTTGGCTGGGAGCAGCTACTTACCCCGCCGTATTCACCAGACTTGGCTCCTTCCGACTACATTTTGTATTCATCGATGGGACACGCATTGGCTGAGCAGCACTTTGATTCCTACGACGAGGTCGAAAATTGGGTGTCTGATTGGTTTGCTTTAAAAGACGAACAATTTCATTGGCGTGGTAATCACAAATTGCCAGAACTGTGGTCGAATGTGTAGAAAACAACGGCCAATACTTTGAATAAAATGTTCTTTATAATAATTGTTGGCGCTACAGTCCACAGGGGGACCAGGGCCTAGCTTGCTCATCAACTACTCGTGTTGTGCGCGCTACTGTTCTCTCACGAGTAGAAGGGACCTACAGTTTTTTGCCCGACTCCGAACGGCGAAATTTGAGAAGCTTTCTTAGACAGTTATTACTCTTTGAGTGTTGTCAGCAGCTCGAAAGAGGTGGTGCCGTGAAATATTAGAAAAATTGGTGTTGAACTGGGAGTCGAACCTAGACCCTTCGGCGTGTGAGCGTCGAACTCTACCCACTACGCCACGGCGACCACTAAAATGTTTTTACTTTCTTTCCCATTAATAATTAGTGTTTTATTTTCCAAAAAAGAACGGTACACCTATGGGTATTTTGCAAATTAATTTTTTTGAGGGCTTAAAACAGCTTATCTTGATATGTAACATATGCATTGGAGTAAGGGAAGATTATATTGAAAAATAAAAACAATTTGAATTCGCATTTTCCGTCATATCGATACCGAGAATATATTGAACACCCCTCGTAAATCAATCATAAGATATTGCTCCAAAAATCATCCCCATCGTTTAAAATGGATTGAGTCTTAATTAACCAATCGAATGCAAAGAGTTAATATCAATATTTTTACATCTAATAGTACATCTGTAACTTCATGTTTCCCACAAGGTAGGCCCCTTGTTATTACTCCATTTTTTAAAGTGGCGCTACAGTCCACATTGGAACCAAGGCCTAGCTTGCTCATCAAGTGCTTGTGTTGTGCGTGTTACTGTTTTCGACGCTTAGAAGGGACCTACAGCTTTTTACCGACTGTGAACGGCGAAGTTTGAGAAGCTTTCTTAGACAGTTGTTTCTCTTTGGGTGTTGTCAGCAGCTCGAAAGAGGTGGTGCTGTAAAAACTTCAAGGTGTTCAGCCGGGAATTGAACCTAGACCCGGCGTGTGAGCGTCGCACTCTACCCGCTACACAACGGCGTCCACTTTCACTTCTATTAATGAGATTCCCTCTTTATTCCAATTTGCTAACTGCCTGCTCAATGCAGATGATCTTAGGATTTATAATAAGATCCAATCAATAACGGATTCCTTACAGTCTCAGGATGATCTCTAGCTTAGCCATTCATTTGAACGTATCTAAGTACGTTTTTTTTCTCTTTATATGTTGGGATAATTTTTGGTCCTGTTTGCGTTGATGGCATCTGGAGGAGAAGATTTAACGACGAACTCTATGGACTGTACAGCGACATGCGCCCGGTCAAGCGGCTAGGCCATGTAGAGCGTATGGACACCACTGCTCCGGCCCGAAAAGTCTTTGAATCCGTGCCATTGGGACAACGCAACAGAGGACGACCTAGAATAAAGTGGCGCACACAAGTGGGGAAGGACCTCAACTAACATGGAGTGAGCAACTGGAGACAGCTGGCGAAAGATCGTGCTGGCTGGAGAGGCATGTTGGTTGAGGCCCAGGTCACCCCGGACTGTAGCGCCACAAGAAGAAGAATTAACTTTAATCAATTTGAGTACACTCTTAACGGTCTTCATTTGAAAAAAGTATTACAAATTAAGGACCTGGAAGTAGTCCTCGATTTTAAATTAAATATCATTACCCATGTTGATTATGTTTCGATGAAAGCGAATTTGATCCTTGGATTTATTAAATAACACGATAAGGAGTTTTCGAATATTTTCACTCTAAAATGTCTCTATTTTTCATTGGTCAGATAATCTCTCGATCGATATTGCATTCTTTGGAATCCATTTCATAACAATGCTGTTGCATGCATATGAATTATTCAGCGCAACATTACTCGATACGTCTTTAATTAATTTTGTTGAAATTAATAAATGACATCGTATAGAACGAGATATCATCTATTTAACGTATTCCCTATCTTCCTCGTAAATATTTCTCATTAATGTTCATTCGGGACATTATCACCTCTTGAATTAATTGTTCTCTCCTATTGAGTCAGATAATTTTTTAGGTTCCAACAACTAATCCAAGTAATCGTGTTCTCTTTTGTATAAATAGTCGTCAAACTAATTATGGAAAAAATGAGCCATTATCGCCTTCTACTCGTGTGGTTAACTTAGCTTGTAACGAGATAAATTTCTTTAAAAGTTGTTGTAGAAATGTATTTAAAGGAAAAATAATTTCTTATCCCAAAAACTTTAACAATTAATCATGTTAATTGTAATTCGTAGTCTAAGAGAACAAATCGAATTGATGAAATAAACATAAACAATGCAATTGTTCCTCCAAAGTAAACGGTTCGCATATCGACGAAAACTGTATTTTAACTGATCGCGTTGGACTGCATGAAATGAAATAGCGTGGTAATCCCACATCTGCCACGCAAAAACACCTTGCTAGGAATGCCCACCAATTCACCCTCAAGCCCTCTTTCGGACGTACAGTCAAATTCAGAGACTCGTTCTTTAGCCGCACTACACGAACCTGGACTGCTCTTCCCAGCTCGATTTGTCCTCCCCATTTTTTTTTTTTTTTTTTTTTTTTATAATTGACGCGTGCAAAAGGGGTTGCGAGTACCCTTAAGTGACCGGATCAAGTCACAGCACGGGCCGAAGGTATAGAGGAAGAGAGGGAGAGGAGATACCGATGCACATTGGTTTTAAATGCCTGTGGATTGTAATGAGGAGGAAAAATCGAGCTGGGAAGAGCATTCCAGATTCGTGTAGTGCGGCTAAAGAACGAGTCTCTGAATTTGACTGTACGTCCGAAAGAGGGCTTGAGGGTGAATTGGTGGGCATTCCTAGCGAGGCGTGTATTGCGGGTGAATTCTTGAAGGGGAGGAATGCAACTGGCTAATTCATCTGAGCATTTTTTGTTAAAATAGCGATAAAAGAGTGACAACGACGCGACATTACGTCGGTGTTCTAACGAGTCAATCGACTTCGCAATATTACTGTCACCTATAAGTTTTATCGCTCGCTTTTGAATTCTATCCAGCAGGTGCAGGGAGGTCTTAGGAGCACCTGACCAAATAGGAGCGTTATACTCAAGTTTTGGGCGTATGTAGGCCTTGTATATTGTAGCCAGATCAGAAGGGGTGAAGTACTTCTTGCATCGTTTAAGGAAGCCTAGACATTTCGCAGCATTTTTGGCGACCTCAAATATGTGATCGTTCCAACTAATTGTTGGGTTGATACACATACCGAGGATGGAAAGTCTTTCGGTTTCAACAACACAAGTGCCGTCCATGGATAACGGCTGATTATTTTGTGATCGCTTTAACGACAGTAGACAGCACTGTGTTTTGGAAGCATTAAATTCCACTCTATTCTTATTTCCCCAATCGATTATGCTGTCAAGGTCGGAATTTAATGTGCTTAACATACGCTGCCGTTCCGAGTCTAAGGCCGAAGTTGAGGGACGTGAGCCAAGGAACGAATATGAAAAGCTGAGGGTACTGTCATCAGCGGAGGAATGAATAGGATTAGAAGTAACAGACAAGAGATCATTTATAAAAATGAGAAAGAGTGTCGGAGACAAAACAGAGCCCTGGGGAACACCAACATTAATATAGTGGATATCAGACTTGAATCCATCCAAAACGACTTGTATTGAACGATTCGAAAGGTAATTTCTAATCCATTGAAGAAGAGACTCATCGATCCCAAAAGCACGCATTTTCGACAAAAGAGCCTGATGCCAGACCCTGTCAAATGCCTTTGAAATATCAAGCGCAACAATCTTGCTTTCTCCTAAATTGTGCAAAGATTGGTTCCACTTTTCAGTGAGATATGCCATCAGATCACCAGTGGAACGGTTGCTTCGGAAGCCGTACTGCCGGTCATTAAGAAGCTTCCGGGACTCAAGATATTTCATAAGCTGACGGTTGATCAGCGTTTCCATGACCTTGGAGAGAAGGGACGTTAGTGCTATGGGTCGGTAGGAGGTGGGTGACGAACTTTCGCCCTTTTTAGGGACGGGCTGGACAAATGCAGTTTTCCACTTACTCGGAAAGAGCCCTAAAGAGTAGGACAGATGGAAAAGCTTACGCAGTGGTTTTGCCAGCGTAGAAGAACACCTCTTCAGAAGAACAGGGGGTATACCATCCGGGCCAGCGGATTTGTGTATGTTTAGATCTTTAAGTACTCTTGCTACTGTACGAGTGCGAAAATGGATTTGCCCCATGGAGAAATTTACGCTCTCAAGTACAGGCGGGGACAAAGTGCTATCTGGCAGCGTTGAGCTAGCTGCAAAGTGTGCAGCAAGCAGATTAGCTTTGTCCAAAGAGCTGACAGCTGGAATGTCATTGCAAATGAGCGTTGGGATCGAAGACGAGGCTGAATTCCTTATGTTTTTTACGAAAGACCAAAAGCTTCTGCTACCCTTGGGGCATTGTAGAACTTTTTGCCTCAACTTTTGGTCAAAGGAGAATTTAACACGTCTTATTAATGCATTACAGTCATTACGGATCCGTTTGAACTTTTTCCGGGCTTCCTCAGAAGGGTTGGCTTTATAATCCCGGAAACTCAACTCTCTCATCCTGATAGCCTCTTTGCAGCTCAAGTCAAACCACGCGTTTGCCTTAGGCTTGATGCTCTTCACTCTGTGAGGAATGAAGGACCTCATGCCCAGCGAAATAATGTTTGTGATCGCATCAGTAGCGGCATCCACGTCACTATCGAGGAAGCATAGTGACCAGTTAAAATTCCTAAAGAAGTTGTTAAGTCCGCTCCAGTTGGCTTTCTCGTAGAGCCATACTGTTCTTTTCGGAATTTGTTCTCTAACTGTGTGGGAGGAGTACGAGAATTTGGCTGACACGACACAGTGGTCGGACGAGCCTAGAGGCGACAATATATCAATTGAATATTTTTCCGGATGAGAGGTGAGAAACAGATCCAAGGTGTTAGCGGTATGATCTGCAATGTCAGGTATTCGTGTTGGCTCATTCACAAGCTGGGTTAAATTATTTACCTCAGCGAAGATTTCAACATACCTTCCTTCGGGTGTTGTCTGGCCTGAATGTCGAAGCCAATTAGAATTGTGTACATTGAAATCGCCCGCAATAGCGATTTCAGTGTGAGGATACAGGGATACAATTCTTGTAATGGAGTCGGACAGCGCATCAAACTCGTTATAAGTTGAGTTGCTGTCCATGTTTGGACTTCTATAAACAAAGCAGTAGTGGATTAAATGCTTACGGACAAAGAGTTTTAACCACAGAAAATTAAATTCCGGATTGGAACAGTGGCCATATTGTGGTTGAATTTGGTAAGCAACGTCACTACGCACATAAATGGCGAGACCGCGGTGTAAAAAGAATAAGGGCACCAAGCTATATCCAGGCAGGTTGAAATCCGATAAATCGGTATTCTCACCCACCTGTGTTTCACTCAGCGCCAAGACAGCTGGTTTATGGCGGGAGAGGTGGACGTAAACGGCAAAGAGATTTGTTCTCAGTCCGCGAATGTTGCTCACGTCAACACGAAATTGCCCCCTCATATCAGTCTTAGGCATGTGAAAACCAACTCCGACAATGCAGTTGGTGAAAGTGAGCAGAGTTACAATCCTTCTTCTTCTTCTTCGGATGGCGCTACAGTCCGGGGTGGACCTGGGCCTCAACCAACATCAACCAACATGCCTCTCCAGCTAGCACGATCTCTTGCCAGCTGTCTCCAATTGCGCACTCCAAGATGGTTGAGGTCCTTTTCCACTTGTGTGCGCCATCTCATTCTAAGACGTCCTCTGTTGCGTTGTCCCTGTGGTTCGGATTCGAAAACTCTTCGGGCCGGAGCAGTGCTAACCATGCGCTCTACATGGCCTAGCCACCTTAAGCGTTGTATCCGTAGACGCTTGACTAGGCTCATGCCGCCGTACAGCCCATACAGTTCGTGGTTGAATCTTCTCCTCCAGATGCCATCATCGCAAACAGGACCAAAAATCGCACGCAGAACTTTTCCTCATCCGCTTTTAGTAGCGTCCAGGTTTCTGCGCCGTAAAGCAAGACTGGGATGATCAAGGTGTTGTACAAAGTCACTTTGGTCGTTCGGGAGAGGGCTTTATTACTCAATTGCCTCTTGAGCCCAAAGAAACAGCGATTGGCAAGAGTGATTCTGCGCTTGATTTCGGTACTGATGTTGTTGTCCCTATTCACCGCGGAGCCTCGTTTACCACCAGTCCCACTTTAGCCGCTTCCGCTTCAATGCTAGCAAACGCCTCATTGACGGCTCGCTGAGTTCGGCCGATCACGTCAATGTCATCCGCATAAGCTAGCAATTGAACGGACTTGTGGAGGATCGTGCCTCTGGTGTTGACGTGTGAGTTCCGCACGATCCCCTCAAGGATGATGTTAAAGAAGTCGCATGACAGCGCGTCGCCTTGTCTAAATCCTTTTTTGACATCGAAAGTCTCGGTGAGTTCGCTACCGACCTTGACGGAGCAGCGAGAGTTCTCCATCGTCATCCTACACAATCTGACGAGTTTGGTAGGGATGCCAAATCTAGACATGGCACTGTATAGATCGTCTCTATGCACACTGTCATACGCGGCCTTGAAATCGACAAATAGATGGTGGGTGTCGATTTGTACTTCTTGGGACTTCTCCAGGATCTGCCGCAGTGTGAAGATCTGGTCGATTGTGGACTTCCCTGGCCTGAAATCACACTGATAAGGATCTATCAGGTTGTTGACGAACGGTTTCAGGCGCTCACACAGTACTCAGACAAAATCTTATATGCGATGTTAAGAAGACTGATCCCTCGGTTACATTACAATCCACAGGCATTTAAAACCAATGTACATCGGTACCTCCTCTCCCTCTCTTCCTTTATACCTTCGGCCCGTGCTGTGACTTGATCCGGTCACTTAAGGGTACTCGCAACCCCTTTTGCACGCGTCAATTATAAAAAAAAAATTGACAGTAATTTATTTTAGCTCACTGTTTTGAACTGCAGGAATTCCAACCCGCCTATTTTGTTTAAACTTTTCTCAACTCCAGATTGACAGTTCTTGTTAATTCCATAAGGAATTCTCAGCCTGAATCGGAGATTTTTGTACGCCGTAGCTCTTTCCAAATTCTATTTAAATAAGATTAAGAAACGCTTTTTCGAAAAACTCGGTTTCCTGATTAATTTTACCCAAAAATATCGAATTTCACAGACAAGGCCAGATGTAAGCATCCCTTTCAGGGAATTATGAAGAACATAATTTGACTTAATCCAAAGGGCACCATTTGCTGGCTTAAAACTACAGCCGTGTGTGCCCTCCTATTGAATTCAACACGAATCCTTAATAAAATTTAATCGCACCCAAATCCTGGTCGTCCTGCAGAACGAGAGAGATCGAGCTATGAAGGTGGACACAATTTCTGGCCCCTTTACGACATACGGGATTAACCGTCTCCATTTGTATGCAGATGTCCTTTTAAGAATCAATTTTCCAATGGAATTTCTCGCTCAATCCAGAATTCGGTCCATGTATGCATAATTCTTCTCAATTCATATCGAGCAGTCTGCTGAGCCGTTCAGGAGTCAGCCCACCCTCCAGAAGACTGCTGCCTCGCTCCCCTATCTCTGCCTTGAAATTGTCATAAAATTCCATTATTTTACTGGGCATTCCTGTCAAGAGGCGTTGTTTGGAAAACACCGATAATTCCGAGAGGGGCGTGGGGGGAAAATGAAAATGTTTATCTGATTAACCCTTTTCGATATTCTATTAGAGACACTATTTGGAGAGTGCCTGGATCTCTGTGTGTAGACGTATCTGCTCTGTCTTCGAGGTCCTGTCTGCCCCCCATAAATTGTCCTCATCGACACACATTCTTAGCCCTCAATCAAAATGTTAAGTAGAGCCGATAACAATAATGACAATGGCTATCGGCTGGTTGATAATCCATCCGTATGACACAACAAGCACGGTGCGATGGCAAAGGCCAGAAAAGCACACACTGGAGTTCACCCACATGCCCGCACACGAGTGTAATCCACCCCTCAATGGATTTCCAACATAAAATGTCAAAGTTTACGGGGTTTTTGGTTAAAATTTTGCGGTGACTTCCCTTGAACCAGGAGCTGAAGCAGAAGCAGAAGCTGAAAGGGAGCCGTGAACAGCGCTTGTTGTCGACGTTCCACGGTGGTGGTGGGTTGCTGCGGGGACTGGAACTGAGGTCGGCTGTGGACTAGTGTACTTTTAGAGTATGAAACCGTTGTGTGGCGTGGACTCTTTGGGTTGATGTTGATAAACGTGATCCTTATTACTTTCGATTGGATATGTTGTGCGCGCCATAAGTGCCATATGAATGAGTCCTCTCGGTTGTGCAGCATCGACATGGTGATGGGGCATGAATGAGAACGAGTTCGACATAATAGAGATGACCATTAGCCAGGAGTTATGCTATGGCGTGTGCAGTGTTTCTAGTCACCATGTAAATAAACCGAATGTGCTGCATGCGTGTGTTGCTGTATTAAAGTCTGATGAATGCTGGCATTGACCAACGACCCAATGAGCTAGAAACATGACATTGTTATGGAGAACAAGGGATTAGAATGAGAGTGTAAATTGTGTGTATTTGTCGGCTGCTAAGCATATGTATGGTGCGTACAGGTTTGTGTATATCAACGCCTGATGAACGTTTAACATGGCCAGAAGCAAATACAGTCAAACAACGGACAAGTATATTTGTCTGTGCTGCTGTTAAATTCAGTGAAGCACTGTCGCCATCTACGTGTAGAAGATAGAAGTAGGGGGCAGAAGTACGGTTTTCGTACAGAAAAAAAATCCCGTTATTTTAAAAATCTGTTATACATCAATTCGGAGTAAATTAAATGAATTCTTTCCCTGTGGAACTTATTTCATTGAACTGAGTGGGACAGAAGTTGATGACAATGTGGTGAATACGAGACGAGGACAGCTAATAACGAAACCACAGGAACAGATGTCCCCCAACAGGTAAATACACACAGATGTCTCACAGACATCACAGAAAATTATTAACAGATGTCGCACACCGAACAAAATACTGGTTTAGGTTTTGAAAAACAAGCCAAACGACAAGAATTAGTATTGCAGAAGAAATAAATGAAAGAGAATATCGAAGAGTGCTCTCTATTGTTTATGGAATTTTATATTTTACTATTTTCTATGACGTATTGACGAGGTTTCGTGCTCCTGATTCTAATCATGCACGAACGAATAATGATAAAACGGTTACTTTTGAGATTATTGGAAGTTTCACTTGAATTTTATAAAATCAATTATATGGAGTAATGGATACGAATAAAAGCATCTACATAAACAGGGATAAGGCCCGAATAGACGCACTCTTAACACAAGTCTTAGGTTCAGTGTCTTCCTGTTTTGAAGTGGTAAAGCGTTTGTTATAAAGGTTGGATAATCGAACAACTCATTAATATGACGCAAAACTCTTCAAAAAATTAATATTCCTTGTCCAATTTTTGACTTTAAACGTTTTTCTATTTAACCTTTATAATGCTACGTGGCGCATAACTGATTCGATAGTATGTATTGAAAATTGCTACGCTGCGCAAAACTGCTGCGCGCTTCAGTGTGTTTTTTGGTGGTCCGCGAGAGTAAACGTATTCTTACTTAGCGCATAAATTGTTACTTGAGTGCATTCTTATACTGGCAGATATAATGTGTTTGTCTAGCGACATTACATCCCGAATTATTTATCAATGAGTTGTTAGATGTTCCTTACTGTCATAATTATATAATATAAAACAGTCCATAGGGTGACCAGGGCCCAGCTTGCTTATCAACTACTCGTGTTGTGCCGACTAGAAATGCGGTGGCAGCCTGCCGGGGGTGGGTCAAGCCAGCGGTTTTTTCAGCGAAAACTTGTTAATGGATTTTTTGTTTTGCGCTGCCTTACTGACTGCTAGACAATGCGGTGTAAGTTAGCTCTAATGAAGTTCTATAAAGTTTTTTTTTTATTTATTGTTGCTTAGTTGCGATAGTGTGATCTTGATACGAAACAAGTCAATCCATTCTCGCATGAGCGACGCTGGTGAGCTTATCGACAGCCAATTAAAACGTTTCTGTTTTGTCTTAAATGGGGCAGGGCGGTGGAGAAGAATAGCGCTTCGGGGAAATGTGGCGATGGAAGATTAACAGGATGCGGGCTGTTTAGTTTTGGAGGATTGCAGAAAAGTTTTCGAGGAAAGGATTATGCCGCATGATGGGTACTATAATATGCAAGCAAGTTCTTTTTTGCACTAACGGGAAAACGATATGCGTGCCAAAGTTGTGTGTTTAAGGGGAAATAATTTTAATTTGACTCACTGAATGGTGCCAGGGTACCAGATTCCGATTAATTTACCTGAAAAGAAAAAAGGCTTTATTAATATTTGGATTCAGCAAGTGGTTTGGAGGGTACTTTCATTCCTGATTCAACAATTTAGAAATTTGGTGGCTCAAGTGCAAGAATATAAACATGTTTGGGTGAAAAAAAAAAACTTAATTACCAGGTATACCGGTATGAAGTGAGCGTCAGGATACAAATGTCTCGATAGGGAACATTTGTTGTGAACGAGCCCTTATTGTTTTTTTTTTTTTTTTGTTTGCTATGACATCTGTGAAAAATATTTAGTATACATGAAGTTATTGAACAGACAACATCATATTTTTTCATCGTGTTAAAAATGTTGAATTTTGTACCAGAAAGTGATGATTTGCGGAGAGCATTAATTTTTTGTTTGAAGAAAAGTGCTGTAGAGTCGCATCGAATGCTTTTCGAGGCATATGGTGATCATGCTCTATCAGAAACAACATGCAAAAGATGGTTTCAACGGTTCAGAAATAATGATTTTGATGTGAGAAATGAAGAACGCGGAAGACCACCAAAAAAGTTTGAAGACGCCGAGTTGCAAACGATATTGGATAGAGATGACACTTTGAGTCAAAAGCAAATGGCAGCACTGTTAAATGTTGCACAACAAACAATTTCTGACCGTTTAAAAGCTATGGGAAAGATCCAAAAGTGTGGAAAATGGGTGCCACATGAATTGAATGAAAGACAGATGGAAAACCGAAAAAACACTTGTTAAATTTTGCTTCAAAGACACGAAAGAAAATCGGTTTTGCATCGGAATGTTACTGGCGATGAAGAATGGATTTATTTTAAGAATATAGTTAATCTGTGACTGCCATTAACATCGGCTGCAAAACCGGATCGATTCGGCAAGAAGACAATGCTGTGTTTGGTGGGACCAGAAAGGTGTGTTGTACCACGGGCTCCTAAAACCGGGTGAAACCGTTAATACTGATCGCTACCGACAACAAATGATCAATTTGAACCATGCATTGATCGAGAAACGACCAGAATGGGCCAAAAGACATGGCTAGGTAATTTTGCTCCATGACAATGCACCTGCGCACAAAGCAAAACCGGTTCAGGATACAATCAAAACACTTGGCTGGGAGCAGCTATCCCACCCGCCGTATTCACCAGACTTGGATCCTTCCGACTACCATTTGTTTTCATCGATGGGACACGCATTGGCTGAGCAGCACTTTGATTCCCACGAGGAGGTCGAAAATTTGGTGTCTGATTGGTTTGCTTTAAAAGAAGAACAATTTTATTGGTGTGGTATTCACAAATTGCCAGAAAGGTGGTCAAAATGTGTAGAAAACACCTATACCTTGAATAAAATGTTTTTACTTTCACATTAACAATTAGTGTTTTCAATTCATACCGGTATACCTGGTAAAGGCTCTGAAGACCCTTGTCACGAGAGAAAGATAATCAGTCTCCTCACGAGAGCAATCGACAGAATGTTGTGAAATTAAGTAAAAGTCTGTAAGCTTTGATGCACAAAATAATGTACTTCGAAAAGTTGGAATTGGAAAAGAACTTCTTAATACATTTCAAAGAAAATGACATTTATATAATAACGTGTCCGATCCATGTGTGTTCGGTTGTCTTTATTCATTTGTTGAAGAAACTGAGCAATTTCCATTTGAAAACAAAAACTAGAAGAAACGATTTAAACCGCCCAGCTCTTCATTACAAGCCTGTTTGCTTCAATTGCTGTCTCTCTGGTGCCCCTTGGTGCGACAGTCCACAAGAGCACCACGGTCTATCGTGCTCCTCACCAACTGTCTTTCCACACAAGCTGTCTTTTTACGAGTAGAAGCCGTAGTGCAGGTTTATACCGACGCACCACGGCGAAGTTTGAGAAGCTTTTTCAAACACAATGAATACTCCTTAAGTGTTACCAGCTACTCGAAAGTGGTACAAATTGGATGTATTCAGCCCGGGAATCGAATGTGGGGCCTTCGACAGTTTTTTTTTTCTTAGGCAGTTATTACTCTTTGAGCGTTGTCAGCAGCTCGAAAGAGGTGGTAACTTAAGAAATTCTAAAAATTAGTGTTGAGTTGGAAATCGAACCTAGACCTTCGGCGTGTGAGCGTGGCAATCTACCCACTACGCGACGGCGGCCACGGTCCTGACTGTCACTCTTCCATAAAACAATACATCCCAAACAAAAGTATCATAAATAGGGAATTAAATTTTGGATGATTCGGTTTCTAAACAGTGTTTGGACTGTTTCTGCTACAGAGGAGCATCAGAAAACTGACTGACCAGAAAACTGAACTTACCGCTAGTGGGGGAAAATTAATGCTTGATGGAGGCATGGGCCTGTTCAAGCGAGGTAAAGTTGATGATTGCGCTTAACATGGCGAGCTGCAAGACAGAGGAGAACGATGACAACACCAGGGATGACTTCTACGATTTCCCAGAAAGAACATGCGATCGATGTCCAAGCTACGACACCAAGATCGTTCTAGGAGATTTCAACGCTCAGCTGGAAAAGGAGGACATTCTTGCTGGAGTCATTGGGAAACACAGCCTGCACGACAACACATCCGGAAACGGATTAAGCTGCTGGACTTAGCCTCGGGGCGGAACCTCTCTGTGGCCAGAACGCTGTTTCCACACCTGGACATTCACAAAGGAAACTGGCGATCTCGTGATCAATTCACCGTCACCCAGATTGATTACGTTGCGATCGACGTCGGACACTTCTCCTGTATTCTTGATGTCCGAACCTTCCGAGGTGCAAACATCGACTCGGATCATCACCTTGTTGTAGCCAAGGTAAGAATCCGGATATCGAGAGAGCAACGGAGTTGAGATAGATCACACCGTCGGAATGCTACAATCGTAACCGATCGCTGGGAACTTTGCGGACCGAGTCTCCCCGATACTCGCTCAGAGTTCGACGCTGCCTGCACTAAACATAGAAGAAGACTGGAAACGTTGTCAAAAAGCCATGAAAGAAGCTGCCACTGATGTGCTGGGTCTCGCGTTTCAAGTTAGCAACTTAGCTTGCTTTATTTATCAGCTAAATCATCCCAGTTCTACTTTATAGCGCGGAAACTCGGATATTAGCAAAAGTGGATGAAGAAGCCCTTAGTCTTTTCGAGAGAAAAGTTTTGCGTACGATTTTTGGTCCTGATTGCGTTGATGCCATCTGGAAGAGGAGATTTAACGACGAACTCTATGGACTGTACAGCGACATGCGCCCGGTCAGGCGGCTAGGCTATGTAGAGCGTATGGACACCACCTCTCCGGCCCGTAAATTCTTTGAATCCGAGCCATTAGGACAACGCAGCAGAGGACGGCTGAGGCTCAGTTTATGCACACAAGTGGAGAAGAACCTCAACCAACTTGAAGTGCGCAACTGGTGACAAATGGCGAAAGATCCTACTGGCTGGAGAGGCATGTTGGTTGAGGCCCAGGTCCACCCCGGCCTGTATCACCATAAGAAGAAGAAGAACCATTTATTTGAAATAAAAGTTAGTTTTAATAAAAAAAAGTCTACACTTCCGTCAGTGGGCCCTGTATTTTACTTAATCTTATTAATATTAATATTTTTATCTATCTTGTCATATAACTTATGTTATTGTAGATTATGACGCCTTTTCGTTGTACGGAATATACTACACAATTTTGTACTATCCCGGAAGGGGAAGAAACGTTTTACAGAAGTTAAAAGTAATCTAAGATAAATGGTGTCTGGGCTAACTAAGGACGACCAAAATTTGTATCTTTCATTTAATGGGTTAAAAAATAGAGATAAATATTTTCTGATTATTAACCTAAGTTGACTGTCTAATAAATTTTAATAAAGTTGAACCATGTGTTTTGAACTTAATAATAATAATTGTAGGCGCTACAGTCCAAAGGACCAGGGTATAGCTTACTCATCAACTACTCGTGTTGTGCGCGCTTCTGTTCTCTCACGAGTAGAAGGGACCTACAATTTTTTGCTGACTCCGAACGGCGAAATGCGAGAAGCTTTTTTAGACAGTTATTACTCTTTGAGTGTTGTCAGCAGCTCGAAAGAGGTGGTGTCGTGAAAAATTCGAAAAATTGGTGTTGAGCTGGGAATCGAACCGACACCCTTCGGCGTGTGAGAGTCACACTCTACCCACTACACCACGGCGACCACTTTTGAACTTAAGAATTTATAATTTTATCGAGGTAAGGCGATTTCGCAAATCTTGCCCAAAACTTATAAATAAAGGTAGAAACAAATTTAGCCTTCCTTTGATAAGGCACACATGGTTGTTTTTGTACCACAATTATACAGCAAGACTTCCCATATGATATGCCGGCTGTTAATCTGTTACCTTGGCGAAGCAGATCCTTAAAAGAGGCTGACATTCACTGAGAGTTATTTGGTTCCTATAATGATTAAGAGACGAAGTTTGCCAGTAATATGAATCGCAATAAAAATCGAACATTTGCAGTTTAACATGTTAGTCTTTTCTACAGCGGTGAGATACCTGTGTATACTGGACTGTGGCCGAAGAGTGAAGCAACTGTATAAAATTGTCTATTTTTGTGAATGCTATGAAATAACGGTTTGAGTATTGACTAAATTGCTAATTGGGTGTATAATCATATTTGAGGTTGTTGTCCCCGGTGATTCACAATAGTACGTACATATATGGAACCCTTTGTGTAGTTCTCAATGACGCCACTGGCGTTGAAAAATGATTACATCTCTGCTTGGTCCATCACTGAATTGGTATTTGGCTTCAGGTACCCCAGGTTCTAAGATGTCTTCAAATGATAGGACAGGTCGTAAGGCGTATTTTCAGGCAATCATTGACTAGAAATACAGAGGGATACAATTTAAACATATAGGGTGACTTTTTTAGCTATTATCTTTTAGGCAACACTGGTTTAAATAGCTGACGCACGTTTCATGTTTTGCTTAACTGTCAAACATCTTCAGTTGGGTCTAGAATTTAACCATGAATCGTCTTACAAACGAAGAACGCTTGCAGATTATTGAATTTTACTTTCAAAATGCGTGCTCTGTAAAGAAAGTTCATCGCGCGCTTCTTCCATTTAATGGTCAAAAATGGACGAAGCTCATTTTTGGCTCAATGGGTATGTAAATAAGCAGAATTCTCAATTTTGAAGTGAATATCAGCCAGAAGCATTGCAAGAGCGACCAATGCATCCAGAAAAAGTCACAGTTTGGTGCGGTTTATCGGCTCATGGCATAATTGGACCGTACTTCTTCAATGATTATGCGAATCCTTACGTAATTGTGATGGTGAGTGCTACCGTGAGATGAAATCCATTTTTTTTGCCCAAAATGCAAGAGCTTAACTTGCATGTCATGTGGTTTCAACAAGACGGTGCCACATATCACACAGCACGCGCAACAATGGACTTATTGAGAGGCGAGCTCGGTGAAAATTTTATTTCACGTTCCAGACCGTTCAATTGACCGCCTAGATCGTGCAATTTAACGTCTTCAGACTTTTTTGTGGGGCTATATTGAAGTTGTGGCCGCCGTGGCGTAGTGAGTAGAGTGCGACACTCACACACCGAAAGTCTAGGTTCACATCCCAGTTCAACACGAATTTTTCGAATTTTTCACGGCACCACCTCATTCGAGCTGCTGACTGTCTAAGAAAAAGCGTCTTAAATTTTGCCGTTCGGAGTCGGCAAAAAACTGTAGGTCCCTTCTACTCGTGAGAGAACAGTAGCGCGCACAACACGAGTAGTTGTTGAGCAAGCTAGGCCCTGGTCCCCCTGTGGACTGTTGCGCCTACAATTATTATTATTATGTTAGAGCTCATGTCTATACAGAAAAGCCCACTTCAATTGACGCATTGGAAGACAACACTAAAGCATTTATTCGTGAGATGCCGGCCGAAATGTTGGAAAGAGTATGCCAAAATTGGACTAAGCGGATGGACCATCTGAGGCGCAATCAAGGTCAGCATTTGCATAAAATAATCTTCAAACATTAAACTTTATGGACCGTACTATCGACTCAAATAAAGATTTCACGTATTTTTCTGAATTTTATGTGTTTTCTTTTTTTGAAAAACATTCCTATAGCTTTTAAAAAATCATCCTTTTTTAAAACACAAATGCATTCAGAAAAAAGACTGTGGATCACCAGCTTTGTGTTTGGCTTTTTCATTTGAGTAGCGAATAAGACAAGGCGTCGGTGTTCTTAAATGGACTGCCTCAGCATTATTTTTGTCTCTAATGAGTTTAACCGCTCGCCGTTGGATTATATCCAGTAGACGAGGAGAGGTTTCGGGAGCACTAGACCGAATAAAAGCCTTGTACTTAAACTTTGGACGAAAATACGCCTCAAATACTTTCCGTAAAGCAGAGGCGGTGAAATATTTCTGGCAACCTATGCATTCCGCAGCATTTTTAATAATAATTGCGTGGCGCTCCAGTTCACAGGGGGACCAGGGCCTAACTTGCTCATCATCTACTCTTGTTGTGCGCGTTACTGTTCTCTTACGAGTAGAAGGAGCTTTCAGTTTTTTGCCGACTCCGAACGGCGAAGTTTGAGAAACTTTTTTGGATGCCTCAAAAATTGGATCTTTCCAATTTACAACCGCCAAGTGTGGAAACCGACTGATTATTTAGGGAACGCTTGAGTGACTGTAGACAGCATTGAGTTACGAATCCATCAAATTCCGGTCTGTTTTCTTCTCTGCTTTTAAGCCACTTAAAGTAAACGAACGAAAAGAAGAGGCGTTAGTTAAAGGACGAAGGCTCAATGTACAATACCCAGCGAACAATTGGATTAGGTTTGAATAACAAGACAGGAGGTAATATTTAAAATTGAGAAAGCTTGTCGGTTGTCTCAAACGGAGCCTTGGGGAACGAGGAAGCCCTAAGTCTTTTTGAAAGAAAATTTCTCTGGGCGAGTTTTGACTCTGTTTGCGTTAATGGCATTTGGAAGAGAATATTTAACGACATACTTCATGGACGGAATGTGCCTGGTAAAGTGTTTTCTGATGAACACCTCTGCTCCGGTTCAAAAAGTCCTCGAATCCGAACCATTGGGACAAGACTACAACTGACGGCCTATGTTAAGATGCTGCACAAAAGCCGAAAATGACCTCAGCCGATCGGGAGTGCCCAATCGAAGGCAGCTGGCGAGAGATCGAAGGTAGCTAAGAACACAAGTTGGTTGAACACCAAGTCCACCCCGGCCTGCAGCGCCATACAAATAAGAAGTAGACTTGAACCCATCCAAAGCGACTTGCCTTGAGCGGTTAGAAAGGTAAAAAAAGACTCAACGAATCCATAAGCATTCATTTTCGACAAGAGAGTCTGCTACCAAACACTGTCTTTTGCGCCTATAGAGTGTAAATTCCATCGACATAGCTTCTGATAAAGGTCAGGGTTTTTAAGCTGGTTAACTGACCAAATAAGAGATAGTACGAATTGGTTCAGGCAACTTTACAAGTGCAGAAGTGGATTGAATTACGGAAAGGAGACACTCCCAAGTACAGTTGGAGACAAAATGAAATCTGGCTGAGTGGAGATGCCTGCAGAAGATGCAGCACCTGGCAACTGAAAAGTCATTGACATTCTGAAGTTATTCCACGACATATCCAACAGTCTCCCACGGTTAAACTTTTTCTTACAGTCGGCCTTTTCATGCTAAGTTCGAGTCCACACTTAAATCGGTCCCACCGTGTTTCCGAAAATATCATCGAAATCAGCTTTTCGGGTATCATAAGGCTTTGAACGGTTTTGAGTCGGGTGTGCTCCTTTCGTTTGCCTGTTAAAACCACTAGCCTTGCCAGTCATCATAGACACTTAGCCACAAAGTTATCATTTATATTCGATGAGTTCTCCTGAAGGCATCTAAGTCAATAGGAAGGAATAAGGAATATACCTTGGGTTCGCAACATTTCCAAACCACCACTTGGCTTCGCCCAAAAATTACTCTCAACGGGAAGCTTTACAACCGTCGTCACATATGCGGTGTTCGCATAACACCCACGTTGTCGTCCCAGGTTCTGTGTTTGTGTTGAATGCATGCACATCCTAGCTAAGAAACTTTCACACAATCCTTCATAAAGTTCCGATCCAATACCGATGTGCCTTGCCCCGACACGAACTTCATCAGCTCACTCACATCACGCCTCAACCCCACGCCGACGGAGATTCGTTCACATATTTCGGGCAAGTTAATCCATAGCCAAGTTGAGATTTCAACTCGAAGCGTACAAGGATCAGCGCACACATGGCCACATGTACGAGTCTCATGTATTGACTGGATGCTAAGAGGAATCATTTCTCGCTTGCCCCGGGCCATTCATTATTACATCCGATACAATAAAGACGTGACCTCAATAAACAATCTTTTCGATCCTGACTGCCCCCTCTCAACTGTCTTATGCCAGCTGCCAGTTGCTGCCAAGTGTTTAGATACGGAGAAGACATGGGTGGCATCGGCAAACACACTGGGGGACTTGTGCTGGTGCTTCAGAGCAAATCCCAGAGATGTCCTGTGCCATCAAATCCATATTCTTTCGATTATTATCACTGAGGAATGCCAAGGAGGAACAAGGGCATGGGACAGACGTCACTCTCTCCCCAGGAGGTCGAGGATGCGGCCTACAAGGCGTTGATTGTGGCTGTACGTCAATGCAATGAGTTAGTCTGTTGTCCTTGCAGAAGCACTTGCCAGCACAATCCGTTTGTTTGGGACTCCATGGCAAGGATGTGGCTTCCCCAATGCAGCCTTTTGAGGTGGAATTATTTCGAGAGATTATTTCGCCTCACCTTTCCGAACTGCAGATACATCCTAAATTATAGAATATCCTCCCGATGGGAGGATTACATCCTTGTACTGGGATCCCGTTTACACAGTCCCTAATGACAGTTGAACCAGAGCATTTCCAGGTGATTTCATTCGAAGTTTTGGGTAAACTATTGACTTTCGTGCATAATTGGAACCTCGGTGGTTGAGAGACTCCTTTGAGGCTGTGACACTCGTGCTGCTCTCGTGTGTGCGAGGAGAACGACTTTCAATTGTCGAAACCCACTCAGAGTCACTTAAAGATGTTCGCCATATAAACTGGTTCTGCGTCTGGAGTGTTTGGATGCGATTTCCGATTCATTACCCAATGCCGGATGCTTGTGCATAATTAAGGAAAAATCGAATGGATCCGATGCAATAAATGCAAGATGCATGCAATAAAGCGCATTGTTCCCCTGAGCTGTGGACAAAGAACGGCTATTGTTCGAATTTGCTGTCAGAGTTAAGGTCCTTTGCTCGATTTCGGGGGCAACAAGAGCAATGTAAGCTATTGAGCAGACGATTGTAGATGTTATCACTGAGGAGATTAAGTTATGAATTGGTTAGAGAATTGGAATAGGTTACTTCAAATCGACTTGTCTGCAAAATTCAAGGTTCTCAGAAGTCTCTGGCATTTATATTTTGGGATATTTGAAAACCCTTTAGGCCCATTCAATATGCACACTCTACTGAAGATCAGGAAGCGTCTGTCTGAGTCTGTGAGGAGATCTTGTTAAGGCCGATGTGTTATGTGTCGACATTCAATAAATTTGTACAGAGAAATTTTTGTATATCATCGGAGTTTCCTGTATCTGTATCTTACGGCAGGATGAGAGGAGAACTGTGGCGTAGTGCGTAGAGTGCGACGCTAACATGTCGAAGGCCCAGGTTCGATTTTCGGCTAAATATCTCGAATCTTACACGGCACCACCTCTTTCGAGCTGCTGACAACACTCAAAGAGTAATAACTGTCTAAGGAAGCTTCTCAAACTTCGCCGTCCGGAGCCAACAATAACTGTAGGTTCCCCCTACTCGTGAGAGAACAGTAGCGTGCAAAACACAAGTAGCTGACTAGCTAGCTAGACCCTGGTCCCCCCGTTGATTGTCGCGCCTCCCAATTATTATTATTATTATTATGAGAGAAACAACTAGTAAAGAACTCCATCACCCTCCAGTTACTAATTTAGTTTTACGTCAAATTTTGCCACCGTCATTTGAGTCGAAATCTTTGACCACGGTTTCAAACCGGGCGCCATTCACTGTTTAATTTTAGGAATTGGTTAGAATAGAGTATGTGATAGGAAGGCATGCAGAGCAAAGACTTAGGTAATAGTTAAAGGGACATTTTATTCTGATCATACTCTACATTGTCGCCACTTGAAGTTAAGTTTGAGTGTATCTATAAATTTGAAAATCCAAAATTTCGAAGAGCGAATAGACCAATCGAAGGAAGTGAATGCGGAAAAGGTGCTGTTTATCCAATTTTAGATCTCAATTGTGCACATTTTGGTCGCCTTGGAATAGTGGGTAGAGTGCGACGCTCACACGCCGAAGGGTCTAGGTTCGATTCCCAGCTCAACACCACATCAATTTTTCGAATTTTCCACGGCACCACCTCTTCCGAGCTGCTGACAACACTCAAAGAGTAATAACTGCCTAAGAAAGCTTCTCAAATTTCGCCGTTCGGAGTCGGCAAAAAACCGTTCTACTCGTGAGGGAACAGTAGTGCGCACAATACGAGTAGTTGATGAGCAAGGTAGGCCCTGGTCCCCCTTTGGACTGTAGCGCCAACAATTATTATTAATTGTGCACATCTTACGACGCTAAGACAATTCCATGGCAAATTGCGTCATGCAGTGAAATAAGGCAAAAAAAAGGCAAACGTGGCTCAAAAAAGCTTAGGAGAAATCGGGTTCTGAAGAAATGATTTGTAGAGAGCTCAGGCAAGTTACAAGCCACCGAGGGGGCCGCGCTGTCGGCCTATTCCTTCCGACGGCTTAAAAACAGAGCTATCTTGAAACTTTACAGAGGTGGACTCTAGGGTACCAGCAAAGAACCCAGAACTCAGAGATATAAACGAGTGTGGTGTGACAAGTACTTAAACCAAAAAAGAAAGCGAAATTTTTGGAAATGTCCACTCCATTTACTCTCCAGTTCAGTCTTAATTTAGCCTGTTACTCAGGACACAGCAGTGTTCGGTCTCTGTTTATAATTTCCGAAGTTAATTTGTCGCCCTGTAATCGAACCAAAATTGTGATGTGCGGCTACCTTTTTTGAATTTGGCGAGTAAACAGAAGTCACACCGGGCCAAATTTGAAGGGTGAGATATGCTTTGACCGTGATGAAGTTACTTTTCTTCTGCTCAGTCTGTACTGCAATTAAATGGAAAATGGCGGCAATATGATGCCATGTCTCCGTGGTACCTTCTCACGGTGGTCAATATAAACGTGACAGCCCACAAGAGGCCTTATCAACTACTCGTGTTGTGCGCGCTACTGTTCTCTGACAAGTAGAATGAACCTTTAGTTTTTTACCTATTCCGAAGTGGGGATAGGCAAAACACTTTGTAGCTGGAAAGAGGTGGTGCACTTAATTTCAACCGGGTACCTTCAGTGCGCTATGGTGGCCACAGATAGTCGATGTAGTGTAATAAAATAATTCGACCGACTGGACACCGCGAACTATACTCCCTTGGGAATAGCCAATCCTTTGCTGCACCGGTAATTCACAACTAACTGGGAGTACCAGGTGTTCGGCTGAAACACCTACTTCGATTTTCAGGCCAACGGAGCTTATACTTTTAAATAAATGTAAGCTAGTGTCGCATAAGAAAACTAAGAACAGAAATAAGAAAACCTCTTAACGATAGGAAGAGTTTATTTGCTTCGCTGTAAAATTCAACATTACCAGGGCGAACCTTGTAAACTTCAAAAGTGGCGCTCGTTTTCATTTCACATCCTTCTGAGCAGATTTGCGTGACTTCGTCTGTAGTGGGTAGCCTTGGATCAAAAGAGGACGATCACAAAAGACTTCAAAAACCTGTTTTGTGCTTTAACAAGTTCAAGCTCTATTCTGTAGAGACGAACAACCATGGCGTGGACACCTTTTTTTAGCACTCACCGCACTAGAGCGCTCAGACTCGATAACTGGTTCACTGTTCTACTAGGCAGTAACCTTCCTTCCGAAGGAAAACCAGCAAGCACTTCTGTGACAACGATAGCTAAAGAGTTCCCACCATATCAGCGCCAAATAGCCGCCACCTGATCCGAGGAAGTGCTGTGCACGCGCTTCTGTGACAAAGATCTTAGCTAAAGAGCTCCCACCATATCAGCGCCACACAGCCGCCACCTGATCCGAGCAAAGGCGGAACATTGACAGAAGAATTAGTGTGCAACAGCTTCAGTGACAGAGAGCTTAGCTTAAGAGCTCCCACCATATCAGCGCCACACAGCCGCCACCTGATATGAACAAAGGCGGGACATTATCAGAAGAAGAGCAGTGCAGTGTCTTCACCTTCTCTACAGGCATCAGATAGGGTACCGCCACGAAGCCCAAGCAGGCTTAGAGAAAGTGAAGTGCTCCGTTTGTTTACCATCAGGTCGTATGCAGTCTTTCCAATTTCGAGATAGAAGAAAAACCGTGGATTTTTTTTTTGCCATTTGGGAGTTTGAACTTGGTCAGCCTGCACCCTGGAGAAACATGCCATCTCCGATTCTGTGCTGTCGGGAGAACCAAGAATCGCCGGAAGCCCTTAACAAGAACATTGACAGTTCAAACATGGGTTCGCGTCCTGGAATGCCTCTTTTGATTCTTGTCTGGGAAGTTAATCGGCAATCTCATTCCCCATGAATCCGTGCGTTCCCAAGTTTTAGCGAATCAAGTCTGCCGATCAAACTAACGGAAGATTTGCAGACTCTATGAAGTGGTAAGAGGGTTGAGTAAGGTCTTAAGCACAGCTTTTCTATCGCCACAGATGCAATTCGCCCCTTCCGCAAATTCTTCATTATTTATTTCTTGGCCATTAGGATGGCATATGTTTCCGCCTGGATGACCGATCCGAAATTATCTAAAGAGGGGTGAATTCAAATAATCTCGTTTTCCACTAAGGTCCGAGCTCCAGATCTCTCCATCATCTTGGAGCCGTCAGTGATAACCTGAGTAGATTCCTTTCCGGACTCAATTTCTGGCCAGAGCCAGTCACTGACACAGGGAAAGTTCACTATTATGACGCAACTTAATTGTTGGTTAGTTTAGTTTAGTTTATAATGCATTTTTATTTATCTCAATTCAGTTTCTTACATGCTAGACAAAAATACTTAAAACTAGCTTACCAAAGTAATCTACTGATCTTAATTCTAACTTACTGACTCTTCATGAGTACTCTAAGATAATCTAGGGTTTTTTTTGCCTTTCGGCTTCATATATTATTTTATTATTTTAATATGTACTTAAACCTACATATATATATATTTATTTAATGACTTCATCCAAGAAAATTGTAAAAAACTCGGATTTCTGTATTTTTTATTCTTAACCTAACTTATTAAACTATCTATCCTAACTACATACCTAAAAAAGTATTTACACTAAAACTACGTCTATATACAATTATATAGACCTAAAATCTTAACTCTACTTAGCTACTATAAATGCTCTTAACTATGTCCGTAAAGCTATACGGACGCGTGCATCAGGGCGTATGTGTTACTTATACGCTTAACATATATATCCAATACGCCGTGGTGCACCTTTTTTTTATTTTTTTTTTATTTTTATGTCATGTTTTTTGTTGTTTTTTTTTATTGTTTTTTTTTATTTTTTAATTTTTTTATTTTTTATTTTTTTTTTCTTTAAAATGCCTTAAAACTACCTTAACCTACGTGAGTTGGCTTTACTAACACAACTACCCCGTCATATGCCTTAAGAATTTAGCGGCACCGAAGGCTGGTTCTGGTGCAGCCACCAATAAAAAAACCGTTCTTTTGCAGATACTGCTCTGTCGCGGGCCGAAATCGCTCTACTTAACCGTAGGAGTTCCTCGTGGCTGCGAGCGACGTCCGACTCGTATTGAAGTCGCCTCTCCACTGTTCGGCGTACGACATGGAAGGTGATAGGGCAGCCTTCCCTATCTTGAATCAGGCCTTTAGTGTCCAAGTAGAGGAAAGCTACAGGTGGAAAGAAGCCGTTAAGACGCACCCGTTCATGGTACATTTCGTTTGGGTAGTAAGCCCCAAAGATCAGACTGTTGGTTGAAGCGATGGCTCGAGCAGTGTGACTACGAATCAACTTAATAATAAAATTATCTATCCTTATAAGGTTTGCCTCGTTGTAGAGAACCTCGTTGGGGTAGAATTTCTTGTACTGAGATTCTGGTGATCGATATAAGTGAAGACAGGCTCGAAGGCACCGCCTTTCGAACACCCTCATCTTTTCCATTTGGGAAGGACTCACGTTGAACCACACGGGACAACCATATACCATGATTGGCCGGATGAGGGCCATGTAGCAGATTACCTTCACTCTGGTGTCAAGTTGACTGCTATAAAACAGTCCTCTTGCCATAGCGAAGGCATTCTTAGCCCTGGTCAGAGCAGTATCTACATGGATATCACCATATAGATACTGGTCCAACCAGATGCCTAGATATCTTACTACATTCTTAACGGTCAACGGCCGTCCCAGTGGATCAAACTTAATTGTTGGTGTCTCTTGTCAGTGGACAAAAGATGCATTTCACGTGATGTTCGAGTCGGGAGATGACCTTGATAGTGCATGTGTATGTATGGATGTCAAAGGGAAGGAGGATTAGCAGTGCGTCTAAAACAGAGCCGAGCGTTTTCGATTACGTCGTTCTTTCGAAATAAAAAATCAAATAACCGACTCATATTTTTGTTACTATCCGCTTTTTGCGAATTCTCCAAGAGGGCTGCTAGTGCAGATTAATATTAACAATTGTATGGTGCGACAGTCCACAAGGAGACCAGGGCCTAGCTTGTTCATCAACTACTAGTGTTGTGCGCGCTGCTGTTCTCTCACAAGTAGAGAGGACCTGCAGTTTTTCACCGACTTCGAACGGCCAAATTTGAGAAGCTTTCTTAAACAGTTATTACTCTTTAAGAGTTGTCACCAGCTCGAAAGAGGTCGCACCGTGAAAAATTCGAGGTGTTCAGCCGGGAATCGAACCTAGACCTTTTGCGTGTGAGCGTCACAATACTAATGCCGAAGGTCAACGCAAATCAGTTTTGGAAAGAAGCTACTTTCAAAAATGCACTTTCTTATAATAGATTGCCCATGCTGGGGCGGTCTTCATGATAAAGGCTCCTTGCCTAAAGGACACAATTTTGAAATCTCAGAGCTCTTCTCTTGCAACATGACCCCAAATCGATATAAATAGTAACGTCCTTGTGACGAGAGGTAAAAACAAAAAAATAAAGGAAAGAACATTTCAAATGAATTCCTTTTTGACTCTTGCCCAAAAAAGTCATTTTTCTTTCGAATGCATTTCATGACAATTTTATTTCGCCTTTGTCCTTGCTCACCCTCTGTGATGCCAACTGAAGCATCGGCCCCCCGGGAGAGACCACTCCTCCGCTCTAGAACAAAAGCAGCGGAGACCAGCGCGAATGGGGCCGCTGCTAAACCGATCGAAATTGAATATTCCCGTCCCGTTAATTCTGGGCTAAGGACAAACACTAGAAGTAATCCATTTGAACTCTCAAAGGAGCCGAGTGGAATTGCGAAAGTTTTATTAGGTTTTTCACTTCCTTCCAATTCCACCGATAATGACACTCTCTCTCCCCAATAGTTGATCTCCCCCACTCCCGCCAACCATCCGTTCGACTGCTTTGATGTTCAGGATGAAATAATGATTATTCAACTTCAGTGCTCTTTGCAAAAGCGCCTCACAAAGGCGGAAGAGCAATTATTTGTGTCACTTGTTGGGAGAGGCTCTTCCTATCCGCTCGCAACGTCATTAACTCACGCTTCAAAGTAGCTGCTCCCGCATAAGGAATCGTTTATGAATTTCAAATTACACATTGAAGACGCACCGTAGAGAGTGCTCAGTGTTTTCGAGCATGGCCCCCACTGCTTGACTCGTTTGAACGGCTCAATGGCTTGGTATTCCCAGCAGGCAGTGGGCAGTAGCGGAGGAAGTTTCAATTGCATCTCCCGAGGTGCGGAAGAGGTTCGCTCTTTCGAGACGGGACGCTTTACATGCTGAAGTTGCAGTCAAAAGTTTCCTAATGAAAAAGTTCACCTCCTTAGTTTTTTGTGCGCAAATTTGATAAAGGACACCCAGGCGTGAGCAAATAACCGCAAGTACAGACACTAAAATTCAAAAGCCCTAGAACCATAAAAACACCATGTCCGACCTGAGCAAGTCTTCGAAATCCTCCCCGTCCCGTGTACGTCCTCCAACGGTCCCATAGAATAGCAACAGCAGTTAACAGTGGCAGGGTCTGTGGCCTGACCAGCTGCGCTGTGTCCTGTCGTGGTACATACTTCACGAGTGCACTCCTTGTGTGCGGGGAACCACTTAAGGATGCTTCATTTAAGTTTCCCCCAACTGAAGGAGATTCGTATTTTGGTTTCTTGCCGGTGTGTCGGTGTTGGGGGTTTCTGCAGTCCGGTTGGGAATTTTCCTCAAACCCGTCGCCGCCGACCCCGAGCGGTATAGTTTGACAATGATGGCGAGGATGGAGATGATAGGTAACGTTGGGAGTTTGTGTGGTAAGGTTTGTACGACAAAAGCACACTTACTGGCTTGTGGGAGGGTGGAAGGTGCTCTGTCTGAGTGCAAGAACCAGGGATATTGTGTTTCGCGGATAATGAAGTGGCCAGCTTGACGGTGAAATTATAGAAAAATATTTGCCATGGCTACGAGAGTTACATTTAATTTCGCCACATTGTGTGGGGGAACATTGTTTATAGTGAAAAAAAGCACTTGGGGGTGTATGCAACGGAGGAAGAGCGGCTGTCTGATTTGTAATTACTTTCATAAGTCACAGTGTAATCAAGTTCTTGTAGCAGAGAGGGGCTGATATTCTGAATTTTTGTCTGTGGGTGGATGTAGTCTTCTTTTGAGAGGCAAGATTTTAGAATGATTTCTAAGAAAATACCCCAGAGCCGCACGAATGACTTAGTGACGTTCTACGCGCTGTAGATTGGTATCCAAATATAGAAAGAAAGAAAAATAACGAAAATAGAAAAGTTAAAAAAAACATTGCACGGTCGGCATTTCGTAGAAGACGGAAAGGATACCTATCTGCAGTCCTCTGCCTCGAGTCGCTGTGCCATTTGCGGAAGCTGTTGGAATAAACTTTCGGTGCTAGAACAGAAACTTAATTTTTCCCAGAAATTCCCGCACTTTGGCTACTTCGGGATCGTGGGTGTTTCACGATTATGAACTTCGGAATTCAGTCCGTTCAATTGAAATCCGAGTACGATATTTATTCGTGGAAATAGTTTCCTGCTTTTCAACTAAATTTAGACTACTGGAATACAATCACAGAGATGTGTAAATTGATATACTGTGAGCGTCAAAAGTGAGCAAACAAATATCTGATTACTGTATAGAGATGAAAATTGGGTCAAAACAACAACAAAATTCAGATTCCATTGATACACAAAAATAGCTTTATTCAATGTAATCAATTATTAAAAAAATAAAGTACGGTAAAAACAAAAACAAATACATTTTTCAAATGAAAATTATAGCTACTTCATATATTACGAGTCAAAAGTAAGTAAACATTTCAATCAACAAATGTACGTGGCATAAACATTACCAGTTTATTGGAAAGATCGGGGGAAATTTTTGACCATTCTTCTGTTATAGCTTTTTTCAGGCCTTCCTTGTTGTTAATAGTACTCTGTCGAATTCTTCCAAATGCTCGCTTAAGTTTTCTATTGGGTTAAGGTCCGGTGATTGCGGGCATGATCATGCTGTTTTGGGGTCCTATAAAGTAACCATTTCTTAACAAGACCTGAGGTATGCTTAGGATCATTGTATTGCTGAAAGATCCTATTCCTAGCTAAACCTAATTTGTCTACGCTCGGTTGCAAGTTGATCCTGAGAATATTTAGATAATCTCCCTTAATCATTATACTATACATTATACTAATGAAGACAAGATTACCGACCCCATATGCTGCTACACACCCCCACACCATCACTGAACCTCCCCCATATTTCACGACCGGCCTAATTTTTTTTGCAGTAAATTCTTCATTTTTTGCTCTTCATCATGGCTCTTAAAAATTTCGATAAAGCTAGTAACAATAAAGCTAATAATAAATGAATAAAGCTATTTTTGCGTATCAATGGAATTTGAGTTTTGTTGTTGTTTTGACCCAATTTTCATCTTTATACAGTAATCAAATATTTGTTTACTCACTTTGATGATCGCAGTAAATATAATGGGTGTGCAAATAATTAATTGCGGATTTAACTCACAGATGGCTGAGTTTTAAGGTCTGCTGACATAATCGAAACATTTTGTTACTTGATATTTGGCAGAAACCAATAAGGAAGAAGATGGTCAACTGAATAGCTGATCAAACAGCTGATTTCTCCTTCGTCCATCAACCGTTTGATTGTTATTTACGTGTTTTAGTAAACATAACCCGGACATAATCTCAAATTCTGAAAGTTATTTTTTTTTCAGTGCATTTTTATTTTCCTTAATTCATTTTCTTACATGCTAGACAAAAATACTTAAACTAGCTTACAAGTATAATCAAATGATCTTAACTCTTACTTACTGACTCTTCATGAGTACTCTAAGCTAATCTAGATTTCTTGTCGTATGCCTTTCGGCTTCTTATATTTTTAAAGTTTAGCATTAAAACGTATAATAATTTTTCATTTCGTCCAAGAAAATTGAAAAAAAAACTTGGATTTCAAAATGTATTATTCTTAACCTAACTTAACCCTTATATCCTAACTATGCTACCTTAAAAATTAACAAAAACTTAACTCAAATATATACACTAATGAAACATACAACTTAAATCTATTTAACTATTTACAATAATCTTAACTAAAATCTTAACTATGTCCGTATAACGTTACGGACGCGTACCCCAGGGCGTATATGTTATCTATATGCTAAACATATATATCTAATACGCCGTAGAGCACCTTTTTTTAAAGTTTTTTATTGTTTTTTGTATTTTTTGTTTTTTTTTTTGTTTTTTTTATTTATTTTTGTGTTTGTTTTTTTATTTTTAATTTTTTTTTTGTTTTTATTTTTTTCGTCTATAAAATGTCTTACATCTAACTTAACCTATACTAGTTGGCCCTGCTGACTCAACTACCCCGTCTTTTATTTTAAGAACTTAGCGGCTCCGAAGGCTGGTTCTGGTGCAACCACCAATAAAATAGCCGTTCCTTTGCAGAGACTGCTCTGTCGCTTGCAGAAATCGCTCTACTGAACCGTAGGAGTTCCTCGTGGCTGCGAGCGATGTCCAGCTCGTATTGAAGTCGCCTTTCCAATGTTCGGCGTACGACATGGAAGATGATAGGGCAGCCTTCCCTATCTTGAATCAGGCCTTTAGTGTCCAAGTAGGGGAAAGCTTCAGGTGGAATGAAGCCGTTAAGACGCACCCGTTTATGATACATTTCATTTGGGTAGTAAGCCCCAAAGATCAGACTGTTGGTTGAAGTCATGGCTCGAGCAGTGTGACTACGAATCAACTTAATAATAAAATTATCTATCCTTATAAGGTTTGCCTCGTTGTACACAACCTCGTTGGGGTAGAATTTTTTGTACTGCGATTCTGGTGTTCGATATAAACGAAGACAGGCCCGAAGGCACCGCCTCTCGAATACCCCCATCTTTTCCATTTGGGAAGGACTCACGTTGAACCACACAGGACAGCCGTATACCATGATCGGCCGGATAAGGGCAATGTAGCAGGTTACCTTCACTCTGGTGTCAAGTTGGCTGCTGTAAAACAGCCCTCTTGCCATAGCGAAGGTATTCTTAGCTCTGGTCAGAGCTGTATTCACATGGATACCACCATATAGATACTGGTCCAACCAGATGCTTAGGTACCTTACTACATTCTTCACGGTCAATGGCTGTCCCAGTGGGTCAACTATGCCGAACTTGCGCCAGTTAATTTTCGTGTCCCTTGAGGCTCTGGACAGCGGGGTTCTGAAAAGGATAGTTTCACACTTCTGGTAGTTGATTTTCAACTTCCAGTCGTCGCAAAATCGTTGAATTGCATCGAAGTCACTCTGCAACAAACCATTTATTTCTTCTACCTTTGGCCCTGATCTGTACGCGATTAGATCATCGGCAAACGCTATTAAGTTGGGCATAGAACCTATAAGATCACTAGTGAATATACTGAACAAGATCGGCGAACCAACCGCCGATCTCAAATACCTTGCTTATACACGGAAGAAGACTTATAGAACGGAGATTCGTCGGGATGGAGGTATCTTTGCCCCGTTTCGGAATTGGCTGTACCACAGCTGTTTTCCAATGCACCGGGTAATATGCATTACTCAGCGCATTGTTGAACAAAGTTGTGTATACGTCCACCGCCTCAGAGGGTAAATGTCGCAGAACAATATTTGGTATCCCATCTATTCCCACTGACTTCTTCTTACTGAAAGTTATTTACGTATCATCGAACATTGTCTCACTTTACTCACACATGTTTACATTTCCCCACCAAAATTTAAAAGATGGCGGCTGATTTGTCAACTTTTCTTCCAAATGTGTCAAACACTCGTAAATTGTCAACTGTTCGTGAATTCACCAGCCATTTTGTGTACAGTCAACAAAACGTTTTCAGAAAATCGACTGCAAATTGTTTACGCAAGTAAGTGTAACCGAAATTTAAAAAAAATTATTTTTAATAAATCGATAATCCGATAGCATTTAACTTATGAAATATGTAGAAAAACAGTAGAGTAAGTTGTGCTGAAAAGTCGCACATTTGGGAAAGATTTATTATCAATTGAAGTTCCGAGTTACGCGTATTATAATTAAAATAAATATTTGGTGTTACATATTATTCTTACAAAATGTTATTTTATTGTCCAAATGACATCCATTCAATATGAAAGGTGTTGTAATCAATAAAAACAATGAAACCTAACACAAAAACAAATATTAAACATATTTCGTGCAATGAAAATAACAACAATAAAAATAAAACGAATATATTTTGCGAAATTTCTTTGTCTAATTTAACTCAGAGCGAAGATATATGACAATTGTAACACATTAAATATACTTAAAACAATCAAGTCGCTTCAAAATGAGAACATATATACAAATTGAAGATACCTTTTGAGTATTATTTGATGCGATAAGAACAAAAATAATTTCAGACATAATATTACAATAAGATTGATACATATGTATAGAAAACGGGTTTAAGTGTTTAAGATCAGTAGCAGTTATTCAGTGTTTTGTAGTTTTCAATAGTTCATAAGAGCTATTAAGAAATTTTTTGCGTTTAAACTAAGTTGATGTTTTTGAAATAATCATACAATTTTTAAGTATATTGCTTTTGTGATGTCACTTCTGCCTTACAAACATCATTTCTGGACACAGCTATCGTCAACCATTACTTTGCGTTGGAAAACACTATACCTTCTCTCCTCCAATTTTTTGATTCAATGCCCCCTCCTTCTTACAGTTTGAAGAGTGAGGAGATAGACCATAAAGGCAGTTCACACGTATTCTCATTTAAAAACAAAAAAAAAAACATGTCTGTGAATCAGCTGTTCAGGAGGGGAAATGTTATAAAAAACGCTGTCAAAATGAATACAAGGGCGGAGACAAGGGGGTTGACTGTCTCCCTATTGGTCTCTGATAGTTGGTACCTCAACCGCCAATCAGTAGAAACGAATTTTGATCGGTTCTGTAGTTTTTGTTTAGCATCTGTTGAACAATGGAAAATCAAAACGAGCATTTTCGTTATAATTTGTTTTTTTTTTTATTTCAGGAAACGAAAAAACGCATCGCAATCTCACAAACAATTATGTGCTATTTATAGTGACGAAGCTTTTAAAAACGGCAGTGTCAAAATTGGTTTGCTAAATTTTGTTCTGGTGATTTTTCACTCTAAGATGAAAAACGCTCTGGTCGTCCAGTTGAAGTTGATTCGGACCAGTCACGGTACGCAGTACAATACGTGAGATTGCAGAGAAGCTTCATGTATCACATATGTATATGCATTGAAAATCGCTTAACATGTGCGATTTGTTAAAGAAACTTAATGCAAATGGTGCATTTTTAAAACAATTGATAACTGGTGATGAAAAATCGGTTGTTTACAGCAATGACAATCGTTAAAGCTAGTGGAGCAAGCCATACGAACCAGCTCAAAGAATATCAAAGACTTTTATTCATCAAAAGAAAGTTATGTTATCAGTTTGGTGGGATTACAAAGGAATTGCGTAATTTAAACTTTTATCATCCGACCGATTATTAAACAATTAACAAAAGTGAACAATGCAGTTGAAGGAAAGCGGCCCGAATTAAATAATCGAAAAGGTGTTGTATCCCATAATGACACTACTAGGCAACACACAATTGGTCTTCTTCTTCTTCTTCGGATGGCGCTACAGTCCGGGGTGGACCTGGGCCTCAACTAACATGCCTCTCCAGCTAGCACGATCTCTTGCCAGCTGCCTCCAATTGCGCAGTCCAAGTTGGTTGAGGTTCTTTTCCACTTGTGTGCGCCATCTCAGTCTAGGACGCCCTCTGTTGCTTTGTCCCTGTGGTTCGAATTCGAAAACTCTTCGGGTCGGAGCAGTGCTGTCCATGCTCTTTACATGGCCTAGCCACCTTAAGCGTTGTATCCGTAGACGCTTGACTAGGCTCATGCCGCCGTACAGGCCATACAGTTCGTGGTTGAATCTTCTCCTCCAGATGCCATCAACGCAAACAGGACCAAAAATCGCACGCAGAACTTTTCTCTCGAAGAGACCAATGGCTTCCTCATCCGCTTATAGTAGCGTCCAGGTTTCTGCGCCGTAAAGCAGGACTGGGATGATCAAGGTGTTGTACAAAGTCACTTTGGTCGTTCGGGAGAGGGCTTTATTACTCAATTGCCTCTTGAACCCAAAGAAACAGCGATTGGCAAGAGTGATTCTGCGCTTGATTTCGGTACTGATGTTGTTGTCCCTATTCACCGCGGAGCCGAGATAGACGAAGTCCTTCACTACCTCGAAGTGTCTGCTGCCCATAGTGACGCTCTGTCCGAGACGTCGATGTTCTGCGTCCTTCTTCGATGACAGCATATACTTCGTTTTGCCCTCGTCCCACTTTAGCCGCTTCCGCTTCAATGCTAGCAAACGCCTCATTGACGGCTCGCTGTGTTCGGCCGATCACGTCAATGTCATCCGCATAAGCTAGCAATTGAACGGACTTGTGGAAGATCGTGCCTCTGGTGTTGACGTGTGAGTTCCACACGATCCCCTCAAGGATGATGTTAAAGAAGTCGCATGACAGCGCGTCGCCTTGTCTAAATCCTTTTTTGATATCGAAGGTCTCGGTGACACAATTGGTCGCTTGACAAAATATATTGGAGCTTGTTTGGGATGTTTTGCTACATCTACCATATAGTCCTGACGTTGAACCATAATAATAATAATAATAATTGTTGGCGCTACAGTCCAGAGGGGGACCAGGGCCTAGCCTGCTTATCAACTACTCGTGTTGTGCGCGCTACTGTTCTCTTACGAGTAGAAGGGACCTACAGTTTTTTGCCGACTCCGAACAACGAAATTTGAGAATCTTTCTTAGACAGTTATTACTCTTTGAGAGTTGTCAACAGCTCGAAAAAGGTGGTGCCGTGAAAATTTCGAGGTGTAAAGCCAGTAATCGAACCCATCCCTTCTGCGTGAGAGTGCCGCACTCTACCCACTACGCCACGGCGACCACGTTTGTTCAATGTGATTACTATTTATTTCGATCTTGGCAAAACTCTTTGAAATCTAAGAGTGTCAATAATGTTTATGATGTCAAATCGTACCTGCTTCACGGCTTTGCTGATAAAAACCAGAAGTATAATGAACGTGAAATTATGATGCTGCGTGAAAGATGACGAAAGGGCATTGCTCAAAATGGGCAATATATTACAAAATTTCTTTCCATGAAAACGTTGTAGTTTACTTTCTAAAAATAGTCCGCAATTAGCTGCCAACCCTATATTATAAAAGCCAGGTCCCTTAACGGTTGAAGCCTAGGAGTCCCCACTAATGGTAATTGTCACGAATTTCTGTGTCTGTGGTTGAGCATTTCTGTATTCAGGAATCATTGCAGTACAAGGTCTGTTCAACATGGTACATTCGGCTATCGATTTTTTTATTTTGTTATGTTGGTACATTCGTCGCTAACATATGCTTACAGTTTGAGCTATATAGTATATGGTATGTATTTTGTTTGTGACAGGCATACAAGTTGGATGTGTTTTACGTGTTTGGCGATATCCTGCTGCCGAAAATAAAAGTTCAAAGAATTTGCATTCAATTTTGTATGAGAAATGGAATTTAGTGTTTGAAAACACTGGAAATCTTGGTGGTGGCATACGGTGAGTGTACTCTGAATCGAAGAAAATGGGTACAAGTGGTACAAGCTTTTCAAAGAAGACGGTGGAGATGTGATCTGAAAGAAAATGATTTAAAACAACTTGTTAACATCTGCAATTTCTTAATGAAACATTATGAAAATTATGGTTTTTTTCAAACGGGTTGCTTACAATTTTGTTGTTGGACACACAGGAATTTCATCATAATCGACAGAAACAAAAGACAATGTGAAATTCCTGTGCAAAGCAAAAACAAAATGAATCTACACAGTACTGGGAATTGGTTCATTGGATTCCTAGACTTGAGTCGGGCAAGAGAATTTCCAAGTAAACTGAAAAACTTGTGTTTCTTTCAGTTTGTATATCTCTGTTCATTCTTGTTTTGATATTCGAAGCGTTCGAAGACCTGATCTGCTGTTATAATGCTGATCTGAAATTAAAGTTTAAAATAAAAGAATAGTAAGTACCAGTAATAATAAAAAGTTTCGTTTTATTGTACAAATATGAACAGAATTCCAATAGTTGTCAATCGCAAATGATCGTGGAGCAAGCCAAGCTCAAGAAACATTTAAAGCTTTTATTCAGCAGAAGTAAGTTATGTTATCAGTTTAGTAGGACTGCAAATTGCCTACTTTGAACTTTTACCACTCAACCGAACGATCAATTCAGATGTCTACATTGAACAATTTACAAAATTGAACATTGCGGTTGAAGAAAAGCGGTCGGAATAGGTGTTGCATTACAATGCAAGGCTACACACAACTTTGGTCACTCGGCAAAAATTATTGGAGCTTATTAGGGATGTTTTGCCACATACACTGATGTTGCACCATTTGATTACTATTTATCCGATTTTTGTTGCAAACATCATTGAATGGTAAAGACTTTAAAAATGATGATGATATCAAATCATATCTACTTCAGTTTTTTGCTGATAAAAACCAGAAGTTAAAATAACGTGGAATTATGATGCTGCCTGAAAGATAGCAAAAGGTCATTGCTCAAAATGGGGAATACATTACTGAATAATGTTATTTGGTTCCATGAAAACATTGTCTTGAACATCTTGTAAACGGAATTACCTACTTGGCAAATTATTGGCTTTACATCAAGAGAACAACTAGCCCTTCTTAGAGAATCAAGTTTTTGTATTCCCGATTTCATAAAAAAAACTTGTTCGCTTTTATTTTGTTTTCTTTATTGAATACAATGATAAATACGAATTGACAATTAACAACTGACTGACTGACTGACTACTGACTGACTGCACCCCAATTTAATTAAAGGCTTTTAATTTTTTTTTGTGGTCGCCGTGTTGAAGTGGGTAGAGTGCGACGCTCACACGCCGAAGGGTCTAGGTTCGATTCCCAGCTCACCACCAATTTTCCGAATTTTTCGCGGTTCCACCTCTTTCGTGCTGTTGACAACACTCAAAGAGTAATAATTGTCTGAGAAAGCTTCTCAAAATTCGCCGTTCGGAGTCGGCAAAAAACTGTAGCTCCCTTCTACTCGTAAGGGAACAGTAGTGCGCACAACACGAGTAGTTGATGAGCAGGCTAGGCCCTGGTCCCCCTTTGGAGTGTAGCGCCAACAATTATTATTTTAATTTTTTTTTTACATTTAAATTTAATTTAAAGGCTAAAACTATATTTTTATTTTTTATTTTTAATACATTTTTATTTCCAATTCATGACAGACTTACAGTATTTTTCTTTGTTCATTATTCCTTCAATCTTAACTAATGTTCCTACACATTTCCAAGAAAAACACCCCCAATCCATTACTGAGACTCCACCATGCTTCACAGTTCTATGAACTTGGTGTTGCTGAAGTGGCTCTCCATGACGTGACCAATAATACGACTTGAGATCTGTTCCTACAAGATTGACATTGGTCTCATCGGACCAAATAACTCTGTTTCATTGTTCAATTGTCCAATTTTTATGACTTTTGGCGAAACTTAACATGGCTTTCAAATTTTTGGCGGAAGTTAGAGGTTTCTTTGGTTTCTCCTTTGCCGTTTAACCCATTTTTCTTAAAGCCCGGCGTGCAGTCCATTCGCTAACTGGCTTATCAATGCTTTGAGCTGCTTGTTTCTGTGTTTTGGCTCAACAACTTCTCAATTCTCTGTCCGTTCTTCTTGCATCCAGGTCAGAGATAAATCGTTTTCGTCCCTTTTTTGCAACGGGAACTTCGATTTCATTGCTTTTCTCAATATTAAGCGCAGAAGTTTTTGAAATATTTAATATTTTTGTTATTTCCCGCGATGATTCTCCACTTCTCTCATTTCTGAAAAACACACTCTTTCCACAACTTTTTTACAAATTTTCTTCACTATTCACAACCAATTTTCTGCAAAAGGTGCTCTACGCATGGAATGATGTTAACCGCTACTTTTGGAATTGCAAATATTAATATGTTTTGCAAGGGGAAAGCAACTCTTACTGAAAAACCCGTTTTTATATTCGCTAGAACTAAAACGTGCAAAACTGGACAAGTGCAAAAATTTCATTTTCATTAGTTCCCGTTATTTTGAAATTGTTTTTTTCTTTATCTGGTTAAAATATTAATCTATTAGTAATACATACATTAAAAATATAACTAGAATGCATTCTATTAAGGATCGTGAATTTTAGACAATTTGTCTGAATACTTGACAAAAAAAGGCATAAAACTAGTTGGACGTACTTTGTTTTTTTTGGTTTTATCCCACAATCTAACTTACTGGCCCTCGACGGGCACTCTATGCTAAGCTTATCCTTATTCTATTGTCTTTCGACCTAACCTTACATTTCATATAGTTAAGGGGAGGAGTAAGGGGTGCAGAAGGGAAGTGGAGTCCCTGACGTAACTAGAGCTGTATCAATTTCCACATCAACAGCAAGAGAATTACTCACATCAGCAGGCACTTTGAATGTAAATAGAAATCTTAGGTTCTTCCAAAGTTTGTTAGCTAAAGTAAGACATCTTCAGAGAACGCATTTAAAAAATCCACTAAAGAAACACCATCGAAAAGCCCGTCAAAGATTCACCAAAGATCATTTACGATGGCAGAAGCGATGGAACAAATCATCTTTACCGATTAAGAACGGCTTTGTTTGGTTGGACCAAACGGATTTCGACATAAATTTTTTTTGAAATCCGAAAAGAAAAGCTTCAACAATCAGGAGATGGAGCGGTGATTTTGGCAGCAATACAAAATAGAAACAAGAATGTGAGGACTATTTAATCTTGGACGACGGAATTTTACAGCAGACAGAAAACTTCGGCAATGGATTCACTTTTCAACAACATAACGCAGCAATCCACACGCAGAAGAGTAAACGACTTTGAATGAAATAATCTTTGTGTTCTTGACTTGCTTTGTCTTCAGAATTGAATATCGTTCAAAATATATTATATAGGGACAAATTTTTTTAGAAGTTTTCAAGGAATGGTGTCAATTTAAATATGTAGAAGAGCATCCACATTTTTTTAGGGCGAATGGCTTAATCTGTAACAAATACTAAAAATAATTATTGAATGGAGCGACAGTTCAGAGGGGGACTGTTGTTGTTGTGCGTGCTACTGTTCTGTCACGAGTAGAAGGGACCTACAGTTTTTGCCGACTCCGAACGGTGAAATTTGAGAAGCTTTTTCTTATACAGTCATTACTCTTTGAGTGTTGTCAGCAGCTCGAAAGAGGTAGAACCGTGAAAAATCGAGGTGTTCAACCGGGAATCGAACCTAAACCTGCTGCGTTTAATGTGCCGCACCCATTACGCTATGGAGGCCATAATGCCTTCAGGCACGCAAATATCCCCATCCGCAACAGAATGAAAATTTGAAGAAAAAAATCGTGTTGCTATTATTACAATAAAAATAATTGAGCTTCTGCACAGTAATAGCAATTCATGACTTCTTTTCTTTTTTTTCAAAATGTTACAACAGAATTGCTGAAAATACGAAGATTTGCCGTTACCATTGTAAAGTGAATTGAAGACAAGGATTTCATTTTGTTTGATTTCAATTGCCTTTCAATTCTTTGTACCCTGGCACCCAGTATATACAGAACCTCACATACTGAGCATACACCTATCATTGCTTCATATTGGTGCTGCTTACAGCCCGACCACTTTTTTGTTTAATTTTTTTGGTTTACAATCATAATTGAATACATATCTTAAACAAGATATGAACAAGAACAAACACCGGTTCTTTTCGCATGAAAAAGGAAACAACCCCTGAAATCAACACACAAAATTGAGCGTTCCAAATCTAGCGTTCCAAAGTTGACGAAATAAAAGTGCGGGTTAAAGAAAGTACCTGCTCCAATAAGCAGGAGCTAAAACCTAGGCAACTTGGGAAGGGATTCAGCCAGCTTTTACTGAAAAACTGGTAAAATCTATGCCACGGCGATTACAAGCTGTCACAGATGTAGTGGAATAATTTTAAAGAAAAAGGGAAACGAGAATCGAAGAGAGAATGGTAGTATAGATCAAGACAGAAGAGAGGACTGCGGGTTAAGTCAGGTATTATTATTGTAAGAGACACAGTCGATAGAGGAGCGTTGGAATATTCGGATTAACAATTAAGTCTGTAAAGAAAAAGTAAAAATTCGTGTTTCCTTTTTATATAATAACCCCTTAAATAGATACTGAAAGAGGTGCCACGGGTTACTGAAATTTTACTTGTAACTGTTTTTGTTTTGTGTCTTAGTTGTAACACGAATTAACTTTAAGTGTAAGCTCAATTTTGTGTGTTAAAATGAAGTTTGTTTTTTATTTTGCATAGAAAAAGCAAGTTTTTTTTATTTTTGTATTTTGTTTGTGTTTTTAAGCAATTAAAATATGTCAATTCGAACTGCATTTATGATTTATTAAATAACTACTCTTTGTAAGGTGAAAAAGATAAAAATATATTTAAGCTGTGAGTGTATGCTCAATTTTGTGAGGTACTGTATATGGGACAGACGCAGTCACCTCCCTTGATGATCACCACCGTTGGCCATGATATAAAAACACATAAAAATTAGTGTCAATTGAATCATTTACATTTGCAGTCAAAGATATCTTGTGCAATGGCGCTTTTGAAGCAGGAGTAATGAGGAAAGTTACTGGGAATGACAACTAGAGCGGAGGTTCTGGTGTTCTGGTGCTACGGGATATTATAAACCCGGGAAATCATATAGTTTGCAGACAGACTGTGTTTGCAATAAGTGGGAAGAGCCAAGTTTAGTGAATTTCACTAACTTCTCTTAAGCAGTTTTATATTTGGCGTCAAGTCCTGCGACTTTTGGGGAGCTGGGCAAGGGGTTTAAGGTATTTAAGGCGGAATTTAATGGAGTTGGTTTTGCCGTTCGATTCCGAGTGGTTGAGTCGAAGGCGAGTTGAAGGCGGAGTCGGAATGGAGGCAGAGTCGGAATGAAGGCGAAGTTGGAATGTAGGCGAAGTTGGAAAGGCGGAGTTAGAATGGAGGCGCGGTCAGAATGGAGGCGGAGTCGGAATGGAGGCAGAGTCTGAATGAAGGCGAAGTTGGAAAGGCGGAGTCAGAATGGAGGCGGAATCAGAATGGTGGTGGAGTCGGAATGGAGGCGGAGTCGAGTCGAGCGCGGAGTTGGAGCAGGAGTCGGAGGCGGAGGCGGAGTTGGAGGCGTAGTTTAAAGCGGACCCGGAGACAGAATTAGAAGCGAAATCGGAGGCGGAATTAGAGGCTGGCGTGAAAGATTTGAATTATAAGCGGATTAAGGCAAGATATAAAAGTAGACTATACTTCGAAATAAATCTTAAATTAAATTTTAAATTCAGATACGTTGTGCTTATATCGGATCTTGAGCCTATTTTGACTTAACTTAAACATATCTAACATATGTATTGGACTCGAATTCTAAGATCTAAAACCGACTTCCGATGACTACATGAGTCTCAAACTGTTCAAGTACAAATACACAAAGTGTATTCAGTTCAATCAACTCGCTGGAAATTTAACTCCATCGCTTTAAAATGGAACAACAAACTATTCCATTCCGTCTAAACTCCGGAAGAGTCTAAATTCTGCATCTACATTCCAATTTGCTGCCATCAAGCCTAACGAACCATTTTCCAATTTCAAAAGAACACCAATATTTCTCCAGACTGGCATCCAGCCTCACTGTCCAATTCTAATCACCGAAGGATGAAATGATTGGAAGCAGTTTGCAGTTTTGCATGCACTCCCTCTATCGTTGCTCCGGATTACGGCCCAATTCTCCACTTCCTTTTTTGCATTTTAATTGTAATTTTCTATTTCGATTATTTGCCAAAGAAAACGATGGACTAGGAACTAATCAATGCGAACCTTGTGTCCTTCGAATGTAGAAATTGCTTACAGTACACAAAAAAAAACTGCCAGAGGACGAACCGAGTGTATCGGAGCTCAATTGAGCGCGCCCGGCAAAAAACGATACCGAACAATCATTGGAATAAATACAATTTGCTATAATCGAAAACTATCGGAGGGAAAGGTCTGTAGGTTGTGTGAGGGGTATGTTGGTCCTTTTTTGCCGTTAGTTATTGCCTTTGCACCTTTTTTTTGCACTGTTGTTCCTTTATCCTTGCTGCCGTTGTCGGGTGCCTCGGCAGTGTTCGGTGGTGTTCCTGGGAGGAATGTTTTTGGCGGTTCGGTTGATTAGTTCTAGTTTCCGTAAAAACTAAAGCGACTACTCGGGACTCCTTTCTGCTGCGAAATGTGCTTTGGGGATTTGGAGGGGCTGAGTTTGGAGAGTTAATTGGGCTGGGAGAGACGAACAATTTGTGGCATGGGCCTTGGTAGGGTGGAGAGACATTGATTAGACCTTGAGGGCTGTTGTTGGTATCTTCGATGTTTTTCCCTCATTTTCATTAGAAGTTCAACATCTCGGAGGGAATAACTTAAGTTTTTGAAAGAAGAATGTACATGAGGTTCAGGTTTAACTAGAGAAAACATTGAAATTCTTTCAGTTTCATGCGGCGCAAGATTTTTAACTCGATGCACGCTATGTCAGCCAATGTTTCCATTTTCTTCAAAATACAAGAACATGACATGGGCAATTATCCAAGAATTCTGTTGTCGATAATGCAGCGGTTAAAGAAATGTCAGTTTATATATGCACGTCGACATGGATGATAACAATGATAAGTTTTTAGATATTTTTACAGTCAAAAAAAAAAGGCAAGTGATGTCGTGTTCAGTGTAGGTCAAAGTTATGACCTTTGGCATGAGGTTCCCACACTTTACTCACTGCATAAAACTGTCAATACTAAATTTCGACCTGTACCTGACAGATACATCAATTCATTTATTCATTCATATATAAGTATGAGTATGGTGAGGAGCCCAGCAAAGTGAACATGAGCTAGTGACTTCAATTATCGCTAGTGTGTAGGTTATGTAGGTAGTGTTAACCAAGCTGCCGTAAGTTAGAGAGACATTTAAAATCAAAAACTTTGGCATGCTATAAATTCAGAGAAGTTTGATGGACTTTACCAAATTAAACTGACAAAGTCTTAAAGTGAGGAAAGAATATTTACCTAACATTACGCAACTTATTTTAACAAACTCCAAGACGTGAGGTGTTTTCAGATTCTCGATGCTGTCTGCGTCTTTACCTCTAAGAGACTTTATTATTTTTCACATTTTTTGGTTTCTTAGGAATCTAGAGATTGTTAGATCGTAGATGTTTAAGATTTTTCTGATTTCAAATTTTACCCATTTGGAGTTCATCTTCTTCTTTTTCTTCTTCTTTCGGCGCTAGAGTCCGGGGTGGACCTGGGCCACAAATAAAATGTCTCTCCAGCCAGCACTCTAAGTTGGTTGAGGTCCTTTTAAACTTGTGAACACCATCTTAGGCTAGGCCGTGTTCTGTTGCGTTGTCCCAATGGCTCACATTCTAAGACATTTCGGGCTGGAGCAGTGGTGTCCACACGCTCTATATGGCCTAGCCATCTTAAGCGTTGTATCCGTAGACGCTTAACTGGGCGCATCTCGCTGTTCGACCCATAGAGTTCGTCCTAGAACCCTATCCGCCAGATGCCATCAACGCAAGCAAGGGATGATCCAGAAAGCTTGGTCCTTCGAGAGAGGGCTTTATTACTCAATAGCGTCTTGAGCTCAAAGAAACAGCGATTGGCAAGAGCTTTGGTACAGATGTTTTTGTCCTATTCACCGCGGAGCCGAGGTAGACGAAGTCCCTGACTACCTTGAAGTTTCTGCTGCCTAGTGTGACGCTCTGTCCGACATGTTGATGTTGTGTGTCCTCCCTTGACGACAGCATGAACTTCGTTTTGCTCTCATTAACCGCCAGACCTGTTTGAGCTGCTTAAGCTCCAATGCCAACAAACGCCTTATTGATTCGCTCGTTGTGTTCGTTCAATCACGTCATAGTCGTCAGCGTAAGCTAGCAATTAAACTGAATTTTGGAGGATCGTGGGTCTGGTGTTGGCTTGTGAGTTACGCGTGATATCCTTGAAAATAATATTAACTAAGTCACATGACAGTGCTTCGCTTTGTAAAAAACCTTTTCCGATATTGAAGGTTCCGTTGAGTTCGTAACTGATCTCGATGGAACAGCAATCATCCTTCACAATCCGACGAGTTTGGTAGGGATGCCAAAACTAGACATGGCACTGTATAGCTTGTCTTTATGCACACTGTCATATGCAGCCTTGAAATTGACGAAAAGGTGTCGATCTGTACTTCTTGATTTTGTTTTAGGATCTACCGTAAAGTGAGGATCTGATCTATCCTGGATTTCTATGGTCTTAAAACAATACTGATAGGGACCTATAAAGTTGTGATAAACGGCTTCAGATGGTCACAAGAGAGGAACTTGTAGGCGATGTTAAGGAGTCCGATCTCTTATTAATTCGTCCATCAACCATATCTTACTAATGAATTGATGCATGTGCCCAACCCGGTCATCTCCAGCTGCTTTTAGTAATTCTGCGAATAGTCTGTCCGATCCAACAGTTTGACTTCAGTTTCGTTATTGCTATTTTCAATTCGTCTAAGTTGGGGGGACGGAATTCCTGTCCATTATCGTCCAAATTGAGTTCACCGCCAGCAAAGATGTTCTCCTTTCCTGAACAATGAAATCTTCTACAAAGCCCTTGGTGCTCTAGCTGGAACACCGATCGTATATCCTTTCCTGAAATTCAACGACCATTGTATCAGCAGGATTTCGTACAATAGCTTATGAAAAATTCCACATTTGAATTCTTGTTGAAACTCTTTTCTATTTTTCAGTCAGTTGACATATAAAGATTAACATTGCAAAAAAAACATTATTTATAGTTTTTAATTTGAAAAATATTATATCTACCTGTACGACAAAAAGAATAATTTAAAAAAATAGACTCGAAAAAGTACATATATATATATATATATATATATACATATATATATTTTCTAATTCTCCGTATTATGCTGAGTACAATCAAACAAAAAACCAAATTCCAATACTACGAAAGTTGCCTTTTATATTTCGGGATTTGGCAACCCTAGTGTTGCAATCTGGCAACTGCCAGCTCTATCGTAAAGTTTGACATTTTTGAGGTAATACGTACTCAGAACGTTTTGACATATGAGCGCTATTTGTGTTGTTTACAGTAATTTAAAAGATTCATTTAGCCAAAAAAATCTAATTAAATCGTGAACATTTTCGTGTGATTATTTTTTACAACTTTCGACGGAGATTAACTCAATAACAGTGCTCCAATAAGTGAAGCTCCACCAAGGACCATTGTTTATGGTGAATTCAACCGAGGTCGTAGTTCACTCCAAGAAGAATTTCGTAAAGGTCGTCCAAAATCAGTTGTTGCTCCGGAAACCATTGGTGCTGTGCGCCAAGTGATATTGCAATATCGTCATGTGACCTATCGTGATATTGAGAAAATCCGAGGCATTAGTGGGACCCGCATACGTTCAATATTGCATGAACATTTTACCGTCAAAATAAATTGTTGGCGTTGGATCTCACACAATTTGTCAATTGTTCCTGTTGATTGGTCGTAAGAATTGCTCCAAAAATAGGATCGCGGTGCTTCGAAACATGTCTTTAATATCGTAACAGATGATGAATCGTGGATTTATGCACACGAGCCCGAAAGTAAACAGCAGTTGATAGTATGGGTGTTTCAAATTGAGCCAAATCCAACAAAAGTTGCTCGCGCACGAAGCACTTCCAAGTAAATGGTCGCCTGTTTTTTTTTTATTAAAACTGGACATGTCGCAGCCGTACCACTAGAACACAGCAGAATAGTCAATTCTGAGTGGTACAAAACAATTTGTTTTCCAGTTGTCTTCTTAGAAATCAGGAAAACCAACCGCCGAAGACGGATCACTTTTCACCACAACAATGCGATCTCTCATCGGCTCAAACAAATGCAATTTTGAGCACTCGAAACATCGATTTGACGAGTCATCCGCCGTATAGTCCTGACTTGGCACCGAATTACTTCTTTTTATTCCCGTACGTAAAAAATTAAATGCGAGGTCAACGTTTTTCGACACCTGAAGAAGCGGTTGATGCGTTCAGAATGCATGTTTTGGAGATAGCTCAATCAGAGGGGCAAAAGTGCTTCGACAATTGGTTCAAACGCATGCAAAAGTGTACAGATCTTAATGGGGAATATTTAGAAAAAACAATTCATTTTCGATGATTAATATTTGTTTTTGTTCTCTAATCCCGAAATATAAAAGCCTCCCCTTGTGCAATATATCACTAAAGGGAAACAGAAACAAAAAAATATATACAATTAAAACAATACACTACGAAATTATAAGGACAGGATATGGTGTTTCCATTTCAAGCTCCAGAAAGTATTGTCTCTTACAATACAGTAAGTTTACATTTTACTGATGTAGCACCTTGTCTACCTTTTAGAATAAAGTGAACTTGGTGTAATTGTTTTCCCATTCAGTCATCAAATCAGGCTTATTCCGAATGTTATGATTTCCTTAATTGTGCTGCAAAATATTTTATACATTTTCTATTAGATTGACATCTGGTGCCTGAGGTGGTGTTTGAATCCTTTTCGGGGTGTTGTAAATCAGCCACATTTTAGTGTTTGGGTTCGGCATCCCGACTGAAGGCGAAATTCAAATCAAACCCCAATTTATTTGCAGTTAATTGATGGTTTGCCTTGAGTATGTAGATGTACACTTTGTGGTCCTTTATACCATCAATAAAGTGCAAATTACTTACCCTGAAAGCACTCACAGTATCCAAACAAGCACATGATTAAGTTTTTATTTACAATTTTTTGCCTAAGTTTCGGTATTTAATTTTCGCCTTACAAGACATCGACAGCGTGAATCGTCTTCTTATTGTTTTCAATGCATTTTTGTTTCTATAATTCATTTTCTTACATGCTAGACAAAAATATTTAAGCCTAGCTTACCAACATAATCTTTTGAGCTTAATTCTAACTTACTGACTCTTCACGAGTAACCAAAGCTTGTTGTTGTTGTGGGGTTACAGCCCGGGGTGGACCTTGGTCTTAACAAAAATGACTCTCCAGCCAACACGATCTTTCGCCAGCTGTCTCCAGCTGCTCACTTCCGGTTGGTTGAGATCCTTCTCCACTTGTGTACGCCACCTTAGCTTAACCGTTCTCTGTTGCGTTGTCCCAATGGCTCAAATCCGAAAACTGACTGCGTGAACCACAAACGTTATATTTATTTTCCTGTGTTAAAACTCGCTCGGTGCGCTTTTGTATTCCTTTGCGAATATCTCTCCCTTTTGATAAATAATAATAATAATTGGACGGCGCGTCAGTCCACGATGGACCAGGGCCTAGCTTGCTCATCAACTGCTCGTGTTGAGCGCATTACTGTTCCCTCACAAGTAAAAGGAACCTACAGTTTTTTGCCGAATCCGAAAGGCGAAGTTGAGAAGTTTTCTTAGACACTCTCTGGGTGTTGTCAACAGCTCGAAAGAGGTGGTGCCGTGAAATATTCGAGGTGTTCAGTCGGGGATCGAACCTGCGTGTGAGCATCGCACTCTACCCACTACGCCATGGTGCCTTTTTGATTGGTGGTGCTAATAAAGTCTTTATTTCGGGGTCCTCTGTGGTAGCCTGCATCATGTAACACATTTCTTACAGAGTTTTGGCACATTTCAACTCTTAACACTTACTTACTTACAACTTATTCGCTTTGCATTGCAGTGTGAATTTGTGTACCACTTCTTTCTGATCTTGCTTCACTTCTTCACAATTGCAAGGCTTTCGGTCAAGATACGTGGACGATCCAATCGAGGAGCACTCCACATGCTACGACCGATAATGCTTTAGTTTGTTGATAAAACCAACCAACAAAAGGTGTTAATTGGTCAATCGATCTGATTGATTATTCAGATTCAAACAGATGTATAATAACTTGCCGCACTTCCTCTGGAGTTTTCAGCACCAATTGATCTACCCGATACTCTCTACGTAATTTTGCAACGTTCCGTTGCACTCAAAAAAATGACTCAAGTATTGCGTTGAAAGAGAACACTCATTAGATCGGTTCTTTTGCTCGTGCACTTCACCAGGGTCTTGGAAACTCAATCTTGTTTCTAGCGATGGCAACTGTTTCTTCTATTCTGATGACCCAAACAAAAGCTGCTGAAAAGAGAGAACTCAGGTTGTTTGAAGACGTCATCAAGTGACACTTCAAGGAACTAAGATAAGTTATGCAATAAATGCATAAACAATTCCATAATCGCACCACCTCAAGCCCGTTCATAAACGGCAATCTCTATTCACTTTCCTTCCTTATCGGAAAAAAGCCTGCCAAACATTTGCCATCAACAGAAGTGCAATTAACACTTACTCCCAGCCATATCCCCCGCCAGTAGATAAGCGATAAATTAGTCCAACGACCATTGCGGTCAAAAAGTAAACACGGATATGATTTCATTGATTTTCACTTTGGCCAGCTCTGGGTAACCACATCATTCAGCTCTGCAAGAGGTCAATTGTTTCGCATTTCAGTTAACGACTCATAATCGAATAGGCCTCCATTGCAGTAACTGGATGCAGTTACTTCCATTTTTTGCCCCCGATCCATTCGTAAACCCGTTTTTAATTACACACAATATAATTTAATCAACTGCTCGACGCAATTAAATGAAATATTGCCACGATTATCTAGCGACGTCTGCTGGATGTCTCTTTTCATCCGTGGCCCCTTCGCCCCGACAACACCGCGCCCATACACATGTTATCCGTAAAACCGTGCAACACTTGTTGACCACACAAACAACGAGCACGCCCTCGAGCCACCACGGTCGACTATAAAATTAAAATGTTATCCAATCAACCATTTCAGCTGGAATAACCGTCCCAAGTGCTGGTGCAGACCGTTACGCGATGACAGCGACTCCTTTTCGTTTTCGCCACCACTGCCCGGCTGCGGCCGGACACCAGACTTCGTGGGTGTGTCATAGGGTGTACCTCTATATTTAGGGGCGATAAAAATCTTAATAAGCCTTTTACAGCTGCTAAAGTGTCATAAAGTTTTCCGCTAGAGATGTCGGCCACTGACAGCGGGCCACATGCTGTCCGTGGCGGTTGGTATTAAGTTTATGCCGATACAAGTATTGTGCTGTTAGTGGCCGTAAGCCGGTGGCAGCCGTATCGAAACGGATTGCGAATGGTGCTCATAAATGGGTTTCTGAATTCTTTAAGGACCGCTGTAAATTCTTGAAAACCTTTTAAAAATAGATACTTTCTGAAAATGGATTCTTGGTTTGTTCGGTTCTTCAGAGGGTTCGAAGCAAAATGCGAGGTACGTGACAGATTCAAGTTTCCATTCATTCCCCTCTGCAATGACTGAATAAGCACTCAGATGTTAATAAAGCAACTCATCTTTCGACAGAGCTCTCAAGGATGAACTTGCGTTATGGCATTCAATTCAACATCTCTGTCGAAGCCACCACCCAAGGGAGGGAACGCATTTTCGCGCACAACACATATGTGAGTCAGAATGCACTCGGAAATTGTCACGTATTCAATCAGAGCTGTTCAATATTCTAAGCAAACACAAGTAAAAGCGCCACGCTAAGATCTTCCAAGTGCCCCAAGTGCATTCACCGCAGACGTTCCGAAGGAAGCTTTCCATTCCTGGCCCCTGTACAATAACCACACTAATGTCAGCTAAATAAGTAGATCCTCAACTTAATGTACATGTGTAGGGAAAATCGTGCAGGAAATGTATCCTCTTCAAAACTAATCCTTCCGGCGCCTCTGTACATCGTTACAGGATAACACGTCACCCACATCGCTTGCACCAAGGAATTATCCTGAAACACCTACTTAGCGTTCTGCAAGGGCCTCGAAGACGCATGATGGTGTGCGATAATTGAGATTAATGGGCAACAGGATACCAGGTGCAAAGGAAACGTATTTGACAAGTTACGCCTCCTTCTCACTCACCTACGGAGCCAATTCAGAGCCAATTCAAGCACAAGAGTCGTGCATGAGCAGAACCAGCTGAGTAATCCTATTAAATTGCATTTCACCATTCACCTTTGCATGGAATCGTCGTTAAGCCCCCGCATCAGCACAGGCACGAATGCGAGAGGATAATGCTCCTCACAGCAGGCGCACGCTTCAAAGTTTTCAAGAAATTCTACATTTCCTCTTGAAAAATTAATGCAACGACGTCACACTCAACTAATTGCATGCAGAAGTCTTCTCCTCCTCCTCCTCATCCTCCTCCTCCTTTTCTTACTCCTCCTCCTTCTCCTTCTCCTCCTCCTTCTCCTCCTCCTCCTCCTACATCTCTCCTCCTCCGCCGCCTTCTCCTCCTCCTGTTCCCACAACCGATGTCGCGGGTCATAACAAAACATAATAAACAGCAATTACCCTTGCAGCGCAAGGATCACAGGCGGCTGGCATCGGTGTGCTGCACTCGCAACCCGATAGGAATCTTCACATAGTTGACACACTGCTTAAGTGGCAATATTTCCACCATTGGAACACTGATATTTTATTTACCGTTGGTGCGGTTGATGGTGACAGGAGCTCGCCCCGTGCTGGCGTGTAAATTGAAAAGGCGAAATTATCGATTTGCAGTGTTATTGGTGCATAAATAATGCGCACCGCTGCGAATAGCCGGGAATGGAGCATTTTAAATTGGGCTCTAGGCTGGAGACGGAGACGGATGGGGCAAAGGCACTCGCGTGCCAAAGAGAATCAATTTTGCTATTATTGAACGTCCATTTGCATGGGTAAGGAGGACGGCTTATTTCTTCTGGTAAAGTGGGGACAATGACATGTGGGGTCAAAGACTGCTCTATAATTGAACTTGAGGGTGGACAGAATTAAAACTCTTCTATGCACTTAAACCAATTATTCGACGATTGTTGATAAGATGGAAGGAAAGATTGGAAAGGTGACAATTGGCAACATTGCTGGTCTTGGGGGTTAGGGCAGGCGGTAACTTTTCGCTAAAACTTTAAGTTGACAAGATTTGAAAAAAACAACAACACTCGATCATGTTGCCAAGTGTTGTTTGATTATCAATTGTGTAGCGCGACAGCCCACAAGGTGGCCACGGCCTAGCTTGCTCCTCAACTACTCGTGCGCGCTACTGTTCCCTCACGAGTAGAAGGAACCTACAGATTTTTCCGACTCCAAACGGCGAAATTTGAGAAGCGTTTTCTTACCTCGGATCGGCCGTAAACAGGGGCAACAACATCAGTACCGAAATCAAACACAAAATCACTCCTGCCAATCGCTGTTTCTTTAAGCTCAAGAGACAATTGATTAATAAAGCCCTGTCTCGAAAAACTAAGCTCGCTTTATATAACAGCTTAGTTATCCCAGTCCTATTTTATGGCGCGGAAACTTGGACTTGGACGAGAGAAAAGTTTTGCGTGCGATTTTTGGTCCGGAAGGTTTAACGACGACCTTCAGCGACATGCCCCAGGTCAAGTGTATACTGATACAACGCTTAAGATGGCTAGGCCATGTAGAGCGTTTGGACACCACTGCTCCTTCCCAAAACGTATTTGAATCCGAGCCATTGGGACAACGCAACAGAGAACGACTTAGACTAAGGTGGCGCACACAAGTGGTGAAGGACCTCAACCAACGTGGAGAGCGGAACTGGAGACAGCTGGCGAAAGATCGTGCAGGCTGGAGAGGCATGTTGGTTGAGGACCAGGTCCACTCCGGACTGTAGCGCCACAAGAAGAAGAAGAAGTATTACTCTGTGAGTGTTGTCAGCAGCTCGAAAGAGGTGGTGCCGTGAAAAATTCGAGATTTTTAATCGAGCATCGCACTCAACCCACCACGCAACGGCGTCTACCAAACTCTGGTTTGAATCCATTAGTTCGCATACAGTAATTGATTTGACTACGTCCTTTAAATCACCCCTCAGGTTTTTTGCGAATGGTTCTGGGTACCCACAAGGTGCTTCGTTTAATTGAAAAGCGAATTTCGGTTGTGACACAGAATGTTACTTCTTGCACAAGTGCTTTAACTTCCCGGCTATGTTGAGACAGACTTGAAAGACGGATTCTAAAACTAAAAATGATGGCTAACCGAATATAAGGAGAACTACATCATGAAGTTGATGTAATGCTTCTCGAGCAATTGGGCAGGCGCATGTTGTCTTGGGCTTGACCAGTTCCGAACGTTAAGCAACCCTAAGACGTCGAAGGCCAACATCAGTCGGGTATGTGACGGGTACTGTTCAATAAGTTGTGAAAAAGCTCAGGCGCATTAGAGCTGTGCATTTGATTAGTTGTCAGCATGTGCGGTTGCCTCAACGCCAAGATCAGTTACGGACAGGCTTTGACGATCGTACTGCCTTCTAGGAAAACAGCTATGGCACAGCCAATCGGGTACCCAGCTATTTTCTTATTATTCATTCCAGTGTGTAAAGAGTAGTTTATCAGATAGGGGATATCTCCGATAAATCGACAGCAAAGAGGGCATTATTTTAAAAAGAAAAATCTATTTCAAGCTTAATAGACAGCAAACTTCTTCAAAAAACATACAAAAAGGATGAAAATGGTTTTAAGATTGGCTAAAATTCAACAGATCACAGATGTAATATGCTTATGAGAACAGAAAACCTTACACGACTGCACTTTAAAATCTCGTTGGCAGAACTAAAAGCGCACTTGACAGGAAAGAAAACGCACGGGGTACATTCATGACATAGGTGGCGCTTTTGAGAGTGCCACTTTTAATGGCAATTGTAACGCGGCCAGAGGACACGCCGTATAAGAATCATTGATGTGAATTAAAGCAATGTTAATGAACAGAACAGAATCGCGAGGGTGTACTGGTCACAGTGCGTAGCTATAATTATTAACTGTATGGCGCGACAGGTTACAAGAGGACTAGGGCCAGCTTGCTCAACTACTACTCCTGTTGTCCGCGCTACGCTACTGGGACCTTAAGTTTTCTGCCGACTCCGAACGTCGAAGTTTGAGAAGAAGTAATGTAAATTGGGGCTGCCATCAGGGTGACGTCCTGCCTCCTCTCCTATGATGTATGTTGGTTGACTCTTTGCTTGCCGCGAATAATGTAGCCTCTCCCGCTCTCGGACCTTGCGGCTGTATGTGCAACTGAGCAGGCGGCTCTAGACATTATCGATAACTGGTGTACTAGAAATAGGCTTTTAGGTAATCCTCTTGAAATCGAGGTTGTCTTCTTTCTCTAACTCATATAGTAATTAACGGTCTCATTATTCCATTTCCCAATAAAACTAAATATCTAGCTGTTATCCTTGATTAAAAAAATTTCTTTGGTAAAGACACATTGAGATGAAAACCTCCAAAGCGCCATCAGTTTACTGGCAGTGTAAGGGAGTTTTTGGAAAAATCTGGTCTATCACCAAACAACCTCTTCTCTTTCATGCATCAGTCGTTTGGTGGAACAAGCTTTTGCGCAAATTCGAAACTACTGCTTTCACTAAGCTTCAAAGATCGGTCTTGCTCGGCTGCACAGGGGGTATTTCTTGCACGCCTGCTCTTGATGCACTGCTCAGTGTTCCTCCACTTGACATCCACATAATGGGAGGCACCAACAAGGCCATTTCTCGACTTAAAAGGAATGGTCTTTGATTCAATTCGCACGGAAGGTCTGTTGACCTCGTACACCGCACCTCCTATGACACTAGTCTCATGGATATGCCGTATGATAGGACGTCACCAATGATACAGTTGCATCGCATATACAAAGTTGACTTTCCTCGTGTCCAGGACTGGCTCTGGCTAGAAACTAAGCCGGGAAGGGAATGTAGTTGAATTTTCACGGACGGCTTCAAGACCACGGATGGATCTGGAGCTGGGGTCTTTGTGGAAAACGAAAACATTAGGCTTCACACCTCATTAGGTAATTCTGCACCAATTTTCCAGACGGAAACGTATGCGATCCCTGTGGTCATGAACTATATTATGAAAAATTTGTGGAAGGGGTGAAGTATCTACGGCTGTGGCTACACTCAATCTGTGCTTAAGGCCCTACTCAATCCTCTAACCAATTTCAAGATACTACAGGAGTGGAAATCCCCCCTTAATTTGATCGGCAGATTTAATTCGCTAAAACTTGTTTGAATTGGGACACACGGGTTCGTGGAGAATGAGATTGCCGATAAACGTGTTAGGCGAGAATCAAAAGCGACATTCCAGGACACGAACTCACTTTCGTCCAAGTTCTTGGTTTGGGCTTCCATTGACAGTTGAGCCCCCCGACAGCCCAACCAGAGATGGTATGTTTTTCCATAATGCAGGCTGACCAAGTACATACTCACAAACGTCAGCAAGAATTCTGCAGTTCTTCTTCTATCTCGAAAGAGGATAGACTGCAGACGACTTGCTAACAGACAAACGGGCCACTTCATCTTCTGTAAGCACTTAAGCGCGCTTAGGCTTTGTGACGGTACCCTATGCCACGTTTGTAGAGAAGGTGTACTGTACAGTATTTCCTCTGTCAATGTTCCGCTGGCGTAGTGGGTAGAGTGCAACGCTCACATGCCGAAGGGTCTGAGTAAAACAACTCCGGGCTAAACACCTCGAATTTTTCACGGCACCACCTCTTTCGAGCTGCTGACAACACTCAAAGAGTAATAACTGTCTAAGAAAGCTTATAAAACTTCGCCGTTCGGAGTTTGCGAAAAACTGTGCTCCCTTCTACTCATGAGAGAACAGTGGCTCGCACAACACGAGTAGTTGATGAGCAAGCTAGGCCCTGGCCCTCTGCGGACTTTCGCGCCAAAAAATTAATTACATTAATGTTCCGCTTTTGCTCCGATCAGGTGGCGGCTGTTTTTAAAATGATGGGAGTTCTATACCTAATCTCCTTGCCACCGAAGTGCTTGCAGGTTTTCCTTCGAAAGACCAAGAAATTACATTAAATCTGGTTTACTACCTGGTAGAACAACGGACCAGTTTGTGAGTCTGAGAGCTTTTGTGCAATGTTTGCCAATCTCCAACAAAACAAAAATCGCTCCTTGAGCGCTAGTAGAGAGAGAGCATAATGAAAAAAGAATACTCCCTCTTTCACTTAACGTTATACGAGTCGGAGTTATAAAGTCTGTTTTCAAAATTGTGCACTCATTCTAGCAACCACAACGTAAAACAGGGTAAGTTTTTGAGAAGCACATTTCACGTGACATAAGTTAACACAGTTACAGCGAGCATTCAGAGCTACTCTCGAGCTCAAGCTATTTTGAGTTTCCAAGTGAATTGCACCGCCGTTCATTATTTTTATTTTATTTATTAAATTTTAACATCATGCATACCTCCAGCACATAACTACGTGCATTTCAATTTGTCTCATTCGGAATTAATGCTTTTAAGCAGATTGGAATAAAGGACAATAGCAAAATATCACATGCAGTAAATGAGCAATAATCTGAAACTTACAGTTCCGTCCTCCAGCACTGCAACATGTTTACAATTAAATCACCGTGCACTCCCCCCGCCCCAATCCGATACAATATTTACGCAAAGCCTATTATTTTCGGCGGCTCGATTGCAAATCAACCTTACACCCGGTCGACCAAATTAAAAATCCATCATTGCTGCGGGGCCACGGGAAAAAGCGTCTGAATAAATTAACGCAGAAACATTGCATCGGATCGCGCGATTGAACAAATAACCGGCGCTGCGTTGGTGGCGTAGTAGCCCATCAGGTGGCTGTCACCGCACCATCCCTGTTGACTTTGTGTCTCAGGCATTCCGTTCCAATTAACTTGTAATTTTTTTCAAAAAAAAAGTTTAAATAATTATTTTTATGATCTGATTATCCGCGGCGCGTCCAGCACTCAATAAACTATGCGTGTCAGGGTGCATGGCACTGATGCAGCTGCAGCTGCAGTTGCAGCCTGCCGGCACGCGTCTCCAGCCACTTTGCGTATATGCGGCGTATTAATTTTCAATTTCATTTACCGTATGCCCAAGGGCAGAAAATTAATGTTTACCATTTAATTAAATAATGAAAATCATTGGTGATTGGCGGTAGGGTGGGCTGAGAGGAGGGATATATGGCCGGGACAAATATGATGTACGATTTATGAAATGGGCATGCTGTCGCGTGCATACTGACCGGAGACGGATGGGGTCTCGGGTCCTAGCGCTCGCGAAATAGATGGCCGCTAGGATGGAGTTGGCGCCCTGACGGGTGCGGGCCCTGGCAGCAGTTCTTCTGTTGAATTAATAACAATAGCAATCAGAGTCGGCCTCGTGCACTTGTGAATTCATTAAAACCGATTTATGCAATTCTACCACTTGCTGATTCAATTATTCACATGACACGTCAACAATGTCATGGGTTATTAAAGAAACTGCATTTAAAAAAAAAAATAGTTCAGACGAGGGGTCACAGGGAATTTCCTGCTCCACAGCCACACTTTTCAAAACACAATCTATTTCAATTGTTGCTACTGGTTCAATGATAATGGAATCTGTTCTGCATGATAATAATAATATAATAATAATAATACTAATACTAACAATAGTAAAAATGATAGTAATAATAATAATAATAAAAATAATAATACTAATAATAATAATAATAATAATAATAATAATAATAATAATAATAATAATAATAATAATAATAATAATAATAATAATAGTAATAATAATAATAATAATAATAATACTAGTAATAATAATAATAATAATAATAATAATAATAATAATAATAATAATAATAATAATAATAATAATACTAGTAATAATAATAATAATAATAATAATACTAGTAATAATAATAATAATAATAATAATAATAATAATAATAATAATAATAATAATAATAATAATAATAATAATAATAATAATAATAATAGTTATAATAATAATAATAATAATAATACTAGTAATAATAATAATAATAATAATAATAATAATAATAATAATAATAATAATAATAATAATAATAGTAATAATAATAATAATAATAATAATACTAGTAATAATAATAATAATAATAATAATAATAATAATAATAATAATAATAATAATAATAATAATAATAATAATAATAATAATAATAATAATAATAATAATAATAATAATAATAATAATAATAATAATAATAATAATAATAATAATAATAATAATAATAATAATAATAATAATAATAATAATAATAATAATAATACTAGTAAAAATAATAATAATAATTATAATAACGCGACCGTCCACAGGGGGCCAGGGCCTAGCTTGCTCATCAACTACTCGTATTATGCGCGCTACTGTTCTGTCACGAGTAGAAAGGACCTACAGTTTTTTGCTGACTCCGAACGGCTCTTTGAGTGTTGTCAGCAGCTCGAAAGAGGTGGTCATGTGAAAAAATCGAGGTGTTCACCCGGATATCGAACCTAGACCCTTCGGCGTGTGAGCGTCGCACTCTACCCACTACACCACGGCGGCCACGGGGGGACGGAATGCTTGTCTATCATCGTCCAAATTGAGTGGAACATTCTGCCTAACAGCGGGATTTGGGTCGTCATCGCCGTTAAGTAGTCTGCAGAAATGATCCTTCCAGATTCTCAGCACAGACTGCGACTCTACTACTAGTTGTCCATTTTGGTCCCGGCAGGCCTTGGCCCGAACCTTGTATCCTCCGGATAGCTGTTTTACCTTTCGGTAAAACTTTCGGACTTCATTCCTGCCAAAGCACCTTTCCATTTCCTCGACCGCGCGCTTCTCATGCTCCTTCTTCTTCCTTCGGAGAAGCCGGTGCTCTTCCCTTCTTCTCTGTTCGTAGAGTTCACGAACAGCTCGCGTTGTTCGATGCAGCGTCGCCTTGTAGGCGTCTTGTTTAGCTGCGTGCGCTTGCCTGCACTCGTCGTCAAACCATGGGTTCCTTCTGGGTGGTGACGTGAAACCCAGCACATCAGTGGCAGCATCTTTGATGGCTTCTTGACAACGTTTCCATTCTTCTTCTATGCTTAGTGCAGGAAGCGTCGAACTCTGGGCGAGTTTCCGTTAGACTCGGTCGGCAAAGTTCCCAGCAATCAGCTGCGATTGTAGCTTTTCGACGTCAAACCGTTTTGGCCTTTCTCGACTCCGTTGCTCTCTCGATATCCGGGTTCTTACCTTGGCTACAACAAGGTGATGATCCGAGTCAATGTTTGCACCTCGGAAGGTTCGGACATTGAGAATACTGGAAGAGTGTCTGACGTTGATCGCAACGTGATCAATCTGGTTGACGGTTGATTGATCAGGAGATCGCCAGGTTCCTTTGTGAATGTTCAGATGTGGGAACTGCGTGCTAGCCACAGAGAGGTTTCGCCCCGAGGCGAAGTCCAACAGCCTGAGTCCGTTTCCGGATGTGTTGTCGTGCAGGCTGTGTTTACCGATGACTCCAGCAAAGATGTCCTCCTTTCCCAGCTGAGCGTTGAAATCTCCTAGAACGATCTTGGTGTCATAGCTGGGGCATCGATCGTATGTTCTTTCTAGGAGATCATAGAAGTCATCCTTGATGTTGTCATCCTTCTCCTCTGTCGGGGCGTGAGCGCATATTAGGCTGATGTTCCCGAATTTAGCCTTGATGCGGATTGTCATGAGGCGCTCGCTGACTGGGTCGTAGCTCAAGACTTTTTGCCTAAGTCTGCCTCGAACAACAAATCCGCATCCGAATAAGCGCTGCCTTCTCTCTCTATAGCAACTGCTGTAGTAGATATCGCAGTTCTTCATCGCTTTTATACCAGGCCCATCCCATCGCACTTCCTGGATGGCGGTTATGTCAGCTTTGTAGCTGTCAAGGGCCTCCGCAAGTTGTTCGGCTGCACGTGGCCTATTAAGGGACCTCACATTCCACGTGCAAAACCGAAAATCGTTGTCCTTTAAACGTTTGCTGGGTTCGTCAACAGTTAATCCGTCCTTATCCGAGGCATATCGGTTTTTCTGAACTATTTTATTTTTACGTGGTAAGGAAGTTACCCTCACGCACAACCCACAGACTGGTAGGCCAGGCCCATTATTAATATCCACGGGCAGAGGGGGTCGCTGCATACATTAGTTCACCATACAACGGGTGTTGTGATGGCTATCCAGGGGGCGCCACGTGGACGCTGTATGTCAACTTGACCTGTGCACTAACGAGGATTGCCTTGGCAGCTCGCCATGTTGAGCGCAATCAACGACGTTACCTCGCGTGCATAGGCCCATGCCCCTTTTAACAAGTTTCACTTATAAAAAAAAAAATATAAGTTTCACTTATAAAAAAAACTTGTGTACGTTAGAAACCTAAAACTTCACTCAATAAATACCGGGACTGACTGACGGACTGATAGAGGGAGCGCAGTAACAAAAAGTCTATATTATTTTTAAGAAGGACAAACATTCAAATGATATCTTTAAATTCTTATGATGATCTGATTACGAGGTTACAAGTAACAGCGCAACAACAACAGAATTCCGTTTGTTTATTAAACACTTCTTTCTGATGGGAAAAAAGATCGTGCAAGTTCAGCAATGGCTTGAAAAGTGTTACAGGAACTCTGCTCGATCAGAAACAACAATTTGTAGATAGAATGCTTTCTTTTTATGTGGCGGTACAAACACCAACGATGCTGAGCGCTCTGCAAGGCCAATTGAGTTGGCTACACCACAAAACTTCAAAAAGGTACACAAATTCGTTTTGCAAAACTGCAAAGTGAAATTGCGTGAGATACTCAAACCTTAGAGATATCAGAAGGCAGTGTCTACACTATTTTGCATGAACTCGAAATGAGTGCCGCGTTTGCTCAAAACGGACCAAAAACAACGTATCGACGATTCTGAGAGCTGTTTGGAGTTGTTCCGCCAGAATAACCAGAACTGATTGCACCGGTATGTTACAATGGATGAAACATGGATCCTCCACTACACTCCAGTGTCATATCGGCAGTCAGCGGAGTTAACAGCTGACGGTAAACCACGCCCAAAGCGACAAAAATTTATCCGTATTTTTGGATGCGCACGGAATTTTATTCATCGAATATCTTGAGAAAAGCAAAGTGAATACTACATGGCATTATTGGTGCATTTGAAGGAAGAAATTGCAAAATAAAACTGTCCCATATGGAAAAGAAGAAAAGAATTCGCTTCCACCAAGACAATGCACCGTGACAGAAGTGCGCCATCTCAGTCTAGGACGTCCTCTGTTGCGTTGTCCCACTGGCGCGGATTCAAATACTTTTCGGGCCGGAGTAGTGGTGTCCATAAGCTCTACATGGCTTAGCCATCTTAAGCGTTGTATCCGTAGACGTTTGACCAGGCTCATGCCGCCGTACAGTCCATACAGTTTGTGGTTGAATCTTCTCCTCCAGATGCCATCAACGCAAACAGGACCAAAAATCGCACGCAGAACTTTTTCTCATCCGCTTTTAGTAGCGTCCAGGTCTCTGTGACGTGAAGCAGGACTGGGATGATCAAGCTGTTATACAAAGTCACTTTGGTCTTTCGGGAGAGGGCTTTATTACTTAATTGCATCTTAAGCCCAAAGAAACTGCGACTGGCAATTGTAATACTGCGCTTGATTTCGGTACTGATGTTGTTGTCTCTATTCACCGCGGAGCCGAGATAGACGAAGTCCTTCACTACCTCGAAGTGTCTGCTGCCCATAGTGACGCTCTATCCCAGACGTCGATGTTCTGCGTCCTTCTTCGATGACAGCATATACTTCGTTTTGCCCTCGGTTACCACCAGTCCCACTTTAGCCGCTTCCGCTTCTATGCTAGCAAACGCTTCATTGACGGCTCGCTGAGTTCGGCCGATCACGTCAATGTCATCCGCATAAGCTAGCAGTTGAACGGACTTGCGGAAGATCGTGCTTCTGATGTTGACGTGAGAGATCCGCACGATCCCCTCAAGAATGATGTTAAAGAAGTCGCATGACAGAGCGTCGCCTTGTCTAAATCCTTTTTTGACATCCAACGTCTCGGTGAGTTCGCTACCGACCTTGATGGAGCAACGAGAGTTATCTATCGTAGTCCTACACAATGTGACGAGTTTGGTAGGAATGCCAAAACTAGACATGGCAGTGTATAGCTCGTCTCTATGCAAACTGAAATATGTGATCTTGAAATCAACGAGTGAGTGTCGATGTGCAAATCTTGAGTATTTTCAAGGATCTGCCATAATGGGAAGATCTGATCTATCGTGAACTTTCTTGATATGAAACCAAGTTAAAAGGGAACTATCAGGTTATCGACTAAAGGTTTCAGGCGCTCACACAACACGGCAGAGAGAATCTTATATGCGATGTTCAGAAGGCTGATCCGTCGATAGTTGGCGTAGTCAAAGGGTATGCTTTTTTGTAGACCCTTTAAACGACGCTGAGGTCCCACTCACCGTATTTTTATTTAACAAATTGAAATATCCATTGATATAAACATTGAATTCCATAAGGGGACCAGAGCGTAGCTTCCTCATCAACTACTCGTGTTGTGCGCCCTACTGTTCTCGCCCCAGTAGAAGTTTCTTCTCGACTCCGTGCGACGAAGTTTGCGAAACTTTTCCATAGAAAATTTCTATCCTGAGTGTTGTCAGGTGGTGCCGTAAAAAATTCGAGATTTTCAGTCCAGGAATAACACACTCGCAATCTTATGTCCACGTGCTAAACACACCCCCGTCTAGCTTCCTGTTTTCAAAAAAAAAAAAAAAATGGCAATAAGTCTGATAAAACATGAAAGAATAAATGTCAGGTTGATATGTTTAATATCAACATGAATAACATCACCATAACGTGTTTTCGAATAATAATAATAATAATTGTTGGCGCTACAGTCCACAGGGTGACCAGGGCCTAGCTTGCTCACTACTGTTCTGTTGTTGCGCGCTACTGTTCTCACGTAGGAGGAGGGACCTACAGTTTTTTGCCGACTCCGAACGGCGAAATTTGAGAAGCTTTCTTAGACAGTTATTACTCTTTGAGTGTTGTCAGCAGCTCGAAAGAGGTGGTGCCGTGAAAAATTCGAAAAATTGATGTTGAGCTGGGAATCGAACCTAGACCCTTCGGCGTGTGAGCGTCGCACTCTACCCACTACGCCACGGCGACGAAGCTTTCTCATTTTCCTTTCCAACTGACTCTTAGTGCGGTTATGTTGAATATTATACAATTCTAGGTTTCATATTGTCTCGAAACCTATCTAGAAGTTCTACCGCATCCACAGTTCACGACGTCTCATGCGACAAAACTAGCTTGCGCCAAAGCATATTTGTTGTGGTTGTGATGGCCAAAATTTACCCCAAAAAGGTTCCTGTTACTTTTTCTTCTTACCATAGCTATACAGACCGGTGAAAGTTTCTTACTTTTCTGTCCTGCATTTCTAAATTAACACCTAATCGGGTAGATAGTCGGGCTTATACATCATGTCACGTCATTCTCTGTATCCAGTCGTGCCAATTCAGTGAAGTGAAGGATATTCGAGACCACGTCAACTGCTAATTCCAAATTCGCGAATAGGTCAGCTTCGTAACTCCACATTGTGGCCAGTATAATCAATTATTGTTTTAGAGTTGTGATTACAGTTCTAAGTTCGCATGGGGTGTTTACCCTGCAAAGCTGCCAGATGTTCTGCCCACAGTGGAAGTTCTCTGCGCTCTTTAAATCACGTCAAGCTGTTCAAAACCCATTGTGGTCTTCACATTCAGCTCGAAATCATTTTGAAGCAAAGATCCCAAATCAGTTCACACTTCCAGAGGTTGTGACGTCTGAATGTCCCATGGGCCCGGTACAGTAATCAAAAGAAGCCCTCCCACCCCGAACTCATCACTCATGCGCCTACAATGTGTGCGTACATATGGCATTCATACACGTGGTGAAGCAGAAATAATTTCTCCTGCCATAAATCTTCAGCACATCATCGTTGTCGTCGTCGTCATTGGAGCCCGCAAGAAATATCATCGGCACTGGGGCATGAGACCTTCTTCAAGCCCATCCCATCTCCAAAACCCGCTCATCCCTCACACGAAAGACGCACCTACCCTTCGTCAGCGTCTTCTACACATCGCCAGCAGAAACCATCTCGGGTTATAAATTTTCTTAAGAAGACGCTTTTCATATTTCGCAAGGACCGTGGGACGGGATTAAAATTTGAGCCTAATGGAGTTCACCGCCACCATTATCGCATGTACCACCGCCATCCGATTAATTTACCCCCAGGGATTGTTCTGTCATCCTTCCTCTGCACTAATGCGTCGCATTAAACAACATGCCCAGAAGATGTGTTATTTTAATGTTCTCCTACTACTTTGGATCTCAAGATTTTCCAACCAACACCAACAGTGCCCCACTCGTCCTCCCTTTCAATCCATGCTCGCTCACTCCATTGGTACAATTATTGTTGTTGTTATGAATAATTGAGCAGCAATTAGCAGGGCACATGTGAAAGAGGAGACAAAAAACTGTACCTCCTCCAGTCACTTTGTGTCGTTGTTCCTTTTTCACCGCCTTTGGTGGGGCGAACGGAGCCGCAATAGGACGAAGGAAAAGTTTCAAATTTTCCAAGTTATGCCCTCGTTTTGATTACGAGGACGGGGAAACTTTTCGCATGTTCCTGTCGCCTTTGTTTCTCTTATTTTTGGTCTTGCCCACGGTTGGAAAGGGGGGTGGGAAGAAGGGGGAGTGGGTAGCAATTTGTCACCATCCCCTATTGCCGGGGGAGAGAGTGGAGATAATTTTGTTGCCTAAGAGTGTGTCTGTCTGTCATGTCATCATTAGATTGTGTCATGTAATCGCTTTCGCAAAACAATACACTTGAAGCGACGATGACGACGACGACGATGTTGATGATGACGACGGCGAGACTAGAAGAGAATCCCTTCAACTGTTGTTGACAGCGAAAGAGTTATACCGACAGCGACAGTGACAGTGACAGCTTCAGCGTGTGCGTGGGTAAGCGGGTGTAGGTGTGTATTAATATTTTTCGTCATTCCGCTCGCATTTAATTAAATGTTCTCAAAGGGATATGTCAAAGCGTTTCAGCGCTGGCACAGTCCTTAATTACTGAGGATTACTTTTGTTATGGCGTGCAAATTTGAAACGTTGCCCAAATGAGAGCGCAGCGATTCTTCTTGCCAAACTCCCATCTTCTGATGATTCAGTGATGGTGGGGGGAGGTGTAGGGCGGGGCGGAGTGACAGAGTTTCGTTGTGTGTCTGTGGGCGCTTGTTGTGGGAGCGGATGGGATAGGAGTCGATCTGTCTAAAAAGTGGAGCGTGTAATTTATTTAGAAATAAAATTTCACAGGAGCAATTAAAAAGGAATGTCAGGATGATTTCTGGATCGGATCCAAGCAGACAATGAAACGTCGTCGTCGTCGTTGGTGAGGAGAAGCGACTGAAGATGACTGGAACGAGGTCCGGTGCAGTTTTAATTTTCCGAGTTGAACCACCTCGGGAATGAGGTTAATTTTTATTGCGACGTACTCGTAATTTGAACTCCTCGGCAAATAGTCCAGCTGGGTTGATGGTTGTTGGTGGCCCCTTCCGGACCCTTGGGAGACGATTGTCCTCTTTGTGCAGTGATTTAATTGATGAGGATCCTTAAATGTGACAGAGTAAGTCGGGCAGGAAGGGAAAGAAAGGGAGACAGAGTGGTGTCGTGTGAGTGTCGTGATGGTGAAGTTTTATGGCCGTAGCAGAAACTACTTCCCGGCGTAGAGTTCGAACGGGACTGCAAATAGCTGCGGATTGGACGTGGTGAAATAGTAGCGGACAAATCGAAACTTTTAATTGATCCTTTAATGAATCTTTAGTCGAAGGATTTAATGATTATTTCAGGATTCAATTAGAGGATTCTGGCTGAGGATATGGAAGAGAAGGGTAAGCTGAGAGGATGGCGTTAAAAGTTTTCTAATGAGTTTGGCAAATGCTTGAATCTTAAGTGTTGAAATGCCAAATATTCCGAAAAGCCTGAATTCCAAAATGTAAAAAATCACAAAAACTCTGGATTTTAAAAAAGGCCTTAGTGGGAAAGAGCTCAAAATCCATAACCGAACCATAACCATTTCGAAAACGTAACTGTTAGGAAATATTTTAAAAACGAAGAAATAGTTCTTCCCGTCTGTGGCAGCCATGTTGGTGTTTCCATTTAATTTTAAGCACGTGGTTAATTTTTATAATTTGATTCGCTATTAGGTTATTTATAGGCTTTTGTAAGAGGCTTTTGTTCGTCTGAGGAATACGGAAGTTTGGCATTTCAATTTATTAAGGTATCAGAAATTTGGTACTTTGGATTCGTGTGTGCGTGTCTTACAACGAAAACTAACCAAATATTGGATGGGCAACTAAATAATTGCCGATGTCACTCAAGGGTGGCTTAAGTTGAATTTTGAGGTTTGCTAGCGTAATCGAAATGTTAGCTTTTTAGGAGTGGGTACTTCAACTGTCAATAAGTACATTTTTTTGATCGGTTGTGTAATTTTGTTAGTCGCCGTGGCTTAGTGGTAAGAGTAAGACGCTCACACGCTGAAGTTCCAAGGTTGATTCTCGGTTGAACACTTCGAACTTTTCACGGCATCACATCTTTCGAGCTGCTGCTAACACTCAAAGAGTAATAACTGTTTAACACGTTCCCTGCCAAGCTGTTTTTCACTAGGTGTCATTTCTACGCCGCGTGTACCGAAAACAGTACACAGTAAGCGCTTTAATAATTTTGTATAAATTCGTATGACTTTGCTATCATGACTAATCACCACGCCGCGTGTACCGTTATCAGTACACGATGCAAAAGTTCCTCTAAACATCACTAAATAACATAAACCAATCATAACGAGAATTAAAATTTAGAAAAAAAAAATTTAATTTGAAAAAACACGTTGGCGTAGAAATGAAGCTAAGCGTGTACTGTTTTCGGTACACGCGGCAGGGAACGTGTTAAGAAAAAAATTCACAAACAAACCCGCTCGGAGTCGACAAACAACTGTAGATCTCTTCTACTCGTTAGAGGATAGCATCGGTTCACTTGGTTCCCCTGTGGACTGTCGCGCCATCTAATAATAATTTTTACTGTGTAGTTTTTGTTTGGCGCCTGTTAAAAAGGGAAAATGAAAACAAACAAACAACAAAGCTTTACGCAGCACGTACATGCATTGAAAATTGCCAAAAACAACTTTGCTATGTACAAAAACTCAATATATGGGTTTCTTATGAACTGAAAGAAAATCATTTAACACAACGTATTAACATCTGCAAGTTGTGGTCGCCGTGGCGTAGTGGGTAGAGTGCGACGCTCACACGCCGAAGGGTCTAGGTTCGACTCCCAGTTCAACACCAATTTTTCTAATATTTCACGGCACCACCTCTTTCGAGCTGCTGACAACACTCAAGAGTAATAACTGTCTAAGAAAGCTGCTCAAATCTCGCCGTTCGGAGTCGGCAAAAAACTGTAGGTCCCTTCTACTCGTGAGAGAACAGTAGCACGCACAACACGAGTAGTTGATGAGCAAGCTAGGCCCTGGTCCCCCTTTGGACTGTAGCGCCAACAATTATTATTATAAGTTGTTAATGAAACATAATGAAAATGATGCATTTCTAGGACGGGTTGTATACAACATTGTTGCTGGATCCACAGGAAGTTCATCATAATCGGTAGAAACAAATGACTACAACAGTGTAAAATTCCTGTGTCAAGCAAATGCAACATGGATCTACACAGTACTGGGAATTGGATCATTGGATTCCTGGGCTTGAGTCGGGCAAGAGAATTTTGGTTCTCCAAGTAAACTGAAAGATTTATGTTACTTGTAGTTTGTATGAGGGGCCGTCAATATATTCTCGGTATAGAGGTGAAGCTGTTGTTATATATATAAATTGACTTATTTATCAAGTAATACTACAATTTTATTGCATTCATGTAAAATTTCATATAAATGTGATAATTAGCGTTTTTTCTCTATTTAAGCAAAATCATAATAACAACTGAGACGATGATGGTGAAAATTGAGCATCGCGCTGTAATAAAACTTCTCACTAAGCAAGGAAAAAGTCAAAAAACTATTCATGAAGAGATGTGTGGCTGTTAACCAGGGCTTCGCACCTTCATTATCAACTGTGCAAAAGTGGTCAAGTGAGTTCAAGACTGGCAGAGAGAGCACTGAAGACGACCCCCGCTATGGCGCCCCGGCTACTGCTTGTACGGGAGAAAGCATCAAGGAAGTCGAAAAATTTGTTGTTGAGGATGTCCGAATAAAGGTGAAAATGATGGCAGAGATCACCAAGCTTTCAACTGGTACCATTCACACCATTCTTCATGACCATCTTAACCTTTCAAAGGTCAGTGCAAGGTGGGTGGCACGAATGCTCACATCGCCTTAGAAAAAAGTGGGAATCGCATCGCTGTAGAGAGCTTTTGGAGATGTGGTGTGAGAACGCGGACGATATTATGGATCGAATTGTCACTGGGGACGAAACATGGGTTCACCACTATGAGGGTCATAGCAACCAAGAGTCCATGCAGTGGTATAAAATAGAAACAGACTCCCCGAAGAAGTTCAAAGTCACTCCGTCTGCCGGGAGCTCATGGGCACAGGTTTTTGAGACTCAAAAGGAATCACTGAGTACAAAAATTAAGGTGAAACTATCAACGTTACATTCTACGCTTTTAATTTGCATAAATTACGGGAAGAAATTGAAAAGAAAAGGCGGGGTCAACTCGCAGCGGGTGTTTTGCTGCTTCATGACAACGCTCCAGTTCACACGGCGAGAGTTTCCAAGGCTGCAGCGCGAGAGCCGTCCTTTGTTACGTTGTCCCAATGGCTTAGATTCAAAGACTCTTCGGGCCGGAGCAGTGGTGTCCATAGGCTGTACATGGCCCAGCTATCCTAAGAGTTGTATCTGAAGACGACTGACCAGGCGCATATCGCTGTACAGCCTATAGAGTTCGTCCTGAAAATTTTCTCCTCCAGATGCCATCAAGGCAAACAGGACCAAAACTTGCACGCAAAACTTTCTCTAGTAAAAATTCAAAGTTTCTTCATCCGCTTTTAGTGTGGTGCAGGTTTTCGCGCCAAAAAGTAAGACTGGACCGCGACATAAAGTATGAAGCAAGATTCGTCCTTCAAGAGATAACTATTAGTCAATTGCCTCTTGAGCCCAAAGAGACAGCGATTAGCAAGAGTGATTTTGCGATTGATTTTGGTACAGGTGTTGCTGTCTCTATTTACCGCGGCGCCGAGGTAGGTTTCCGGCGCTCACACAATACGCCAAAGACAATCTTGTATGCGAAGTTAAGAGGGCCGTCAAAGGGGTTTCCTTCTTGTGAACCGGGCAAACAATGCTGCAATACCACTCATCCGGCATGCTTACCTCCGACCATTTCTTACAGATGATTTGGTGCATACGCCCAACCAGGTCCGCTCCGTCCGTTCCAGCAGCTTTGTTCGACTTCAGCTTGGATATTGATATCTTCACCTCGTCTAAGTAGTGGGGACGGAATGATTTCCTATCATCGTCTAAACTGAGTGGAACATTCTACAATCTAACAGATGTGGGATTTGGTTTTGCGTGACCACCTGCTTAACGATTTATATCTCGGGGAACCTTTTTCCCAAGAGTCGTAAGTAACGCAAGACTAGACGCCTTAGTTACCCAAGTACCAAACTGAGATCATGCTTGAGGGGCAATCACCCCACCTTGGTTTGATGCGAAGCCTTTCTAAAACCTCTTCCGCTCTCTGGGTCGCAGCGCCCGGTTAAGAATGCAACTCCACACTGAGAAGGGATAGTCCCCTAACCGTCTTGCCTAGTTGTGCTTAAATAATGAACTAGACAAGTTAGCACAGTACACTATCCTCGACTCTACCCGCGATGTTAGTTGATAAGCCACAGCCACCACGATACTCCCACAAAGGGGCCTACCGCACGGTCAGGCTGGAACCGAAGTCCCAGTGGCCCCTGACCTCCCGTGGCACCAGAATATAGCCTCTGGTCAAGCTGTCACTACCAGTCAGGTTCCCTCAAAGCCTGGATCTGTTAGCCGCCATCCGTAGATGGTCTTTTCTCCATCAGTGATTCTGTTGACACTATAAATAGTGATACGGATGTGATTTTGAATCATGTGATTCATAAATCCAGTCACATCATCTGGGCTACATTCTAAGAGTGGAATTGGGGCCATAATCACCGTTAAGGGGTATACAGAAATGATCCTCCCAGATTCTCAGCGCAGACTGCGGCAGTACCACGAGCTGTTCATTTTGATCGCGTTAGGCTTCCGTCCGAACTTTGTATCCCCCGGACTTCATTCCCGCCGTAACACTTTTCCATTTCCTCGACCGCTCCTTCTCTTGCCTTCTGAGAAGTCGGTGATCTTCTTTTCTTCTCTGTTTGTAGAGCTCACGAACAGCCCTCGTTGTTCAATGCAGAGTTGCTTTGTAGGCGTCTTGTTTGGCTGCATGCGCTTGCCTGCACTCGTCGTCAAACCATGGGTTCCTTCCCGGTGGTATTGTGAAATCCAGCACATCAGTGGCAGCTTCTTTGATGGCTTCTTGACAACATTTCTATTCTTCTCCTATGTGTAGTGTAGGAGGCGTCGAACTCTGAGCGAGTTTTAGGGAGACTCAGTAGGCAAAGTTCCCAGCAATCGGCTGCGATTGTTGCTTTCCGAAGTCAAACCGTGTTGCTCTATCTCCACTCCGTTGCTCTCTCGATATCCGGGTTCTTACCTTGACTACAACAAGGTGATGATCCGAGAGTTTGCACCTCGGAAGGTTCGGACATCGAGAATACTGGAGGAGTGTCTGACGTCGATCGCAACGTGATCAATCTGGTTGACGGTGGATCGATCAGGGGATCGCCAGGCCCTTTGTGGATGTTCAGGTGTGGGAACCGTTTGCCAGCTAGAGGTTTCGCCCCGAGGCGAAGTCAAACAGCCTGAGTCCGTTTTCGGATGTGTTGTCGTGCAGGCTGTGTTTACCGATGACTCCAACAAAGATATCCACCTTTCTCAGCAGAGCGTTGAAGTCTCCTAGAACGATCTTGGTGTCGTAGCTGGGGAATCGATTGTATGTTTCTTCTAGGAGATCATAGAAATCATCCTTGATGTTGTGCTCCTCCTCCTCTGTCGGGGCGTGAGCGCAAATTGGGCTGATGTTCCCGAATTCAGCCTTGATGTTGATTGTCATGGGCGTTCGCTGACGGGGTCGAAGCTCAAGACTTTTTGTCTAGGTATACCCCGAACAACAAATCCGCATCCGAATAAGCGCTGCCTTCTCTCTCTGTAGCAACCGCTGTAGTAGATATCGCAGTTCTTCATCATTTTTTGCCAAGCCCGTCCCATCTCACTTCCTATATGGCGGTAATGTCTGCCTTGTAGCAATCAAGGGCCTCCGCAAGTTGTTTGGCTGCATGTGGACTGTTAACGACATTTCATGCACAGATCCTAAAATCATTGTTTTTATATCGCTTGCTGGGGTCGTCAACAGTTGATCCGTCCTTATTCGATGCATTTCGGCGTTTCTGAACTATTCATTTTTACGGAGTGAGGAAGTTTACCTCACGCACAACCCTCAGAGTGACCCATTATTTAAACCCTCGGGCAGCTGTATGTCAACCTGACCTGTGCACTAACGACGAAATTTTAGAAGTTTTTGAGCGCAATCAGCAACGTTACGTCGCGTGGGCGGACCCATGCCCCTCCCGAAACAGGATTGTTGTTACTTATATTTGTGGCATATGCGGAAAATGTTTGAAAATAAAATTCAGAAAAGTGTACAAATGACCTCGTCTTTGGGGTGAATGTTGATCTTTTTCGAATCCAATGGCTTCTTTGTTCCTCATGTCCTTAGATCGTGTTAATTGGGAAGGAGAACATTGAACCCGTTATGGAGCATGCAGTACACTGACTGACTTTAGTAAAAGGAAACGTGTTCGGCAAAACTTCAATTCGATGGGGCACTTCAAATATTATCCTGTAGAGCCCTCAATGTCTGTACCATAAATTCATGGCTTTATTTACAATTCATCATTAATCAGAATTTATAACATTTGTTACTTTGTTGTTTGCTTCGGCTTTCTTTGGGGTTAAGCAATGATTCTCCATTTAATCAGACCGACAATAAATTTGGTGGCCACAACATTAACCGTGCGTCTTCTTAAACGCCTTTTTTGAAAATGTTCGAGGCCATGACTTTTAAGTTCTTGATTTTTTTGGATGTAAACATCGACCATAACTTGCTTTGAGATTTTCTGCCGGCTTTCCAAAACTATGTGGCCGACGTTAACGTGGCGTAGTGTATGGTTAAATTCACTTCGGATGTATATCATTGTGGCCCTTTAAAGCAAAAAGTGCCTCTATGCACAGACCGCTTTAAATTTATCTTCCCACAGCACACCATCAGACCCAAGTAACACATCCTGCAACTTGTCATCCAACTGCATACTCTGTTGTGTCCCTCCAAACACAAGGCACATCTGAAATGACTAAGACCTCTTCCCGGTGATAAAAATACTGCTTTCCACGTCATACACATCAATAGTCCACACGACCTGTGTCTCCGCATGCACAATGTCCACACAAAACGAGCCACTGCCAGCGCCAGAAGAATTCAATGTTCCTGAAGAACTGCATAAAGCTTCCGCCATGCAGGTTGCTGCACCGTTTCCGGTGGCGCGTAAAGAAAACTTTTTGAATTAACAACATCTTCAGAACATCATTCAGAGCGCGAGTAGGCCCGCTGAACTGAAGTGCCCTATGCGGAGTCGAGTGTGGATGCCCCCATTTGGCCCGGTCGCCACTCGTCTTCCAGCAAGAGAGCAACAACACAACACCAGAGTGTAAGTAGCATAATTTACCTTTATGTTTTCATTTCGTACGAAGAAGCGCTGAGCTTCCGGCAGTCGCTCCATCGTCAACGTGCTTCAGCAGTCCTTTTCTAAGGTATCTGCACGGCAGTCAGCAGTCGGTGTGAGTGTGAGTCGCTCATAATTGTCTGTGGAATAATACAAAATGAGGCATTTGAATGCCATTAAATGCCTGACCTGAATGGCATAACCAGAGCTCGCCGCCATTAGAGCGATGATAAACGGCGAACGCTGGCGTGTCCTGAAACAGTGTGGTTGTCGGTGGGGGCTGGGGCCATCCACCTAGATCAACTTGCGGTACGGATGGATCGGTCTAGGAACCCAGTGATTATGAGGGGTGAATGGGCCGATTTAAAATTGGCTCCGCTGGCGGCTGGGAAAGGACATTTGAACGTACGGGGCAACACATCGCATAAAATTGTATTTGAATGGTTTTTGTGTTCGCAGTGTTATTCTTTATATGTTTCGGGGTAGTTTTTAATGGGTTTTGCTTGTCAGACTTGCTGCCTTTAGTGTGTCGGGGGAAAGTTTGTTGGCGTGTCGCTTCCAACGCGAATGTTGGCAGTCTTGGCCGCATTTGATTTTATGGACGGTCCGACTCCTGCCAACTGAATTGAAGCTTTATCACAGAATGGGGACATTGTTCGAGTGAGAAGGGATAATGTGATATTTGATATCGCTCGCAGAATGCTCACACAGATGCTTATCTGTGGAAACCAATATAAAGTTTGATCTTTACCTGGCGGAGTTCTTTTTATCTCAATGTGGCTTTGTGGTGATTATGAGTGCTTACCCAGTTCTCGGAGTACAGACGGTAGTTTGGTTTTGAGATCCGTGGGTTTGGGTCAAATTAAGGTTTGCATAGCACATTTCTTGAAACGCTGGACTGAATACAAGGATCCCATTTAGAATGATGTGAGACTATCAGTTCATATCGTTTGTTTCAGCGACTGACGAAATAAAGGATGTTCTACTTGTGTTCATCATTGTGTTTCTCAGGGTTTGATTGATAATAATAATTGTTGGCGTGACAGTCCATAGGGGGACCAGGGCCTAGCTTTCTCATCAACGTTGTGCGCGCTACTGTGCTCTCACGAGTACCAAGTACCTACAGTTTTCTGCCGACTCCAAACGGCGAAGTTTGAGAAGCTTTCTTAGACAAGTATTACTCTTTGAGTCTTGTCAACAGGGTTTGATTGGGTTTCATAAATAAGACAAAGAAAGCATCACAGAAGTAATTACTTTGAGTCTGCTAAGTCCTGTGGCTTGCAATATACAACTTGACCCTTTTCGGTTGTATAACCTGCTCCAATTGAAAACTATAATTATATGTTGGATGGCCCAAACAGTTCACGAGGGGACCAGAATCTTGCTTTTTCAGTTCAAATGTTAGCTTCCGCATACGACGTCAATCGAAAAATACAGCAAGCCATCATCAGAATGTACTTCTTTTGCTCTCGTTCACCATCTGGCGGTGAAAAGGAGCAAAATGAAGTACATGCTGCCGTTGAGGAAGGCAAACTTCTGCGAAGTCAATAACTTCGATTGCCTCGCTTCTGCGGTAACGAGAGATAAGAACACCAGTCCCAAATTCAAACGCAGAATAACTCTTGTCAATCACTGCTTCTTTAGGGTTTAAGAAGCAATTGAATATTGAAGCCTTCTCGCCGAAAAGTAAGGCGACATTGTATGACATCTCAATTCAATCTAAGTAATGCTTTACGCCGCCGAAACATGGGCCCTACCAAAAGCGGACGTTACGATAGCATGCGGCCTAACAAGTGCCGAAAAGAACGCTTAAGATGATTAGGCCAGGAAGAGCGTATGGACACCACCAACATACAACTGCCTTGCTTGAATAGCGACTAATTATTTTGGGATCCCTTGAGTGATTGCAGACAGCACTGAGTAACGAATTCATCAGACCTTAATCTGTCGTCTTCTCCACTTTTAGGCTGCTTCAAGTAAATGAACAAAAGGACGAACGTAAAAGGCTAAATGTTCAATCACTAGCGAACAAGTGGATTGGGTTAGAAAAAAAGACAAGAGGTAATATTTAAAATTGGGAAAGAGTGTCGTTTGTCTCAAACGGAGCCCTGGGGAACAGCAGATTTTATAAGCGAACGAGGAAGCCCTAAGTCTTTTTGAAAGAAAATTTCTCTGGGCGAGTTTTCACTCTGTCTGCGTTGATGGCATTTGGAAGAGAAGATTCAACGACATACTTCACGGGCGGAAAGCTCCTTGTCAAGTGTCTTCTGATACAACGGTAATAAACTAGAGCGTATGGACGCATCTGCTCCGGTTCAAAAAGTCTTCGAATCCGAACCATTGGGACAACGCTACAAGTGACGGCCTATGTTAAGATGCTGCACAATAGCCGAGAATGACCTTAGCCGACGAAGATTGCCCAATCCAAGGGAGCTTTCGAGAGATCGAAGGAGAGATCGAAGGTAGGTAATAAGGCATATTGGTTGAGGACCAAGTCCACCACGGAATGCAGAGCCATACAGATAAGAAGTAGACTTGAGCCCATCCAAAGCGACTTGCCTTGAGCGTTTATAAAAGAAAACAGACAAAACGAATCCATAAGCAATCATATTCCGCAAGAGAATCTGCTTCCAAACACTGTCCTTTGCCCCTTTGGAAGGTCAAGACCAGGAACGTTGCTTCTCCCTTGTGTCAGGAATGGTTTGCCCATGAGATATATTGATTGAAAGTGGACGTATATGACATCTGTGAAAAATATTTAGTATACATCAAGTCACTGAACAGACAACATCATATTTTTTCATCGTGTTAAAAATGTCGAATTTCGTGATGATTGGCGGAAAGCATTAATTTTTTGTTTTCATTTGAAGAAAAGTGCTGCAGAGTCGCATGGAATGCTTTTCGAGGCATATGGTGATCATGCTCTATCAGAAGCAACATGCAAAAGATGGTTTCAACGGTTCAGAAATAATGATTTTATGTGAGAAATGAAGATCGTGGAAGACCACCAAAAAAGTTTGAACACGCCGAGTTGCAAACGATATTGGATGGAGATGACACTTTGAGTCAAAAGCAAATGGCAGCAATGTCAAACGTTGCACAGCAAACAATTTCTGACCGTTTAAAAGCTATGGGAAACATCCAAAAGTGTGGAAAATGGGTGCCACATGAATTGAATGAAAGACAGATGGAAAATCGAAAAAACACTTGTGAAATTTTGCTTCAAAGACACGAAAGAAAATCGGTTTTGCATCGGATTGTTACTGGCGATGAAAAATGGATTTATTTTAAGACTCCTAAACGGACAAAAATCATGGGTTAATCTGGGACAACGATCAACATCGACTGCAAAACCAAATCGATTCGGCAAGAAGGCAATGCTGTGTGTTTGGTGGGACCAGAAAGGTGTGCTGTACCACGAGCTCCTAAAACTTGGTGAAACCGTCAATACTGATCGCTACTGATAACAAATGATCAATTTGAATCATGCATTGATCGAGAAACGACCAGAATGGGCCAGAAGACACGGCAAGGTAATTTTGTTCCATGACAATTCACCTGCACACAAAGCAAAACCGGTTCAGGATACAATTAAAACAGCTACCCCACCCGCCGGAGGGGTAGCTGTCGGAGTGGAGCTGGCTTCAGAAGTCGCAGCAACTAATAATAACAAGAATATCATAATAATTGTAAGGGACCGACAGTTTTTTACCGACTCCAAACGGCGACGTAAGAGAAGCTTTTTCTTAGACAATTTATGCTTGTTGAGTCTTGTTAGCAGCTCGATAGAGGTGGCACCGTGAAAATGCGGGGAACGAACCTGGACCTTCGGCGAGTGAGTATCGCACTCTACCCACTTCGCCACGGCGGGCACAAGAAATGTGCAGCACCTGGCACCTGAAGTTACCCTATGCCATATCCAACAATCTCCGACGGTTCAACTTTTCCTTACAGTCAGTCTTTTCATGCCAAGTTCGAGTCTACATTTACACCTTGTCATAAGGCCGTGGTCGCCGTGGCGTAGTGGGTAAAATGCGACGCTCACACGCCGAAGGGTCTAGGTTCGAATCCCAGTTCAACACCAATTTTTTTAATATTTCACGGCACCACCTCTTTCGAGCTGCTGACAACACTCAAAGAATAATACTTGTCTGAGGAAGCTTCTCAAACTTCGCCGTTCGGAGTTGGCAGAAAACTGAAGGTCCCTTCTACTCGTGATAGAACAGTAGTGCGCACAACACGACTAGTTGATGAGGCCCTGGTCCCCCTTTGGACTGTAGTGCCAACAATTATTATTATTATTAAGGCCTTGCACATTTTTGAGTCGGGTATGCATCTTTCAGCTGACGATGGTAAAGACAGAGGCGTGTTGGTTGGGGCCCCGTTCCTTCCCAGACTGCAACGCCATAATAAGAAGAAGCCGAAGATGGAGCCAACATCTCGTAAACCTCAAAAGAAAGAAAAGCTCTTAGACCGATTAAATTCTTTTAATAATGTCTAGTGCGCCCGAACGAATTTCACCCGGGCGTTTTAGTCCGCTTGCAGAAGAAGGTGAAATCAATTCTAATCTTTGGTTCAAGAAGAAAATTTTCTGCAATTAACCGAGTCCTCATCGATCCTCAAATTTTCTTTCTATAGCAAAGTAAACGATGACAGTTATTCTCATATTTGGTTGGAAATTCATCCTGGACCAGTACACAGCTGAACGCAATTTATAGCCTCAACTAAAAAAAAAAAATTCTTTTTAAGCGGCTCATTTTTGGCTGGATGGGTAAGTGTAGATTCGCCCAAATTGTAATTTCAAGAAGATGGGGTCACAACTCACACAGAAAATGTCAAAAGTGATTTGGGCAAGAGTGCTATGAACTTTGCATGGCGACTTCGTTCAGGAGATTGGATTCCTTTATACTATCGATCAAGGCCGGAAAGGAATGTGAATTCATAGCTAACATTGAACTCGAAGTAGCTGAAATGGCTCTTATTTTAAAATTTGGCTTTTAGCAGTTTCAGTGTGCTTACACATATTTTGTGTAGTGTATATTCAGAGTGATCCACCTCCTCACTTTGTTGTGACTATGCAACAACAATAAATATATACATAGCCGATAACCCTGCCTTCCACTGTTGCTGTTGTTGCCCTCTATAGCTGTAAGAGTGACTCATGTAAACCCAAATGAAAGATAAAGATCTTTCTGTATGCCAAAGTGCTTAGAATTGTTTTCCATTTATAATATTAACTTCTTCTTCTTCTTGTGGCGCTACAGTCCGGGATGGACCTGGGCCTCAACTAACATGCCTCTCCAGCCAGCACGATCTTTCGCCAGCTGTCTCCAGTTGCGCACTCCAAGTTGGTTGAGGTCCTCCTCCACTTGTGTGCGCCACTTTAGTCTAGGTCGTCCTCTGTTGCATTGTCCCAATGGCTCGGATTCAAAGACTTTTCGGGCCGGAGCAGTAGTGTCCATACACTCTACATGGCCTAGCGATCTTAAGCGTTGTATCCGTAGACGCTTGACCAGGCGCATGTCGCTGTACAGCTTATAGAGTCCGTCATTAAATCTTCTCCTCCAGATGCCATCAACGCAAACAGGACCAAAATAACGCTTATAATACCACTATTAACGCTAAAGATTAAACGACTGAACTTCTTCAGAAGTGCAGAGGTTTGTCATATGTTGAAAATTGAATTTTGTTCATAAAAATGTTCTTAAACATATAGACTTTGATTTACTTGGATCACTAGCAACTTAAGCCTGATATGATTTCCAAAATGTTGACAACAGTGACCTCAAATTTTGAAATATGAACAAGAATTTCATTGTTTTCAAGCCTCTTAAACGATGGAACTTAGAGGTGGCACATTTGGGCAGCTATTACAAGATGTCTTTAGCAACTCAAAGTAAATACCACATTTGTGTCGCGAATTAAATTCTTTGGAATGCGACCAAATACTTCTTTGGAATGCGACCAAATACAAGAAAATATATGTATTGCTAAAACGTATGCAATTTATACTGAAATGATTTTGGGTCCTTGAAATTCCAACAAGTACACGGTCTTACGACGCAACAGAAAGTTAGAGTCCAAAGAGCGAAAGGGTTGCTACGCTTTTACAAAAGCGGTCGGTCGCTGAACTCGGTTTTTCTTCTCAAAATGACCGACTTTACCTGCCAAACGGGTCCTTCGAAAATTTGCGTCTTTACATGGTTGTCAGAAAGAAATGAGCATCAATGGCGGCGATGGTTGGGCCACGATAGCCGTTGAAGGGGACTCTCCTCTCGTATTTTCGAATCTTGGCGCCAAAATTAATACAACCGTATACCATGAAAATACTATATCTAAGATGTAGTATTAAAGCCATGAAGTAGTGTGAAGAGTGCGACACTCACCTCGAATTTTTTAACGACACCACCTCAAAGAGTATGAATAGCAAGTTTGCTGAGAGTGCTATGAACTAAGCATGACCACTACATTCGGGTTAGTGTATAAGGTTGTTAAGTATCTCCCGCTTTTTTGCTCGTCATTCAATGCTGCATGAGAAGTGTTACAGTAATCGGATTTAGTTCAAATATACGCCGTTTTGTTTCATAATCTGCTTCCATCTAGATTACAACTTCATATTACCCCCTCGTGGAAGCCCCCTCCTTATTTGCGAAGAACTCGGACAGCCGTTTTCTCCGACTCTGAATCGTCGAAACCATTCCTCCGCAGTTCGAACTGATAGAGTACCATCCCCCAAAAGACCATTATTCTCACGGAAGGTTACTCTAGCGGATTCGGCCTTAATGAAGAAAACAGCGCGAATTTTGGCGTTAGTGAACTCCATGTTTAGACGTCTGTAACTGTTGAACGCAATATCCAAGGTATTAATGCATAGAATTGTTTTGTAGGTTATGTCAAGACCTTTGATGTATAGTATTGCCAGTTACGAGCTATGTAGCTCTTCGTACATACCCGGAAAATTTAAAAGACAAAAATGCGGAAGAGGGATATTCGACAACCGTAGACTATCGAGCAAGGCCGCAAGGATATGTGAATGCATAGCCAACATTGAACTCGAAGTAGCTGAAATGGCTTATATTTTATAATTTGGCTTCTAGCAGTGCCAGTGTGTTTACACATATTTTGTGTAGTGTATGTTCAGAGTGGTCACCGCGGCGTTGTGGGTAGAGTGCGATGCTCACACGCCGAAGGTCTAGGTTCGGTTCCCGGCTCAACACGTCGAATCCTTTCACAGCACTACCTCTTTCGAGCTGCTGACATCTCTCAAAGAATAATTATTGTCAAAGAAATTTTCTCAAAGTTCGCCGTTCGGAGTTGGCAAAAAACTGTAGGTCCCTTCTACTCGTGAGAGAACAGTAGCGCGCAGAACTGGAGTAGTTGATGAGCAAACTGAGCCCTGGTCACCCTGTGGACTTTCGCGCCAACAATTATTATGACATCTGTTTGGGAACAGACAACCTGTAGACCGACGAAAGAATGAATTTAGAAATGAAACGACAATGAATAATAAAATTAACTAACAAACACTTTTTATTGAACTGAAGAATTGGATCAGGAGTGAAAAGTTGTCTCCTACAGCCAGAAGTCATCATCTCGGTATCGTTCGCTGCGATGCTCACACGCCGAAGGTCTAGGTTCGGTTCCCGGCTCAACACGTCGAATCCTTTCACAGCACTACCTCTTTCGAGCTGCTGACATCTCTCAAAGAATAATTATTGTCAAAGAAATTTTCTCAAAGTTCGCCGTTCGGAGTTGGCAAAAAACTGTAGGTCCCTTCTACTCGTGAGAGAACAGTAGCGCGCAGAACTGGAGTAGTTGATGAGCAAACTGAGCCCTGGTCACCCTGTGGACTTTCGCGCCAACAATTATTATGACATCTGTTTGGGAACAGACAACCTGTAGACCGACGAAAGAATGAATTTAGAAATGAAACGACAATGAATAATAAAATTAACTAACAAACACTTTTTATTGAACTGAAGAATTGGATCAGGAGTGAAAAGTTGTCTCCTACAGCCAGAAGTCATCATCTCGGTATCGTTCGCTGCGGTGATCGGTCCAAAATAATTTGCAACTACATCTATGTAAAAAAAATGGAACGGCAGAGGGTCCAGTGCATCAGGTGATGTATCGCTTTGAGTTAGGCCCGGTATATTGTGCGATGTTTGGCCTTGAGTTAGGTCTGATGCATGGTGCTATGTTTGACCTTGAGTTCGTGGTCAGCGAAGTGCGGTTCTGGTAGATTAATACTTGCGACGAAAAGTAATGTACCAGACCAAAACAACATCGAAGCCTTGGGCAAAGAGACGTCTTCGTCGGAGACCTTGGACGTTCAAACAAGACTCTGCACCGTTTCACAAACCACGCCCCAACAAAGGCTGGTTAAACACAGTGTCCCACATTACCAGAAAAATTACCAGTTGCAATTTCGTTAGATTTCTCTGTCTACTTGATTTTGAGGACGAAGTTTTGCCGTAAAATCGCAAACATGCACTTTGGCAGAAAGTCATTTAAATTGCGAGTGCGATGATTTTCACCGCCGTTTCAAGGCCATTATTCTTGTCAAAAAAATTGTTCACAACAGTTTGGTTTGGCATAGTAAAATCTATTAGAAAGTAATGCGAAATTGTGGTGAATCAAATTGTAATGCCAGGAAACAATCTTTCATTTACAGTGTAAATATTGTTAATTTATAGGAACAATATTTGTTTTATTTCAGATTAAAGCTGTACACCTCTAAAGAAAACACCTCCCGAAAAAAAATCAATCCGGCAAAGAGGACCACGAGAAGTTGACTTTCGTATTTGTATACCACAAGTATACAACAAGTCCTTACCACTAATTGGAACGCTTTTGTGAATATGCCAACTTCATCTGTGTTCATCAATATTTTGAAGCATCACAACAACAAGAAGCATTTCAAGTGGGCATTGTTATCTCATCCCTCTCAGACCCCTTCCTCAGGCCAATAACGACGTGCTCCATACCAGCATTGCAGCAAACAAGAAAAAAAAACAATTTTCCCTGACTATGGTATAGTCAAAACGGGTGTGAGGTCCCATTACGGAACATATTCCACGGCCAACGCTGAGCCTCGCGCCAACGGCCTTTTCAATTCAATTAATGTGCATACGTGATGGCAAAACTTGTACGCCTCATCCGTCCATATTTCATCTTAAGTGGCTGTGCCACCCCGCGTACGTTGCAGACGTGCCCGGCCCACGCACGCATTTGTACGGGGCGAGGGGTGGGTTCTTGCAAACGATTATTTGAGGTTATGCGTATTTAAGAAGAAATAAAAGAAAATTTATAATCATTTCTAAACGCGACCCACAAATTCCCGACCCATAGGGCAGCTGTACAGGTCCTCACGAGGCGGTGTCTTCATTCGCCTCTATCCGGGCACGATAATAGACCAAGTGATATTTCAGGACGAAGTGGGAGCTCACGCACACACGCCCGCTCTGGCTGCGTAGCGCACAGAGGGATTGGAGGCGAAGCAGAGACACCAAGTGAGGGAGAAAAGTAACTCTCGAAAGCTAACTACGTCGATGACGAGGCGGAGGGACCCTTAAGTACTTTATTATGCAGCATTTACGACTAGCAAGGATATTATGGAAATTAAGTCAGGCATTAATAATTTCCTACTCTTTGTTTAGCTATTCTATTAAAGTTATTATTGTTTTAGCTTATGCTGCTCCAAAATGCCACTCGGAGATGGGCCGTCGTCGTCGACGTGCGGGAGCGGGCTTTGAGGGGGCTTACAATTGCCATGGCCTCGCACATTGATAGCGGATAATCAGGATCATTATTATGGGAATCATCATTTCGGACGGAGTCGTTTGTTTTTTCGGTCCGTTTTTATGCGTGCTTCACGGGCCGAGCGGGCGAGTCCAGAACGTGACTACTGCGGGTGGTCGTGAGGTCGTCAACCAACGGCAGGCAGTTTTCCTCCTTTTCCTAATGCTGGCGCAATCAATGAGGGCGGGGTGTTGGCGGGTGGGCGGATAGTGCTTGTTGAGCTCCCGCAATTTCATTTGGAAAACAATTTCCAATTTTGATTTATTTATAAATTCAGTCAGTGGCTGCTGTGCTAGGCTGACGGGATTAGGTGGGGCATTCGTTCCCAGATCCCCGGCCGCTAGCCTGTCGAATTTATTCATCGTGTCGGGCAGCCTTCGGATGGTGTGCGAGAGCGCGAGAGAGGTGGGAAAAATTCAAATTTCCTGCGATTGTATCCAGTTTAATTAGTGCAGCGCCAGGGCCAAAGGTACACCCTGTCCGGGAGATATAGAAATGAATTCGTAATGAGGAAATTTAATATTTTGTTACCGGCATTGGCGTATGAATTTGTTGGAATCTGTTTGAAAATAAATACTCTACGCTCTCGCTCTTTTTCTGTTCAACGCGCTGTCTAATTTGCAATTGTAGCAGAGGGAGATGACTTTAAGTGAGTGCGCTGCGATTTAAGGTGTGATGGAAGTGACTTCTGATTAACTGTTTAGTAGTTTGTAGAATGTTGGTCGATGTTTTGGTTTATGTTTGTAGTCTTGTGTAACAAAAATTACAAGGGAAGTTTTGTGAAAAAAACACGACAGTCCGTAGGGGGACCAGCGCCCAGCTTGCTTATCAACCACTCGTGTTGTGCGCTCTACTGAAGAAGGGACCTACAGTTTTTTTTCGACTTCGAACGGCGAAATTTGAGAAGATTTCTTCGACAGTTATTTCCCGTTGAGTGTTGTCAGCAGCTAGAAAGAGGTGGTGCCGTGAAAATTCGAAAAATTGGTGTTAAGCTGCGAATACACCCTTCCGCGTCTGAGCGTCGCACTCTACCCACTACGCCACGGCGGCCATATATAATATTCATCGGAAAAAGCTTTATTGTTTTCCAAAATATTCCCCACTAAGCCACTCTGATTGAGGTATCTCCAGTATATGCATCACCATGAATGAACGTATCAACCGCTTTTTCAGGTGTCGAAAAACGTTGACCTCTCATTTTATTTTTTACGTACGGGAATAAAAAGAATTCATACGGTGCCAAGTCAGGACTTTACGGCGGATGGCTCATCAAATCGATGTTTTGAGTGCTCCAAAATACAGTTGTTTGAGCCGATGTGTGAGAGCTCGCATTGTTGTGGTGAAGAGTGATCCGTCTTCGGGGGTTGGTCTTCCTGATTTCTTAGAAAACAACTGCCAAACAAATGGTTGTGTACCACTCAGAATCGACTGTTTTGCGTTGTTCTAGAGGTACGGTTGCGACATGTCCAATTTTTCCGAATAAAACACGCCACCATCTGCTTGAAAGTGCTTCGTGCGCGATTTTTTTTTGTTGGATTTGGCTCAATTTGAAACACCTATACAGTCGACTGCTGTTTACTTTTGGGCTCGTATGCATAAATCCACGATATATCATCTGTCACGATATCAAGGACATGTTTCAACGCACCGCACGTATTTTTGGAGCATTTCTTTCGACCAATCGACACGAGCCTTTTTTTGAGCGATTGACAAATTGTGGGGGATCCAACAAATTTTTTTGACGGTCAAATGTTCATGCAATATTGAATGTATTCTGGTCCCACTGATGCCTAAGGTTATCTCAATCTCACAACAGGTTACGTGACGATCTTGCAATATCAGTTCGCGCATAGCATCAAAGGTTTCCGGAACAACAGCTGATTTAGGACGACCATCACGAAATTCGTCTTGGAGTGAACTACGACCTCAGCTGAGTTCAAAATGCCATCGATAAACACTGGTCCTTGATGCAGCTTTATCGCCAAAAATTTAATTAAGTTCATCGATGCACTACTGTTGAGGTAATCTACGTCGAAAGTTATAAAAAAAATAATCGCACGAAAATTTTCAAGATTTAATTCCATTTTTTTTTTGGGCGAGATGAATCTTTTAAGTTACTTAACAATCCAAATAGCACTCGTCTGTCAAAACGTTCTGAGTACGTATAACCTCAAAAATGTCAAACTTTACTATAGAGCTAGCAGTTGCCAAATTGCAATACTGGGGTAGTCCAATACCGAGATATAAAACGCAACCTTCGTTGCTTGCTTTACGGAACAGCTTGATCATCCCAGTTCTTCTCTATGGCGTGGAAACCTGGACGTTACCAAAGGCGAATGAGGGAGTCCTTAGTCTTTTCGAAAGAAAAGTTTTGTGTGAGATTTTTGGTCCTGTTTGCTTTGATGACATCTGGAGAAAAAATTATAACGACGAACTCTATGGGCTTTACAGTGACATGCGCCTGGTCAAGCGTCTTCGGATATAACGCTTAAGATGGCTAGGCCATGTAGAGCGTATAGACCCTGCTCTTGCCCGAAAAGCATTCGAATCAGAGAAATTGGAACAACGCAGCGAAGAACGGCTGAGGCTTAGTTGGTGCACACAAGTGGAGAAGGGCCTTAGCCAACTTGGAGTGCGCAATTGGAGGTAGCTGGCAAAAGATCGTGCGGCCTTGAGAGAACTATATCCAGGGCTACAATCACGTATCTTTCCAAACGACTATCGTTTTGACGATACACCAAAACGATATCGTCGATAATTTGCATCACATAACCCAGTCACTATCGTCTCGTCTTCGTTCTATTTTATACACAGTTTGAGCGCTACTGACCGCAAATATCTCTTGTGATAATTGTACACACACAACAAAACAATCAACAGCGACTGCCTGATAGTTCTCATTGTTTTGTTGCGTGTGTACACATTACTAATAAGCAAGAATGATGTGTTACAGATTACGCAATCCACACGTCCGCCATGTTTGTTGATATATCAGATGTTTTTTCCTACGTCACAGGAGACCTGAGTATATTTCCTTCTATAATATGGAAGGAAGGAATTTAAAGCACTCAAATCATCGATTTGATGAGTCATCCGCCGTATATTCCTGACTTGGCACCGAATGACTTGTTTTTATTCCCGTACGTAAAAAAATAAAATGAGACGTCAACGCTTTTGGACACCTTAAGAAGCGGTTGATGCGCTCAGAATGCATGTTTTGGAGATACCTCAATCAAAGTTGCAAAAGTGCTTCGACAATTGGTTCAAACGCCTGCAAAAGTGTATACATCTTAATGGGGAATATTTTGAAAAACTTAAGCTATTTTCGATGATTATTATTTGTTGTCTAATCACGAAATATAAAAGACAACCCTCGTAGCAGCCTGTAATTACATCCACAAGAAAGTTTTATCCGTGTCGGGTCAATTAAAAGCCAGTTAAGTCTAGGAGTGTGACATGCGTGTGTAACCTTCTGCCCATCTGATGAAGAAAAAGACCAGTGTACACATACTAAATACATTCACAGGCTAAAGTCTTCCTCAAACAAGGACACATCTATAATTTCATGTCACAAATCCAAGAGGCATGAGCTTAAGATGATAATAATGGTGACAGCGTCCATAGGGAAATGCTAAAAAAGATGAACAGTGATTTGTGCTTTACCAAAAGGACCTTGTTTCTACAGAATCTAGGACTGTTTCGGTCGATTTTTGCTCAATTTGATTCGATTTTCTTAAGAATTATTTAAAAAGCAATGGTTACTGAAATGGTAGTCTGTAACGCATCCCTCATTCGTAACACGATGGCTTTGTCTTTCAGCGGCTATTTCAAGTCTTGCTTCTATGGAGCGTACGGTATAGAAACCACCTACCTCAAGATCACCGCAAATTACTTCAGTTCCTCTGCTTAGCGGTTAATTTCAAAGGGAGGATACAATGTTGACTGCGAAGATAATGTACAAAAAACTATTCTTCAGAGCCCGAATGTATTTTCGCATAAGTTAAGTAAACAAAGAAATTTTAGATCATGAAAATCAAATCAAGAAAAAGCAAACGAAATAAAATAATTCACTGAAAGGGAATACCAAAATGACATGACTTTTTTTGATCATTCGTTTCACAGCACTATAATTCTCCACCTCAATAAAACAAAGTAATGAAAGCATCTACAAAATTTAGTAGACAATATATTTCAATTTTATTTTGTTATTAAAACCCTCTTACAATCGAATTTTTATTATTAAAAATGAGTTCACAAATTTCCCTTCAATGTTAGTAATGAACAATTACAAGCGGCTGTCAAATCAGTTGTCTCCCGTGACGTCTGCAGAGCAGCATATGAGAAAAAAGTTCATGCTATTATGCGCAATCATAATGCCACATGTGCAATCTTCTTCTCAGTCATTCCTGACGAATAAGCGAATGGGTAGCGAGAGGAGCTCATAAAATGTATGAAGTTTAATGTCAAGGAATATGTTTTTTTAAGTACTTTTGGATGTACATTCATACTTCCGTAAGCTAAGGATTATATCCAAAACATTTTGTAATTACTGATTACAATTTTGTTTCTCACTTTTTTCTTCAAATTTGCACCGTGAATGTCATGAATGAATGACAGCCCAATGTAAAACCTTAGTGATATAGGTATCGTCAAAAACCGGGCGTCAAGACAATAGCGATAGGCAGTTTTGAGCAGAGACAATAGGGAGATAGTCAGCTCCCTCCTCTCCCGACCTCGAATTCATTTGGCAGCGTTTTTTATAACATGTCTCCTCCTTCACAGCTGATTCACAGATAGGACTGTTTTGTTTTTAAATGAGAATACGTGTGAACTGCCTATACGGTAGATCTCGTCACTCTTCAAACTGTTAGAAGGAGATGGCGTATAAATCGAAAAATTGAAAGAGAGAAGGTATAGTTTTTTCCAACACAAAGTTATGGTTGCCGATAGCCGCGTTCAGAAATGATGTTTGTAATGCAGAAGTTGCATCAGTCAAGCAATATACTTAAAACTTTATGATTATTTCGAAAACAAAATGAGGACATAAAATTAGTTTGAACGCGAAACTTTTCTAAATAATTCTTATGAACTAAAAAACATTACAAAATAAATACGTTTCCATACATGTGTATAATAATAATAATAATAATTGCTGGCGCTACAGTCCAAAGGGGGACCAGGGCCAAGCTTGCTCATCAACTACTCGTATTGTGCGCGCTACTGTTCTCTCACGAGTAGAAGGGACCTACAGTTTTTTGCCGACTCCGAACGGCGAAATTTGAGAAGCTTTCTTAGACAGTTATTACTCTTTGAGTGTTGTCAGCAGCTCGAAAGAGGTGGTGGCGTGAAATATTAGAAAAATTGGTGTTGAACTGGGAGTCGAACCTAGACCCCTCGGCGTGTGAGCGTCGCACTCTACCCACTACGCTACGGCGACCACATATACATGTGTATACATTTTATAATTATTGTTAATAAATATTATGTCTGATATAATCTTGTTCTTATTGCCTCAAATAATACTCAAAAGGTGTCTTAAATTTGTAAATATATTCTCATTTCAAACCAACTTGATTGTTTTAAGTATATTAAATGTATTACAATTGTCATATATCTTCATTCTGAGTTAAAAATGTTTCGCAAAATATATTCTTTTTATTACTGTTGTTTTTATTTTGATTGCATGAAACATGTTTATTATTTGTTTTGTGGGTTAGGTTTCATTATTTTTATTGATAACAACACCTCTCATATTGAATTAATGCCATCTGTACAATAAAAAAAACATTTTGTAGTAATTATATGTAACACAAAATGTTTATTTCTCGGAATATCAATTGGTAATAAGTTCTTTCCACATGTGCGCCTTTTCAGCACGCGTTACCCTCCTGTTTTTCTACATGTTTCATAAGTTATTTTAAATAAAAATGCTATCAAATTATCCATTTATTACAAATAAATCCAATTTAAGGTTTCGGTTACACTTACTTGCGTAAACAATTTGCAGTCGATTTTCCGAACGCGTTGTGTTGCATGTATACAAAATGTTTGACACTGTTAAAAGCAAAAATTGATGAATCAGCCGCCATCTTTCCAATTTTGGAGGGGAAACGTATAGATCAGTGAGTAAAATGAGACAATGTTCGATGTTACGTAAATAACTTTCAGAAATTGTGTTTTTTTTCTACAAGAACACGTAAATAACAGTTAAACGGTCGATATACAAAGGGGAAACCAGCTGTTTGATCAGCTGTTCAGTTGACCATCTCCTTCCTTAATGGTTTCTGGTATTGAGAGTACATGAAGCAATGAAAATGATATGGTTTTGTCGATATTATTTATTTTTGCTTCCGCGATGCAAAACTTTTGTTTCAACGGTAGTGTCGCACGATAGTTGCGAGGGTTTGCCTATTTTGAAACGTTTTGAAAATCACTTCTTTCAGAAAGTTATCAGTTTGTCAGAAGAAACTTCATTCGTGTCAACAGTCAATTCCAACAAAAGTGCATTTAGTTTGTAAAATAAGCACTGACAGGCAATGCGTCTCAAGTCGGCTAAGCACTTTGCACGTCATAAGGTCGTTCCTACATAAAACCGAGTTGCGGCAATCTTAGCTAAATTATTGCCGGATCTGTTAAGCTGATTCTATTTTGCAATAAACTTAATCTGCACCTGCAGCATTCGCAGCTTAGTCGTTGTCGCACACAAGGCTCTCGCCCACAATCGCACACAATTAGTCGTAAAGCTCGCAATCGCCCCATAAATGCAGGCGATATCCGTTCCCTAATAGGGAGCTAATGCTCTAACATGAGACCAAGGATCCGTTTCAATTGTTCGGGGCCGTGTATATCTGGATTGGTCGCAAAACAACGAGGACAAGCACATAAATCATTTCATTATTTCAGCTGATCCTATGAAAATCGTTTTCCCGCCCGCCGACCCTTAAACACTTAACGAACGCTTTCGGGCCAGAGTGCGCCTGGTGTCCGTTGGCGCCTTATGGTGTATCACCTACGCGGCAGCCGCCACATGCGGCCTGTCGAAAACCGATATCGCTGATGGGCGGGTATACATTTGTGTGTTTAGTGTCACCTAAGCCCTGCTGCCGCGTACAACACCAATGAACTTTCAGTAGACCCTAATCGTTAGTTATTGACGTTGTTCGGTGCGCTCTCACACCCGGGCGCCGTGTGTCTGGCTTGGCAAATTGAGTATTACAAGGATTCGCCACAAACCGATGACATTGGGATTTCATTAGGGGATTACGCGCAGGTTTTCTCGATGGCTTGACTCTGATCTATTCACGTCTGGCGGTGTGCGGAAGTGAATGAACGAAATAATTAAAATTATAAACGAAGTTTTAGCTTGAACATCCTCCCAGGGACGATTACACATGCTCGACGTTGCGTCAATTGAAATCGCTCGGGTACACAGCCCCAGAGCGCTTGTCAGACGACACAAATTGCATTAAAATGTATTCTTTCAGACAATATACATTCTTTTCGTTTTAGGCGATTACACATCGAGTAATGGAAGGGTGTGCCTGCCACTCGCCCCGCCGCTTCTGGTGCTTGTTATTCCCAACAAGCATCATTATTATTGTCGACGTTGTAAGTGCGTTGCGTGGAGCCTTCCCTGTGAAGTTACGTGTTCCTCTCGTCCTTCCACTCGCAGAGCCATGAAAGAGCTGTTCAGCAGTGCTAAATTTACGACAAATATTTGAACATTGAAATTATTTCCAACTTTTGCAACTGAATTTGAGTCCTCCCCGACAGCAGTTGGTCGTTCATGTGCGCAGGCAACGATTTCTGTTTGCACTCACCCCACGTTACACTGTCTTGGCTTCTGTACTTTTTGCTCAGTTTTGCAGTTTTGACTGCTTCGTATTCAGGAAAATTAAGAACACTCTTCACTTTGGCGACAAAGCAGCTCGGAAATGTATGTACATGCGTTGCTTTGTGCACGGAGGCGAGTGCATACTTCAAGGAGTAGTAATTTAATTAGTTTCGTTATTTTTTTCATTTCCTCTAGAATTGAGTTTAGAATCCTTTTTCCATCTAGTAGATATTTTGCATGTGAACGATTTGCTGTTCATACGAAGCGACGATCACTTACGATCACATAAGTTGTGAGAGAGCGATGAGCTTCCATTTGGGATTGCTGCTGGCTTTGATACTAAAGCAAATCAAGACTGTCTGAGTGAAGGTAACCACAAGAAGTCATCCAATGGGTGACATTCCCACATTATTGCGGAAAGCCATATTGACATTGGTGGTGTTGAATTTCTTAAAAATTCTAAATGAGACTTCTTTTGTGATTTTATTAATATATCTGGATGAGCTTATCGCGATGTCCCATGATGGTATTTTTTTTATTATTTTGACAACAATAATTGCTTTTGTTGCAAGCCTCTACTTTCGTTTTCACTCTATTCTTGTTTCTCCTCGTTTCGGCACTGCAATACTAACAGTGTTTCAAGTTTTGCACTTCAATTTCTTTTATGTACGCCGCACCTGCTACGGGTTTTGTTTTCAAAAATGAAACTATTTTATTTATGTCTGTGTGTCAGCTTGTCTTTCATATCCATCCACCCTCGATTTAATTACAAATCTTGTTTTATACAAGGGGCGTTCAGTATGATCTCGGTATCGATATCAAGGAAAATGCGAATTCAATTTAAATTGTTTTTATTTTTCAATGTACCAGGTATGCCAGTATGAAGTGAGCGTCAAGACACACAACTTTATTTTCACTGGCACACGTCTTATTCTTTTGACATTTCACAAACAAATGAATCGTTCTCTCTTATTCCTATCTGGTAGTTCCTTTACATTTTCGCTGTTGTTATTTTTCTAAGAAAAGCGTTTGAGTCCAGAGCATATTACGGTTGATATTTGAAATACGAACACTTGAATTCCAGGGCCAACTACAGTTTGGAGATACTTTTTGATTTTTAAGCATCATCGGCGTAAATACTGAAGAGAGAGTAGCATTGCCTGAAATGATACTCCCAATCAATAACTGAATCTTAGTCCATGTAATTGGATCTATTTATACATACCAGGTATATCGATATGAAATGAGTTTTTTTTTTCCTGGTAGGCGTCAAGATACAAATGTCTCGATAGGGAACATTTGTTGTGCACGAGCCCTTATTTTGTTTGTTTGCTATGACATCTGTGAAAAATATTTGGTATACACCAAGTCATTGAAGAGACAACATCATATTCTTTCATCGTGTTAAAAATGTCGAATTTTGTACCAGAAAGTGATGATTTGCGGAAAGCATTAATTTCTTGTTTTCATTTGAAGAAAAGTGCTGCAGAGTCGCACCGAATGCTTGTCGAGGCATATGGTGATCATGCTCTATCAGAAGCAACATGCAAAAGATGGTTTCAACGATTCAGAAATAATGATTTTTATGTGAGAAATGAAGATCGTGGAAGACCACCAAAAAAGTTTGAACACGCCGAGTTGCAAACGATATTGGATGGAGATGACACTTTGAGTCAAAAGCAAATGGCAGCAATGTCAAACTTTGCACAGCAAACAATTTCTGACCGTTTCAAAGCTATGTGAAAGATCCAAAAGTGTGGAAAATGGGTGCCACATGAATTGAATGAAAGACAGATAGAAAACCGAAACACACTTGTGAAATTTTGCTTCAAAGACACGAAAGAAAATCGGTTTTGCATCGGATTGTTACTGGCGATGAAAAATGAATTTATTTTAAGAATCCTAAACGGAAAAAAAATTATGGGTTAATGTGGGACAACCATCAACATCGACTTGCAAAACCAAATCGATTCGGCAAGAAGACAATGCTGTGTGTTTGGTGGGACCAGAAAGTTATGCTGTAACACGAGCTCCTAAAACCTGGTGAAACCGTTAATACTGATCGCTACCGACAATTAATGATCAATTTGAACCATGGTCTGCTCGAGAAATGACCAGAATGGGCCAGAAGACACGACAAGGTAATTTTTCTCCATGACAATGCTCCTCCACACAAAGCAAAACCGGTTCAGGATACAATCAGAACACTTGGCTGGGAGCAGGTACCTAACCGCCGTATTCACCAGACTTGACTACTTCTGACTACCATTTAGTTTCATCGATAGGACACGCAGCACGCTGAGCAGCACTTTAATTTCTACGAGGAGGTCGAAAATTGGATGTCTGATTGGTTTGCTTTAAAAGACGAACAATTTTATTTTCGTGGTATTTACATATTGCCAGAAAATTAGTCAAAATGTGTATAAAACAATGGCCAATACTTTGAATAAAATGTTTTTACTTTCCCATTAATAATTAGTCTTTTATTTTCAAAAAACCCTCATTTCATACTGGTACACCTGGTAAATAACAATAATTCATTGATAACATTTTGAGAAAAGCTTTTTTAACACTCTAAGAAATAAAGTTCCTATTTCTCTGCAAAATAACCATTCATTACCGACTTGAGTTCTTCACCATCCGAAAATCTTTTTCCACGAAGACATTTTTCCAAATCCGGAGACAGGAAATAATCTCTAGCGGAAAGGTCTGGACTATAGGGTGGGTGTTGGATTTTTTCGAAACCGCAATCTCGAGCAGCAGCCGTGGAAACTCACGCGGTGTGAACAGGACCGTTGTAATGAAGAAGCAACACACCCGCTGCGAGTTTATTCCGTCTTTTCTTTTTAATTTTTCCCACAAAATCGTCGCCAGTTACCAACTGCTGCAAAAATGGGTAGAGTTCGTTCCGTTTCAGCTGTATGTCACAGGCGTTGATTCGATCCAGAATGTTTTTATGCGTCAAATCATGCGGCACTCAAACATCAAAATTTTTTTGTATCCAGCCTTCTGCAGATGGTTTGAAATAGATTGGTGACTAACTTTCATCTCCTGGGCTATGTCACGAGATGCCACATGTCGGTCTTTCTCGATGATTTCCATGGTTCGATCAGTATTCCTCGTCTCAGGTCTTCGTGGTGTCATTTTCACCGGGTCTGAATCGTCGAAACCATTCCTCCGTGTTTCGAAGTGATAGAGTACCATTCCCCAAAACACCATTCATCACACGGAGCGTTTCCCTAGCGGATTTGCCTTTAGTGAAGGAAAATTGTAAATAGCGCGAATTTCGGCGTTACTGAACTCTATGTTTACACCTCTATAACTGTTGAACGCAATATCCAAACTTATCATGCATAGCGTCGTTTTGTAGGTTATGCCAAGACCTTTCAATGTATAATATTGCCAGATACGAGCTCTGTAGCACTTTGAAATTCACAAGACAAAAAGTTGGAAGGGATATTAGACAACCTTATATAAATATCAGATAATATCAGTCTTGCTTAGTGGCGCGGAAACCTAAACGTTTCTAAAACGTACGACGAAGCCCTAAGCTTTTTCGAAAGTAAAGTTCTGCTTGTGGCGATGGCAATTTGGTTCTATTCCTGATGATGGCCTCTGGAATAGAAGACCCAACGACGAGCTTTATGGAGTGTATGGCGGCTGGCGCCTGGTCAAGTGTTTACTTAAACAATGCTTATGGCTAGGCCATATGGAACGAATGGACGAAAAATGTTCTTATTCGAAACATTGGATAAACGCAACAGAGGACGGCCTAAGCAAAGATGGCGCACATAAGTGAGGAAGGGCCCAAAACACTTGGAGTACAATGGCGAGCTAGGGACATTTGGGATAATACCCATGTCCGCCCCGAGATCTTGCGCCATATGAACAAGAAAAATTTAATTTCCCTAGTTTTCATTTCACAAAACGGCTTGTTGCTTGAAATATTTGAAATGTTTTAAATTATAGCTGCATAGTGTCCACAAATGTGTGGATGGCATATGGATAACCATATCCTCTTTTCGGAAATGGATTGGTAACTAACTCCCATCCCCACGAGATGCCACATGCCAACTCAATATGTTCCATGAGTCGATCGATAGTCGTCGTCATAGGTCTTCCGTCAGCTGGCTTATCCATGGTGTCGTTTTTGCCGGCTCTGAATCGTCGAAACCTCCCCAGCTCAGGGTGATCCCACAAAACACCATTTATCTCACGGAACGTTTCTCTAGCGGATTTGGAATTAACGAAGGAAAATTTTAAAATAGCGCGAATTTCGGAGTTAGTGAACTCCATATTTACACGTCTATAACTGTTAAATGCAATATCAAAACTAAACATGCATAGCGTCGTTTTGTAGGTTATGTCAAAACCTTTCAAATGATGTATAGTATTGCCAGATACGAGCTCTGTATTTTTTTTGTACATTGCCGGAAAATTCGAAAGACAAAATGGCGGATGGGAAATATTTTGCAATTTTAGGTTGTCAGTCCAATACCTGTTAAGTTGCTTAAAATTGATTCACTTTTTATGTAACATGAAATAAAAGTATTGTTAAGATAACGAAACCATTTATGTTTCAAAATACCTTCTTAATTAAAAATTTTCAAGATTTTCACAATTACAAGGCATTGAAAGTGGGGACTTGCATAGGTACCAGGCACAGTACTAACTGCAATGTAGCCCTAAATGAAATTGTTTAATTTTGCTTTTTCATAATGTACAACATGCTGATTTATTGATTTATCTCACAGTTTTTTAATATATAAACGTTTACAGCTAACCAGTATTGTTCAAAAATTTTCTTTCAATTTTTGTTAAAATTTTTATATTTTTTGTATATAACTGGGAATTGTATAAATACAGATTTATACATATTTTTATACAGTACCCAGTTTATCCAGTATACGTCCCATTGAAGCATCAAGTTAGGAACAAAACTAAATAGAGGTGTTTTGTACAGAAAAATCACCATTGCAGGAACACTAACATTTGCTTTCAATAAAATACATTTAAAAGCAAGTCTGCAACGAAAAAAATATTTACTTCCAGGGATTTGTAAAAAGATGGGGTTTAAGCACCATTTTGAAAATTATAGAACAATTTTATTTGCCTACAGAATGTCCCTCTTTTATAATAATTGAATTGCGCGCTGTTCTCTTACGAGTAAAAGGAACCTACAGTTTTTTGTCAACTCCGAACGGCAAAGTATGAGAAGTTTTTTCCTAGACATTTATTACTCTTTGTGGGTTGTCAGCAGCTCGAAAGAGGTGATGCCGTGAAAAATTTGAGTTATTCAGCCGGGACTCAAACCTCGACTTTGGGCGTGTTAGCATTGCACTCTACCATCTACGCCACGTGGCGTCCTTCTATTCGCTTTTTTTCGACTCGATGACTTATTTCAGTGCTCTTTCATTAAAACACAAGAATAGCTTACAAAAAAGAAGAAAACTGCTCCTGTACAGTGCTGTATTTATCTCTGAATATTGGATATTTGTCATAACAACACAAAATTAAATATCAGTTGTGCGGGCGGCTTTTAAATGTGACCGACTTAGCTGTTTTGGACTTTCAGTGGTGAATTGTGAACAAAAATTCAGAAACTTTCTTCAGAATCAACCATTAGACCGTTGGTTGTATTCCAATCTATGGTCAAATAAGTACAAATGCAATGGCTCGAATTTGTAAGCTAAAAGAGGGTACACGGCACCAATATATTTTCATTCATTTTTTTCACGACGGACCTGCCTTCTCAAATCAAACTGTCTCAGCAGCCCTTGTATCCGAGCCGTCCACCGTCTTTGTGATTCAACCACCCCCAACAGATTTAAAGAAACTCTTTCCCATAAGATTACTTTGACTAAACGCTGTGGTGTTTTTAATGTTGGAATAGTCCGAATTTTTCCACCCATTATTATGCTTCAACATAACGGGTGGGTTTTAATCTTCAGTTGTGTTTTCTAGATTGATGTAAGCTTGATTTAAGGCGTGTTGCCGCCCACCACGATGCTGTTGGCAAAGCTTTACCATGATATGATATATTGGCAATATATCTTCATACCTTATTATTGAGTTTCTTAATATAGAGATTATTGTAAACAAACGAAACCCTTTTTGCGTCACCAAAACATAAGTTCGCCTTCCACTTTTGGTTTCTAATCAAAACTCCCAATCAAAGTATCACGACTTGACCTCCATGGCATTTGAATCTGAATTCATTGACATTTTAGCAGGGAACCCAAAAATTTAGAACAAACAGAATTTCCCTCTCATTCACTTTGCGAAAAACTTTGGGATACAAGTTACTTTGATGATGCTATTGATAAGTTTCTGAGAATTATTTCCAAATATCGAAAAAGTCAAACGTGAACTATTCTCATCAATCCCAAGCTCTTCACACAAAATGACGTCCACAAAAATACTCTTGAAGTGGCTTTTTTCGAAGTACTCTCGTCTTACCTCTTTCCGAATTTCCGACATTTGTCTGATTAAATCAAAAGTTACCTCACTCGAAGTGACCTATTTGTGTCTGTTTGTGTTTGTCTTCAATTTTGGTGGAAAGGCAAACGAATTTGATTACGCCACGAAAGTTTGGCAGCAACTTTCGCATACACAACTTCATCCAAATCATCCTTTACTGTCCTGTGAATGTGGGACAATGTAATGTAAAGTGGCTATATATGTTTTTCGGGAGGACGCAACGGGAACGTTTGACATCTTTCCTTGGAAAGCTATGTTTTAAAGGCCATTCAAGAAAAAGAGAGGAAGTTCATTTTTCATACGCCAGCATTATAGTGAGTCGGAAAAATCTGGAAACCAGATGTGAACGAGTTGTGTAGGCAGCAAGGTGCGCCTGAAATGTAAAGCTCTCCAAACTGAGTTGTTTCTCCCGGTAATGCAAGCATATTTCATCTACCATATTTTTCGATGCTTTAAATTAAATATTCCCGCTGCTGCCCCAATCCTCCACGGGAAGCAGACGCTGCGTGTAGCGCCATCCCAGGGTGAGGTTGCAATATATCGAACAAGCACTTGTGGGTATGTTTTACATTGAGTGCTACAAGTAGAAACATTCCACTTCAGGTTATTTTGTTCGAGGACTTTTCGTGCTTTGGTGTTGTTCATAAACATGCAGGAGTCTGGCGTGCGGGGCAACATACCGCCAATGCATGTTGCCTTGTTTAGCTTTATGTGCTGCCATTGTTGAATGGGAGACTTTGAAGTTGCCAATTTTCATGTTCTTCTTGACAAGTCATCCCAAAGTTGCGGAGAAGCATTTTAATTTAAGGAAAACGAAGCCGCCTTTGGCTCCGTTTTACAGCTAAGTTGCTCAAAAGTCGACATCTTTTAACTGCAGGTTATTCAGTCGAATCGACGAATTTACAAATATTAAGGAAAGTCTGCAGTTCACTGCAATCGTCACGCAATAAGCAGAACTTTGTTTTTTTTTAGAAAAATGTGCTCCTTCGGACGTTGTTCAACAATTGAGTCATCTGAAAAGGGAACGTATGCGAAGCCAGTTAAACATAGTTCTCATGAATCGCTTAAATTTTCAATGGCCTTTTGAAACCCGGTACGTGCTTACAACTTCTAAGATCCTCCAGGCGCTTAAGGAGGGCTTTTATTAAACTATACTTTCTAGAACTCAACACTGAACAGCTGCTTGGCAGCTGCTTGTTGGATTTCCATTTGGCTGCAACACATCAGTTGCGGCGGAACTATGCTTCAGTTGAAAGGACTAACGTTGGTTTCCTTAACTGTGTTTGCTCTTCCTAAGGCTTCGGAACGATCAAAAATAAGTTTATTTTAAATGAATTTCAGCGGCTTGGGTCTTCTCATAGTTCCAACATCGTCAACGGCCCCAAGATGGTTGAAGACAAAGCCTCTGTACCATATCAGATCTAGTCTGAAGGTAGAATGGAGCAGTGACGGTATTTTTAAGAGGAAGAGGACAGAGATGGATGAGGACTTGCCGGACACCATAGGCCCATACGGAAGCGGAATTTGGACAAGTGATTCAACCGGAACTTGGCAATGACTTGAAACGTTAATCAACCAATAATTTGAGTGAAGAATGAAGTTCAGTGTAAAATGAACCTGGAAAGGGATGTGGGTAAGCATTTAGACATAGTCTTCAACAAGGGCTCTGACAGGAGTTTGCATTAGAAATTTGAGGATATAATAATTGCTGGCGCGACAGTCCAAAGAGAGACCAGGGCCTAGCTTGCTCATCAACTACTCGTGTTGTGCGAGCTACTGTTCTCTAAGAAGGAACCTACAGTTTTTTTCCGACTCCGAGCGGCGAAGTTTGAGATGCTTTCTTAGACAGTTATTACTCTTTGAGTGTGGTCAGCAGCTCGATAGAGGTGTATTAAAAGAGTATTATTCTGAGTGAAGCACCCAACAAGGATGCTGTTCGTACTCGTTCCTATTCTACAATCCTGAGTATGGTATGATAGTCAATACAACACCCGTCATCTAGAGGGAAGAACCCGTCTGCTGGGTAAAATTGTGCAAACGAACCAATAGCCTAAGGCAAAAGCTGCACAAAGATTTCGAAATGACATATACAATTCAATTAACACTTTAGCATTGTTCAACAAGTTCTACAATGTTCAACAAGTTCTACAATGCCACAAGGGTAGCAGCAGCTTTTGGTCTTTCGTAAAAAACCTAAGAAATTCAGCCTCGTCTTCGATCCCAACGCTCACTTGCAATTACATTCCAGCTATCAGGTCTTTGAACAACGCTGCTAGATAGCACTTTGTCCCCGCCTGTACTTGAGAGGGTAAATTTCTGCATGGGGCAAATCCACTTTCGCACTCGTACAGTAGTAAGAGTACTTAGAGATCTAAACATACACAAATCCGCTGGTCCGGATGGTATATCCCCTTCTCTTCTGAAGAAATGTTCTTATACACTGGGAAAACCACTGCTTAAGCTTTTCCATCTGTCCTACTCTTCAGGGCTCTTTCCGTGTAAGTGGAAAGCTGCATTTGTCCAGCCCGTCCCTAAAAAGGGCGAATCTTCATCACCCACCTCCTACCGACCAATAGCACTAACATCCCTTCTCTCTAAGATCAAGGAAACGCTGATAAGCTTATGAAATATCTTGAGTTACGGAAGCTTCTTAATGACCGGCAGTACAACTTCCGAAGCAACAGTTCGACTGGTGATCTGATGGCATATCTCACTGAAAAGTGGAACCAATCATTACACAATGTAGGAGAAAGCAACATTGTTGCGCTTGATATTGCAAAGGCATTTGACGGGGGTGGCATCAGGCTCTCTTGTCGAAAATGCGTGCATTTGGGATCGATGAGTCTCTTTTTCAATGGATTAGAAATTACTTTTCGAACCATTCAATACAAGTTGTATTGAATGGGTTCAAGTCTAATATTCACCAGATTAATGCTGGTGTTCCCCAGGGCTCCGTTTTGTCTCCGACACTCTTCCTCATTTTCATAAATGATCTGTCTGTCACTTCTAATTTAATTCACTACTTCGCTGATGACAGTACCCTCAGCTTTTCATATTCGTTCCTCAGCTCTCGTTTATCCTCTTCGGCCATTGACTTGGAACGGCAGGAACGGCAGGTCGTTAAATTTCGACCTTTTCAGCATAATCGACTGCGGAAATAAGAATAGAGTGGAATTGAATGCTTCTAAAACCCAGTGCTGCCTACTGTCGTTAAAGTGATCACAAAGTAATCAGCCGTTATCCATGAACGGCACTTGCGTTGTTGAAACCGAAAGACTTTCCATCCTCGGTATGTGTATCAACCCAACAATAAGTTGGAACGATCACAAATTTGAGGTCGCCAAAAATGCTGCGAAATGTCTAGGCTTCCTTAAACGATGCAAGAAGTACTTCACCCCCTCTGATCTGGCTACAATATACAAGGCCTACATATGCCCAAAACTAGAGTATAACACTCCTAGTTGGTGAAGTGCTTCTAAGACCTCCCTGTACCTGCTGGATAGAATTCAAAAGCGAGCAATAAAACTTATAGGTGACAGTAATATTGCGAAGTCGATTGACTCGCAATACACACTAGGAATGCCCACCAATTCACCCTCAAGCCCTCTTTCGGACGTACAGTCAAATTCAGAGACTCGTTCTTAAGCCGCCCTACACGAATCAACTGGAATACTCTTTCCAGCTCGACTTGTCCTCTTCATTCTTCAGGGGTGCACCTGGGCCCCAACCAACATGCCTCTCCAGCCAGAACGATCTTTCGCCAGCTGTCTCCAGTTGCGCACTCCAAGTTGGTTGAGGTCCTTCTCCACTTGTGTGCGCCACTTCAGTCTAGGCCGTCCTCTGTTGCGTTGTCCCAATGGCTCGGATTCAAAGACTTTTCGGCCCGGAGCAGTGGTGTCCATACGCTCTACATGGCCTAACCGTCTTAAGCGTTGTATCCGTAGACGCTTAACCAGGCGCATGTCGCTGTACAGCCTATAGAGTTCGTCATTAAGTTTTCTCTTCCAGATGCCATCAACGCAAACAGGACCAAAAATCGCACGCAAAACTTTTCTCTCGAAAAGACTAAGGGCTTCCTCATCCGCCTTTGCTAACGTTCAAGATTCTGCGCCATATAGTAGGACGGGGATGATCAAGCTGTTATATAAAGCTAATTTAGTCCTTCGAGAGAGGGCTTTATTACTCAATTGCCTCTTGAGCCCAAAGAAACAGCGGTTGGCAAGAGTGATTCTGCGTTTGATTTCGGTACTGATGTTGTTGTCCCTGTTTACCGCGGAGCCGAGGTAGACGAAGTCCTTAACTACCTCGAAGTTTCTGCTGCCTAGTGTGACGCTCCCTCCGAGACGTCGATATTGTGTGTCCTTCCTTGATGACAGCATGTACTTCGTTTTGCCCTCATTAACCGCAAGACCCATTTTAGCCGCTTCCGCTTCAATGCCAGCAAACGCCTCATTGACGGCTCGCTGTGTTCGTCCAATCACGTCAATGTCATCAGCGTAAGCTAACAATTGAACTGACTTCTGGAAGATCGTGCCTCTGGTGTTGACTTGTGAGTTACGCACGATCTTCTCGAGGATAATGTTAAAGAAGTCACAGGACAGTGCGTCGCCTTGTCTAAAACCATTACATCATTACAATCCACAGGCATTTAAAACCAATGTGCATCGGTACCTCCTCTCCCTCTCGTCCTCTATACCTTCAGCCCATGCTGTGACTTGATCCGGTCATTTTAGGGTACTCGCATTCCCTTTTGCACGCGTCAATTATAAAAAAAAATGTATGCTATTTTCATTCAATGCCTTAGAGCTGCTTTGAATGAACACTCAGTTTAGTTAAGAAACCCACAGTTGACCGCTGCAATAGCAATAGTAACCTTTTTCAACAAAAAAAAAGCTCTAATGTATTAGCCAGCTGCATTCCTCCCCTTCAAGAATTCACCCGCGATGGTCACATCACTAGGAATGCACACACATTCACCCTTAAGCCCATCTTCGGACATACATCTAAGTACAGAGACTTGTTTTTGAGCCACACCACACGAATATGGAACGCTCTTTCCGTGCCAACTTTTCAACAAAAAAAAGAAACAGAGGGGCATCGAAACTGAAATCAAACAGAACTGCTGGAGAGGACGGGCTGTCTGCAGAACTATTAAAAGCAGCTGGATATGACCCGGTTGGGCGTATGCACCAGCTCATCTGTAAGATATGGTCGGAGGAAGGTTGCCAAGAAAAGAGACCCCTTTAACTGCGCCAACTATCAAGGAATTAGTCTCCTCTACAGCGCTTACAAGATCTTCTCTGCCGTATTGAGTGAGCGTCTGAAACCTTTTGTTCACAACCTGATAGGTCCCTATTAGAGTGGTTTCAGGCCAGGGAAACTCACGAGAGACCCTATCTTTACTTTACGGCATATCCCGGAAGAGACTAAAGAACTACAAATCGACACTCACCACCTGACACTCTTCACTGTCAAAAAAGATTCTAACACAAGGCGACTCCCTGACATGTGATTTCCTCATCATCATCCTCAAGAAGATCGTGCGTAACACAAGTTAACACCAGAGGCACGATCTTCCAAAAGTCAGTTCAATTATCAGTTTACGCTGATGACATTGACGATATTCGACGACCACAGTGATCCGGCAATGAGGCGTTTGCTGGCATTGAAGCGGAAGCGGTTAAAATGGGTCTGGCGGTAAATGAGGGCAAAACGAAGTACATTCTGCCATCGAGGAAGAAAACACAACATCAATGTCTCGGACAGACTGTCACATTAAACAGCAGAAACTTCGAGGTAGTCAAGAACTTCGTCTACCTCGGCACTGCGATAATTAGGCACAACAACACAACTACAAACGCATCACTCTTGGCAATCGTTGTTCCTTTGAGCACAATCTCTCGCAGGACTTAGCTTGCTTTATAAAGCCCAGTCCTCCTTTATGGCGCGGACATCTGGACGTTACTAAAAACGGATGAGCAAGAACTTAGTCTTTTCGAGACAAACGTTTTGCATGCGGGTTTTGGTTCTGTTTGCATTGAAGGCATCTGGAGGAGACAATTTAGCGACGAATTCTATGGATTGTATTACAGCATTTGCCTTGTTAAGCGTCTACGGATACAACGCTGAAGATGGAAAGGCCATGTAGAGCGTATGGTCACCACTGCTTCGGGCCCAAAAGTATTCGAATATAAGCCATTGCGTTGTCCCCAACAGTTTACGGCCACGGCCACATACTTGGAGTGTGCAACTGAAGGCAGCTGGCGAAAGACCGTGGGGCTGGAGAGGCATGTTTTTTGAGGCCTTGGTCCCCCTCGGATTGTTACGGGCAAGAGTGGCAGCCAATGCCGATGTGAAGTTTGTAGAGCGGCACTCACCCGGCGAAGGTCAAGGCTCGATTCCTGGGTAAATCTTTTACGGCACCACCTCCTTTTAGCTGCTGACAACACTCAAGGAGTAATAATGTCTAAGATAATAAGCTTCTCCAACTTAGCTGTTCGGAGTCGGCAAAAACCTCTAAGTACCTTCTACACGTTATAAATGTAGCGCGCACAACACGAGTAGTTGATGAACAAGCAAGGCCGTGGAATGTAGCGCCACCCAATTAGTTCTACTTTTATTATTAAGACACGGTTGGATGGCAAGATGGTCATCAGCACATTCCATATCACTGGCTATCTGTTGCACATAAAATTCTACCAAACTTGTTCACCTATTACCATAAGCTTCATGCCAAATAAGTTGAAAAGAGGTTTTCTAGATTCAAAATTTAAGAAGCATTCTCTACTTTGTGTCAAAATTTGCGAAATTTGGACATATTTTAAGCCGCGACATCGTCTTGAAAACACTTATCCCGAAATGTGAACTCTCATTACCGTTGCAAACAAATTCAGCTAATCAATTGGCTAATTTTAAAGTGTTCCTCTGTCAACAGCTTATTTTTTTTTAATGCGTATTTTTAGAGCTATTTAGTAATTCAAACCATCCATTAGCTTTGACGATCCAGTGCTAAGAATACATAGCCTTCAAAAACCCGAAAACCATTGTGCTTTACATTAATTCAAAAAAAAATTAATTAATTTATTTTAAAATGTATTTGAAATTAAAGAACCAGGGACGCCTGTTCAAATAAAAATATTTAGTTAATAATTGGTTACTATACAAACGTGATTCCGCTACACACACCTTGTGTGCGGGTTAATAAAAAAGCCATGCCAATGAAATAATCATGTCATAATGCAGACAGCAGAGTAATGTAGTAGCATCAATTAAAGCGAATCATCATTGCGTTTTGTTTGCATCAATTTTTTTTCTCTGTGCAGTAAAATAACACTTTCATAATTGAATTGTTTACTCTCGCGGATTGCGGATATACCCGCACCAACAAATTAATTTGTTTAAGCTAAATAATATTTTTTTGTGCTGAATACAGTTCGCGCGCTGCCATTGACATAGGCTGAATGTGGACGGTTAAGTGAGGCTGAAATGGCTTATGCTGTCAGTGTTCGTTATACACACGTTTATGGCATTGGATTCGAAATTGTCTTGTCAAGGTTAGCTGTTTAAAGTGACGGCAGTGATGGTATAGTTCCCTCAACTGAGTGAACCAGCAATATGAATAATAATAATTTTATTGCAAATCCAGTCGAAATTTTCGAAAATCTTATAACATCTTGTGTCTTCAGCGCCAATAAAAACGAGGTAACAACAAGGGTCAAAGAGCTGCCAATCCCAACGGCACAAACATCCAATACACAAAGCGTACGTAAATCGGGTCGTGTGTGCAAAGGCTGCTCCTTTGTAATAATAATAATAATTGGACAGTCCAAAGGGGGACCAGGGCCTAGCTTGCTCATCAACTACTCGTGTTGTGCGCGCTACTGTTCTCTCACGAGTAGAAGGGACCTACAGTTTTTTTGCCGACTCCGAACGGCGAAATTTGAGAAGCTTTCTTAGATAGTTATTACTCTTTGAGTGTAGTCAGCAGCTCGAAAGAGGTGGTGCCGTGAAAAATTCGAAAAATTGGTGTTGAACTTGGAATCGAACCTAGACCCTTCGGCGTGTGAGGGTCGCACTCTACCCACTACGCCACGGCTGCTCCTTTGTAATTATATATATTTAGACAAAAATCATTACATCATCCCCTATGATGTAAAACGCTTATGCCAGCGCTTTTTTCAATCCCTGTCCTCTCATGGGTTTCTTCTATATAGGAAACAGAAACGCAGAGGCCGCCAGTGCGTAGTGGATAGATTGCGACGCCTACATGCCAAAAGTCTTCGTTCGATGATAATATTAATTAGCTCTGCAGAATGATATCTGTAATTAAATGAATTGCCTGTGAGACACTTCAATGGCTGGTTTTTTGAGGTTGCAAAACACTGCACCAAATCGCTCAAATTCGAAAACGGGTCTTTTAAACTTGCAGGCAGTACGTTTTATTTAATGCAAGCTCTTTATCTTTCGGTGACCGCCGTGGCGTAGTGGTTAGAGTGCGACGCTCACATACCTAAGGACTAGTTTCGATACCCGGCTGAACACCTTTAACACCTGAGAAAACAGTAGCGCGCACAACACGAGTAGTAAAAGTGCAAGCTGGGTCCGAGATCCTCTGGGGACGGTTGCGCCATCCAATTACCATATGTTATGTTATGGTATTAATGCAGGGGATCAAAACTTTTAAATACGGTGATTGAGGCATGATTTAGGTGTTTGATTTGTCTAAAAAATTATGAGCTAGCAATGACGAGTTTGAGGCCGGGGTCCACCCCGGACTGTAGCGCCACGAGAAGAAAAAGAAACAATGACGAGTGATCAGGTGCATTATTACCATCAACTGTTTTTTATTCCAGAACCCGAACACTTTCTTTGTATTGCTTCTTGCAAACTTCAAGATAATACTCCTTACTGGCAGTACGACCATGTTGTAAGAACTCGTGATGCACTACGCCACAGCAATCTAAAAAAATCTAAATAGCAGATCAGCAGATCTAAATAGTCATTTGACTATTTGACCTTGCGCCCGGGAGACTCTTCCATTTGGACAATTGGACATTGCTTTTTATGTCATAACCATATACCCACGATTCGTCGCTAGTTATGACACCTTTATACAAAGCTGGATTGCTTCCGACATGTATCAACAATTCCTGAGCGTTGCTCATGCGACATTTCATTGGTCAAAATTCATCAATTTTTGAGTGACCTTGGGTCAGAACAAATTGGAGCCAACATCTTCAGTAACTTTCCTAAAACTGATTCAACGATTCTGCGTAATAAATTTTTTCACTTCCTAGACATTTTCGTTGGGTCGTTTATAGCGACCGTCGTCATTCACATTTTCTCGGACTTCTTGTTGTTGCTTGTTTCACTTTTTAAAATGTTATTAATTCAGAGTACACTCACCGTATGTCTCTGTCAACATTGCAAGTGCTTCTGAGCACTGGACTCCGCTTTTCATACAAAATTGAATGCAAATTGTTTCACCGTTTTTTTTCGACAGCAGGAAATAGCTTAACGCGCAAAACACGTCTTAATTTAATGTCCCGCACCAGCAAAATAAATAAAAAAATAAAAATAAAATTGATAATCGAATGTACGTAGCAGGCCAAATTTGAACAGGCCTTGTATGGGAGATCCGATGGCGAGGATAATTTCAGTGTAAATACCGATATGAAATGATATTTTTGAAATAAAACACTAATTATTTATGTGAAAGTAAATTTAAGGTATTGTCCATTATTTTCTACATATTCTGACCTCCTTTCTGGCAATTTGTGAATATCACGCCAATAAAATTGTTTGTCTTTTAAAGCAAACCAATCAGACACCCAATTTTCGACCTCCTCGTAGGAATCAAAGTGCTATTCAGCCCATATTCCCATCGATTAAACCAAATGGTAGTCAGAAGGAGCCAAGTCTGGTGAATACGGCGGTTGGATAGCTGCTCCCAGCCAAGTGTTTTGATTGTATCCTGAACCGGTTTTGCTTTGTGTGCAGGTGCATCGTCATGGAGCAAAATTACCTTGCCGTGTCTTCTGCCCTATTCTGGTCGTTTCTCGAACAATGCATGGTTCAAATTGATCATTTGTTGTCGGTAGCTATCAGTATTAACGGTTTCACCAGGTTTTAGGAGCTCGTGTTACAGCATAACTTTCTGGTCCCACCAAACACACAGCATTGTCTTCTTGCCGAATCGATCTGGTTGTGCAGTCGATGTTGATGGTTGTCCCAGATTAACCCATGATTTTTTTTCCGTTTAGGATTCTTAAAATAAATCCATTTTTCATCGCCAGTAACAATCCGATGCAAAATCGATTTTCTTTCGTGTCTTTGAAGCAAAATTTCACAAGTGTGTTGCGGTTTTCCATCTGTCTATCATTCAATTCATGTGGCACCCATTTTCCACACTTTTGGATTTTTCCCATAGCTTCTGAACATTCTTCATTTCTCACATCAAAATCAATATTTCTGAACCGTTTCTGTTGCTTCTCTCTCTCTCTGCCTCGACAAGCATTCGATGCGACTCTGCAGCACTTTTCTTCAAATGGAAACAAGAAATTAATGCTCTCCGCAAATCATCATTTTCTGCTACAAAATTCGACAGTTTTAACACGATGAAAGAATATGGTGTTGTCTGTTCATTGACTTGATGTATGCTAAATATTTTTCACAGATGTCATAGCAAACAAACAAAAACAATAAGATCTCGTTCACAACAAATGTTCCCTATCGAGGCATTTGTATCTTGACGCCTACCAGAAAAAAAAAAAACTCATTTCATATCGGTATACCTGGTATGTATAAATAGATCCAATTAAATGGACTAAGATTCAGTTATTGATTGGGAGTATCATTTCAGGCAATGCTACTCTCTCTTCAGTATTTACGCCGATGATTCTTAAAAATCAAAAAATTATCTCCAAACTGTAGTAGGCCCTGGAATTCAACTGTTCATATTTCAAATATCAATCGTAATATGCTCTGGATTCAAACGCTTTTCTTAGAAAAATAACAACAGCGAAAATGGTGGTAATTCGGAAACAACCAGTCATTCCAACTATCTGAAAACACTGTTTTAAAAGCCGTCAAAGGGGCTCAAATTAGGATGTAGTCACCACAAAGACCGATAGCATAAATAAACAGAGCGAGAGAAGGGATCGACGTACATTGGTTTTAAAAGCCTGTGGATTGCGTTGCTGAGGAAACATAGAGTAGGGAAGAGCATCGTCATGAGAGGCGGTCAAAGAACAGATCTTGCATCTCCATCATACATCCAAATAGCGGCTAACTGGCAAATAACAAACTGAGCAGAAGATCCAAAAGTTGGTACTAATAGTCCACTGACTGTTTTTGATCACAACAAAATAGGAATTTTCCTTGCATTCGCACATTGTGACTACAAAGAAAGATCCCAAAACGTAAATACACGTATTCTTTGCATTACACGATACAATGACTACGAACAAATACGAGGATTAACAAGCCCCACGCCCTCACTACCTTACTACTCTTCTTCTTCTGTTATTTCCTCTTTCTCTGTGTTAATTAAGGTTTTCGGGCTGTCCAACAAATCGCATTTTTGACATTTTTGTCGTACGCACACCCTTTTCGCATTAACTTTGATTTCTGCAAACCCTGACACCAACAGAATAGTCATTTGCAAATGTCATGCAGTTTGATAGACCATCTCCCAATCCGAGTCAACGACCAGTTCATCCGCCTACCTCTGTCAATCGTCTCAGTAATCCGATCAACCTAAATCACACCTCGCACTTATCCCTTAAGCACTTGCTCTCGCTGTCATCACCCTACTACCACTACCACCACGAGCCTGACATTTGTTGAACCCGCTCGCGTTGCGAACAAAAGCCTCACTTGACATCACAACTTTTAAACGTTTAGCGGGCCGACTGAAAATCTGCACAGCGCACCATACACTTGCAAGTGCTTCCTAAAATCAATTCTAACGAGTACAGCTGCCCACTCCCTCGCAATCCCACACACGTGCATCTTTATTCGCTACAATTTCACGCCTGATTGATTCATTTACTCTAAAAACCCTATCAGGTGCAGTCACCCGCTGCACGTCAAGCATACAAAAGCTACTGAGTATAATCAATCCAGCGGGGGCGGGAGCACCACCACTTCGCTCTAAGGCCAGTGTTCACGAACAAATTTGATTATTTCGCTGTTTGCGAATAAAAGCGAAACTTTTTAATCTATTTACCGGCACCTACACTTGAATACAATGCCGCCACAGTCGCTATCGTCTCCACCGTTGCCGCCCCTGCACCGACCCAGCCAGGCTGGATGCATTCAATTTGTATCTAATACTAATTGGATTGGGAATGCAGCGCAAAGAGGCGATGGCGATGGAAAAAGACGACGTAGACAGGGAAGAGGGTGCACAAAAAAAAAATCCGAAAAGTTTACAACATTTGTGAATAAAATGAAATCAGTTCGGAATGAAGTTGGCATTCACTCAATTTGATGTGAATTGTGCTCGAATGGATGTCTAACGTGAAGGCCCTATATGAGGTAATTGAGTATCCTTGTGCAAGGTGACTCCTGCACGTCCTAGTGTGTGGTGTAATGAGTTTGGCGGGAGCAAAACAAATTAAACGAAATCACACATACGGAATGAAAGCGAAGCAGATCTGAGATAGGTGTTTGTTTGTCCACTGTAATTAGATTTAATTTGTGGGTAAAAAATGCTGAAGTTGAATATTCATTTTTTAGGTTTGTGGGGTTTTGGAGTTGCATTTTGTTTATCAGTTTAATTGGCTGACGTGGAGGCTAATTAGGTCGTTTTTGAATTTAAACGAACAGGTCCATTTGCTGCGAGCGATAGCCTCAAACCCAGCCGACAAATCCTCCAGTTAACCGAGCGCATATCTATTTTTGAAAAGAGGATATGGTATAAATGCCACATCCACACATTTGTGGACACCCTGCAGCTATAATTTAAAACATTTCAACTATTTCAAGCAACACACTGCTGCTTTTTGAAATGAAAAATAGGGAAATTAAATTTTTCTTGTTCATATGGCGCACCATCTCAGGGCGGACATGGGTATTATGCCACATGTCTTTCCCTCGCCATCGTACTCTAAGTGTATTGGGCCCTTCCTCATTTTTGTGCGCCATATTAGATTAGGCAGTCCTCTGCTGCGTTTATTCGATGTTTCGAATAAGAAAATTTCGATCATTCCTTCCACATGGCCCAGCCATAAGCATTGCTTCCGTAGACACTTAACCAGGCGCAAGCCGCCATACACTCCATAAAGTTCGTCGTTGGGTCTTCTGTTCCGGAGATCATCATCATGAATAGAACCAAATTGCCATCATCGCAAGCAGAACTTTTCTTTCGAAAAGGCTTAGGACTTCGTCGTACGTCTTAGAAACGTCAAGGTTTCCGCGCCCCTAAGCAAGGCTGAGGTAATCAAGCTATTATATAAGTTTGTCAAATATCTCCCTTCCGCCTTTGTCTTTTGAGTTAAAAAGTATTGCCAGATACAAGCTCTGTAGCTGTTTGTACGTAGCCACAAAGCGCTACAGAGCTCGTATCTGGCAGTGGTATACATTGAAAGGCTTCGACATAACCTACAAAACGACGACAAAACGCTATGCATGATTAGTTTGAATATTGCGTTCAACAGTTACAGACGTGTAAACATGGAGTTCATTAACGCCGAAATTCGTGATATTTTAAAGTTTTCCTTCGTTAAAGGCAAATCCGCTAAAGAAACGTTTCGTGAGACTGATAGTGTTTTGGGGTTTGGTACTCTATCACTTCGAACCGCGGAGTAATTTTTTCGACTATTCAGAGCCGGTGAAAATGACACCATGAAGACCTGTGACGACGAATACTGATCGAATCATGGAAATCATCGAGAAAGACCGGCATGTGGCATCTCGTGATATCTCCCAGAAGATGGGAGTTAGTCACTAAACCATTTTAAACCATCTGCAGATCACTGGATCTAAAAAAAGGCTTGATGTTTAAGTGCCGCATGATTTGACGCAAAAATATCTTCTGAACCGAATCAACGCCTGCGATATGCTCCTGAAACGAAACGAACTCTACCCATTTTTGAAGCGGATGGTGACTGGCGACGAAAAATGGATAACTTGCGACAATATCAAGCAAAAACGGTCGTGGTTGAAGGCCGGTGAAGCGTCCCAAACTGGCCTGGAAGGTTTTGCTGTGTGTTTGGTGGGGTTGGAATTATCCACTATGAGCTGCTCCCATATGGCCAGTCGCTTAATTCCACCATTTAATCCGAACAACTGGACCGCTTGAGGCAGGCGATCGTCCAGAATCGTTCAGAATTGGCCAACAGGAAGGGTGTTGTGTTCCACTAGGATAACGACAGACCGCACACATCGTTGATGACTCGTCAGAAGCTACGGGAGCATGGATGGGAGGTGTCGAAGCACTCTTGCCATTCTGATTGAGGTATCTCACAAACATGCATTCTGAACGCATCAACCGCTTCTTCAGGTGTCGAAAAAAGGTTGACCTTTTATTTGATTTTTTACGTACGGGAATAGAAAGAAGTCATCTGGTGCCAAGTCGAGACTATACGGCGGATGACTCATCAAATCGATGTTTTGGGTGCTCAAAAATGCAGTTGTTTGAGCCGATGTGTGAGATCTCGCATTGTCGTGGTGAGGAGTGATCTGTCCTCGGCGGTTGGTTTTCCTGATTTCTTAGAAAACAACTGGAAAAGGGTTATGTACCACTCACAATTGACTGTTCTGCGGTGTTTTAGAGGTACGGTTGCGACATGTCCAGTTTTTTCCAAAAAAACAGGCTTCGTGCGCGATCAACTTTTGTATCATTTGGCTTAATTTGAAACACCCATACAGTCGACTGCTGTTTACTTACGCGTAAATCCATGATTCGTCACCTGTCACGATGTCATAGACGTGTTTCGAAGCACCGAAGTCGTATTTTTGGAGCATTTCTTTTGACCACTCACCACGAGCCTTTCTTTGAGCGATTGACAAATTGTTTGGGATTCAACGCGAACAAATTTTTTGGACTATCAAATGTTCATGCAATATTGAATGTATGTTGGTCTCACTTATGGCTAAGGCTGTCTCAATCTCACGATAGGTCACATGACGATCATGGAATATCAGTTGGCGCACAGCATCAATTATTTCCGTAACAACAAATGATTTTGGACGACCTACACGAAATCGTCTTGGAGTGAACTACGACCTCTGTTGAATTCACCATAGATGGTGAATGGAGGTTCATAGCTAAAAATTAAATTAAATTCATCGATGCCCATATTGAGTTAATCTTCGTCGAAAGTTGTAAAAAATAATCCCACGAAAATGTTCACGATTTACTTAGATCTTATGGGCAAAATGAATCTTTAAGTTACTGTAAACAACAGAAATAGCGCTCGTATGTCGAAAAGTTCTGAGTACGTATAACCTCAGAAATGTGAAACTTTACGATAAAGCTGGCTATTACCAGATTGCAACACTAGGGCTGCCCAATCCCGAAATATAATTGGCAACCTTCGTATATGCAGTCATCCAGAAGAGACGCACAACATTGATCACTCAGCCAGAATGCCATCATACACAGATTCAATATCCTGATAGGAAACGGTTTATTTTACGTCGACGATTTCAAAAGCCTTTACAGTCTGAGGCGTAAACGAAGAAGCCCCTGGATTTTTTGAGAGAAAATGTAGCGTTCAATTTTTGATTACAATAGCGTTGATGGTTTTTGGAGTCTGCACAGTGATGTGACCCAGGCTAACATAGATTAAGGTGACAAGGTCGTATGGAAGAGAGGATAACACTGCTTCGCCCGGAAGAGTCATTGAATCCGAATGCAAAAAGGGGTGACCTAGCCAAAGATGGACCACACAAGTGGTGAAGTTTCAAACCAACGTGGTTGCAAAATAATAGAAAGCAGCTGACAAGAGACTCTATCAGCTCGAGGGTCACGTTTTGTGGAGGCTTTTATCAACCCCCACCACGGACAGCTTACTTTTCTTCCCAAAAAGACAAAGAAGGTTGTTTTCCGCTCAACCGGATGAGTACTTCCGATGCTCATTCATTGTCGATTTTAAAAAAGGAAGTTCACAGACACTGTTGACCTTTTCGTATTTTAAATAAATAATCCCCAAGGTGGCCGCCGTGGCGTAGTGGGTAGAGGGCGACGCCACACGCCGAAGGGTCTATATTCGATTTCCAGCTGAACACCTTGAATTTTTTACGGCACCACCTCTTTCGTGCTGCTGACAACACTCAAAGAGTAATAACTGTCTAAGAAAGCTTCTCAAACTTCGCCGTTCGGAGTCGGCAAAAAACTGTAGGTCCTCTTTCGTGAGAGAACAGTAGCGCGTACAACACGAGTAGTTGATGAGCAAGCTAGGCCCTGGTCCCCCTGTGGTCTGTCGCGCCAACAATTATTATAATCTCCGATGTCGGAAGAACAATGCGCTTGTCAAAGCACACTTGAATTCCAGTTATAGCCCATTGCTTTTGACTACACGATTACGTTCAATTAGTTATAGATTCTACATTGACCTGATGAAGGGACATCCCTCCTAATGTGGCTCTGAATAGATGTTTCAATTTCAAGCACCTACTCTTAGGAGAAAAACAAATCGAGCAGCTACCCTTGATTCCCCACTTACAGATCGGCCAAAAATTCACCTCCATTTGCCTTTCATTATTTTCAGTCAACAGCGAGTGAGCAGTCTTCCAGGAAAACGCAGCAATGGTAACCTTAACCTTTTACCCACGTGTGCCTATGAGCAAAACAAATCGAATTCTTCGAAGGTCGATCGGCCTCTAAAACCGAATACGAAACTCACGAAAGTACATCCAATCCATTCTGAAGTGTGTAAGTTATGCTAATCCATCCAACAAACGTCAAACGGAGTGGAGTGAGACGCGCAGCATATTATCGAGGGACAAAATGAATTTGCAGTGTGCAACATTGTTAATCAAAGCTCCGCCCACCCCTTGACTCGTGCCTTAGCTCCAAATCAATTCGGTTTTTGTTTCTCTTTGCGCACCCCACACTCACGCTCGCGCTCAATATCGCTTGCTACGCTCCTCGAGGGCAATTCAATCCGCATTGTACCTGAGGGATGCTTGTAGAAAGGACGTGACCTTAATAAACAATACACAATAATATATTTTAAGATATTTGTGCTCCTCTCGTGTATCTTTGTGTTGATACAGCATCCATCACAAGCAATCCATGTATCACTCCACCCACAGTTCTCTCTGCCTCCCTGGCTGTGTATCATTCCTCACATGCTCAAGTATCTAATATTGAAAATAAAAATGAGAATAGCTTCGGCAGTGGCATGGTTGAGCAGGAGGTGTGGGTTCGTGGGGGCTGCAAGGGCTGCAGAGGGCAAAGAGTCAGCTTCATTGTGTAAATCATTCAATAAGTCGACGAGTTCGGCAGGATTAAGCAGAGCGGGGCGTGCAGTGGGCGGGAGAGGTGATTTGAAGGCATCCGGCAGCATCCTCCCTATCGCCATCAGCAGAAGCAGCAACAACAGACCGTCTTGTGATAAACTCATTTCGATGATAAATTTCTGCTCCTCAGCCGGGAGACTGTGCACATTGACGTGCGGGGGAGTGAGTCTTCACCTCCGCAGTGATGCAATAAAGGAAAGAAAGAAAACAAAAAAGGGAGGGAATAATAAAGAAACCCCCACTGGGAATGATAATAATCTAAGGATAATGGTAAATTTGTCAGGTCCTTGACATCGTTTAGTGTCCGATATCCTGCCACCGTTCGTCACTACTTGTGCCCGCTTCCTTCCGCCGTGCCGCCACCGCAACCGCCGTCATCACGCCATAGACAGCTTGGAGAAAATTATTATTTTTGTTTTCATAATTTTCCTGCTCGCTTGGAATTCCCATTGTCGGTCAAGTTGGTTTTATGATTTCACTCTTGTGAGGGACAGCGTCGGCGTTGTGTGCGCACTTAATAGAGTTTTGCGGAATTTTTATTACGGCATGCAGTGCGGAGGATTTTTCCGCTGAATGTGTGGACAGATGAAGTATGTGGGAATGGGATAAGTTTGGAATTCCGCTAGTTTTGGGGCAGTGCATGAAGAGTGGCGGGTCATTGTGGATGTTGATCTTCGGTCGGTTACTGAATTTCTGCCCAAGGATACTGCGCTAGGAATCTGAACAATACGTTGCATGGGAATGTGATTAATTGGAAATAATGTACTGCGAATATGTGCGGAATTTCTAGGAATTTGCCAAGACTGCTCTGATTGTGGAGACGGGTGATGGGGACGGAGTTTTCATCGCATAAAATGTTGGAATCCACATGATTGCATTGTACAGAGATGCATCTGACACCGTAGAATGCCATCGCCATTTTGCCAAAATGAGGCATGCTGCAAAACTGAGTGTCGTCGGTAATCTGTCACACATGCATCTGATTGGCTCCCTTCTCCACTGGCGTGTAATATCGCGGTTATTGAGGTCTGCGTCTAATATTTGGGGACCTTGGAAAATGTATTTTTCATTTCAATACTCTCTAAGCCGCAGTTGAGAACTTAAGACTTCAAAGGACATTTTCTGAACAGTGTTGCGAATGCGATTAATGATACAAATTCAATTATAATACTAATTGTTGGCGCGACAGTCCAAAGGGGGACCAGGCTTAGTTTGCCCATAAACTACTTGTCTTGAGTGCGTTACTGTTTTCTCACGAGTAGAAGTGACCTACAGTTTTTTGACGACTCCGAACTGCGAAATTTTAGAAGTTTTCTTAGACAGTTATTACTCTTAGAGTGTTGTCACCACTCGAAAGAGGTGGTGCCATGAAAAATTCGAAGTGTTCAGGCGTTCAATTATGCTTTTTCTAAATTTAAGATTCTTTTTTTACAGACTGAAGAGCATCAATTGTATTATCGGACCTTAAGGGCGACCCCTCTTAAACAGGTGTGAAGTAACTGCGACGCATTACACAGACTGTCGGGATTTCCTCACGACTAAAGTATGCAACTATTTCCACTGGTAGCACCAACCAATTCAACCATTTGAAGCTAGCCAAGGAATGTCCCCGCCGTACTTTAAGCATGTGCTCCATTGTTGTTGTGCAGGGGACTCTTAGCAAAATTTAGAAGCACTGCTTTACTTGAACGTTCTAGTCAGCTGAAGATTCTTAATCCATTTGCATTTAGGTTCTATGTGTATCGATGCCATCTCCAACGTTGTGCTGTGTTACGCCGTCAGCTTTTGTGCGAAACTGAACGCTTGTTTACTACCCCAAACCTTTTTCGGTTCATTAGAGAGTCCCTTTCAACATGCTAATGATGCACCTCTTTTCTGGAAGGAAGGAAGGAAGTTTTATTTTATGTATTTTTTTTAGGCAGCAACAAAAAAAGCAACGATACAAGTAACGGCTAAAGTAACGAAAGAAGGAACGAAAGAAGTAATGAAAGAAGTGACTGGAGAAGGAAGGAAAGTAGTATCTAATGAAATGATGAAAAAATTAACGAAAAAGTAATGACAGAAGAATCGAATGAAGAAGCAAACGAAATAACGAAAGAAGTTAAAAAAGAAGTAATGAAAGAATTCAAGAAAGAAGTAACGAAAAAAGAAATTAAGAAATAAGGAACGAATGTAGTAATGAATAAAGTAACGAAATAAGTAACGAATAAAGTAACGAAATAAGTAACGAATTAAGAAAAGAAATAAGTAAAAACATAAGCAACGAAAGAAGTAACGAAATAAGTAACAAAATAAGTAACTGAAGAAAAAAGGAAAGTAGTATCTAAAGAAATGACGAAAAAAGTAACGGAAAAGATCTGACACAATTTACGAATGAAGGAGCAAATTAAATAACGAAAGAAGTTACAAAAGAAGTAACTAAACAAGCAACAAAGGGTGAAATGAAGTACTAAACGTTAGAAATAAGGAAAAAACGGACAATTTAAGTGACGGAAGAAGATACGAAAGAAGCAACGAAGAAAGTAACGAATCTTTAACGAATTAAGTAATGAAATAAGTAGCGAAATAAGAAACGAATTAAGTATCAAATTAATTTACGAAGGAAGGAATTAAATAAAGAAATAAGTAAGGAAAAAGGCAACTAAATACGCAATGATATAAGCAACGAAAAAGTTAGCAAACGTTTCGTTTGTTTAACGAAAGAAGTTAAAAAAGAAGTAACGAAGGAAGAAACGAAGGATAGAATGAAGAAAGTAACGAAAGAAATATGGAAAGATAAGACGAGTTAATTGACGGAAAAAGTTACCAAAGAAGCAACGAAATTAGTAACGAACTTTTAACAAATGAAGTAACGAATTAAGTAACGAATTAAGTAATGAATTAAGTATTGAATTAAGTAACGAATTACGTATCGAATTAAGTAACGAACTAAGTAAGGAAATAAGCAACGAAAGAGAAAAGCAAGCGAAGTAACGAAACATGTAACCAAAATAGTAACAACAGAAGGAAATTTGTTTAATAATAAATATCAAGACCTTAGCGTCCCTTAGTTCACATTTTCTTTAATGAGCCCAAACAAACGACATTTTAAAATTAAAATTGATTGAAAGGACGGTGATGCTAATGCACGTCGCTTTTATGGTCTACTCAGGAATAATTAAAACGAACCCCGTTAATGAATTACTCGTGTCGTGTCCGCAAGCACGCCACAGACGCGGTTAGAGTAATCGATGCCTCTGCACAAGCCTGTCAGTTCGATCTATGCCTGTCCCCAAGCACATTTTCCATCACATTAACGAAGTACTAGCGATAAATCCAGCCAACAACGAGAAACGTCGCTTCAGTCAAAATCCACCACGCATCCTCAACACAATGGACAGGAACAGAAAAGGAGTCGTTGACATCGTCATTGCCGGCACTTTTCGCTATATGCTACTTTTCGGACTCACAAGATTCATCTACGATACCAACAAGCATCGACTTGTACAGTCCCTGTGGGCGTACATTTACTGCATTTTACTGCATAGTGTAGTTCTAGTTGCTGTCATTTACCGGTGTGTATCCAGGTACAATAATCTTGCCATTAAAGTGTGGAACGGTTATGTGATCATAGTAGTCTTTGCCGAGGAGCTGTACTCCATAACGATTTTGCTTATCATTTTTCTACAATGGACATTGCGAGCAAACTCATCGACAGTGTTTAATGAAGTATTCCAGATTTGGCAGGAGGACGTGGTCCATCTTCCGTGCAGTCGGGAAATCAGACGTCAAGCTGCTCGTTTATTCATCTTCAAGGAAATCACATCAGTCCTGTTTGCTCTCTGCGGAATGTATAAGACGTACATCACAAATAGTGCCCAAATAACCTTCTCTCGCATTGTTTACGAATGTTTTGGGATTTTCGTGAACGGGACCATCTACGCCATTGTACTGATGTTCTGCTCCGGCCTGATCTTCGGCGTGTACCTCCTTCAGATCTTAAATGACCACTTGAGGCGAGTCTTGGAGGAGATCAGGGGGCTCCCCTCAAACCAGACACCGCCACAGAGGACTGCGGAGCTGGAGAGGGAACTCCTCGAAATCGGACATGTCCACTCACACATTCAAAAGTGTGTGATTCAATTCAAGAACATGTATCAAATAGAGATGCTTCTCATTGTTTTGTCATATTTCATAATAATTGTAGTTTTGCTTTTCATGAGTGGCTGTTCGCTTTTGATTTATCAGAAGTCGGTGCTTGACGCCATTCTATCGAGCCCAGTTGGCTTCGTCGTGCTCTTGGACTTCACATTGGTGTTTTATGTGTGTGGTGAATTGCTAGCTGCCAGCCATAAAGCGGGAGAGATCATGAAGGATTTGCTGGTAGTAGAGTTGGCTTCTTCGCAACTGGAAAGATGTGTAAGTAACTGAAGAACATTCAAGTCTCAAAAATATTTTTTTTTAGGTCGAAATGATTTCGTTCCAGTTTAAAAGGGAAAAGTTGCGCCTGACGATGTGTAGGGTGGTCGATTTTGAGTGGAGAAGCTCCTTTGCTCTTCTGGAAGCGGCTTTGTTCTACATTATCATCTTAATTCAGTGGATTAAAATGATGGATGTTAAAGTGTCACTAAAATAATTAAACAGAAACCAAAAAAATCTGTATTTCTTCTTGTCTGCCTACAAACCATTTTTGTTAAGCCACTGGGGGCTGTCTTAAATGAGTTGGGGCCCCAAAATGATATTTTGAGCAGAATTTGGCACAATTTTCAAGCCCAGACCAAGCCGCAAAGCCTCTACACTTTTCCAAATGCAATTATAATTGATTTCCCACAGACCCGCTTAATTCCGTCGTGCAGCAGTAACACCCTGCTGGCACGTTAAATGAAATGCAAACACTCCTCTATGGTTAGTTGTAAGCCCCTCCGCGAACTGTGGCGACATAGCAAGCAAATGAGCAAGCAACTTGTCTACTTGCCAACTTCTAAAATACTTTTGTATCGCAGTTCTTTTCCTCAGCTCCACTTTACTTCAAAATGCCGCAGGAGTGGCGTGGAAAGTTTTTTCCCCGTCCCCCGCACAAGAGGAATACCTTATCAGTTCACTGGCAGCCTTTAAGTTACCAGAAAGTGTGCACATAATGAAACGGTTTTCACGAGCACCGCCCAACACAGCGTCCAGCTTCCCTCTATCTCTGGTCAGATTTATAGCTGCTAAATGCATTTCCAAGCGATCCTTCGGAAGATGCCTTTTCTATTTCGCTGAAGCCTACCCTGCTCCCATTCTCCTCTAACTGCACACAATTTCTTATCGAAGATTTTATTTTTTTAATTAAAAACTTCTTCCTTCACCATCTGGCAGGACGGGGTTGGGAAGCCACCCTGTTGATGGTGGCGGAGGCCAACTGCTGAAGAGGGTTGGGAAAAAAAAATTTATGGAATTTAATTTTCACTTCTTTCGAATGAGGCCCACTTCATGGAGAGCAGCAACTGGGTGCAGTCCCAAGATGCTGATGTTTGTGCGGTGGCACGAGGATGCACCTCGGCCTCTGTTGATCCTAACTTATGCAAAGATAAATGTTGCAAATGATGGAGATAAAGCTTCCTGTTACAGGCGTTTTTTTTTTCATTCCGCCTCCGGCTTGTCTCTGTGTGCGGGTGTGGTGGCCGAAGAGCTGAGTTTTTTGCGCTTTTCTAGGGCACAGACCTAATTTAAGGACGCCGAGGTATGTGCGCGCTGGTAGTTAAAATTTATGATATGCAAATTTTCTTTTTAAAGCCATTTACAATGGGGGCAGGGGAGTTTTCATTCTTTTCTTATGGATGAAATGATTTTTTTGTGCCTTCAAAACGAGGGTGCACATTTCTGGGCGCTTTTTTTCCGGATGTTCTCAAGTTTAATTGACATGTTTTATGGCGTGTCCGGAGGAAGGGGTAAGCAGGATGCGGAAATTTATTAACTTTCCCTTTGTAATGAAGCATATACCTTCGTCGTCGACAATGACTTAGAGTGGCGTAATAGCTTTAATCTGTTGTCTGAAATCATTGAAGCCTTGAGGGATCGCCACTTTATAGTCCAATTCTGGTAATGCGCGATATATTATATACGTGTTGGGATGAAATACAATGAGTCATCTGGAAAATGGGACTGGTTGGCATGAGTATGGAGACCATTTTAGTTAAGGGCTAAGATTGGATTTTAATTTTTATGCATTGAACTTCAGTTTTTTGAAAACAGTTTTCCTGGTGTTTTGTGTTGCTGAAAGGTTTTTTGGATCTTTTTTCCCAAAATGCATTCTTAGGGAATGCTGTTTATTATTATAACAGTGTCCTGGTGTCTCTGAATGAATGACATGTCTTGTCCGTTGCTTCATACAAGCTTGAACGAAACAATTGGATGGCGTCATATCTGATGTTTGGGAAAAATTTAGACGTGATGTGATCTTTTTTTTCACTGTCTTAAAAATTAAAAAAAAAAAAAACATCGACTTTTCTTACCATAAATCAAAACCTGAACAAATTGTCCCCGCCTATCCAATTTGCGGTCCAATAAATCAAAAGTGTTCCAACACTTTGGCACTGAAGTAAAAGAGACAGCTCGGAATTTGTAGGTAGTAAAAGCGCTCACCGAGCAAATTTAAAAAAGATTATGAAAATTCAAACGGAGTTAATGAATGCAGTTATTTTTTCAACCTCACACTATGTTGGCTCAAAATAAAGTACGGTGATATACTTCACGGTCAGTGGTCGCCGTGGCGTAGTGGGTAGAGTGCGACGCTCACACGCCGAAGGGTCTAGGTTCGACGCTCAGTTCAACACCAATTTTTCTAATATTTCACGGCACCTCCTCTTTCGAGCTGCTGACAACACTCAAAGAGTAATAACTGTCTAAGAAAGCTTCTCAAATTTCGCCGTTCGGAGTCGGCAAAAAACTGTAGGTCCCTTCTACTCGTGAGAGAACAGTAGCGCGCACAACACGAGTAGTTGATGAGCAAGCTAGGCCCTGGTCCCCCTTCGGACTGTAGCGCCAACAATTATTATTATTATTGATATACTTCACGGGATTCATTTAACATCGCTAGAGCAAATTAAGCTGCTTACACATCACATATGTCCATTCTCAACTTTATTTAAATTCTGTTGATATGCAAACGAAACTATACTTCAGTAAGTGAAGTTTGTGCGTGGCTGTTTTATTTTTTGGAGTAAGTGGAAAAATAAGGGCGGCTTATATTAATGCTGGAATAAATTCCCTTTTTTGTTTTCGTCAAAACTCGAAATGCACCACCATCACCTAAATGTAAATTTTGAAATTCATTGCTTTGAACATTTTCAAAGCTATGGCTGCAATAATAATTTCAAAGCCCACATGGAGGGCAGAGGCCTACTTATTTTTCCAGCTACTCGTGGTGTGTGTGGTATGGTTCTTTCATAAGTGGAGGGAATATAACGTCTCTGGCAGACTTTGGACAAGCCGTTAAAAATATGTGAGATGTCCACTAGTGGAATCAGTTTGGCTTCCATTTACATTTAAAAACATTTAACATATAAAAATTAAACTTGCAGCAGCTATTTGCGAAACACAATAATGTATGAATCTTGACACACAATTTTAATAAGTGTTCGAATTAAGTTTTGCAGTGAAAGCTCACAATGGGGAAGCAATGTCAGCTGTATGAAGCAAATTATGCTCTCACTATAAGTTTTTTTTTTTAATATCCGTGCTTGTATTTTCTGTTGTTTCCCTTACACGATCTTGAGACAAATACCACCTTGTGGATACAACGTTTATATTCGTATTTAGGTCGATTATATGCGACCGGTTTAACGCAGACTACACCGTTTAGCCTCTGTTCTTCTCAGTCTAAATTTCTTAGTTTTGAATGAGCAAGCTCACAAATAAAGGTTCGTATAGAACATTAACCCTTAGCCAAGCTTTTGTTGCGTTTTGAAAGACTCGCATCTGTCCCTATTCGAGTAGCCAGACTAAAGAAAACGTCTGCCTTATAGGCTACAGTGTCAGTTACACATAAGAAGGCTTGCATTTGTATATTTAAATCTGGAAAAATGAAATCTCCGTAATGTTACGATCATTTGTCCGAAACACAAAAACCTACTATCAGGGTTTGTAATGCCTAAAAAAGGTCTATATAGAAGATTAGTGGAGATTGTAGTAGAGTATAAGTCTGAACTGAGAATCTGTAAAGATTATTTCTGTAGACACCTCAACGGTGATGACGGCCCAAATTCCATTGTAAGGCAGAATGTTCTACTGAATTTAGACGATGAAAAACAAGAAATCTGCCTCCGACATAGACGAAGTGATGATAGCAATATTGAAGTTGAAGTCGAACAAAGATGCTGGAGCTGACGGAGTTTCAGCCGAACTATTCAAAGCGGCTGGAAATGATCTAGTTGGGCGCATGCACCAGCTCATCTGTAAGATATGGTCGGTGAAAAGCATGTCTAATGAGAGGAATAAATGGTATGGAATGGATAACCAAGAACAGAGGACCCTTTGACTGTGCCAATTATCGAGGGACCAGTCTCCTTAACATCAGATGTAAAATCCTCCTGGACGTATTGTGTGAGCGTCTGAGACCGTTCGTTCATATCCTGATAGATCCCTATCAGCGTGGTTTCAGACAGGTCATCACATTACGGTTTTGACATTTCAACCAAACTCGTCAGATTGTGTAGGATGACGATGGAGAACTCTCTCTTCTCCGTCAAGGTCGGTAACGTACTCACCGAGACCTTCAATGTCAAAAAATATTTTAGACAAGGCTACGCACTGTCATGTGACTTCTTTAACATTATCCTCAAGAAGATCGTGCGAAACTCACAAGTCAACACCAGAGGCACGATCTTCCAGAAGTCAGTTTAATTGCTAGTTTACGCTGACGACATTGATGTTATTCGACGAACCCAGAGAGACTTCAATGAATCTTCCTGGGATTGAAGTGGAAGCGACTCAAATGGGTCTGTCAGTCAATGAGGGCAAAATGAAGTACATCTTGTTATTAAGAAAGGAGACACAACATCGACGTCTTGAACAGAAAGATACGAGGTAGACGAAGTTCTTGACTCCTTTGTATGCTACCTAGGCATACAAAGGAGTCAAGAACTTCGTCTACCTCGGCTTCGCGGTACACAGGGACAACAACATCAGTACCGAAATCAAACGCAGAATCACTCTTGCCAATCGCTGTTTCTTTGGGCTCAAGAGGCAATTGAGTAATCAAGCCCGCTCTCTAAGGACTAAGCTCGCTTTATACAACAGCTTGATCATCCCAGTCCTAATTTATGGCGCGGAAACTTGGACGTTAGCAAAGGTGGATGAGGAAGCCTTCGAGAGAAAAGTTTTGGGTGTGATTTTTGGTCCTGTTTGCGTTGATGGCATCTGGAGAAGAAGATTTAATGACGAACTCTATGGGCTGTACAGCGACATGCACATGGTGAAGCGTCTACGGATACAATGCTTAAGATGGCTATGCCATGTAGAGCGTATGGACACAACTGCTTCGGCCCGAAAAGGTTTCGAATCTGAGCCATTGGGACAATGTAACAGAGGACGATTTAGGATAAGGTGGCGCACACAAGTGGAGAAGGAGGACACACAAATTGGAGTGTGCGACTGGAGGCAGCCGGTGAAAGGAGAGGTTATTTGAGGCCGTATTCAGCCCGAAGAAGAAGAAGGAGAAAATTAGTGCCCTATTTTTTCAGTCGCCGACAATTTTTAAAAATTTGCCAAACACTTACATATGATAAATTCCAAAACTTCTCTACATGCTACTGGAGTTCCATTGGAAGTGGAGGTAGAGAGGCTTCAGTAATTGAGGGTCTTTCTCATAAGTGTTTGGAGGAGTTACTCTGAGCTTTCTTGTACTATAGGACTGGCCAAGGTGGATCTATTTCAAAGCAACTTGGTGGATCAGTCAAACGAAAGGCCATCGTTTATGTCAAAGTCATTGGCTATATTGGTTGTTTTACTGTGTTCGTTCCTAGTCTCACCTATGGTCATGAAGTTTGGGTAATGACCAAAAAGTAAAATCGCGAAGAAAAGTTCCCTGTGTTATTGCATAAGGTGCCCACCACAATAAACTGAAAAACGCGGTATTGGGAGGAAACTCTATGTTGTGAAGCTACATGGAAAGTCGCGAAACGAAGTATTTTGTTGAATTTAGCCATGTGGTGGGGATGTCCCTTTCAAAACGATTTCCGTGTCGTGCCTTTCATTCCATCAGGCAGGCGCCCACGCAAGTCCATAAATTTTTCTCTTTGCGCATGGAACTAAGTCGAGATGAGTAAGAGTCGGTTAAGCAGGATCAAGCGTTCATTGCGCCTGCGATCTTTTAGTGCAACATGTACTTGAAGGCAGATGACAATGATGATGTGTACTAGTTCGCTTTAAAGATTTATTTAATAGCTTAGTTGTCGCGTTTTCTCCTCTAATAGCTAATAGGATAAACCATCTTGCTGAAAGGCATCTTTCGTTTACATTTATCTTCTGGGATGGTCCAGTCCAGCATCAAGACCTCTTAGAACATTGGGAACCCAGGGGCCCACGAGAACATCTTTTGGACTTACCATATATACGGGTAGAAGAAGAAAGGACTTAAACAATTGCCGTTTCTCGCAATTAGGTACATTAATCTGATACGCACGTTTACCCAAGTCGAGAAATGTTCGATAGAATTCGTTTTCGTTTCCGGCAATGTCAGGGAAAATCAAAACTACGAGGGTTGCCTTTTATATTTCGGGATAAGAGAACAAAAATTAATACTAATCATCGAAAGTAGCTTTATTGTTTTTCATAATATTCCCCATTAAGATCTGTACACTATTGCATGCGTTTGAACCAATTGTCGAAGCACTTCTGCCACTCTGATTCAGGTATCTCCAAAACATGCATTCTGAACGCCACAACCGCTTTTCAGGTGTCGAAAAACGTTGACCTCTCATTTTATTTTTTACATACGGCAGTAAAAAGAAGTAATTCGGCGCGAAGTCAGGACTATACGGCGGATGAGTCATGAAATCGATGTTTTGACTGCATTGTAGTGGTGAAGAGTGATCCGTTCGCGGTTGGTTTTTCTGTTTCTGTAGAAGACAACTGATAAACAAATGGTTGTGTACCACTCAGAATTGACTGTTCTGCGTTGTTCTAGTGGTACGGTCAGAAAAAACAGGCGACCATTTGCTTGGAAGTGCTTCGTACGCGAGCAACTTTTGTTGGATTTGGCTCAATTTCAAACACCCATACACTCGACTGCTGTTTACTTTCGGGCTCACACGCGTTAGTCCACGATTCATCACCCGTCACGATGTCATAGACATGTTTCAAAGCACCGCCATCGTATTTTGCAGCATTTCTTTCGACCAATCGACACGAGCCTTTTTTTGAGCGATTGACAAATTGTGTGGGATCCAACGCGAACAAACTTTTTTGACGGTCAAATGTTCATGCAATATTGAATGTATTCTGGTCCCACTTATGCTTAGGGTTGTCTCAATATCACGATAAGTCACATGACGATCTTGCAATATCAGTTGGCGCATAGCATCAATGGTTTCCGCAACAATATTTGTTTTTAGACAAACTTCACGAAATTCGTCTTGGAATGAACTATGACTTCGGTTGAATTCACCATACCATCGGTAAACACTGGTCCTTGATGGAGCTTCGTCGCCAAAAACTGAATTAAGTTCATCGATGTTGTTGAGTCCAAACCGAAAGTTTTAAAAATTAATCGCACGAAAACTTTCACGATTTAATACCATTTTTTTATAACCTCAAAAATGTGAAACTTTCCGATAGAGCTGGCAGTTTCCAGATTGCAACACTAGGGTTGCTCAATCCCGAAATATAAACGATAGAAACGAATAGAAAGATTCCGAATGGATGTAGCTTCACATTATGTTGGGCTTCGGACTGAAAAATCAGTTTCTAGATTTGATTTCAATTTCAAGAAGATCAACCTCTTCAGCAGGGCAATGAAGGGCAAATGCCTGACCACTTCCAAAAATCCGAAATCAATTCTGCTTCTTGGGACATCAACTGTGATCTTTACGTAAATAGCCCCGATTAGTATCCCTTAGCACTTTGGTGACCTCAACTGTCTAGACCATATCAGCTCCCACTTTGACTTGCGATTCCAAATGAACACATTTTCTCCAGCGAATCTCAGCCATCAATTGGAGGAGCATATGGCGGAACACATATTTCTTGTCCTTTTGTCCCTTTGCTTTGTTTCTGTTTCTTTTTTCTCTTGGCATCAAAAGAGAGAAGGGCAAATGTGTCTTATGTCGGTTAACTGAAAGAGCCACTTATCTAGGCCATTGATCATTAGTTATAGAAATATGTTCGTTTGGATTATGAATCTCCCTCATATTTTCAAAAGATATGTCAACAAAGGAAGTGAAAAAAAGCGACAGCGGCTGATAAGGGAGTGGATGGATGCCCTTTCGTGGCGATGGAAGGTCGCCCTCAATTGTATGAGTGTTTAATAATATTTTCTATAGTGGAGAACCCTCTGTCACAAAGAGATTTATCCACAAGCGCTTCGGCAGGCGATGGGATTGACAACTGTCAGAGTGTATTGGCGCAAGCATATCCCGGGGGATACGTTCTGTGTGCTTGAGATATTGGATTGCACCTGATGATGACCAGATGGAGATGACAACGGACTCGAAGGGAGTTCATCTATTTTTATTAAATAAAATCACAGACAAGTGGATACGTGGACGCACTTGGTGTGAAGTGAGTTTGACAAGTGGGTCACCCTGTCGGTGGTGAGAAATGTCTCTGCGGGAAAGACTTTATTAGATGTGTGGCTCTCTGAGGTGAACGTGTGTTCACGTTTTGTGGGTTGAGAGATTTTTGCTCTTCGCATCCATGCGATGGACTTATGAAGGCATTCAAATGATTAATTTTTTATACGCGCTGTGCTTCCTTGTGGCCGTTATGTGCATTAAAATGAAGGAAAGGGACATCGTACTAAAATGTTGCAGCCAATGAAGGCATCGCCATTTGGGCTCATATATGTGGTTGCACATAGTATGGCTGAAGAACATTCATGAGTACGACGGATGTATACTCTTGGTGGGGCAATTTTTGAGGTATAGTTTTTAGAGTCGGTTTTGGTCTGTCTATCTGTTTGCACCTCCGCATCTGCGTAACATCCTAACTATCCTGCTTTTTGAGATAGATGCTTTCCATGACAAATTTACACATATTTGCCTTATAAGTGACGTGAGGTCTTGTTCTTCTTCTTGTGTCGCTACCATCCGAGGTGGACCTGGGCCCCAACCAACATGCCTCTCCAGCCGGCACGATCTTTCGCCAGCTGTCTCCAGTTGCGCACTCCAAGTTGGTTGAGGTCCTTTTCCACTTGCGTGCACCAATTTAGTCTAGGTCGTCCTCTGTTGCGTTGTCCCAATGGCACGGATTCAAAAATTTTTCAGGTCCGAGCTGGTGTCCATATGCTCTACATAGCCTAGCCATCCGTAGATGCTTAACCAAGCGCATGTCGCTGTACAGCCCATAGAGTTCGTCATTAAATCTTCTCCTCCAGATGCCATCAACGCACACAGGGCCAAAAATCGCACCCAAAACTTTTCTCACGAAGATACTAAGGGTCTTTGCTAACGTCCAAGATTCCACGCCATAAAGTAGGACGGGGATGATCAAGCTGTTATATAAAGCGAGCTTAGTCCTTCGAAGGAGGGCTTTATTACTCAATTGCTTTTTGAGCCCATAGAAACAACAGAAACAGTGAAATACCTGTTACCAAGTAATTTTGTGGCCGCCGTGGCGAAATGGGTAAAGTGCGATCTTCAGACGCCGACGGTTAGGGTTCGTTCCTCGGCTGAACATTTCGAACTTCTCACGGTACCACCACAACGCTCGAAGAATAATAACTGTCTAAGAAATTGCTTCTCAAACATCGTCAAAGGCAAAACTCGTAGGTCCCTTGTACTTGTGAGAGAACAGTAGTGTGCAGAACACGAGTATTTGATGAGCAGGATAGCCCTCGGTTTCCTTGTGGACTGTCCCACCATCCAATTATTATTCTTAAGTAATTTTGCCGAAACATAATGTTCGCAAAAAAGACGCGTTTTGATATGCTAGAGACAATTTGGAAAATAATGTGTCTGCAAATCCAGCCGCTTATTTCTTATTTTGCTTTAAAAATCGATATCGTGTCTCAAATTTATTGAATAATATTGACCTGCTGATTATCTCATTCATTCATTCATTTCATTCATTTATTTATTCATATTCTCTAGTTGATTATATTTGTTATTATACATTAATAGTACTTCATTCAAAGATAATTTAGTTTGTAGAGAATAGGGGTAGCATTTTGTAAAATTTTAACAAAAATAGTGATAAATGCTACTTTCAAAAAATACAAAAACATTTTTAAGGGGTGAACTAAAGATTTACATTGAAATAAAAGAGAACAGAAGAACAGCATCTAAGAGTAATCATCGAGAAAAAGTTAAAAACTAATTTTATATAATTGGGTCTACTAGATCTTCTATTTGATTGTGATCAAATTCAAATAATTTTAATATTAAATAATTTAAATGAGTGTAATGACTTTAATTCAATAGGCAGTTTATTATAATAATCTAAATGGTACTATGCAACATGTATTTCTGAAAAACGTAGTACGAAAAGTTGGAACATTGACATTTAAGCTTTGATTGCTTCGTAGACTGTAGCGATCAGAATGTCTGCTATTCAAATAACCACATCTCACGAAAAAAATTTTCAACACTTTATAATAAAACAAATGTCTTAGAGGAAGAATTTTCAAGCTGTTAAACAATGGCATGGAATGATAAAATTTGTTTTTATTACATTTTTTTCTTATTAAACATTTTTGGATTACCAGAATATTGGCCATTTTGCATTGAGGAGCACCACCCCAGCAGCAAATACCATACTGCAATTTGGAATGGAAAATACCATAGTAAATCATTTTTAACACCGTGGTGGAACATGTATCCTTGAGATAATAAAAAATACGCAATGTTGAGTTAAAGTATTTCTTCATCGCCAGAATATGCTCATTCCAATTCAATTTATTATCAATAATTATTCATAGGTACTTAAAATGAGTAACAACTTCAATCCTAAAACAATCAGGGTCACATAGTATTTGAGTAGAGGACGTTAAATTATCCTTATTACTGCAGATATTGAAGGTTTCACATTTCGAAAAATGAAAGACAATATCAATATCAGGTAAAGCAGTGTGTGTTAGACTAAGAAACATCAGTTTTGTTTTATTGGTGACAAGCATTTTGTGCTCATGAAACCACCTTCGTAAGATGTCAACATCATGGTTAATGTCCGCGATCAGATCAAGTTTACTCCTTGTGATATAGGTTATTCCCAAATCATCAGCAAAGGCAGTAATGTTTCCTTTCATGTTTAGGTAAAAAATAGAGTTAATATAAATTAAGAAAAGAATAGGGCCAAGAACAGAGCCTTGGGGTACACCTATCTTTAAATCAATTTTATTGCTGTAAGCTTCTGAAATTTTTACTATTTGAGTTCTGTTTCGTAAATAGGACTCGAGCCAATTAAAAACAAAACCTCTAAAACCAATTTTGTACAGTTTTCTAAGTAAAGTATTATGGTCCACCATATCAAAAGCTTTGGTTATATCGACGAAGAGGCTAGCGCAATGTCTATGATCATCCAAACCTTTGAAAATAGAGGAGCAAAAGTCGAATAGAGCATCTTCAGTAGATAGCCCCGGCCTAAAACCATACTTTTTTGAACTTAGGAAATTATTTTTTTCTAAAAATAAGAGAATTCGCCTTTTCATAATTTTTTCAAATGCCTTGGAAATACTTGGTAGCAGAGATATCGGTCTATAATTCCGTATATTTTTAGGATTATTTTTCTTATGAAGCGGAATTACAATCGCACATTTCAATTTATCAGGAAAAACTCCTGATAGCACGCTTTTATTAAATATGTACGACAGCACATCGGCAATATTCAAACTGATATTTTTTAATATCTGGTTGGATAATCCATCCACATCACGAGATTGCGAATTATTCAAGGAACATACGGTTTTCCAGGTTTCAAAGGAAGATATAAGTTCAAAGCAAAAACTGTTTCTGGATGTACCGACATCTTGAATTATGTAAGAATTTTGGCAGCATTTACATGAGCTAGTAATTGAAGGGACAGACTCCAAAGCAATTGTAGCAAAATAATTGTTGAATTCATTAGCTAATCTGAACGGATCAGATATCTCAGAAGAACCATTATCTAAACACATCCGTTTTTTGGTCTTCTGGCTTTTTTTCCCGGATATCTGGCTTTTTTTCCCGTCTTCCGCAAACGTATTCTGGATACTTAACTCACAAGAAAGAACACCCAAAGCTTTTCATATCATACGCTCTGTGTGTCTTAGTACTCACTTCGAGTAAATGTAAACTGTGCGTTTGCTCAATGGAGCCATGTCATCAAATACTTATTGCGGTGGTGATTCTAAGAGGCTTGGAAAAGCAATTTGCTTGTCACTTACGCAAATTTGAATTTCAAAACCATCTCGTTGGTTTATTAATTTTTGAAATTTTATGTACATACCCAAAACCAGTGCATTCCGAAATTTATTGCAGGAAGTGGCAGATGAAATTGCCCGAACAATGACGTTTTCACAAGCATCTGTGTGGTCAAACTTTGTTCCACGCCAGCATTGAAATTCTAAACTTTCATCTAATATGCACGTGGCTATGGTTTTTCATATTCATACTTCCATCAGTTTCGTTTTCATTAACGAATTCCTCCTAGAATCTCTTAACTCCGCGAAGCTGGTCTGTGGATGCCATCTGCACCATTGTCTCGACTTTTTCGGTTTCCAGGTATAATTCCCTGACAGCCTTTCAGTGGCACATTTCATGGAATTCGCCTTTCAAGTGCGGCTTGCATTTCCGAGTAGTTTACCCGTTGCCTAATCTCTGATGCTACATTTCGAAGAACTTGTCATTGATCAAAGCTGTTCAACTACAACACAGAAATGTGGCGGGATGGCGGCTAACAGAATCAGGCTTTGAGGGAACCTGACTAAAAGTGACAGCTTGACCAGAGGTTATATTCTGGTGCCACGGGAGGTCAGGAGCCCCTGGAACTTCGGTTTCAGCCTAACCGTGCGGTAGGCCCCCTTGTGGGAGTATCGTGGTGGCTGTGGTTTACCACCTATCATCGCGAGTAGAGTCAAGGATAGTGTACTGTGCTGACTTGTCTAGTTGATTGTTCACCCAAAATCTAGGCAAGGCGACTATCCCTTCTCAGTCTGGAGTTGAATTCTCAAGCAGGCGCTACGACCCGCAGAACGAAAGAGGTCTTAGAAAGGCGGGGTGATTGCCTCTCAAGCATGATATCAGTTTGTTACTTGGGTAACTTACTCGTTTGGTCTTGCGTTACTTACGACTCTTGGGGAAATGGACCCCGCGATATAAGCCGTAAAGGCAGGTGATCACGTAAAACCAAATCCCACTACAAAGAAATGTAAATCGGTTGATAACGAAGTTTGCGTCGTTCGCAAGATTCAGAGCTATTCTCGCTCTAAACCTGAATTTTTTAAAGAATATTCGGCGATTCTTTTGAATAGATGCCTGACATTTTTGCAGCACACCACTAAACACTCAAACGTCGTCGTCCTGTCCTAAGGAATAAACGACTAAAACCTCCACACCCTCCCAGTTTCTCATTAAACTACCCCCACGGGGAACCCGGTTGGATATCAATCACCGAACATCTCATCGTTTGTAATTAACAAAAGTTTCTGCCGCTTTCCGTTTCGGTAACTTCAATCTAAAGTTTCGAATTTCACAGATCATTACGCCCTCTTATCTGGCGAGGCCGCCACTCGTCTCCCATTACTTGGAAATCATCGTCTAAATCAACCAAAGCCCTAGATCTCAACGGCAGCGCAGACCAGCAAATTGATAAAACATCCAAAAGCCATTCAGAATTTTAATCTGCAAACTCCCCGAAGTGCCAGCCTCTTGCATTGATTTCTTCGGCGCTCCGCTGGGTAGTATTTATCCTTGTAAGAGCCGTCAATCAAATCCCGGGTAATTAAAATCTCTTAAAATCGATTTTCCACCCCACGGACTTCGGTTACTCCTTCGCAATCAGGAGCCCTCCTCGTGTTGTTTGTAGTGCGGTTCCAACTACCACACCAGCGGTTGCTGTGCCGCCTACGCTCTCCATCATCCGAGCATCCGCACTCGTCGACAACACCATGATATGGGGAGAGATTCGGAATGACTTCCATCCGTGTCATAATTCTGATCTTTCTAATTCTGAATTCCTCCGTGGGATGCTATTTCGGTACTAACTTCTTTGTCGGTGGAATAGACCTTGCATCCGATGACATCTGTGCAGGCGGAGGCCCTCTTTCATCGGAGACGCCGCATATTAATCCGGTGTTCTTGCATGTGTTGAACATCAATCAATCAATGGTCGCCCGTTTTGCTGACGTCCTTAATAATTACTGCTGAGGATGACAGAATGAAAGGGGTTTGCCGCCCCGCAAGTCGACTTAAATTCAGCCGTCCATGCCACTGGTGCTGTCGTCACTGGCTGCCATCATCACAGAATCGGAGGCGATGGAATGTTTTTCTATTAATTATGAACGGGCGTAAATAGACACCCATTATGATAATTCTGGAAAGGAGAGCTGATGCAGTCGGTGAGCGCCGCTAATTAAATCCTTTTCTGGGAATTAGTTGTGAGATTAGAAGCAGGCAAAGCCTTTTCAGGCGCTCTGCGCTCGTGGCGGCAAAGTATTAAGAAAGTTTATCGATTTATTTAAGTGTCTTTGTGCCCGGACATGTAATGAACAACTGGAGAGCAGCGCCACGGAGATATCCGTACTCGAAGTTGTTGGTGAATTTATGAACACTTTGTAGGCGAAGTTTATGTATTCGGCGGGTGACGTACGTGCACTTAATGGTATGGAAATACTTCTCGGTGCTTTGGCAGCAGGATGTTTGCTGAGAACTGGTAGTGCGTCATTTGTTTTGACTGCAATTGGTTTCGGCATGAATTTCGTTGATGTAGGTGTGGCATGACGTGTGGTTGTTATCGAGGTTCAAAGATCGAAGGAATTCCGTTTGGAAGGCAAGTGGGTGTATTTGTTCAAAAATTGCTAATAAATGCGTGTGCATGGAGGGCTAAATAATTAAAGCAGATTGAAGGGATAAAAAAATTCCACTGCGCACAGGTTTCATTTTGTGACGTCAAATGCATGAATTCGTATGTTAGGTACATATATATTGCACTGGAGGGAGTACTTGAATGAAGTTTCGATGTGCGCTTACGGCAATTATGACTTTCAGGAGAGTTAATTGCTGGTCGTTGACTTAAGGTGGCTGATCTCCTTTTGCCATCTACTCCTTGTGTTATTCTCAAAGGACTGACAGAGTCCCCATGTTAATGGACAGTAGACATTCAGCGCATGATAGCATACTGTGAGCGTCAAAAGTGAGTAAACAAATATCTGATTACTGTATAAAGATGAAAATTGGGTCAAAACAACAACAAAACTCAAATTCCATTGATACACAAAAACAGCTTTATTCAATGTGATCAATTATTCAAAACATTTCATTTAGTGATGAAAGCAAATTTTAAAATTATTAAGAACAAAAAATGAAGAATTTACTGAAAAAAATTTTAGGCCGGTCGTGAAAAATGGGGGAGGATCAGTGATGGTGTGGGGGTGTGTAGAAGCATCCGGGGTCGGTAATCATGTCTTCATTGATTCACTTCACTTTCGACGCTCATAGTATGTTGAATTTCGACGTTACTTTAAGACTTTGGATGACGAAAGGAATTCTTACCCTTCTATTTGTACGATGATTTGCCAATAAGGCATTCACTGAAATGGAAAGAAAGGTACCAAAAATACGGTCCGGCTTAAATTAGAGCAAAACAAAAAAAGAGATTTTCGCCATTGACACTTGAGACAGAAGGCAATAGACAGAGGAAAATCTCGGTTCTCCAGGTCTCCATGATCATTAATTATTGTGAAATTCGCCTACTTTGTAGGCTCAAGGGGCTGTTGAGTAACAAAAGTTATTTTTCAAAGCACCCAGCCTATCTAGGCAGAATACATAAAATAGGGAAAACTAAGACTTCGAGGCAAAATTTCAGCAATTCACATTTAGGGTAGTTAGACTACACTCAGTGAAAAGCTCTACAGTATGTACGGCGAACTTCGCCTTACAATGGGTGCACTCAACAATAATAATTATTGGATAGTGGACAGTCCACAGGGAAGCAGGGCCTAGTTTGCTAATCAAGTACTCGTGTTGCTCGCACTACTGTTCTCTGAGGAGTAGATCGGGCCTACAGTTTTTTGCCGACTCCGAACGGCGAAATTTGAGAAGCTTTCATAGACAGATAATAATCTTTGAGTGTTGTCAGCAGTTCGAAAGAGGTGTTGGTGTGGAAAATGCAGAAACCGAACCTGTCGCACTCTTCCCACTGTGCCACTGCGGCCACTTTCTAATACAAGAAGCATAGAAAAAGATTTATCTCAATCTGCTTGGTGTAAATAAATAGAAGTAGGTTGCGAGGAATCGTGCAGGGACCAAAGAACTGCCTAATTTCAAGGCTGTTAAATGTATAATAGATCAAAATCATACAGTGACTCTAGCACCTTGAACTAACAAGTTTGAGTTTAGCTGTAATGGTCATTAAAACAACCCGGAATAAAAGAATTTCTTGTCTGTAACAGTTGCTTTACATTTCATTTTCTGTTGTACGAAGCTAGAAAGCCAATCAGTGCGTGGCTGAGTCGGCAAAAAACTGTAGGTCCATTCTACTCGTGAGAGAACAGTAGCGCGCACAACACGAGTAGTTGATGAGCAAGCTAGAGATGCAGCTAGCATGAATTGTTGTAGCCACGGCGGTAGAAGCTGGAATTTAGTACGCGAAATTTTTCAATAACGATGTTTTTGTTTTCTAATCAAGGCGAAAGGGTCTCAGGAGTCAGTTAAACACTTAACTCCCTTCGATGTTGGCTGAGGAGGAATTAATTATAGTGCTGTTGTTGGTTATGGGTGCGAGGAGGCATCCAGAGTGAAGTAATGGCGACTTGGCTGTGTTCATTATAGAAAAGAGACCGTGAAGCGGCATTTATAGGTAACGAGGGCTTGACATAGGGGGAACCTACGAAACGTCCGCCGTTTGTTCTGAAAATACTCAAAAATTCTCGTAACACTGAAAACATATTATATATAGAATACATTGTGGACAACAATTAATTTTCCGTTTCGATATGTCAGAAGTTTCAAAGATTTGTACCGCTGTATCGGTCATATCTGTTATGCGCCCCTTTGTAAGCAAATAATGGAGGATCATTTGCAGACAAATTTCAAATGAATACTTTTATGTACCATAATTGTTCTATTCCACTCAGTTCTTTACAGTAATCATATGCATGCGTCTATTTGATTATCCGATTAGGTGAAGGACGTGGAAAATCTACATTCATTTGCGTATGAAATCGGGCAGCCAACCTAGAAGTTGCGTCTAATCACAACAATCGTGGTTGTTTCCTCAGTTCTCTTTTAACAACACTTTCCATTTCTAACACATCACTCAATAAGTCACGGGATTGACAGTCTCAAAAATAATATGAATTTTTTGTTAGTGGCGCCCCCTATATGTCAGTTCAGAGACTTATTAAGTGATTTGCTATAGTCTTTGAAATTATTCAACAAACGGAGTTACTTACAAAATCAGCAGCAGAGATTATATTGATGCTACTTAAACAACGAAAATTGCAACCGGGGAATGGTTTATTTTAGGCCCCAGACAGGACGAACTTAGTCTCTTCGAGAGAAAAGTTCTGCGTGCAATTTTTGGTCCTGTTTGCGTTGATGGCATCTGGAGGAGAAGATTTGATGACGAACTCTATGGGCGCCTGGTCAAGCGTCTACGGATACACCGCTTAAGATGGCTAGGCCATGTAGAGCGTATGGACATCACTGCTCCGGCCCGAAAAGTCGTTGAATCCGTGCCATTGGGACAACGCAATAGATTACGACCTAGACTAAAGTGGCGCACACAAGTGGAGAAGGACCTCAACCAACTTGGAGTGCGCAACTAGAGACAGCTGGCGAAAGATCGTTCTGGCTGGAGAGGCATGTTGGTTGAGGCCCAGGTCTACCCAGGGTTGTATCGCCACAAAAAGAAGAAGAAGACAGGCAGACCATCAATATCAACTGGCGAGCTGTCGCCATTACAGCCAAGGGAATCGTTCTAACAGTCGAAGACCTAAATTACTATGTTTGAAGATCAAAAGGGTGGGTAAAACCATTCTGTGTGAGCATTCGAATTTCAGAACAGTGAAACCTAGAACTGTGCCAAGATGCTGAAATAGTTATTTCTACTCACTTTGAGAGAAATTAGATCCATATTGTCTTGCATTATTTAACTGTCTAACACAACAAGTCGCATCGAAAACACTGACCAGAATTCATAGAAGAAACGAAGGAGGAAATCGTTTGTATATTTCGAACACCAACTAACGCTGGCTCAGATGACAGTGACAGGGAATCCACAATTTCAAATCCTTTTGGCGCCTTAAGTACTGCTTACTATCCAAGGATGCTGGTACATATATTGACGTTGCTCTACGCGAATTTCTAATGACTGCTGCATTGTGTTATACTCATTGCAGAGACGATTTTATCATCACCAATATGTCACGAGACTAACCAACACCACACATTTTCTAGACAAAATTTTACCTTACTCATCAAAAGAGATTTCTTCAAGAGTGACACAATCAGTCCAACGCCGATTTAACATTTCTATACCTTTCTATAGAACAATTTATCTTTGGCCTCAAAATAGGCTTCACTTTCTGCAATTACCTCCTTCTCATTCGAGCCATATTTTTTCCGGCGAGCGTCTATTTGTGATCTGAAAATTGGAAGAAGTCGCAGAAGTAAGTAAAGCCCAATTCCTTCAATGTGGCCAACGACTTGTGACACGGTGCATTGTCTTAGTGAAAGAAAACTTTTTCTTTCTTCTGTATATGGTACCGTTTTTCTTGCATTTTCTTCCTTCAAATGCAAAAGCAAGGCCATGTAGTCTTCGCTGCTGATCCCTTTGCCTTCCTCAAGATAAGCGATAATTGAAATTCGGCCGCGTTGCGTAGTGGTTAGGGTGCGACGCTCACACGCGGAAGGGTCTAGGTTCGATTCCCTGCTGAACACCTCGAATTTTTCACGGCACCACCTCTTTCGAGCTGCTGACAACACACAAAGAGTATCAACTGCCTAAGACAATATGCTTCTCAAACTTCGCCGTTCGCAGTCGGCAAAAAACTGTAGGTCCCTTCTACTCCTGAGAAAACAGTAGAGAGCACAACACGAGTAGTTGATGAGCAAGTTAGCACCTGGTCCCCTTTGAACTGTCGCTTCAACAATTATTATTATTATTTCAAAATACTGATGTCATAAGCTTGCCAGCCGACCTTTGTATTTTCGGACGCTTTGAGTGTGGTTCACCGGCTGCTGTCCGCTGACTACCGATTTGACTCTGGACATATCGACTTGTGACATAATAATAATAATAATAATAATAATAATAATTATTGTCGCTACAGTCCAAAGGGGGACCAGGACCTAGCTTGCTCATCAACTACTCGTGTTGTCCGCGCTATTGTTCTCTCCCGAGTAGAAGGGACCTACAGTTTTTTGCTGACTCCAAACAGCGAAATTTGAGAAGCTTCCTTAGACAGTTATTACTCTTTGAGTGTTGTCCGCAGCTCGAAAGAGGTGGTGCCGTGAAAAGTTCGAAAAATTGTTGTTGATCTGGGGGCCGAACCTATACCCTTCGGCGTGTGAGCGTCGCACTCTACCCACTACACCACGGCAACCGCTCGACTTGTGACATACCGGTGCAGAAAGTTCTGTTTATTCTGCCGGAATAGCTCAAAACAGTTTTCAGAATCATCTATACATTGTTGTTTTTGGTCCATTGTAAGCAAGCGTGGCACCCATTTCGAAAACAGCTTTCTCATGGACAAATGTTCGCAGTGTACACACTGCTTTCTGATATCTCTAAGGGGTCAGCTATCTCACGCAATTCAACTTTGCGTTTTCCCAAAATGATTTTGTATACTTTTTCGACGTTTATAGGGGTAATCACCTTAATTGGCCTTCCAGAGCACTCAGCACGACCATGTTTAAAGTCAGAATGCCGCTGACAAATAGTTGTTTTTGGTGGAGCAAAGCCCCTGTTACACTTTTCAAGCCGTTGGTGAGTTTGCACGGTATTTCTTCTCATCGATAAGCAGTGTTTAATCAACACATGAAAATCTGTTTTTTCTAAATCTTTAAAAATCTTAACTGTAAGGTAAATTGAATCAGTGTTACTTGTAACATAATATTTGGTTGTCATGAAAGTAGGTATCATTCTAATGTTTGCACTTTCTTAAAAGAATAAACAAATGTTTTGTTAGTGGAGCGCCTATTTGCCAGTATCAGAGCTTATTGAGTGATATGTTTCCCACGCTTCGATTTTGTGCTCCCTGGTTAACCCATTTTCGGCACGTCATAGCCATAAATAGATTTAAAGCAGCCCTCAACCCGGCCAGCGCTTTGTTTGTGACTCCATTTATTACTGCGAAGCCACCTCCAACAGTTGTGCAAGATTTAAGCTCCAAGCTATTTGAGTTTGACATCATTTCCAACACGTGATAAACAAATGTGTTCATAACGTGATTACAATCCCAATGCAAAAAATAAATTGAATGCGTAACATATTTGAAATCACTCCGTTTGTTGCGGTCTATTTCCACTGAAATTGAATGATGTCCGTCATGTCACCGAATTCCAGTGAGGCCAGTCCATGACAAACAGTTAATTGTATGCCTAATTTAATTTGTGAGCCCTCATAAAAGCAGCAAAGCCTGTAAATTCACATAAACCAAATGACGACTTCATGAGACTTTGCATTACGTTTCAATCTGAAAGATATGCAAAACTATACTGGAAGCACACGTTTCCTGACGCGCAGAAAGCTGTGTAAAGAAGTGAATATAAGTGCAGGACACCTCTGTCTGTAGTAAAGAAACCCAGAGCATCATCCCTCTCCGCCCGGCATCCAAATCCAATTCACGCCAACACACAAAACAAGCTAAGCTCCGTGTACAAGCCCACGCTTTGCATAAGCCATCATCATCACACATCACGCACACTCGGCACACATTGTTCTTCCAAGTAATGCCGAAGTGTGAAGAAAACAGAAGACCGTCACCACAATTGTTGCGGAACAAATGCGAACAAAGGACCCTCCCACACAGATTCGCCCCGAGTTCGGTTTCACTCTCAAGACCGGCGAAATAAAGTTTTAAGTGCACAACAGTGTACATATGTACTTGAATATGGTGTGTCATGGACACAAGACTGTTGCGTGATTTGAACGGAGCTCACCTCCCACCTCCCACCTACCACCGCCAACCTGACCATAACAGACATGAGCTGTCATATCTGGGAACAAATTTCCTCTTTGCGATTTTACGGACTTGGTCGGATAAGTGTAACAGTTTGTGACAGGATATCTCCGCTCCCAAGGTCAGGCGGACGAAGGTCACTGTGTGCGATAAGGGAAGCGGCTGATGTGTAAACTGAAGGATTTCCACTTTCGTGTCGAAGATCTGGAAATTCTGTTAAATTATTCATAACCTACCTGTCACCGAGTGTGGTAGGAGAAGGGGGTGGGGGAGGATGGGAGTCACAACAAGGCGATGACGGCTTGGCTTAAATTTAACACTGCCTCGGACTCAAATCAATAGCAATTTCCCGGTAGTGGTAGATTTCGCATGGGCTCCGGAGAGCCGTCCCGTGTGTTTTCTGTCCCAAACGAAACTGAACGAAGATTCATGACTGTCCCAAGGATACACACACAGGAATTATGCAACCGTATGCGGAGCACTTTGCAGCCAGCAACATTTCCCCCACAGCAACTTTTCGAAGTTGATTGCGCACACTCAACGAAGGCTCAAATCCAGCAGCACCGCGGACAGAGGCGCGCTTTCAGAGGTCAGTGCATGACTCGCCTCGACAAGGACTCCTTCACATGTTGCAATTCTCCTAATTAATTACCTTTTTTATGTGGCCCTGTCCCGTTTATGGTCCTGATAAACACTTTTATAGCACACATGCAAGATATTGCGATCTATTTCCTCATTATGCGGTCGTAAATCAAAGTCAACCTTAGAGTGGATATAAAATCACGTCCGACAAGGCAAACAATGGTCGAGTTCCGTGGACTGTAGGGAGCTCGGGAACGGGCTGTGTGTGTGTGTGACCTTTAAGTTAAAGAAATCGATAAACTTTCTCATGTCGGACGGATTTTCGGTTGAGTTTCCTATTTCTTGAGCGGTCAGCCGTCACCATCATCCCATCCCGATGGATTGCCTTTGTTTTCGGCTGGCCGATGGGCATTAGGGTACGCGCAAGGAAGGCGAATGTGGGTAAAGCATAGAAAACTACTCATAAACTTGACTGACAGCCGCAAATTATAAGTCATGATTCGAATGAATGATTTATTTTAGTGTTTCATTTTTCCCGGTGCGGCTGGTCATGTTTTATGGCGCTATTCTCGGTCGTAATTACGATGGCGCAGCTACTCGGTGGGCTATGTTGTGATAACACGACGTAACAGCATGTGTGGCAGAGAGCACGGTTGACGGTGGTGGATGGGTGGTGGTGCGGGTTTATTGAACTATTCCCATTGGGTTTGATTGATTATGTCCGTTTATCTAGCACATGTTTGAAGTTTATGGGGCTGATTTGTTGCAGAGTTCCGATTACTGTTGGCCGGGTGACTGAGGGTTTGTGTGAATCACAGACGTCCTTCAAAGTAATTTGGTTGCGATGGTAATGAAGATAAGCAGTTGGTGAGAGTGGGTAGAGTGCTGTTTGCAACATTTAGATGGGCTGTTGATAGAGAAGCAGTTATTTCGATTTGATTTTATCCGTTTTACAGATGATATCCTCTTTCAAAGGAAGGTAGTCTGCTTGAGGAAGACTTTCCTGTCTGGGAATGCAAGCGGCAATTCTCAAAATGTGTGGCACGGCATGTACGTTCTCTCTTTGATATTGATTGAAGGAGGAAGCCATTCGGCAACTGTCCCCATTAAAAAGTTGTAACTGCGTGGCATGAACTTTCTACGTCGAAGCTTTAGTAAACTTTGTATTTCTGTGTGAAATTTTTACATAGTGCAAAGGAAAGGGCAAGATTTCCTAGACGCTTGTCAGTTGGTCGGAAATGAATATTTGAGGAGACATGGCATTTAATCGTTTTCGAAACGAAAATACTCTGGTGGAAAATATATTTTTAAGACGAACATTGAACTTTGAATAATCCACCATTCCATGACTTACGTGGATTGCCTTTTATATTTCGGGATTACAAAACAAAAATAAATATTAATCATCGAAAATAGCTTTATTGTTTTCCAAAATATTCCCCATTGAGATCTATACATTTTTGCATGCGTTTGAAGCAATTGTCGAGGCACTGTTCCAACTCTGATTGAGCTATCTCCAAAACATGCATTCTAACGCATCAACTGCTTCTTCAGGTGTCGAAAAACGTTGACCTCTCATTTTATTTTTTACGTACGGGAATAAAAAGAAGTCATTCGGTGCCAATTCAGGACTATACGGCGGATAACTCATCAAATCGATGTTTGGAGTGCTCAAAAATACAGTTGTTTGAGTCAATGTGTTAGAGCTTGCATTGTCGTGGTGAAGAGTGATCCGACTTCGTCGGTTGGTTTTCCTGATTTCCTGGAAGACAACTGATAAACAAATGGTTGTCTGCCACTCAGAATTGACTGTTCTGCGTTGTTCTAGTGGTTGCGACATGTTCAGTTTTTCCGAAAAAAACAGGCGAACATTTGTATGGAAGTGTTTCGTGCGCGAGCAACTTTTTTTTGGATTTGGCATAATTTCAAACACCCATACAGTCGACTGCTGTTTACTTTCGTGCTCATACGCGTAAATGCATTATACATCACCTGTGACGATGTATTAGACGCGTTTCAAAGCACCGCGATTGTATATTTGGAGCATTTCTTGCGACCAATCGACACGAGTCTTTTTTTTTGCAATTGACAAATTGTGTGGGACCCAACGCGAACAAATTTTTTGGACTATCAAATGTTCATGCAATATTGAATGTCTGCTGGTCCCACTAATGCCTGAGGTTGTCTCAATATCACGATAGGTCACATGACGATTTTGCAATATCAGTTGGCGCATAGCATCAATGGTTTCCGGAACAACAACTGATTTTGGACGACGTTCACGCAATTCGTCTTGTAGGGAACTACGACCTCGGTTGAATTCGCCATACCATCGATAAACATTGGTCCTTGATGGAGCCAAAACCATCGCCAAAAATTGAAAACGTCGAAAGTTGTAAAAAATAATTGCACGAAAATTTTCACGATTTAATACCAGTTTTTGGGCGAGATGAATTTTGTAAGTTACTGTAGGCAACTCAAATAGCGCTCGTATGTTGAAACGTTCTGAGTACGTATAACCTCAAAAATGTCAAATTTTACGATAGAGCTGGCAGTTGCCAGATGACAACACTAGGGTTGATTCCTAAAAATTAAAGGAGACCTTCGTATGTGATTTCAAATCGACAATCTGTGTATGCTTGCTCGCAAAAATTCGTTTTTTCTTTTAAAAATAGATTCAATAACTAAAACTAAGACCAGGTCTCTGAATTGGACAAGGGAACGTGGGCCTGACATCCTCATTAACTACTTGAACTAGTTGTGCGTGCTACAGTTATGAGTAGAAGGTGGCAGTGAATTCTAACAAGTTTTTTCTCTGTGAGTCTTGTCAATGGTTCGAAAGAGGCGGTAAAGTGAAATATGTGAGGTTTTCAGGCCGTTTATCGAACATGGAACCTTCGGCGTGTGAGTGCTGCAAGGTACCTACTCATTTCCTACCTCACGGCGGTGCACTAGAGTTATGGAGAAAGGTTTTTCTGTATCATCATTCCAAGAAAGCAAACCGAAAACAATATGCATACCACATTCAACGCTGTTTTGCAAAATGACAAATAAACACATAACTCCTTATTTGTGAAGACTCTTATTTTATTTCTCAATTCAGAGTTTTGAGGCATACGACACTGATACACCTCACATTTTTCACGACACCACCTTTCTCGTGCTGGTGACAACATTAAAAGAGCTTAAACTGGTATTTCTATTTCTTTCTATTTATGATGGGATGTCAATATATTCTCGGTATCTGGAAGCTATGGTTACATATATAAATTGAACAAATCGTGAACATTTTCGTGCGATTATTTTTTACAACTTTCGACGTAGATTAACTCAATAACAGTGCATTGATGAATTTAATTCAATTTTTGGCGATGAGGCTCCATCAAGGTATGGTAAATTCAACCGAGGTCGTAGTTCACTACTATCAGTTGTTGTTCCGGAAACCATTGCTGCTATGCTCCAACTGATATTGCAAGATCGTCAGGTGACCTATCGTGATATTGAGACAACCTTAGGCATCAGTGGGACCAGCAGACATTCAATATTGCATGAACATTTGATAGTCCAAAAAATTTGTTCACGTTGGATCCCACACAATTAGTCAATTGTTCAAAAAAAGCGTCGTGTCGATTGGTCGAAGGAAATGCTCCAAGAATACGATCGCGGTGCTTCGAAACACGTCTATGACATCGTGACAGGTGACGAATCGTGCACTTAGGCGTATGAGCCTGAAAGTAAACAGCAGTCGACTGTATGGGTGTTTGAAATTGAGCCAAATCCAACAAAAGTTGTTCGCGTACGAAGCACTTCCAACCAAATGGTCTCCTGTTTTTCGGAAAAAGTGGACATGTCGCAACCGTACCACTAGAACAACGCAGAACAGTCAATTCTGAGTGGGACACAACAATTTGTTTCCCAGTTGTTTTCCAAGAAATTAGGAAATCCAACCGCCGGAGACGCCCGCACACATCGCCTCAAACAACTGTATTTTTGAGCACTCGAAACATCGATTTGATGAGTCATCCGCCGTATAGTCCTAACATGGCACCGAATGACTTCTTTTTATTTCCGTACGTAAAATATGAAATGAGAGGTCAACGTTTTTCGACACCTGAAATAGCAGTTGATATGTCCAAAATGCATTTTTTCGAGATACCTCAATCAGAGTGGCAAAAGTGCTTCGACAATTGGTTCAAACGCATGCAAAAGTGTATAGATGTCAATGGGGAGTATTTTGATAAATATTTTGCCTTCGCTTAGCCTTCGCATTCCCCAAGCAAATCCTTCAACTAAAGAAATAAATTTAATAGTATTGGTGAAAAATTAAGAAATGTAAATGCATTTGACTTTCCCATGGTATTTATTTTTAACATTCATTTTGCAACTTTACAGTTGCTGTTACTGAAAACAAGACCTCTAAAGGCAGGAAAAAACTTGACCCAGTTCTAACGACCAAATAATTCTGTTGCGAGGAATGCGAAAGTGAATCTTCTCAAGCGAAAGTGCATTCATCGAATTGAAGTAAAATTTGCGAATGCTTTACTTAATTTGAGCTCTCTTCCTTCAACTAGCCATCAACTGTGTTTCTTCGGTGAGGCCTAAGCCTGCAGAACTGTTTTTAGTTTGGGTTCAGTAAATCTGGAATGAAGTTCTCTTTCTCAGAAATTTAATTTAATTTGTTTTACAGGAAACAACCCTTATTTTCCATTTTGAAGGAATGTACAGTTTTCAATTTTCAAGTAAAACAAACTTTTCAGTGCAGTCTACCGAAAATAGTTTTTTCCTAAAGTAGTACTAATCGTTGATCGTTTAAATTTGAGGAAAGTCGGTTTGAATTTTTAGACAAATTCAATTTTCAAGAATATACAAAAAGAAATCCTATTCCTTGTCACTCACGGACCATAATCCATTTCAATGAATTTTTTAAGACATTTGAAATGCTGCAGATGCAGATAAATGTATCAGCACAAAAATTCTTCTCATTATAAATTCGGAAATTCTAATGAGGAGACAATGTACATTTTTGACAGATTTTCGAGAGCCTCCGCGCAGTGGTGCCTAAGGGAAATTAAAATAATTTTGACGGCAAGTGGTATTGGTTTTCGAAGTATGTATGTTTTTTTACGTTGGAAGTCAAAGCAGTCTGTGAATCACCCTTGTTTCATGCTTGACTTCTTAAAACATACTAAATAGCTTCAAGTTCTGTTCTCTGTTTTGAAAAGTTAAAGCTTTAATTCTGCTCAAAAAATTCCTCAACACCTCCTGCTCGTCAGTTCTTTCTTAACAATGTCGTCGCAACAGCAAATCACCCGGATAATGTCTTTGTCGGTAGACGGCTTAACAACGATCTGCCAGTTTTATGGAAACTCAGAACGTAACTTTTATAACTTTCACTCGGTTGTCAACCTCTGCGAACTTTTATACTCCATCTCCCATGTGCCATGTAAGTATGTTCGTCGCACCATAAAACTCGAGACATTTTTAAGGCACCCTTTTGCGATTCACTGTTATTTTGTCTTATTGATTCAAAGAGCGATTCATTTCATCGATCCATTTCAAACGGTGAAACCTCATTGGGATTCATTGCGGGAGTAATGTGTGCTTTCCCTTGAATGCATTCAGTGTACACACAGTGTTTCTCATTAGGCGTGGAAGGTGCCACATTCGAGGTGTCGATGGAACTATAGAGAAATTCATTCGACGGCTGGCAGGGTGAAAATGTTTCAAGGCTTGTAATGAGTTGTGGAGAAGGATACTTGGAGGTGTGTGCATTTGACACCAAATGCGATCCCTTTGTTAACTCAAACTTGGGCTGATGGGGTTGTTGCTACTATTTGACCCAACGGGCGGCGGGAAAATGGGATTACCAATCGGCTAGACGGAATTTGATTTTGCAATATCAAAGGGAGTTGCAATGAGACGTTGGTGAATGGAATGTTTGCAAGTTTTGCCGTGAATGGCATCGTTTATGAAGTGTTTTCACATGGCACATGGAAATCACTCAACTTCAGTTGCAGATATTTAAGAAGCGTTTATTAGGCGTTGCCGTGGCGTTGTGATTAGAGTCCAATGCTTATCGCCATCTCTTTGCAGTTGCTGACAACACTCAACACTGTCTTAGAAATTGCCTTTCAAACATTGCCGTTCGGAGTCAGCTAAAACGTGTAAGGCCCTTCTACACGTGAGGGAACAGTAGCGTGCACATCACTAATAATTGATGAGCAAGCTAGGCCCGAGGTGAAGATAGCAATATCCAAGCTGAAGTCGAACAAAGCTGCTGGAGCGGACGGACTGTCCGCAGAACTATTTAAAGCAGCTGGAGATGACCTGGTTGGGCGCATGCACCAGCTCATCTGTAAGATATGGTCGGAGGAAAGCATGCCCGATGAGTGGAATCTCAGCGTCATTTGCCCGGTTCACAAGAAAGGAGACCCCTTTGACTGCGCCAGCTACAGAGGGTTTAGTCTCCTGAACATCGCATTCAAGATCCTCTCTGCCGTATTATGTGAGCGTCTGAAACCATTTGTCCATGACCTGATAGGTCCCTATCAGTGTGGTTTCAGACCAGGGAAGTCCACAATAGACCAGATCTTCACATTACGGCAGATCCTGGAAAAGACCCAAGAAATGCAAATTGACACTCAGCACCTATTCGTCGATTTCAAGGCCGCATATGACAGTGTGCATAGAGACGAGCTATACAGTGCCATGTCTAGTTTTGGCATTCCTACCAAACTCGTCAGATTGTGTAGGATGACGATGGAGAACTCTCGCAGCTCCATCAAGGTCGGTTACAAGCTCACCGAGGCCTTTAATGTTAAAAAAGGTTTTAGACAAGGCGAGCACTGTCATGTGACTTCTTTAACATCATCCTCGAGAAGATTGTGCGTAACTCACAAGTCAACACCAGAGGCACGATCTTCCAGAAGTCAGTTCAATTGCTAGCTTACGCTGATGACATTGACGTGATTGGACGAACACAGCGAGCCGTCAATGAGGCGTTTGCTGGCATTAAAGTGGAAGCGGCTAAAATGGGTCTTGCGGTAAATGAGGGCAAAACGAAGTACATGCTGTCATCAAGGAAGGACACACAACATCGACGTCTCGGACGGAGCTTCACACTAGGCAGCAGAAACTTCGAGGTAGTTAAGGACTTCGTCTACCTCGGCTCCGCGGTAAGCAGGGACAACAACATCAGTACCGAATTCGAGCGCAGAATCACTCTTGCCAATCGCTGTTTCTTTGGGCTCAGGAGGCAATTGAGTAATAAAACCCTCTCTCGAAAGACTAAGCTCGTTTGACATAACAGCCTGATCATCCCGGTCCTACTTTATGGCACGGAATCTTGGACGTTAGCAAAGGCGGATGAGGAAGTTTCTAGTCTTTTCGAGAGAAAAGTTTTGCGTGCGATTTTAGGTCCTGTTTGCGTTGATGGCATCTGGAGGAGAAGATTTAATGAAGAACTCTATGGGCTGTACAGCGACATGCGCCTAGTCAAGCGTCTACGGATACAAAGCTTAAGATAGCTAGGCCATGTAGAGCGTATGGACACGACTGCTCCGGCCCGAAAAGTCTTTGAATCCGAGCCATTGGGACAACGCAACAGAGGACGACCTAGATTAAAGTGTCGCACACAAGTGGAGAAGGACGTCAACCAACTTGGAGTGCGCAACTGGAAACAGCTGGCGAAAGATCGTGCTGGCTGGAGAGGCATGTTGGTTGAGGCCCAGGTCCACCCCGGACTGTAGCGCCACAAGAAGAAGAAGAAGAAGCTAGGCCCTGGCCCCCCTGTGGACTGTCAGACAATAAAATGCTTACATATATGTACATAAATAACACCTTCGTTTGGCAGGTTTTGCTTCTTCCCTCACAGCCCCACTGTCACACGCAAGAGCAGCGTGAACACACAGTGCTCACGTCGATGCGTTCATTTTTTGTTGCTTTTCAAGGCCTTATTCCGAAAGTAGCTTGAGGCCCTATAAATTCTTCCACAGAATGATCGAATATTGCTATCGATATAAGGATTTCGGAGGTCAGTAATAGCAAACTTTCTAATTTTAGGTATCTGAAATGTCATTTGTATATGAAATGGGCTTGAGCGTAATTTTCTTTCGTCTGCACAACAATTACAGCTAGGATAAGACCACCGATTGTAGACTTGAATCGAATTCAAAAGATGAAGTTTTTATAGGAAATGTTAAGCTGAAGTGAAGAACGTTCAAATCAGCGTCTCAAGTACATATTCGATCTAGAATTCCTGTTCTGAAAACTAATTGAAATGCCTTAACACGTTAAAACTGAAATAAAAGGAGAGGAGCCGCCGAGGCGTAGTGGATAGAGTGCGACGCTCACACGCCTAAGGGTTAAGGTTCAATTCCTAGCACAACACCAATTTTTCGAGTTCTTCACGGCACCACCTCTTTCGAGCTGTGGCCAACACTCAAAGAGTAATAACTGTCACTTCTACTCGTAAGAGAACATTAGTTGATGAGCAAGTTAGGCCCTGGTCCCTGTGGACTGCCGCGCCATACAATTTTTATTAAAACAGATCTGTTTGCAGAAATAAAGCTTTTGATGTTAACTTTGGTATAACCTCACCGAAGAAAGGAATGTCGACATCTTCCTCAAAACCCACCAATTCACTTCCCTGTTCTGTTGATATTTCAACTGATCATAAACTGGAAATGTCATGTGAACTACGATAGCCCGTAGCACATAAAAGGACACTTAAAAGAACATGCATCGAAACTAAGAAAGAGCTCCTATCCCTATGAATCTAAAATTCGTCCATTAGGTAGTGCTAACCATATATGAGAGGCCTGTCCGCATATTATTTGTAAATAAGGTAAGGTTGTCAATATTAAACAATAAAAGGGGTTAATGAAACATGACGTTGCCAATACTCTGAAAATCGATTTACGAACAGAAAAGCAGTTTAGACAATTGCAGTAAGTTCATGGGAAACGATTCTGATATGTTACAAGATGCAGACACTGCTTCAATTGTCCCTTCACAGAACTGCTCGGGGTTTCTTCAATCATACAAGCAATCAATTATCCTTTCTGAGTTGTCTGCTGAAAGTTGCCTGCAGGTGCTCACGAGAAATCAGATAGCTAACATCGAGATACATGCGAACATGAATGAAGAGTTTACGTCTTATTGCTCAATTTGTAAGTGGCATGAGTAATAGCACCTAAGGCTTGCAGCACAAGATCTCGCTTTCGTTACCTTTGTGTGTCTAAGTCAAAGTGAACGTAAGAGCTGGGTACGATTATCCGTGTATGTTAACTGTAGGACATAGAAATAATGATTTCTGTCGTTGATTAAATTCTTGTTTTTAATGTTCTTGGATCCTGTGTACGAAGGCTTTTGTCCTGTGTACGAGGCTTTTGGCGAGTTACAAAATACCTTGCATACGGAATCCACGGAATATTGCGAGACAAGAGTTTGTGATTTCGTTCATTATTTGCATAAAATATCAAACATCTGCAATGGGTGGCTCACTGTTATGTTAGTGCTTTTAATGCAAACAGACGGATATACATTTTTTCATTGAGAGATGGACTCACTTGTACATGTTTGTTAGGGAGCAAAAATAAAATCAAACAATGCTTCCAAAATTCTTACAACTTTACTTGTTCTGCGTTTGATTTCGGTACAGATATTGTTTTCACTGTTTACCGTGGAGCCGAGGTAGACGATGTCCTCGACTACATCAAAGTTTTTGCTGCCTGCGACGGCCTGTTCGCGACGTCGATGTTGTGTGACTTTCTGTGATGACAACATGTACTTCGTTTTCCCCTCATTTACCACCAGACCCATTTCAGCTGCATCCGCTTCAACACCAGCAAACGCTTCATTGACGGTCTGCTGTGTTCGTCAAATCACGTCAACTTTGCCAGCGTAAGCGTGACTCTAGTGTTGATTTGTGAGTTACGCACGACCTTCTCAAGAACAATGTTAAAGATGACACATGGAAGCTCGTCGCCTTGTCCAAAACATATCTTTTCATTTAAGGTATCGGTGAGTTCTTGGCGGAGCAGCGAGAGTTCTCCATAGTCATTCTACACAATTTGACGTGTTTGATAGGAATGCTTAAACTAGATATGACACTTTATAGCTCGTCCCTATGTACACTGTCATATGCGGCCTTCAAAGAACGAGTCTTTTCCAGGATCTGCCGTGAAGTGAATATCTGATATATCGGGGTCTTCCGTGGCCTGAAACCAAACTAATAGGGAAACCACCCTAATAGGTTGTGGACAAACGGTTTTAGACGATCACACGCAGAGAGAATCTTGTAAGCGATGTTAAGAAGGCTCATAGTTGGCGCAGTTAAAGGGATCACCTTTTCTGTATACCGGGCAAACGACACTGAGATTCCACACATCGGGCATGCTTTCCTCCGGCCAACCAGGTCATCTTCAGCTGGTTGAAATAATTTTGCGGGCAATCCGTTCACTCCAGCAGCTTTGTTTGACAACAACAACTTTTTTGCTGAACGTCGCTTTTTACTGACGCTGTACCTAGCGAAAGAAAAAAATAAAAGAGGAAGAACAGAAATTTAAGCCAGAGCTCACAAAAGAATCAATAATAACCACAACAACATATCACTTGCTTAGCTGTTGGCCAATTCTGGACCCTTCTAGTCTATCGCCTGCTTCAAACTTCAGCTTCAGTTGTTAGTAGATAGTAGAATTAAGCGTGTGGCCATACGGAAGCATCTCATAATGGATGATTCCTTTCCAATCCCACCAAACACACAGCAAAACTTTCCTGACCACTGTTTGGGACGATACCCCGGACTTTAAACACGATCGTTTTCGCTTGATATTATCGCATGTGATCTAGTTTTCGTCACCAGTCACCACCCGCTTCAAAAATGATTCGACTTCGTTCCGTTTCAGCAGCATATCGCAGGCATTGATTCGGCCCAGAAGGCTTTTCTTTGCATCAAATCATGCGGCACCAGCCTTCTGCGGATGGTTTAAAATGATTTTGGACTAACTTCCATCTTCTGGGCGATGTCAGGAGATGCCACATGTCGGTCTAACTCAATGATTCCCATGATTCGATCGGTATTCGTCGTCACAGGTCTTCCGTCGGCTGGCTTCTGGTATAGACAAAAACTATTTAAAACTAGGTTCATTGCTTCACCTATCGGTCTTTAATCTAACTTGCTGACTCTTGCCAAGTGCTCTCCGTTAACGTAGAATCTTTATTTTTTTACTTTTTGCGTCTCTTACATTTTTTTTTGGAAATCGTTCTTCAACTTATATGTTAGCTTACTACACAGGAGAAGAGCATGCACAGACTAGCAAAGAAAAAACTTTACATGGTTTGGATTCTGCGGCTTTGCAGTACAGAAAAAGATCTGCTGCTAGACTCACATCATGCTTCGGTTTTGTCCATAACGCAGATAGACATTCTCCTATCGCTACATATTTGGTGATTGCGAAGTACCATTGCGTTGCAGGAAATACTGGCCGTGATAGGCTGAGAAACACGATGATGCGGGGGTAACTCAATGTTGAGCAGCAAGTTCTTTGAACGGAAAGAGCTTTATTTTGCTGTTCATGAAAAGCGGTTGTCCTCTTCAGCTCGAGGTGTACCTTACAGGCAATTCCATGAGGTAGACGACCTTTCGGTAGGTGGTTGGGTCGAATCTATAATCTCGCCTGGTTGCGCTTAGAGATAGGTGCTGATGAGTTAGGGTTGATGGTAGAGGATCGAGCGATCTGGAGGGTTCTTGTGGGTGTATTTCCCCGCGATATCTTTAGGACTTGTCTATTTCAGTTATCCAAAGCTTCTTTTTCTAGTTGCTTATTCTTCTATTTGTATACGCATTGTGAGCAACATCAACCAAAGCATCTCTTTGAATTCCTTTTTCCGGGATTATTTGTTCGCCCAAATTTTATAAGTCCTGCTGTAAGTACGGTAAACGTTGAATGTTCAGGTTATCAAGAAACGTACAGAGTACGACGGACCTAGTTGAGAAAAAACAATAAAGCCAAAAATATAAAAATGACTATTAACACGTACATCAGACAGCAAATGTCGTCTCCAGGAACTACCTGCAGTGGAGCGGAAGTGATTCTGGTTTTCTGGAAGACAACCTTTTGTATACATCGGCTATCTTGACTCGATTTTTCGGAATATATTGTTAAATATATAAAATATTTAAAACAAGCTTACATTTATCTCAACAATATTTCTTAAATCTAACTTACCGACCACAAGCAGCTGCTCTAAGCTGATCTGAATCATGTTAAGAATTGCCTTTGGGTATAGTTTTGTTAAATGATTTTTTTTATAGAATATTCTTTTGTTTTCAAGAAAAGGTAGAAAAACTTTGGTCCTCTCTTTTTTTAAACTAGCCTATAAAAATAATAATAATTGTTGGCGCTACAGTTCAAAGGGGGACAAGGGCCTAGCTTGCTCATCAACTACTCGTGTTGTGCGCGCTACTGTTCTCTCACGAGTAATAGGGACCCACAGTTTTTTGCCTATTCCGAACGGCGAAATTTGACAGATAGACAGTTATTACTCTTTGAGTGTTGTCAACAGCTCGAAAGAGGTGGTGCCGTGAAAAATTCGAAAAATTGGTGTTGAGCTGGGAGTCGAACCTAGACCCTTCGGCGTGTGAGCGTCGCACTCTACCCACTACGCCACGGCGACCAACCTAGCCTAACCTATCCTGAATTTCATTTTAACTAAAACTTTCCAAAAAAATAAAGCTATACTATGTCCATATAAAAATACGGACATTTGCACCATGGTGTTTTGTATGCTTAACATATGCTCGTATAGATAATAAGCCATTATGCATGTTTTAGTTGAAGCTTGTTTTTTTTTAACAGTACCGGACACACTACCTTACGCACTATCGTAAAAACTTAACCTCAGTTGGTCACAAGGGAAACTTGCGAAACTTGGGAAACTTAATATTCAATATTGTCTTCTTTCGAGCTGCGGTGGGGGCTGGTTTAGATAGAACTGCCAGTAGAATTGACGCTTTCTGGTGAACTGTGCCCTATTTCAGGCGGAGCTCTTTCTACTGAACCAGATGATATGACTGGATTTATGAATCACATGATTCAAAATCACATCTGTATCACTATTTATAGTGTCAACGGAATCACTGATGGAGAAAAGACCATCAACGGATGGCGGCTAACAGACCCAGGCTTTGAGGGAATCTGATGGCTATATTCTGTGCCACGGGTGGTCAGGGACCCCTGGAACTTCGGTTCCAGCCTGACCGTGCGGTAGCCCCCTTGTAGGAGAATCGTGGTGGCTGAGGTTTATCACCAAACATGGCGGGTAGAGTCGAGGATAGTGTACTGTGCTGACTTGTCTAGTTCATTATTTAAGCACAACTAGGCAAGACGGTTAGGGGACTATCCCTTCTCAGAGCGGAGTTGCATTCTCAACCGGGCGCTGCGACCCAGAGAGCGGAAGAAGTCTTAGAAAGGCTTCGCGTCAAGCCAAGGTGGAGTGATTGCCCCTCAAGCATGATCTCAGTATGGTACTTTTGTAAATAAGGCGTCTAGTCTTGCGTTACTTACGACTCTTGGGGTAAAGGTTCCGAGTGATATAAAACCAAATCCCACATCTGAACCGAAGAAATTCCTTGTGGTTACGAGCGACGTCAGGTTCGTATTGGGGTGACCTATCCACTGTTCGACTGGTAATATGCATTACTGTGTTGTATATACATCTACTGCCTCAGAGGGTAGATAACGCAGGACAACATTGCGTATCTTTTATCCTTAGTCTGCCAAGTGTGCCACGTTATGCGAATAATTGTCGAAAAACTTTTCGCAGACTTCTGGAACTTCAAACAGGTGAATCCCAGCCTTCATCGGTTACCAAATTCAGCAGCATCACTTTCGTTTTGTCAACTTATTGCCTTCGCATAATCATTTTAAATCCTGCTACAAGCTTAAGTTCAAAACGAAGACCCGCCAAGCTGATATTTTACTTTTTAAGCCGTAGCGAGGTTAACAGGAAGTGCAAGTATTATCTTCTCATTGTGGTCTTTTGTCTTGAAGGTCTCTGATTACATCAATGGAATTGCAATATGAATGGCATTGAATAAGCATCGAAAAGGCATCAGGCAGACGTATGAGAAGAAAAACAAGTCGCTCTCTCTCACATCCTACTTTTAGAAAACTCAATACAAACTCAGAAAGTAAAATCCAAACAAACGTGGATCAAAGTTACAGTCCAAAACAACTTTGAATAAATAGCACCCACGAAGAAAGTACTTACCCAAATGAAGGAATTGCCGAGAACGCCTTAATCACAGTCAAAGGCATTCTCTCGTCTTAAAGTAAAACCTCGCTGAAACTTTTTCCAAAGGACTCCAAAAATACACATCCATCTAAGTTCCCCAAAAAAATCAATGCCAATGAAAGGAATGACCCAATTTTCGGGCAGAAAGCGAAGTCCCAGTAATCTCTTGTTTTTCGCATGTTTCCTATTTTCAAATCTTACAGAACACCTCCTGCTCACCCCGGGGCATTGTGTCAACAATCACGTTTAACTTCGAGGGTTTCTTTGAAAACTCAAGTTCACGATCCTCTAATTATCCCACTTCCTGAAAGGTTCTGCGCTGTCTGAAGTTTGTTATTTCCACCCACGAGCCACACTTCCCCCACCACCGGTTCCCTTAATAAATCACAGAATAATGAGGAATAAAATGCAGCAGCAAAGGAATGGGAGTTCGCTCAAGTGATGGATGTTCGTTCTCGACTCACTCATCAGGCCATCGACTCGTCTCCCGAACTGTTGCTTGTACCAATGTGCCACTGATAGCTGAAGGTGTAAAGTCGCTAACAAAAAGACATCGAGTTGCCGGCGGAGGAAAACAAATCCAATAAAGAAGCAACAATTATCCATCTGTAGACACTTCTAAGGAAGACGTCCGTCCAACAAAACATCCTATTGCGCCCACGCCGAGCTCGTCAATTCACGGTTATCCGAAAAGCTTTTAATCAATTAAATATGCCTTTGAAGAGTGACAGAGAATCATAGAACACTCAGCGAAGGATAACAGAGGAAAAGGCGGCACGTGTAAGGGTGTGCGAGTGGGCGTGGGAGTATTTGAAATGGAATTTCTTCCGCTGCCTCTTTTGATTTATTTGCCTTCTTCGGGGATAAACAATTGACAGATGGTTAAAAGAAACCACCAGTTACAAATTTAAGGACGCCCTTAAATTTGGTGCCAGCCACCCCCGAACCAACCACTTTGAAAGCCGCCTCCAGCACTTGAAATGCTCGCCTCCGTAATGGGCACTGACAGGCCGAGACCACACGTGTGGCTGAAACGCTTCCCTAATTGTGTTTATTACTTGAGCCGCAAGAAATGTGAATCAGAATCCAAATTCCATGGGGACTGCTGCCGTGGTGCCTGACCAAAAATGAAAAGTTCCCCAGTTTTCAGCTGCTTTTGTGAGGAATGTAAAGCGCAACGTTGGATGGCAGAACTTTTGCCATGGGCAGGTTTCAGAACACCCGCAATCCATTTAAGACATATGTCCTCGTACAGGGATATCTTTGAGTATGCATATACGGACTGCCTCATTGTGACGCATACTTGTACACACATGTGTCAACAGTTAAAGTGAAATCCAAAACACAGAAAGAAAGAGAGAGAGAGAGTAACAAAAAATGTCCATAACGCACACAGGCTCACTCGCTGACAACATGGATCGCACAACAAAAGTAAGTCCTGGATTGTCGATGCCGGCTAACAGTAGCGAAGCAGCAGTGGCGGCAGAAGTTGTAGTAGCTTTGTCATTTTGTTGTCGTCAATGACATTCGCACTTTAGTCGTCCGCGTGCGCGTTCTTATGGCAGTGACAAATCACTTTCCAGGACGACAAATCTTTTGTGAAATAGATTTTTGCTTTTCAGACTTGTCCTCGTTTTCGACAAGCTGGCACGGTACCGACTCCACCACCGTCACCGCCAACGAACACAATGTGTCAAGAGGAATGGAATCTGTTTTTGCTATTTGTGTGTCCCTTAGGGCCTCCATGCCGCAGCGATGGTCGTCAATTTGTTGATTGTTAACGATTTGTGTCCCTCTTGTAGCAGACACATACACACACATACACATGCGACGTTTGGTCGGATGTGCGTGGGGGTGAGTGGAACTGATGATTTATTTCGGGGAAAATGTTCGATTAATCGTGAGGATATTGGGAAATTAAATTGTTCACATGTGCGCGCGGTGCGGTCGTTTGGCTGCGAAAGATGTCGTCTTGAGTTTAGATCAGCTCCGTGCTCACATGACAGCCCTAAGAGCTGAATCAACAAATATGCCTTGAGGAGCTTTGATTTGTTCCCTCAGATTTGTGGGTGAGTACATATTTGAACAAGTAATCGCTAGCTGGGGAGGAGTGAGTGACTGGCATGCACAAATCAAATTGGTTTAAAGGTAGGGTGATTTTGGGTTTCGTTGGTAGGCCGAATTGGTGGGTTACCGGAAGAGTAGATTCCCTCGAAAAACATTTTCCGTTTTTTTTTCAACTTTAAACTATATCTACACATATTATTGTAGCTAATAATAATAATTGTTGGAGCGACAGACAGTCCACAGGGGGACCAGGGCTTAGCTTGATCATCATCTACTCGTGTTGTGCGCGCTACTGTTCCCTCACGAGCAGAAGGGACCTACAGTTTTCTGCCGACTCCGAATGGCGCAATTTGAGAAGCTCTCTTTGATAACTAAGAGTCTTTGAGTGTTGTCAGCAGCTCGAAAGAGGTGGTGCCGTGAAAAAATTCGAGGTGTTCAGCCGGGAATCGAACTTAGACCCTTCGGCGTGTGAGCGTCGCACTCTAGCCACTAAGCCGCGGCGGCCACATTACTGTGGCTACTAAAAGACAATTTAGTTAGCAAAGTAAAATGGGTCGTGGTGTGAATTGTATTCCCTAGAAACGTGCCTTAAGAAAAAATATAACTTCTGAGTATAAAGCTCACACACTTATACGTGGAATAAAGAGATCACAGATGCCAAAAAATACTATCAATAGGAAGAAAAAAGGGTAAGAAAACCAACCCTAGCCCTCGCCGGCAAACCGCAAATAGTTAGAATAGTCAAACGAAACACGTTTTTGAACGTTAGGAATATAAAAAAAGAGTTAATATTGTCCGTGTTGACATCAACAATAAGAAGAAGGCTGATAAAGAAGAATTTGCCTGTCAGATGTCCCAGAAAAGTACTACTAATGTTGAAAATCAACCTCCTGACATGAACAAAATTTGAGAAAGAACACCAGAACTGGGAACCTCCTTAATCGACTTTTTATCTTTTGAATTTTCCAGCTATGTGCAAAGCCCTACAGAGCCCGTCTGGCAATACTTAACATCATTTGAAAGGTCTTGACATAACCTACAAATCGACGCTATGCATGATTAATTTGGAAATTGCATTTAACAGTTACAGACGTGTAAGCATGGAGTTCACTAAAGCCGAAAATCTTGTAATTTTAAAGTTTTTCTTCGTTAAAAGCCAATTCGCTAGAGAAACGTTCCGTGAGACTAATGGTGTTTTGGGGGATAGCGCTCTATCACTTTGAACCACAAAAGAATGGTTTCGACTATTCAGAGCCGGTGAAAACAACACCATGGATAAGCCAGCTGGCGGAAGTCCTGTGACGACGAATACCGATCAAACCATAGAAATCATCGAGAAAGACCGGCATGTGGCATCTCGTGACATCGTCCAGGAGACGGGAGTTAGTCATCAAATCACTTTAAACCATTTGCAGAAGACTGGAAACAAAAAGAAAACTTGATGTTTGAGTGCCGCATGATTTGACGCGACAAAAAACCTTCTGGTCCGAATCAACGCTTGCGATATGCTGCTGAAACGGAACGAACTTGACCCATTTTTGAAGCGGATGGTGACTGGTGACGAAAAATGCATGCGACAATATCAAACGAATATAGTCGTGCTTGAAGGCCATTGGCCAAGCCGGAATTGACGGCCAGGAGGGTTTTACTGTGTGTTTGGTAGGATTGGAAGGGAATCTATGAGCTGCTCCCATATGGCTTAATTCTACCACCTACTGCGAAAAACTGGACTGCTTGAAGCAGGCGATCGACCAGAAGCGTCCCGAATTCGCTACACAGGAAGGGTGTGGTGTTCCACCAGGACAATGCCAGACCACACACTTCATTGATGACTCGTCAGAAGCTACGGGAGCTGGGATGGGAAGTTTTATCGCATCTATCATATGTGATTGCCACTTGTTTCTGCCCATGGCGAACGCCCTTGGTGGTGTGTAGTTGAACTCAAAGGAGGTTTGTGAAAAGCTGTCCGAGTTCTTCGCAAATTAGGAGGGGGGCGTCTACGAGGGGGGTATTATGAAGTTGCCGCCTAGATGGAAACAGATTTTCGAACAAAACGGCGCATATGTGATCTAAATGCGATTACTGTAACACTTTTTATGAAGCATTCAATGAAGAGCAAACAAACGGAAGGGAGATATTTGCCCTTATATATTATGGACAGACGAATGGAAAATAGTTTTATTCGGTGCTCATAAGACCAGGACAGTTGCTCGCAGGAGAAAAAACAAGACTTTTAACCGGACTATCAAGACTGTAAAACACGGCGGAGCAAACATTAGCGTGTGGGGATGCTTTCCCTATTATGGTATTGGTCCCATTTCTGAATAAAACCGATGATGACCGCCGAAGTTTATGTCATGAAGCATAATGATACAAACCATGCTACCTTACGCAGAGTGGAATATGCCACTTAGATGGATACTGCAGCAAGACAATCACCCTAAGCATATAAACAAACTGGCAACACACTCCTTTTTAGCATTGGAAGGCGGCGGTAGTTCAACCCTTTCCCAAAAGGGGCAAAGATTCCTCGCTCCCGAACAATCTTTAGTCGATAAGGCATAAGCAATTTGGACTTATGCTGGTGCGTGATACTAAAAATAAAGGTTATACGACCAAGTACAAACGGAATCTTCTTCTGTTTGTGGCGCTACAGTCCGAGCTGGACCTGGGCCTCAACCAACATGCCTCTTCAGCCAGCACGCTCTTTCTTCAGATGTCTCTAGTTGCGCACTCCAAGTCGGTTGAGATGCTTTTCCACTTGTGTGCGCCACCTTATTCTAGGTTGTCCTCTGTTGCGTTGTGAGTGTTGCGTGTGAGTGACGTTCGAAACCCGCCAGTGGACTATTCCGAATGAAGTAAATTTTCTCTTAAACACTCTTCATGTCATCAGTACTAAACACCTCTCATACGCTTACTTCTGCAAAATATTCTTATGAATATGCCCGCATTATCTCCAAATTATGGAAAGCATCCTTTTGGATAGCGTCTTTTAAATAGCTCAACCAGCGGATTGAACATCGGCGAAAGCAGTCTCCGTTCTGTTGAGGATGTCAAATGACACAGCCTATAGAAATATTGACAGAGTATGCTGTAGTTTTCAATAATTCCAGAAGTCTGAAGTTCGAGTCAGAAAACTGTGATAGAAAAGTTACAAAATATCGAAAAATTAAGGCATTTGATTTTACCCTTTTCTCCTCCACCTTCTGGCCCTACAGTCCGCGGTGGACCTGTGCCTCAACCAACATGCCTCTCCAGCCAGCACGATCTTTCGCCAGCTGTCTCCAGCTACACACTCCAAGGTGGTTGAGGTCCTTCTCCATTTGTGTGCGCCACTTAAATCTAGGTCGTCTATTGCGTTGTCCCAATGGCACGGATTCAAGGACTTTTCGGCCCTGAGCAGTGGTGTCCATACGCACTATATGGCCTAGCCATCTTAAGCGTTGTATCCGTAGACGCTTGACTAGGCGCATGCCGCTGTACAGCCCATAGAGTTCTTCATTAAATCTTTTCCTCCAGATGCCATCAATGCAAACAGGACCAAAAATCGCACGCAAAACTTTTCTCTCGAAGAGACTAAGGGCTTCCTTATCCGCCTTTGCTATGTCTAAGATTCCGCGCCACAAAGTAGGACGGGGATGATCAAGCTGTTATATGAAGCGAGCTTAGTCCTTCGAGAGAGGGCTTTTTTACTCAATTGCCTCTAGAGCCCAAAAAAACAGCCATTGGCAAGAGTGATTCTGCGTTTGATTTCGGTACTGATGTTGTTGTCCCTTTTTGCCGCAGAGCCGAGGTAAACGAAGTCCGTGACTACCTCGAAGTTTCTGCTGCCTAGAGTTATGCTCTGTCCGAGACTTCGATGTTGTGTGTCCTTCCTTAATGACAGCATGTACTTCGTTTTGCCCTCATTTACCACTAGACCGATTTTAGCCGCTTCCGCTTCAATGCCAGCAAACGCCTCATTGACGGCTCGCTGTGTTCGTCCAATCACGTCAATGTCATCAGCGTAAGCTAGCAATTGAACTGATTTCTGGAAGATCGTGCCTCTGGTGTTGGCTTGTGAGTTACACACGATCTTCTTGAGGATTATGTTAATGAAGGCATATGACAGTGCGTCGACTTGTCTATAACCTTTTCTGACATTGAGGGTCTCGGTGAGTTCATTACCGACCTTGATGGAGCAGCGATAGTTCTCCATCGCACAAACCGAACATAAAAAAAAAAAACAAACAGCTTCACTAACTCATTGAGTTTTACTTCATATTTATGAATTTTTGCACTTGGTGGTATTATTTTGCACAATCTGAAATTCGGTGTCATTTCGTACAACAGTCCAGAATGCACTTTTTTCATATCTTCTTTATGGGTTTTATTACTGATGGAATGTTGTTCAGTACATATTATTTGTTTTCATGACGGTAGAAAAAAATGATTAGCAAAACAGTGACTAAGTCGAACATGGTGTTATTACTTATCCGAATAGTTCTGAGGATGGGTTTCACATTGTGGGCGGGAAAGTCAAAAGTAACAGGTAGGAAATGAGCGTTTTTTTGAAAATAAAGCATTAATTATTAATGGGAAAGTAAAAACATTTTATTCAGAGTATTGTCCATTGTTTTCTACATATTTTTACCACCTTTCTGGCAATTTTTGAATACCACGCCAATAAAATTGTTCGTCTTTTAAAGCAAACCAATCAGACACCCAATTTTCGACCTCCTCGTAGGTGCCAAAGTGCTGCTTAGCCAATGCGTGTCCCATCGATAAAATCAAATGGAAGACGGAAGGAGCCAAGTCTGGTGAATACGGCGGATGGGGTAGCTGCTCCCAGCCAAGTGTTTTGATTGTATCCTGAACCGGTTTTGCTTTGTGTGCGGGTGCATTGTCATGGAGCCGTGTCTTTTGGCCTTTCGGTCTTTTGAACTATTCTGGTCATTTCTCGATCAATGCATGGTTCAAATTGATCATTTGCTATCAGTAGCGATCAGTATTTACGGTTTCACCGGGTTTTAGGAGCTCGTGGTACAGCACACCTTTCTGGTCCCACCAAACACACAGCATTGTCTTCTTGTCGAATCGATCTGGTTTTGCAGTCGATGTTGATGGTTGTCCCAGATTAACCCATGATTTTTTTCATTTAGGATTCTTAAAATAAATCCATTTCTGATTGCCAGTAACAAAAATGTTACTGTCTTTGAAGTAAAATTTCACAATTGTTTTTTCGATTTTCCATCTGTTTATCATTCAGTTCATGTGGCACCTATTTTTCACACTTTTGGATCTTTCCCATAGCTTCTAAACGGTCAGAATTTGTTTGTTGTGCAACATTTAACATTGCTGCCATCTGCTTTTGACTCAAAGTGTCATATCCATCCAATATCGTTTGGAATTCGACGTCTTCAAACTTTTTTGGTGGTCTCCCACGCTCTTCATTTCTCACATCAAAATCATTGTTTCTGAACCGTTAAAACCATCTTTTGCATGTTGCTTCTGATAGAGCATGATCACCATATACCTTGACAAGCATTCGATGCGGGTCTGCAGCACTTTTCTTCAAAAATTTATGTTCTCCGCAAATCATCACTTTCTGGTACAAAATTCGACATTTTTAACACGATGAAAAAATATGATGTTGTCTGTTCAATGACATGATGTATACTAAATATTTTTCACAGATGTCATAGCATACAAACAAAAAAAAAAAAAAAAATAAGGGCTCGTTCACAACAAATGTTCCCTATCGAAACATTTATATCTTGACGCTCACTTCATATTGGTATATCTGGTAACTGCTGCTGCTGCTGATCATTGATCATCTCCTTTTTTTAACATGCTGGACAATTGACTTTTAATTTTTATTCTTATCTCCATTTCTCTCGTTATTGGTAACGATAAATTTTTACACGTACAACGCCATGACCGTGAGCTATTTGATGTGCATCTTGAAACACAGTTTCCTGCCACACACATTAGCTTGCCTTTTACGATTGTTCACACGAAAATTCGAGGTCGGTAGTTTTGTCTGTATGGATACTGGTCTTTTAAACTGTCCATTAGTGTACACTTATCAAATAAAACTGTTAGATCTCCTGTATTCTGACAGAATTCTTAAAAGAAATTTTTTGTCATGTGTCCTGCAGTTATACATAAGGCAAGAAGTAGGCACAAAGCACTCTCTCATGATGACAGAAACGAACACATCACCTTGACAGTAGCACTGCGAACCATTTCCCACAAAAAGTCCTTCATGACTTTCTATCATTTGGCAATTGATTTCCATCAGAATATGACCTCTCCATTCACAGGAATTAAGCTAATTGCAATTTCGGCTCCATGAAACCCTTTGTCAAAATGTCAAATCAGCCAATGATTTCACATTAGCGTTGATTCCCTTTTTCATTCAGAACGTAATTTATGGCACGTTTTAGAGTCGAATCGGAGACTGATTCAATGGAACGTAGGTTCTTCAGCCGAGTCTGTGCTCTAAATCATAAACCAAATGTCATAAGCCAGTCTCACCACGTAAACATTACAAATGCATGTGTGTCGGCTGTCAGTCGAAGTGGCAGCAAATCTCGGTGTGGATATGACAAGGCCTACACGTCACTGCCATTAGCCTGATTCCCTCAATCGATTCCTTCCGTCACACCTGGCTTCAAGGAACTACAATAACTTGGTAGTAAACAAACTTCCAAATAGACATTTCGTCCTTCTCCCGATACCGAGAAAAAACATCTAAACCGCAATTCGGAGTGAGATAGAAGGAAATTTATTCACAATCCATCACCAGACCTCGCATTGACAGCCCAATGGCTCCAAAACGGGCGACGGTGACGGTGGCGGGTGGGGGCTACAGTTAGTCGCCTGGCGAGCAGCTGCCGCCTCCCACGTCCCCGGCCTCAGCACGCATACATTGTTGAACACAAAATTACATTTGCTTTGATCATGTAATTTAGCCATCAGTCGCATATACAATATTTGAACGAGATACTGAGGTGGAATGACGGATGGACGGTCTTTGTACTCACGCGACTAAGCCCGGGGTCGATAACCGGGTGATATACGATGGGGTTAGTGCTTACGCCTCATTCACCCTTTCGGGCTTGTTTTTCTATTATTTTGCGTTAGAACCACGTGTCCCTGGTTCTTCTTCTCGGCGGCGATGGAATGGAGGTGTTGTAATGGGGAGTGGCAGTCTGATTTGACTATCACCCTTAAACAACACCAATCCTCCCCCGCACCTTGTTGCCCATCGAAGGGGTTGAATGCGGACTAGGAGCTTTGCATTTGTCTGATGAGCTTGTATCTAGTTTAAAAGCAAATCACTGCGATGTAAGGGTGAAGATGGGTCGAGCAAAAGTGCTGCGCACAGAAAATAGGGGATGAACTTGTTGTAAGCCAGAAATCGATTTGTTATTTTTTGTCTATGCCAGCAGTCGGAGCTTGATTGGGGTTTTTACATATTCATCCATTTTCTGTTGCCCGATGATGATTGGCCGTGTATTGCGGGTAATGCGACAGAAAGGTAAGCGCTGGCGTAATTTTGCGAGAGAATCGAAAAATGCTTTGTGCTACACTAATCCGCTTAGGTAATGTAAATTTGAGGAAGACGATGTGCAGACCTGGACAGGTAGACAAACGAATTGAGAGTCGTTTGATTGAAATATGATATGTGACTGAAGTTCACAGAGGTGCTTAAGTGAAGAACGACTGCTTTGGTCATAGACAAGGGAGTGATTTAGAATTAACACTGTCGTTTCCCTTGTTTGGCTTCCTTGCTTTAATTTTTTTTTTTAGAAAGAATTTGAATGGGAAGTCTGCATTTTTTTCTGATTTTTGAATGCTCTGTGTACTTTGGCATCATAAGGAATGAAAGCACTGAAGAAAAATAAGTTTAAGATAAGTTTAAAAGAGACCAGAAGTCAGCATCTTTACAAATTACCTTCGTTTCCCTTAAGAACAGGGTTCCGAAGTGCAGAACAGGACCTGTACTTTGCCCACTCCAAAGGTGTCGAAAAGCTTTGGAAAAGCAATAACACATTATATTTAATGACGCCCTTTAAATTTTTGTGGTTGAAGTGGTAGAATGAATAAGTGCGAAAGGAAAGATCGGTCAAGGAACCTAGGTGCTTTGTCAGTCCATGAGATGACACACCATAAAATGAATGCGAGTCAAAGACATTTTATTTATCTTCATCTTTGTTTCAAATATGGACAAATAGTTTTCTTTCAAATTTCTTCGTACGGGTTGGCTCTTGTTTGACTATGATTCCAGCTAATATTTGTGCACTTTTCTCATTTTGTCAAGTTGGCTTCTTCGAAAAGAGGTTTTGAATATGGGAAGGGATTGGTTTCCTTCTGTCACCTTTGTAGCACTGGCTGTTGTAGTTTAAACGGCCTTGGTTTTATTGATCTAGTAGTTTTTACAATCTGACGTCCTTCGAAATAGTAATTTCCAGCTCGGAAGAGTGTAGTTATTTAAAAACAACTAAAAGTGTTTATATTTTCAAAGGTCAACTTTAGGATTTTATTCTGGTGACAGAGTGCGTGTGCCAATATCAGTATTTCACACAATAGTCACAACTGATCTTTTCTTTACTCGAATGAATTCCAAGTGTGGTCAAACATGTCCAGCCACAAACATATTTCGTTTTTCAATATAGATTCCACATGGTAGCGTATTTTACGATTCGCGGGCTACTTGTCCAGATGTATGATCATTACAATTAGCACTGGATATGGGCAGCATATTCTTGTCACCGTCGATTGTCACCTTGTATATCGCAGTTATTTGTATACAACGATGCCAGCACGGAAATAAAAAAAATCTGAACTATGGACATCTGAACATACTGAGTTAGAATTAATTCATAAGAGGGTAAAATAAATCAATATCTGCGTCGTTCGCCCGGTTCACAAGAAAGGAGACCCCTTTGACTGCGCCAACTACCGAGGGATTAGTCTCCTGAACATCGCATACAAGACCCTCTCTGCCGTATTGTGTGAGCGTCTGAAACCGTTTGTCCATGACCTGATAGGTCCCTATCAGACCAAGTCCACAATAAACCAGCTCTTCACATTACGGCAGATCCTAGAAAAGACCAAAGAAATGCAAATTGACACTCACCAGCTATTCGTCGATTTCAAGGCCGCATATGACAGTGTGCATAGTGACGAGTTCTACAGTGCCATGTCTAGTTTTGGCATTCCTACCAAAATCGTCAGATTGTGAAGGATGACGATGGAGAACTCTCGCTGCTCCGTCAAGGTCGGTACCGAACTCACCGAGACCTTCAATGTCAAAAAAGGTTTTAGACAAGGCGACGCACTGTTATGTGACATCTTTAACATCACCCTCGAGAAGATCGTGCGGAACTCACAAGTCAACACCAAAGGCACGATCTTCCAGAAGTCAGTTCAATTGCTAGCTTACGCTGATGACATTGACTTGATTGAACGAACACAGCGAACCGTCAATGAGGCCTTTGCTGGCATTGAAGCGGAAGCGGCTGAAATGGGTCTGGCGGTAAATGAGGGCAAAACGAAGTACATGCTGTCATCAAGGAAGGACACACAACATCAACGTCTCGAACGGAGCGTCACACCAGGCAGCAGAAACTTCGAGGTAGTCAAGGACTTCGTCTACCTCGGTTTCGCAGTACACAAGGACAACAACATCAGTACCGAAATCAAACGCAGAATCACTCTTGCCAATCGCTGTTTCTTTGAGTTCAAGAGGCTATTGAATAAAAAAATCCAATTCTCGAAGGACCAAGCTCGCTTTATATAACAGCTTGAGTATCCTCGTCCTACTTTATGGCGCGGAATCTTGGACGTTAGCATAGGCGCATGATGATGACGCCCTTAGTCTCTTCGAGAGAAAAGTTTTGCGTACGATTTTTGGTCCTGTTTGCGTTGATGGCATCTGGAGGAGAAGATTTAATGACGAACTCTATGGGATGTACAGCAACATGCGCCTGGTCAAGCGTCTACGGATACAACGCTTAAGATGACTAGGCCATGTAGAGAGTATGGACACCTGCTCCGGCCCGAAAAGTCTTTGAATCCGTGCCAATGGGACAACGCAACAGACGACGGCCTAGACTAAAGTTTCGCACACAAATGGAGGAGGACCTCAACCAACTTGGAGTGTGCAATTAGAGACAACTGGCGACAGATCGCGCTGGCTGGAGAGGAATGTTGGTTGAGACCCAGGTCCACCCCGGGCTGTAGTGCCACAAGAAGAAGGAGAAGAGGGTAAAATCAAATGCCTTAATTTTTCGATATTTTGTAACTTTTCTATCACAGTTTTCTGACTCGAACTTCAGACTTTTGGAATTATTGAAAACTACAGCAGACTCTGTCATTTGATATCCTTAACAGAACGGAGACTGCTTTCGCCGATGTGATTGTCTTGCTGCAGTATCCATCTAAGTGGCATATTCCACTCTGCGTAAGGTAGTATGGTTTGTATCATTATGCATTATGACATAAACTTCGGCGGTCATCATCGGTTTTATTCAGAAATGGGACCAGTACTATAACAGGGAAAGCATCCCCACACGCTAATGTTTGCTCCGCCGTGTTTTACAGTCTTGATAGTCCGGTTAAAACTCTTGTTTTTTCTCCTGCGAGCAACTGTCCTGGTTTTAAGAGCACCGAATAAAACTATTTTCCATTCGTCTGTCCATAATATATAAGGGCAAATATCTCCCTTCCGCTTGTTTGCTGCTCATTCAATGCTTCATAGAAAGCGTTACAGTAATCGCATTTAGATCACATTTGCACCGTTTTGTTCGATAATCTGTTTCCATCTAGACGGCAACTTCATAATACCCCCCTCGTAGACGCCCCCCTCCTTATTTGCGAAGAACTCGGACAGCTTTTCACAAACCTCCTTTGAGTTCAACTACACAACACCAAGGGCGTTCGCCATGGGCAGAAACAAGTGACAATCACATATGATAGATGCGATAAAGCTTCCCATCCCAGCTCCCGTAGCTTTTGACGAGTCATCAATGAAGTGTGTGGTCTGGCATTGTCCTGGTGGAACACCACACCCTTCCTGTGTAGCGAATTCGGGACGCTTCTGGTCGATCGCCTGCTTCAAGCAGTCCAGTTTTTCGCAGTAGATGGTAGAATTAAGCCATATGGGAGCAGCTCATAGATTCCCTTCCAATCCTACCAAACACACAGTAAAACCCTCCTGGCCGTCAATTCCGGCTTGGCCAATGGCCTTCAAGCACGACTATATTCGTTTGATATTGTCGCATGCATTTTTCATCACCAGTCACCATCCGCTTCAAAAATGGGTCAAGTTCGTTCCGTTTCAGCAGCATATCGCAAGCGTTGATTTGGACCAGAAGGTTTTTCAATATCAAGTTTTTTTGTATCCAGGCTTCTGCAGATGGTTTAAAATGGTTCGGTGACTAACTCGTCACGAGATGCCACATGCCGGTCTAACTCGATGATTTCCATGATTTGATCGGTATTCGTCGTCACAGGTCTTCCGCCGGCTGGCTTATCCATAATGTCGTTTTCTCCGGCTCTGAATATTTTAAACCATGCTTCCGCGGTTCAGAGTGATAGAGTATAATCCCCCAAAACACCATTAGTCTCACGGAATGATCCTCTAGCGGATTTGTCTTTAACCACGGAAAACTTCAAAATAGCGCGAATTTCGGCGTTAGTGAATTCCATGCTTAGATGTCTATAATTGTTGAACGTAATTTTCAAACAAATCATGCATAGCGTCGTTTTGTAGGTTATGTCAAGATCTTTTATATGATGTACGGTATGATACCGGCTCTGCAGTGCTTTGTACATAGCCGGAAAATTCAAAAAACAAAAAGGCGGAAGGGATACTTGACAACCTTATAGTTTGGAAGCTTTGTTTAGACGTCAGACCACTTGTGTTAGAATGTCAAAACTAATGCACTTCACCTTCGCTAAGCACATTGGCAGGCTTCTGCTTAGTGATTCCACCCTTTTCGATGTCTGTTAAAAAGGTGAAAACACTACAGAGGACTTTCCTGGCATTGTCCCGCCTTTTCTCGAATCAGGTCGCTGATGTGGTGGGAAAGCTTTACCACAGAGGCGCCTTCAGGTTTTCTTTTCGAAAGGCAAGGAAAATAAATTAAATGAATGTTATTACCTGGAAGTATCAGTCTTTGATTCTGACCGCTCCAGTGCAGTGATACCAGCCTCCAAAAAATAAAACAGACTCTGAGAAAGCAGAACAAACAACAAACAGACTGTTGACGAAAACGTTTCTGGGTAAAAGAATATTGTCAGCTTTTAGTTCCGTACGTTTAAAAGCAATGTCCTCAATGAAAATTGACTTATTAAGCAGGCGAAGCTATCATTTGAACGTTACTGTAAAATTGCACATACATGCATTACAATCAAAATGGAGAGTGAGCTTGTAGTGTGGAAAATTTGTCTCCTGCGCTGTGGTTACATTCTTTACAAAGCAAGGATGAGTTTAAAGCAGAATTGTTGTTGAATTACTGAATTATTATACTTTAAGGCTTCGGCACCATCGTTACAAATCCCGAATAAGTGACTGAATAAGCTTATTAAGATTCAGGGAGTGCATGGAAGAAAATCCCAGTGTATGACGGTTCTCTGCTCTGCTCTGAGTTCTCCCACCAGCGATTCGCGCGTTGAAATGGGTTTTTCGAAGGTCAGGTAGGTATTGAAGATCAGTTGTAATTGAGGACGAAATTTGCTTTCACAATTATGATCATGAAAGCTGTTCGGTTGATGATGCTTTCGCACAGGAAGAAGCTCCCAAGAAGCCACTGTGCACGGTTCAGCTGCTGTTTCGTATATATTTCTGTTAAATTTTTCCACACACGTTGCAAAACGACACGAGTTCTAATGTGATGAGAGTATATAATAGCAAACTAAGTGCTATGTGGCTAAAACCAACTTTTGCAGCAACCGGTGTCTTTTGTTTTATTTATCAAAAACTTTCATCTGCTTCACATCTGTGTTCTATAACATCAGGGAAACAGTCACTTTTTCAAGCTAACACTCCTTGGACACTCCAAGCTGTCGATGTCTTCAGCTGATTCTAGGAGTAGCCTGAGTGTATGTTTATTATATTTATTTCCACGAGCTTTCCCCATGCTTTCAACAGCCCCCCTCTCCACCTCTCTCGGAACTGCTTACAGTGCAATGGTTGGTGACTTTTGCTGTATGTTTAACTATGTTTTTTTCTGCGTCGGATTTGCAGGAATTGTATGTGTAACATAAGAGCCCGAGAACGCAATTTTGTACACCTCGAAACAGGGTTGAAAATCTGCTTTATAGGGCCAACTCGCAGGTTTCACTCTGATTTAAACCTGTTCGCATACATTCCATTTTTCAAAAAATTTTTTTCCGAACTGCACATGCTGGGCAAAAACGTTGCAAATCGAATATAATTACTTCTCACCTCGCCATCCATAACGCCACTCAACTGGTCATTTCGAAATTAGTGTTATCTACGGACTTAAATTGTTTTGATTACAATTATCGCATATCCACTGTATCTCTTGCTGCCGGACTGCCCCGCGAGTCGCTGATGGCTATCAGACGCCACATCCAATAAATTCCAGCAATCATATATTTCGCCACTTAAAAGTAAAATGTGTGTGCCAGATAAAATTCCAACTCTAATTACAGCCCGTTAAATGCTTGCCCTAGATTCGGACCTCGCTACGTCTGCATACGGTTTTATGAAATTCAAACGATTAAAGCCAACCCGCACGCCGGTGTGGTGGCGCGGACTGAAATAAGTTAATTAGCCGCTTTATCATTGCATTTGTGGAGTTACCAATGCGCCCCAAAGAAAACCGCAAATTAAAAAACAAAAGTTCGCACCGAAAAAATGTTATTGCATCCTGTTTTGTAATCTCGGTTTATGAATGCAAACGCGTATAATGAGGGAGAAACGGGTGATTTTAATGAATTTTTATTGGGAGCCATTGCCACCGGCTAGTAGCCTATTTTAATTGCATAGTTGCAGCGTCCTCTATGCGACGCAATCCCAATCGGCTGGTTGGATGGGAGGTGGCGGATGCTTTCATAACAGGTGTCAATGGGCAATCGGTCAACGGTCAACGGTTAACGGTCAATTGTCCCGGTAGCCAGTGCAAACAAAGGTGTTCACCGCGAACGGGCGCCGCAGCTGGCCCCCTCTGACGGCCATCAATTGAATGTGCTTTGTTTCCGCGGAGAAGAATTGCCCGTCTGCGTGGCGCAAATGAATTTATGGGGCATTTAAGTAATTTAATGGCAGTCTAATGCCGCTGGTCGGCCGGGGCAAACAAATGATTATTATCTGGGTCCTTGCAGGATCTGCTAGTCCTCGCTATTTTGATGGCTACGTGCCCGGGATTATCCACGTACGGGCTGTCGTCGTCGTCCGGTAAACACTCACGCACGAACCGAATCAGCGCCCTGTCGCCGCGCATGAGGACAAGCGGCTGTGCACGTCGTGCATGGCAGATGCGGTGGACAATGGGTATTTCAACGAACCGGACTCCACCTAAGGGACCGGATTGCTGGAGTTTATTAAACGCTTGTTGACAGCGTCACAAAACCCCGAGTGAGTTGTTCTGTTGTCTGACTAAATGAAAGTGTCCGAGCTACACAACGCAGATGAAGCGATGACAAAGAACAATGGAGGCGGGGCTAAAGCGCTTCCTTTTTTATTAAACCTGGACATGCGGACTGACAGTCCCCATGGTACGCGATGTTGATTTGAAACAATGAATTTCATTGGAACAGTAACGAAACAAACTTGGACATAGGTCCGGCAGATGCTGTGTTCCAGGGAAGGGATTTGGCCTGTTTTTGATTTCTTTTTTGTGCGGATGAAATAATTCAAGAGCTTGAAGGACCAATCGTTGGAAATGGATATCGGTTGGAACTGAACGTTTGCATTGACTGGTGAGCTCGTTGCTAAGGAGGTTGTGTTTTCCAGGAAATATTTTTTGTTAAGGATTGCAAAATTTTTCTGCTGCCTCTTGACAATTTCGAGGAATTTACGTAAATGGAGTTGTAGCCCGTCTCTTAAAAGGGCGAACCATCATCACCCACCTCCTACCGACCCATAGTATTTACGTCCCTACTTTGAAAGGTCATGGGAACGCTGATAAATAGTTATTAGTTTATGAATGTCTTATCCGTGTTAGCTTATGAAATGTCTTGAAAGCCGGAAGATTCTTACTGACCGGCAATTCGGCTTCTGCAGAAACAGGTTCACTGGTGATTTGATAATTTAGATCAACGAAAAATGGAACCAATCTTTGTACAATGTAAGAGAAAGCAAGATCGTGGCACTTGATATTTCAAAAGCATTTGACAGAGTCTGGCATCAGGCGTTCTTGTCGAAAATGCGTCCCTTTGGAGTCGATGAAGCTCTTCTTCAATGGATTAGGAATTACCTTTCGAGTCATTCAAACAAGTTGTACTGGATGTGTTCAAGTCCGATATTCACCATTTTAATGCTGGTGTTCCCCAGGGCTCCGTTTTGTCTGCGACACTCTTTCCAATTTTTATAAACGATCTCCTGTATGTCACTCCTAATGGAATTGACTCCTATGCTGATGACACTTCCATCAGCTTTTCATATTCCTTCCTCGGCTCGCGTACCTCCTCTCCGACCATTGACTTAGAACGGCAGCATATGTTAGGCTCATTAAATTCCGATCTTGACAGCATAATTATTAATAATAATTGTTAGCGCTACAGTCCAAAAAAAAAAAAACTGAACGTCTTTCCATCCTCGGTACCTGTATCAATTCAACACTAAGTTGTCGATGTTAGAAATATTGCACCACTTCTGTCCGGGCAACAATTTATAAGGCGTACATCCGCCCAAATCTTGAGTATAACGCTCCTATCAGGTCGGTGCTCCTAAGACCTCTCTGAGAGTTCACCCTTAACCCTCTCTTCACACGTACAGTAAAGTTTAGGGACTGGTTTTTCAGTCGCACTACACGGATATGGAATGCTTTTCCCAACCCCGCACTTAAAACCAATGTGCATCGATACCTCCTTTCTTTGTCTGCCTCTATACGTTCGTCCCGTGCTGTGACTTAATTCCAGTCATTTAAATTTATAAACAATCCCATTAGTGCGCGCCAATAATAAAAAGAAAAACAAAAGTGGGTCAGCTTTACACACAATCAGTGATTTTGGGCGCGCTGCGGATTATGTTTTCACATGTCATAGAATTGTGATAAAAAATAAGTTATCGCTTAAGCCACGACACAGTAAGCATTAGTTTGTCCGCCCATTTGGAATGAAGTTTTGGGCAAGTTAGAGATTTTAATTAAAATATATCAAAAGTCTAAGGAAACGTCATGGGAAGTGAGAAATATTATCACACAGAGAATCAATCAATTGAAATCGATACTTAACTTTAGATACTTTATTAAAATTCATAGTTACAATTTTATAAAATATTTCGGAACAGACGCAGCTTGTACAGAGATTTGATACATAATTAATATCTTACAACTGAAAAATTATATTTTACGATCTGGAAACAACATTTTGTAAAAAAACATTTTTTTTAACTATTTTGAAGGAAAAGCTATGATCCAAAAACCTTCAATAAATATGTTTTATATTCAAAATTGTGTTAAATTTCGGAATGAATACAATTTCAAACATAAATAAACCAATAAATAAATCAACAATTAATATTATAAACATATGTAAGAATATATATATATATATATATATATATATATATAATATGTAAAAATGATTATATATAAATAAATTTATAAACAATTTGAGTACAAAATTAAGAAATAAATAAATAAATAAATAAATAAATAAATAAATAAATAAATAAATAAATAAATAAATAAATAAATAAATAAATAAATAAATAAATAAATAAATAAATAAATAAATAAATAAATAAATAAATAAATAAATAAATAAATAAATGAATAAATAAATAAATAAATAAATAAATAAATAAATAGATAAATAAATAAATAAATAAATAAATAAATAAATAAATAAATAAATAAAAAAAAAAAAAAATAAATGAATAAATAAATAAATAAATAAATAAATAAATAAATAAATAAATAAATAAATAAATAAATAAATAAATAAATAAATAAATAAATAAATAAATAAATAAATAAATAAATAAATAAATAAATAAATAAATAAATAAATAAATAAATAAATAAATAAATAAATAAATAAATAAATAAATAAATAAATAAATAAATAAATAAATAAATAAATAAATAAATGAATAAATAAATAAATAAATAAATAAATAGATAAATAAATAAATAAATAAATAAATAAATAAATAAATAAATAAATAAAAAAAAATAAATAAATAAAAGAATAAATAAATAAATAAATAAATAAATAAATAAATAAATAAATAAATAAATAAATAAATAAATAAATGTAAAGACATAAATAAAAAGCACAGAATATAATAAATATTAGTGAAATAAATAAATATATACAAACAATTTAAGTGAAAACATAAATAAAAAAATAATAAGTAAATGCGAAAACAACATTTTCATATACTCGGCAGATCTTTAATTAATATGTTTTTGGAATTTAAACATTTTAAAGTAAATCTTTCGTTGAGGATTTAAATTTTCCTTGCAACTTGAAGCACTCCAGTTTGCTCATGTAAAATTTGTGTAGAAAAGAGGCAAGGCAAATTGGTCATCATTTTTATGGTCTTGTTTTGAGGAACTTGTAACTTTTCGATGTGTGATTTCGCACAAGTCCCCCATGCTGGACAAGCAAAAGTTATCATAGCTTGAAATATGATTTTAAATATTTTAATCTTATTTGTGTTGTTCAAGAATGATTTCCTACATATAAGGGGGTATAACAGTTTAGTAGCAATGCTTCCTTTATTTAGAACGTTAGCAATATGATCCCTAAAGGTTAATGTCTTGTCTAAATATACACATAGATATTTGACACATAGATATAAATATACACATAGATATAATTACCATCTATATTCAGCTGAACAGGTGGAAAAAACAAGTTTTGCTTTTCTTGGTGAAAAAAATTGCCTGACTTTTGTTAGCGTTAGGTTTAATTTTCCATGTTTTGAAAAACCAAATGAAATCGACAAAAGTTGTAAATCGTTTCCATGCAATATGCGGCTGCACCTCGATCGGATCGACGACCTATTATGACTGACAGAGAATATCGTGCAATTCTGAAAAATGTGAAGCAAGATCCAAAAACAGTGCTTAACAACACACACTGAAATGCACAATGGACAAGCAATTGAAATGTGTGAAAACTCTGTATGATGTGTGATGCACGATTCCAAGTCGGCAAAAACTGTAGGTTCCTTCTACTCGTGAGAGAACAGTATAGCGCACAACACGAGTAGTTGATGAGCAAGCTAGGCCCTAGTCCCCCTGTGGACTGTCGCGCCAACAATTACGAGTGTAATTACTCTTGGACACCGACAAGGTACTATATGAGATAAGAATTTATTCACTCTGAGTATGAGTCAATACTCTTTGGAGCTTGTGGACCCTGTAAATATTGTGTAACTTTTTCTATGTTGAAACTTCTGATTATGTAACTTCGTTTTCTTCTTTTTTTCTGATTGTATACGCGACATGACTAACACGACTCTAGTTAAAAAAAATAGGCGAATCTTCGTTTTTCTTAAAAAAATGTAATCTATTATCTCAAATAATATTAAATAAAAAAAATAATGGAAATCGATGAATAAGGTTAGAAACCCTCTTAGATATAATATATTTGTGCCATCATCTTTCAAATCATCGAAGCAGTTCTGATAAAAAACGTTTAGTATTCCCTTGAGCTCTCTTCTCGATTCGATTTGCATCTTCTCAATCGTTGCAAATCGACGTTCTTTCACGGATTTTTCGATGTCATAAATATACACGTCGTGGTCGCCGTAGTGTAGTGACTAGAGTGCAACGAAGGGTCTAGGTTCGATTCTCAGCTCAACATCAATTTTTCGAATTTTTCACGCCACCACCTCTTTCGAGCTGCGGACAACACTCAAAGAGTAATAACTGTCTAAGAAAGCTTCTCAAATTTCGCCGATCGGAGTCGGCAAAAAATTGTAAGTCGTGACAGAACAGTAGCGCGCACAACACGGGTAGTTGATGAGCAAGCTAGGCCCTGGTTCTCCTTCAGACTGTAGCGCCAACAATTAGTATTATTAACCATATACACGTAATTCGTCACCAGTTGTGACCATATTAGGCAAATCTGAATAACGCTTGACGTCAGTCAACAATCTTTAACCGACGCTCATGCGACATTTTTTGTGAAAATTCAGCAGTTTGCTGCTACACTTTTCATGCTTCAGATTTCCGAAATAGAGGATTGGCATGAGCTGACCTACAACAGACAGCTTCGGCAACTTCTCTAGTAATTATTCCACGATTCTCCATAACAAATGTTTTCTTATTCTTTACATTCTTATCGGTTGTGGAAATGCTGGGGCAAGAGTAGTCATTCACCACTTGTACACATTATTTTTGGCTCAGAGTACCCGCATCGACCACCGTATGCAACTGTCAAGATTTTCAGTGCTTTGAGCACTTTATTCAATTTTCACACAGAGTTGCATGCAAATTCCTTGATACATTTTTTTGTGACAGCAGAAAATCGCCGAACACGCAAAACACGTTTGACATTTATGCCACCCTCGAACAAAATACATATGTGAGCCATATGAATAAAAAAAATTGGAAAGCAAAATATGAAAAATTTACTGAAAAATATATTACACCGGTCGTGAAACATGGGGGAGGTTCAGTGATGGTGTGGGGGTGTGTAGCATCATTGATAGTACAATGAGGATGGAAGATTATCTTAATATTCTCAGGACCAACTTGCAACCGAGCGTAGACAAATTAGGTTCTCAATGGGGTTTAGGTCAGGGGATTGTGCTGGCCATTCCTTAACGGTTTTTTTTTTTTTTTTATCAAACAAAGATTTTGCCAGTCAGTTTTTGGGTCAATATCTTGTTGACATACCTAAGCTAGTGGAATTTCCTCCTCGGAACATGGGAGCATAATCTCTTCTAAAGTTTAACGTACTCAGCACCTTCCATTATAACCTTGATATATATATGTCCAACCCCATTATATGAGAAACAGGCCCGAATTATTGGTTTTGCTCCGCCGTGTTTTACAGTTTTAACGGTATAACTGGGATTATTTTCTTCATTCTAATAAGAAGAAATAAAAATAAGACTATTTTGCTTTCATCGCTCCGCAGGATATTCCTCCATTTCTTCCAAGGCCAATGTTTGTGAAACTTTGCGAATGCCATTCTTTTTGTCCATACTTTTTTGTCAAAAGCGGTACTTTTCGCTGGCTTCCAGCCTGTAGTTAAGCGTCTGGAAGACATCTTCTAACCGTCAAAGCACTCACCTTATCTGTCTGTCTGGAGCTTTTTGAGGGGTTCTCCTTTGCCATGTTGATAATTTTTCGGACAGTTCTCTTAGCCGTCACTCTTTTTGGGCCGCGTGTTTCCGGCCTAGCTTTCCAGTTTAGCGCATTGCTAAACCATTTTCACTGAACATCTTATGATTTCCTGGATTGAACCATATGTTTTCCCCTTCGAACGCAATTTGTTGATCAAATTCCGAGTATCTTCGGTACAATTTTTTGATCGACCCATATTTCTAACTTTAAAGTATGTTAATAAAAGAGAACATACACAAAAACATTCACTTACCAAAGAAGAATATTCAAATATTTTTTAAACTCTAAACAACAATTTCTGAGACACTTTATTTTAAAACCTATTTTTTTGAACAGGTTTCAATCAACAGACTTCAATGAATGACTGAAAAAAGGATAAATTAAGACTTTATTTTTGATTTTTTATCTCTAGTATGGTATCTTAGTTACCGGAAAATGCAATAAAACCGATTATACATTTGGAAAAAGGAGAAATATGGTGCTACTTACCTCTGTGGCAATAAGTTAAAAGAGCTTAAGTCGATTTTCATCATTTTTCCGTTTGATCAAATTAAGTTTTGTGATCTAGTTTTTTAAAACATTTTCGGTGTTGATGGACTTTGAAACCATTGGTGCTAGACAAACGACTTTTTTTTCAGAACACATGCTTGTAATATCCTTAAATTGTATTTTGTGTTTTTGTTGGAAAATAGACACAGAACGAATAAATAAAGCTTAGGTCGAAGTTATTTGTTTAAATCTCCCTGAAGCAGTGTCTTTTTTATGCCAGTCGAAACAAACTACTTGTTCTCAACAATTTTAATGATAAAGTAAAGTTCACAGTGGAATATGAGAAGCTGAACGCATTAGCGTTTCTTGACATTAAAGTTAATCTGGAACAGGACCATCTTTGTTTCGACTGGCATAAAACAGACTAGTCAACTATGGTTCCAACCAAGCCAAGCACATTATAATCAACACAGCTTCTAATTTGGTTAAAAAAGTGTTCAAGCTAAGTGACAGTAAGTTCCATAAAAAAAACGAAAAAATTGTTATATATATGGACAATGGTTACCCGACGCAAATTATTAGGAACTTAATAACTCAATACAACCACAACATACACTCCGAGACACAGACAATCAACACACTAGTTTATATCTATAAAAAGCATGGTGTAAATCCCAACATTGTCGCTGTGACAATATAAAAATAGCGTTCAAGTCTTCGATTACACTAGCATCGGTTTTCACCAGACTCAAACCAGATACAGATAAAGGAAGCAAAACTGACGCTGTCTACAAAATCAACTGTAAGGGCAAAGAAAACACAATTTATGTTGCATAGGTACCACCAAGCAGTTTTTTTGTGAAAGACTAGCTTAATCATCAACAAGAAATCAATGAAAAAAGCATTAGCTAATCACTGCGTCCAGACAAATCATTTACACGACTTTCTTCTTCTTCTTCTTGTGGCGCAACAGCCCGGGGTGGACCTAGGACTCAAACAACATGCCTCTCCAGCCAGCACGATTTTTCGCCAGCTGTCTCCAGTTGCGCACTCCACGTTGGTTGAGATCCTTCTCTACTTGTGTGCGCCACTTTAGTCTAAGTAGTTTTATTTTGCCTTGTCCCAATGGCACGGATTCAAAGACTTTTCGGGCAGAAGCAGTGGTGTCCATACGCTTTACATGGCCTAGCCATCTTAAGCGTTGTATCCGTAGACGCTTGACCAGGCGCATGTCGCTGTACAGCCCATAGAGTTCGTCATTAAATCTTCTCCTCCAGATGCCGCCTATGCTAACGTCCAAGATTCCTTGCCATAAAGTAGGACTGGGATGATCAAGCTGTTATATAAAGTGAGCTTAGTCCTTCGAGAGAGGGCTTTATTACTCAATTGCCTCCTGAGCCCAAAGAAACAGCGATTGGCAAGAGTGATTCTACGCTCGAAATCGGTACTGATGTTATTGTCCCTGTTTACCGCGGAGCCGAGGTAGACGAAGTCCTTGACTACCTCGAAGTTTCTGCTGCCTAGTGTGAAGCTCCTTCCGAGACGTCGATGTTGTGTTTCTTCCTTGATGACAGCATATAGTTAGTTTTGCCCTCATTTACCGCAAGACCCATTTTAGCAGTTTCCGCTTCAATGCCAGCAAACCCCTCATTGACGGCTCGCTGTGTTTGTCCAATCACGTCAATGTCATCAGCGTAAGCTAGCAATTGGACTTCTGGAAGATCGTGCCTCTGGTGTTGACTTGTGAGTTACGCACGATCTTCTCGAGGATGATGTTAAAGAAGGCACATGACAGTGCGTCACCTTGTCTAGATTCTGTTTTGACATCGAAGTTCTCTCTCGGTGAGTTCGTAACCGACATTGACGGAGCAGCAAGAGTTTTCCAACGTCACCCTTCACAATCTGACGAGTTTGGTAGGAATGCCAAAACTAGACATGGCACTGTATAGCTCGTCACTATGCACACTGTCATATGCGGCCTTGAAGTCGACGAATAGGTGGTGAGTGTCGATTTGCATTTCTTGGGTTTTTACCCGACCTTGATGACGTCAAAATCCTTCAAACGGAAAAACATACTAGCAAAAGGTACACTCAGAAAACCCTAGACATAAGCAAGACCAACAACAATATGAATATGAAACACGACATACAGAACATATCTGCCGTATATTCAGCGCTTGTAACGGCTTAGACAGAATGTATTTAAAACAAAATTTAAACCTCACATCATTCTAGACTGATCTTCACACACAGAATTGCTCAATATTTTGTTTAATTGTGAATTTTGTTTTTTGTGATAATTTTAAACAACATTTAGACTCCAATATCCACATCCACTTTTAACAACAACCCAATAATGCAAGATTATTGTTAATTTGTAAAATTGCATTGTTACTATGTACGTTTGTAAAATATTTTGTTTTATTGTTTTAAGAAAAAAGATCCCCTGATGAAGGCAGCAATCCCTGCCGAAACGTTGGGATAATAACAATGGAATAACCAGGTTTCATTGAAAAACAGCAGTGACCAAATAAGCTGACGGGGGAGAGTCAGTTTCCGCTTTATAATAAAGCGTAGGTCGGCTTAAGGTATACGTTTTGCAGCCATTTAAAGTAGTAAAATAGGTTTTGTTGACTTAAGCTGTTTTATAAAATTGAGTGTGGTTCATGTTTGTTCTTTTAAACGGCGTATAACAACATAAGTTATTAAATAATTTAATTTGCTTACGTTTAAAGTAACATACATCGATATATGCTATCATTTCTGTTGATTTTCAAAAGTAATAAAGGCTTATATCAGGACTTAAGCCAGTTCAATATATTTATTTTTTGGAAGTTTAGATGAGTTCACTAGTGCTTCCCTTCCGTTTTTGTTAAGCGGCAATGTTATTGTTCCTGCATATGTCTAAATATTTATTCCAAAATATGCCGAAATGCACCATTTGTGCTCAAGAAGGACATAAGCTGTTGTGCAAATGCAATTTTTGTCCATTCAAGCATAAGCTAATTTGATATTTTTTAAATTTAACGGTTTTTTTGTCATAGAGTAACAGGAACCGCACCAAATGAAAAATAAACAAAATGGGAAATATGTGATATTAAAAACACGATTTTCGCTAATGTCGACTTAAGCTCTTTTAACTTATTGGCACAGATCTAAGTCGTATAACTTCTGCTATTTTTATGAACACATCTGTAAGTTCATACATTGAAAATAACATCACATTTTGCAGACGTACGTCATCTCAAATAAGACGTCGTACAAACAACAAATCCTTCGAAACTTGCTGGACAACCCTTGAATGCACGCATTAAAACTCATTAAAAACAAGTTTCGTTCGACGATTTGCAACCAAGCTTACGAAACCACAAAATCCCACCTTCCCCTTCTCTCATATTATCGCTAACCAGCATAATTTTAAAAAAACATAAATTCATTACACCCACTAAGTGTGCGAAGTGCAAATAATTCCCTTGATTTTCGTCGTGTAGCCGCCACCTCGAAAAGCGAGCGAAACTTTAACCAATTAATTGTTCCTATTGAAGTTTCAATGCAGCGCATGCAAGTCATCCAATCTCCGAGTTCACACACTCACTCAGACAGACACAACCGGCAGCTGCAGCAAAAATCGCGGTTGCTATCGCTTCAGGGATTCGCTCAAGAAAGGCTCGTGGGAAAAGTTTTAACAATATTCTGCCAAACCGGTGAAACTGGCGCAGTGACGGTATCAAACACAGAGCCGCCCTGTCGTCTAGTGAGTCGTTTTCTTTTCATGGCCCCCACCCTAGTTGTCATGCACCGGAATCCCGACAATCATCAACTTACAGCACCACGATGAGAGCAAACTTTTAATTTGCTAACTAATTTTCGTGAAAATTCTTCTCTTTGGGGGGAGGAAAAAAGCCACGAATTACTTCCGGGAAGACTGCGCACAGCCCTAGCGACCGGCTTAAGCGCTGAGCAGTCACAAGGACTCCTCTTTTGTTGTTTCTCAAATCTCAACGTTTTGGCGCCCCCAAGAGGCGCATAGCCTCGACACCGACACACCTACCCACCGAACAGGAGATTAGGATTACGGGGATTTTTATGAGGAGGAAGCGAGAATATAAAAGATTTGAAAAAAGTTTTTAATTTCCAGCGGGGCCTGCAGTTCGCCGAGCGAAAAGCGGACAGACAAATTATGGATCTCCACCTCCACGAGGAATATGTACGGACGCCGCGGCTACGTGTGCCTGTAATAATCTGCTGGCTTATGCTCTCCACGCAAAGGATCTAGCCGCCGCTCACTAATCGAAATGTTTCTGTGCGGCTATGCAAAAACCTTTTGGTGCCGTCCTCTGCCGGCCCAGCTCATCATCCCCTCGTACTTAATATAATTGTAAAATCAGTGGGAAAGTTTAAAGCACTTTGACTGCGCGCTCCTTCCTCGGTTGGGTTGAATACGATGGCGACGGCGGCGGCGAGGGCAACGGCAACGGCAACGTGCAAAGCAAAAGCCTGAACCCGTCCGTTCATATAAATTGGACTTGGACACACGGTCATTGTGCGCGGAGCAATGAGGCCCTTTGTCTGTGGTTTAAGCCATCTTGTTATCTCTCTTTGGCTGAAAGGGTTGTGATTATAGTGGACTTAGAATTAAATTGAATTAATTTGATGGAAATTGAATGCGGCCAGGGCTGGTACTTGAGGTTTCGAAAATGAAAATTTCGTTTCTGCACAGATGGGAATGGGACGGGATGGAGTTTTGCTGATAAGATGCCTTGTCTCGAGATGGATCCAAGTGAAAAATATGATTTTACAACGGTATCATCGGCTTATGTAGGGAACAAGAAGGTATTACGATCCGAAACGGTTTTACGTTGCCGGTAGTATTTTTCACCACAAATTCACATTATTGTGAGCGGGATAGTTGTGTAATGAGAGTAAGGATGTCCCACAAAGCGAGGAAGACATGCTGGACTTAACAATGACAGGCCTAAGAAGCTTTAACAATTTCTGGTTTAAAAATAAGCGGTCTTCGACTGAGCTGTTCGCTGAAGGAGAATTTTATAAAAATGCTGTTAAATACAGCGGGCGGTGCTGATTGTGTCTCTCCATTATTGGCTTCTGCTTTACTTTCGTTAAACTTGAACAAGAAAACATTCGCCAAGTCAAACAAATTTCAAAACCGAATCAATGTGCAATTGCTTTATTTGATTTAATAGAAAATGTGTGAGTCTAATGTTATCTTCGTGAGGCGACATCTAGCGTATTTTTCTGAGGTGTAGAAATTTAAAGTGAAATAAAGTAGTATTGAAGTACCACGCAGACATAAAACTGACATCAGTTGCAAGGCAATTGGTTGGCATTACAACGAAGGTCTAGTTTCTGGCAAACTACTTCCACTGCTAACGCACACGTAGTCTGATTCTGAGGTCAAACTTTGGAAAACATACTTCGACATTGGTAGCAACTTATCAACATCAAAGTGAAGAATGTTGTCTTTAACTTGCTGTATCCTTTGGAGCTTATAGGGATACATTAGAGACTTGATATATCCCCACAGTAAATAGTCAAGCGACTTTAAGTCATTGTATAAGAGGGTCTTCCACGAGTCTATAGCGCTGAACTGTGCAAGCAAATGTTTTTAATTGGCGAAAATTATGACACAAGCAGTACACCATCAAGATACAAATGTCTCGATAGGGAACATTTGTTGTGAACGAGCTCTTATTTTTTTCTATTTGTTTACTATGACATCTGTGAAAAATATTCAGTATACGTCCAGTCATTCAACAGACAACATCATATTTTTTTATCGTGTTAAAAATGTCGAATTTTATACCAGAAAGTGATGATTTGCGGAAAGCGTTAATTTTTGAAGAAAAGTGCTGCTGACCCGCATCTAATGCTTATCGAAACATATGGAAATCATGCTCTATCAGAAGCAACATGCAAAAGACGGTTTCAACGGTTCAGAAATAATGATTTTGATGTGAGAAATGAAGAACGTGGAAGACCACCAACAAGTTTGAAGACGGCGAATAGCAAACGATATTGGATGGAGATGACACTTTGAGTCAAAAGCAAATGGCAGCAATGTTAAATGTTGCACAACAAACAATTTCTGACCGTTTGAAAGCTATGGGAAAAATCCAAAAGTGTCGAAAATGGGTGCCACATGAATTGAATGAAAGACAGATGGAAAACCGAATAAACACTTGTGAAATGTTGCTTCAAGGACACGAAAGAAACTCGGATTTGCATCGGATTATTGCTGGCGATTAAAAATGGATCTATTTTAAGAATCCTAAATGGAAAAAATCATGGGTTAATCTGGGACAACCATCAACATCGACTGCAAAGTCAGATCGATTCGGCAAGAAGACAATGCTGTGTGTTTGGTGGGACCAGAAAGGTGTGCTGTACCACGAGCTCCTTAACCCCGGTGAAACCGTAAATACTGATCGCTACCGACAAAAAATGATCAATTTGAACCATGCATTGATCGAGAAACAACCAGAATGGGCCAGAAGACACGGCAAGGTAATCTTGCTCCATGACAATGTACCTGCACACAAAGCAAAACCGGTTCAGGATAAAATCAAAACACTTGGCTGGGAGCATCTGCCCCACCCGCCTTATTCACCAGAATTGGCTCCTTCCGACTACCGTTTGTTTTCATCGATCGGACACGCATTGACTGAGCAGCACTTTGATTCCTACGAGGAGGTCGAAAAATGGGTGTCTGATTGGTTTGCTTTAAAGACGAACAATTTTATTGGCGTGGTATTCACAAATTGCGAGGAAGGTGGTCAAAATGTGTAGAAAACAATGGCCAATACTTTGAATAAAATGTTTTTACTTTCCCATTTATAATTAGTGTTTTATTAAAAGAAGAAAAAAATCTGACAACACTCAAAATCAAAGACAACACTGCCTTAGAATTTGCTTCTCAAACATCGCTGTTCGGAGTCCCTTCCACTCGTCAATGAATAGTAGCGCAAGAACAGTAGCACAGCAAGAGTAGTTGATGAGCAAGCTAGGCCCTGGTCCCCCTGTGAACTATTGCGCCATCCAGTTATTAATATAGCATATTGAGCCTTTTTGTTGACACCAAACTTTCTGCAGTAATTGGCTGTTCAATTGATAAACGAAATCACGGCTTTGTTGCTGTCACCATTGACTGTAATGTTCTGAAAAGCATCGTTTGCGACAAAGTTCGAATCAATTATTTCACCAACTCTTAAAACACGTTTTACTCGGCTTTTGTGGATACACCAATATTTAAACAGTGATTGATGGGAAAAACACAACGAGTCGTCAATGAGAGGTTTGTTGACAGTGAAGCGAAAGCAGAATAGAGTCTGCGGTATATGAAGGCAAAATGAAGTTCATGCTGTCGCCATGGGCGGGCATACAACGTCGACATCTCATGAAGAGCGTCACTTTTGGCAGAAGGCAGCCGAGGCCTTCGGCACTGTGGTAAACGGGGACGACAACATCCGTACCGAAATCAAACGCAGAATCTCCGAATCGTGTAAACTTATTCTTAATTCTAAGGTCTGCGACCCAACGAACTGAACCTAAGCTATCCCTGCCTTCCATTTTTGATAGTCGCGGGCACGCTGCTTCCAGTTTTCAATACTAAGCGTCCACAATCACTTGGTCTCTGTACCGGATGTTCGGCTTTCCTCTTCTTCTTGAACCCGGAGGCTGGGATTCGAAGCACTCTTAGCTGAAGCTTTGCTCTCCATTCGCTGTGTTTTGCCAAGTCGGCAGAATTTTGCATTTCGAAGTATATCCACATCTACGAACAACACACAGAGTTCGCGGTAGTGTCTTTTTCTCCGTTCGCAGGATCACGTATTCGTCGCAGAATATTTATTTCAAAGGAGCCAAGAATCACTTTGCTTATCGTTCAGCACTCGGCTACAAGAAAACGGGTAAGACTAGCATCTTGTAGAACATAATCTTGGTCCATCTAATCCGCAGTTTCGACCCTAGCTGTTTTGACAAACCGAAATAACACAGGTTGTCAAGGGCCGAATCTCAACTAAGGCTAAGTTTGAAGAGTACATGTTTGGCCCGAAGTCTGGTATGCAAACTTAACTGCCTTAAAATCGTTCCTCTTCATTGTTATATTCCGACCGAAGTGTTGTTTGGCCGACCGATTCTTCGTCGAAAGCATATATTTCGTTTTATCCTCGTTCACTCTAAGACTAGCACTTTTCGCCTGCTCTTCAATAACCGTGAATGCTTCTGCAACGGCTTGCTGGGAACGGGGGATAATATCAATGTCATCAGAATATCCCAGTAACTGCACTGATTTGTAGACGATAGTGCCTTCCGTGTTTAAACTCGTCCTCCGCACTATTCTCTGCAACACAATATTGAAGAAGTCACATGACAGCGCTTGTCCCTGCCGAAATCTGGTGCAGGTTTAGAACCAAACTGCACGATCAATTGCGTCCGTGTCAGTTTCAGATCAGATCATCAGATCCCGAATTAGGCCATCGCGTTATAGAAAGTTCTTTGTGATGCTGTAGTATGCGGTTTTAAAACCTGTAAAAAGGTTGTATTCATCGATTTGAAGCTCGCTTGTCCTTGCAGGATTTGCAATAGTGTGAAAATTTGGTCTACTACATATTCTTAAGTTCATACTTTAATAAAAGCAGCACTTGAAGCCCAAAGTTGTTTCTAAAAAAATGTTCTACACGCTATTTTTAGCCACTTTTGCGTTCAGGTCTTAGAGAAGAAGATTCGTACTTTATGGGCTATTCGTCGCTCTGCTCTTGTCCACGTGCTTTCAGCAGTTTTATTATTTCAAAAATCCATTCAAATGGAGCTTTATCAAATTGGACGTTGTGTGCGATAATTACTCCCAACACAACCATGTTTTAAAAAATTAATATGAACAAAGTGCAGTACAAGCATGAGTGTATTAAAAGTATTAAAAGTATTAAACTAAAAAAAATGCTTTGCAAAATGGTCACCAGAAAAAATTGTTTCTCAATCTTAGCCTTGGCCGTCTTCAGTTCCATTGTTCCAATGGCTCTGATTCAAAGACTCTTTGGGACGGAGCAGTGGTGTCCATACGCTCTACATGGCCTAGCCATCTTAAGCGTTGAATTCGTAGACGCTTGACCAGGCGAATGTCGCTGTACAGCCCATAAGGTTCGTCGTTAAATCTTCTCCTTCAGATGCCACCAACGCAAACAGGACCAAAAATCTCACGCAAAACTTTTCTTTCGAAAAGACTAAGGGCTTTCTCACCTGCCTTTGCTAACGTCCAAGTTTCACCGCCATAAAGTAGGGGGGGGGATGATCAAGCTGTTATATGAAGCGAGCTTAGTCCTTCGAGAGAGGGCTTTTTTCCTCAATTGCTTCTTGAACCCAAAGAAACAGAGATTGGCAGGAGTGATTCTGCGTTTGATTTCGGTACTGATGTTGTTGTCCCTGTTTGCCGCAGAGCCGAGGTAAACGAAGTCATTGACTACCTCTAAGTTTCTGCTGCCTAGTGTGACGCTCTGTCTGAGACATTGACGCAGTGTGTCCTTCCTTGATGACGGCATGTACTTAGTTTTGCCCTCCTTTACCAGACCCATTTTGGCAGCTTCCGCTTCAATGCCAGCATACGTCTCTTTGACGGCTCATTTTGTTCGTCAAATCACGTCAACATTATCAGCGTACGCTAGCAATTGAACTGACTTTTGGACTTTTGGGTGGTGACGTGTTTCAGGTGTTGACTTATGAGTTACGCACGATATTCTCGAGGGTGATGTTGAAGAAGTCACATGTTAGTGCGTCGCCTTGTCTTAAACCCTTTTTTTACATTCAAGGGTGTCAGGTGGTGAGTGTCGATCTGCACTTTTTTAATCTTTTCCATGATCTGCCCCAATGTGAAGATCTGGTCGATCGCCGACTTCCCTCTGAAAATTCACTGATAGGGACCTATCAGGTTTGAACAAAAGGTTTCAGACGCTCGCACAATACCGCAGAGAGGATCTTGTGGGCGATGTTAAGAAGACTAATTCGTCAATAATTGGAGCAGTCAAAGAAGAAGAAGGAGATGGAATGGAATAAGTTGCAAACAATGATTTTTTAAAGAACTAAAGACTGGTTGGCATTACTTTGAAAGTTCAAAATTTTTGAGTTTGGAGCAAGTTCAAGTTTCGGACCGGGCAAACGACGCTGAGATTCCACTCTTCGGGCATGATTTCCTCCGACCATATCTTACAGATGAACATGCACCCACCCAACTCATCTCCAGCTGCTTTAAATAGTTCTGCGGACAATTCGTCCGCTCCAGCTGCCTTGTTCGACTTCAGCTTTGATATTGCTATCTTCACCTCGTCTAAGTCGGGGGGTAGAATTCTTGTCTGATATCGTCCAGATTGGGTAGAACATTCTGTCTAACAGCGGGATTGGTGGCGTCATCGTCGTAAAGGTGTCTACAGAAATGATCCTTCCAGATTCTTCGCACAGACTGCGACTCTACCACGAGTTGGTCATTTTGATTACGGCAGGCTTCCGTCAGAAACTTGTTACTTCCGGATAGCTGTTTTACCTTTCGGTAAAACTTTCGGACTTCATTCCTGCCATAACACCTTTCCATTTCCCCGACCGCGCATCTCTTATGTTCCTTCTTTTTCCTTCTGAGAAGCCGGTGCTCTTCCCTTCCTCTCTGTTCGTACAGCTTACGAACAGCCCTAGTCGTTCGATGCGGCGTCGCCTTATAGGCGTCTTCTTTGACTGCATGCTGCGCTTGTCTGCACTCGTCGCCAAACCATGGGTTCCATCTGGGTGGTGACGTGAAACCCGGCACATCAGTGGCAACGTTTCCAATCTTATTCTATGGTTAGTGCAGGCAGCGTCGAACTCAGAGTTTCAGGAAGACTCGGTCGACAAAGTTCTGCATTCATTGGTTCACCACACAACGAATGTTGTGTTGACTATCCAGGGGGCGCACCGAGGATGTGCTTTTGTCAACTGTGCACCAACAAGGAAAGTTTTGGCAGCTCGCCTTTTTGAGCGCAATCAACAACGGTACCTCGCGTGGATAGGCCCATGCCCCCTTTAACACAGACACACACGTATTTTTTGTTGGCTTCATACAAAATCGTAAAGGAAAGCATTTTTTATTTTTCTACATAATTATTAAACTCAAATACATACAAATGTTGTTGGTAATTGCTGTTTACACTCATATTAGGTAAGGTTATTGGTGAAGTTTTAGAGTTGCCAACGTTATCCAAATGTCAATCAAAAAAAAAAATTTTTTGTTCGGTTGTATATTGCTTTTGGTGTCAGTTGTGTAGGAGACCAGTAAAGAGATAAAAGTGATGCTTGTCTCTATGTGCATTTATTTACAACAACTCATTTCTTGTGTCGTATTCGCATGCATTTATAGTGGGTGGGCTGAGAGTATTTCATATGAGTGGAGAGTTTAATTTAGATCATACGATTTTGGTAAACGGATTATGTTACGGATTGTAAAATACCACTGTGGTTAACAAAAGTAAACCAATTTTTATTCATATGTCAATTTTTTTCTTTGATTGCCTACAGTTGAATAATAGAAAATCAATACGAACATTTTCGTCATATTTTCCTCCTTTGTTTTCGTGAAAGGAAAAACGCATCGTATGCTCACAAAATGTTACGTGCTGTTTATGGCGACGAAGCTTCTAAACAAGGGCAGTGTCAAAATTGCTTTGCTAAGTTTCATTATGGTGATTTTCACTCAGATATGGAAAACGCACGGTCGTTGAAGTTGATTCGGATCTTCACAGTACAAGATAGGATTGAAGAGAAGCTTCATCAATTACAACATGCATTGAAAATGAAGAAAAAAACTTTGATATGGACGAAAACTATGGGTTTCTTATGAACTGAATGAAAATCATTCAACACAACGCATTAACATGTGAAAATTGTTAAAGAAACGTTATGAAAATAATATATTTTAAAAACGGGTAATTTACAACATTGCTGTTGAATACGCAGGAAGCTCATCATAATCGACAGAAACAAACGACTACAACAGTGTGAAACTCCTTTGTCAAGCAATTGCAACATCAATGAACACAGTACTGGGAATTGGTTCATTGGTTTTCTGGACTTGAGTCGTTTCTTGGAATTTTGTTTTTCCAAGTAAACTCAACGACTTATGTTTCTTGCATTTTGTATATTTTGTGTTCAATCTATTCGAAACGTACGTACCTGATCTACTATACAAAATTAAAGTGTTAAAGAGAAAAAAATAAGTACCATTAATAATAAAAATTTGAGTTTTATTATACACCTATTAATAGAATTCCAACAATTCCCAATCGCAAATGATTTTGAAGCAAGCCAGGTGAACCAGCTCAGAAGCTGATGATAGTATGTTACAATTGAATTCCATATTTTGGGCGAGATGAATCTTTTAAGTTACTTTAAACAACACAAATGGCGCTAATATGTTAAAACGTTCTGAGTACGTAATAATAATAATATTTGTTGGAGCTACAGTCCGAAGGGGGACCAGGGCCTAGCTTGCTCATCAACTGCTCGTGTTGTGCGCGCTACTGTTCTCTCACGAATAGAAGCGACCTACAGTTTTTTGCCGACTCCGAACGCCGAAATTTGAGAAGCTTTCTTAGACAGTTATCGAAATCAAAAAATCGGTGTTGAGCCTTCAATCAAACCTACACCCTTCGGCGTGTGAGCGTCGCACTCTACCCACTATGCCACGGCGGCCACTACTGCTACTATCCAAACTCTAATTATAATCGCATCGTATATGTTATGTGCTTGGAATTCTAGTGCTGAATTGTGTGGTGCGTACGATATTTTCAATTCTGGTGGCAAAAATGTATTTTGGTAGCTTCATCGTCATCCGCTGAGGAGGTAAACGATTATTTTAAGGACTTGCATTCAGCACAAAAGTCACTGCATAAGGAGGAGACGTCTTCTTCTTCTTGTGGCACTACAGTCCGGAATGAACCTTGGCCTCTTTTCTAATGTCGTCGAATACAGACAGCCTTGCAAAATACCAAACTGTTTTAAAAGTTAGAAGGTAACAGTTCGTGCAGACTGCCTCTGTAGTCAACTTTCCTCGGTAGTACTATTCTTAAAGATCTTAGAAGAATTAATGCGCACTCTAGCAGAGCTCTCAATGTCAAATGGTCTGAAGAATTAGAGACTGTGAACGGCAGCTGTATTTCGGTCAACAGTGAGCTTAGCACAAGCAATATTTCCCTACTCTCAGAATTATTTGTATTTTTTCGAGGAACAGTTCTCATATGAAAAACATGTTCCGTGCTGAAAACCAGGTACATCGACCATCATTCCTTCGTCAGCACTTAATATACTCATACGCATACATGTCCTCTTTTAACGAGAATCAGTTTTTTCTAAATTCTACCTTTCTGCTTCTGGTGATATGGAGACAGTTGAAAAAGTGTCCGGGGCGGGCGAAGGAAGGAAATGCTTCATTTTGTGTGAATGTCTGACTGTGTATGTCAGCAATCTGATGTTCCAGAGAAATGCACTAAGCATCGTACTTCCATTCTGTTGGAGATCCTGCATAAGAGCCAAAACGTGCAAATCGACACCAATCACTTGTTTATCGATTTTAAAGCCGCATGTGAGGAAGTGAAAAGAGAATATTTTTGGCAGTCCGTCCACACTCATCAGATGATAATGGAGGACGATGGCAAACCCGACGTTAGTGATAAGTTTTGTTTCTTTTTTTTTTTTTTTTGATGCAGTCTTATTTAATTTTTCACGAAAGGACACACTAGGATGTCTCGAAGAGACCACTACGGTTGTGTGGCCAAGTTAACAATTAACATACTGCACCGCTGCAAGAGCGACAGCCTGTACACTGAAAAAAGATCCTAACCAACACACACACACACACTTCCACCGAGCTTCGAATCGATCAGAACACGCCAGTTAATTGATGAAACCAACTGAGGGAGTGAAACAACGGCCTTCAAAGATAGACTACAGAATCAATGTTGTCAGTTAACCAACAGAAGGTGGCATAAACTACAGAATCAATGTAGCCAGTTAACAAACAGCAGGTAGGCCACTTCACCTAGCAACGGCCTTCAAAGATAAACTACAGAATCAATGTCGCCAGTTTACCAACAGCAGGTAGGCTACTTCACCTAGAGTTCTTTCACAATGCGTCAAATTCCTCGTGAGCAGGAAAACCTCATTAAGTTCTCACCAAAACAATTAACCGTTCCGTAAGGAATAATCGTATAATTACCGCCACGCGAGAGTTAAACAAGACCAGACGTCATTAAAACCGAATCCAAGGATGAATTCACTGCGAGGATATGGTGAGTGTATGCTCCAAAGTGGGCTGGACGAGGCTTGAGCTGAAGGCCCACACTTACTACACCCGCTGTCAACTTTGCATTGAAACAATTAACCAGTCTGCATTTTCCCGTCTAATCTTGTCCTTATCCTTGAATGGAATTTAATTACTTAGCGCCAACCTTCAAACAACTTCACTCAAGACCCATTAAATTGCAACCATAACCTAGATTAAAAATCCAACTTTTCCTTCAAATTCATAAATTCTTTCATCCTCGGGCGACAACAACTCTAACGCCGAAGCAGTGGCAGCGGCAGCGGGGATGGTAGTACAAAGTCATGAGAACCGGCTGTTTGAAAATTAAGGCCACATAATTCTCCAAGCGTTGCTTGGCTCAGAGCGTGGCGGGCGGAAGTAAACGAGACGAGCTGAGTGGGCGAGATGTGGGACGAGCAGAACGAATAAATGGAAAACGGAGGAAGCAGGAAAATTCAATCACTCTTTACTCTCTGCCACCATCAACATCGTAATCAGTGTGACTTATTGCTGAGGTTGGAGGAAATTCCTGCTCCAGCCCGTCCCGGCCCGCCACCTTCAAGTGTGAGTTGATCCTTCGCCGGGAGCCCATATAATGGGATACTGTCGTGAATGGCCTCTCGAATCCTACACTGAATGATTAACAGTCATTTTGCGTGCCACTGATTTCCTTCGGACGGTTCTGCTCTGGATTGTGCGAGTTTTTTTTATTTTTGCTTTCCTCCTACTTGGTCGAAAGTCCTCGTCCCTTGTGTATGGTTAAGTTTTCTATTTTGCGTCACTTGCGCGGGAGAGCTCTATTTAACTACTCAGCTGGGGCCTTTCACCGGCTGGTGGGGGTCATGAAATATAAGCGCACTTAGGTGGGGGCGTGTCTCGGAAAGTGCTCACAGTTAGCGACTATTAATGCTAGGCGTGCTGTTGAAATTAGTCTGCGGCGTCTGCATGCAGTCCAGCGACCTTTTGCAAATCTGTTCGTCCTACGAGTGGATGAGTTTGCATCCCACGTCGCAAATGATCCGTGAATTGAACACAATTTAACAGTGCTTTCAGCATAAGACCTCAAACGAACCCTTTGCATGTCACCCTTTGTCACTGTCTCGCCATTCGCGTACACAGGACCATTCTCCGCTTCGAAAACCGAACTCTATCTCCTGTCTCGATTTTATGGTGTCGCCGAAGAAAAACAGCCCGATGTTCATCACTCTGCCGGTTGATTTCGCCGTAAAACCAATTCCGTCCGCACAGTGAATTTCAGCCGAGCGAGTAACCGACAAATCTTTCTCTTGGTTCGATGGCCTCGATCTGCAGCCCCATCCAGCTGCCCACCCGCTGACGACGGTCCTATTTTTCATTTCTAATGTGTGTTAGAGGGCGTCGGAGGGAGAACTTGAGCATGGTGTCTATTTTGTTTGCTTTTTCTTGGCATTCTTCCTCGCCTCGAATGTCGTCGAGTGTGCGAAAAGGGTTGTTTTGCTGAATGTGCCCATTTGGCCGTCCTGGCCGGGGAAAAAACTTTTCAATTCGTTTTTCAATGGGTGGAAAATTGCATGTATGAAGTAAGGGACATTTCTCATATTGACATCGAACACATTTTTGTTCCCTCGTCGGCCCTGCTTCAGTGAGTCAGCGAGTCGGCGAGAGGCCGGGGATTGCGGGAAGAGATATGAGTAAATATCAATTTCATTCTTCCACTTATCAGTCAGTGTCAAGGATATGCGATTGTCGGGGGAGTTGATGCGAGTTGTTGGTGGTGGAGTACTGACGTGGAGTCTGCAAGTTGCAAGACTAATGGCCGGCAATAAATTGCGTCGCAACGCAATCTCCAATTTTCTGGTTAATTTTTATAAGGGATGCGGTTCAAGGATGCAGTAAGTGTGAGGTTGATTGCGATTGATGGTGGCAGTCAGGGAATACAAAAAAAATTCTGATGTACTTGAATGGAGGAGATTACCCTCTGAACTGGCATCATGTTGATAATTTTGAAATGAAATTGATGTGGCTGGTGCCTATCACCGTGAACTAAGCATCTGTCAGTAGCATAATGATGCAGACTTTGCTTGCCTATTGGAATGGAGCATCATTTTCTACAATGTTGAGCTGTTCATCGAACATCTTTGGTCATCCCATGTATACCAGGGGGGATTTCCTTAGCTTCTTCAGCAACGTTTCGTATTGTGCTTCCCATTGTTCTGCTGTGAGTGGAATGGACCTACAGTTTAACTGCGACATCAACCTGTAAAAAAATTCATGTTGAGGATAGAAGTAAGTGCCGTCGGCAAATGAAAAAAACATGAGCTCTGTTGCTTCTGGAAATTTATGCATTGACTGTGACCCTAGTTGAAGGCTAACTGTGCAATTTTGGACTCCAGGCAGCTGGTATTTATAGGAAAACTTAACAAATTTGCCTAAATGCAGAAACGTAGAACATAACTTAACGAATACGGCTGCAAGAGTTCAAATTAAATTGAAATTGTGTTCAAAAATCACTTAAATTATCGAAAGCGACTACTTTTTCTATCGTATCTTACAAATGAACAATCTCAAGTATCAAACCAATTATCGATTCAGTCTTTATTATTATTACTTATTTATTTATTGTGGAAGAATAATAATAGTTTTTGTGTATCTTACATTTTTTAAGAGATACGGTTATGTTACTTTACTACTAAAATTTAAAAATAATTTCTTAAGTAATATATCACAGTTTTAATTTGAAGGAAAAGCCACTAAAAAAGCCTTCATTAAATTGTTTGGTGTTGTGGAAGGGAAAAGAGAAAAGGTATTAACATATGATTTCAAAGATGTGCCATCTGACATAAAAATTAAAGATATGAACAAAATATTTATAAATTAACAAATAAATAAAGTCAGAACTGAGCAGAACAGATTTATTCAAATAATATTATTTAAAACAAATAAATAAACAGCAGATTAATATTTATAATATTATCAATAAGAATAAGTACCAAAAATAAATATAAATTAATAAATATAAGTAAACAAATATTAAAAAATAAATATAAATAAATAGATAAATAATTATAGATAAATATATAGAAGTAGATAAATAGATAAATAAATTTATAATTACAAAAAATATATATATATAAATAAATAAATAAATAATGCAAAAAAAATAAAATAAATAAGTAAATAAATAATTCAATATAACATCTAACAGTTGCCCTTAAGTTGGTTAGTTAAATTTGAAATCAAGTGATTGTTAAATGATGTGCAGGATATGTTATATTTCTCATTAAGTTTCAAGATTCTAGAAGATACCATTTCTATATTTGTAATTTCATGAAGTTCCTCCGTGAAAAAAGTTTTGGTAAATTCAGCATAATTTTGAAGATCTTATTTTGAATTATTTGTAACCTGCACACATGACTTTTTGCACATTTACCCCACGCCGGAGATCTATAAAATATAATTGCTTGATTATATTTTGATTGATATTTTAATTGATCATATGTGTTCAACTGTGAATATCTGCAAATAAAGGGGTACAGTACTCTTATAGTATTATCCACCTTTTTAATGACTTCCTGCATATGAGCACTGAAAGTTAAACGTTTGTCAGTGATCAGATGCCTAGATACTTTACGACAGACTTCCACTCAACTTCGACACTGTTGAGTAGAAGGTTGTTTCTGGGTGACAAGCTAGGTTTCCTTTTGCGCGAAAAGAAAATAGCTTGAGCTTTCAGAGCATTCAATTTAATGTTCCAGGCTTTGCAGTACAAATCAAGAGTATTTATAGCAGACTGCAGATTAGTTTCAACATTGAAACCGATTTAATCAGCAGTATAAATACACGTGTCATCAGCAAATAAGGCAATATCACAATTGGGAAATTTGGCATGTCAGATGTATATAGATTGAAAAGAACTGGCCCAAGTACAGATTCTTGCGGAGCACCAGCACAGATTAATTTGTGTTCAGAGTTGTGGTGGTTGATAAAAAACTTAAAACTACGCAATGATTGGAACGATTGTACGATTTTAATTAAGTATAATGGGATGTTCGCATGCAAAAGTTTATGGAGTAAACCATTGTGCCAGACTGTATCAAACGCTTTTTCTATGTCTTATAAAACCATTCCAGTAGCTTTGCCTTCAGAGAAACTGTTTTTAATATCTTTAGTAATACGATGAACTTGGTGTACAGTGCTATGGAAGGATCTAAATCCAAACTGTTCTGAAGGGATTATTACACTATCTTCAATAAAGGACATAATTCTGTTTTTTATCACCTTTTCGAGACATTTACTTATTGAGCTAAGCAGACTTATTAGTCTGTAACTACTAGGGAAGTGTGACGGTTTACCGGGCCATATTTATATAAAAATAGAGTAATAATAACAAAGTTGCCGTCGTGATGTAGTGGGCAAAGTGCGACGCTCACACGAAGAAGGTCCAGATTCGATGCCCGGTTGAATATCTCGAACTTTTCATGGTACCACCTCAATCGAGCTGCTGACAATAACCAAAGAGTATTAATTGTCATAGAAAAAAAGGATTCTCAAACTGCGCCGTTCGGAGTGGGCAAAAAACCGTAAGTCCCTTCGTCTCGTGAGAGAACAGAAGCGCCCACAACAGGAGTAGTTGATGAGCAAGCTATGCCTTGGTCCCCCCGTGGACTGTAGTGCCTACCAATTATTATTATTATTGAATCCTGCTAAAACAGATCCACAACAAATTAAAAATGTGGGGGACATTTTTGGGCCATAACATAATTTTAATGTCGTTTTGGCACGTTTCCTAAACACCATTGCTAAAAACGGTGTGTGTGTGTGTCCACTTGTGCTACCTTCATCCGAATACTTTTTCTGTCATCGGAAAAAAATGAGCACGCTAGGCTTTGGTTTCTCTCTGGTTTATGGCGCACCCAGTTATTATTATTAAAATAAATTCAAATTCCACTGGCAGAGTGGAACATAAGGATTTCTGTAAGGGATTGGGGCCCAAACGTCTGCAAAGCACATTTAATTACAAACTAGTTATCTCACTCACAGAAGACTATATTGTTTATAATAATTGTAGGCACGACAGTCCACTTAGCTTGCTCATTAACTACTCGTATTGAGCGCGCTACTGTTCTCTCGCTATTTGAAGGGACATTAAGTTTTTTTACCGACTCCGAACGGCGGAATTCTTAGACAGTTATTACTTTTCGAGTGCTGTCAGCAGCTCTATAGAAATGGTGCCGTAAAAAATTCGAAGTGTTCAGCCAGGAATTGAACTCAGACCCTTCGGGGTGCAAGCGTCGTACTCTACCCACTACGCCACGGCGGTCATGACTATATTGTTTAGTCCCAAGAAACTAAACTATGAAGCTTATCTATTTAAGCCATGCTTCAATTCGAACCACTCTGGTTCTTAGTCTAGTTAAGTTATGAAAACGTAAACAGATTGATGTCTAAGGAAGTGGCATCTTCTGACATCAAGTATAACTTTCGCATCACAATGTATAGTGTTGGTCTCATAAGCGTCTTCGTATTTCCAAATCTGTAGCTTCCATTATCACACTCCTGCCTGTCTTATAGTACCACCTCGTTCAAAGTGCTGACGATTCTCGAATTGCACAAATATTCATAAAAAGGAAACTTTTCAAAGCTTGTCGTATTTGGGCGAATATAACTGTGGATTTTTTGCTGTGGACTTTTTTTAGTTTTGGAGATTGGGATACACTGCACTGTTGCGCTCAGACTCAAAGACTGATCCATTGTACTACCAGGCAGTAACTTTAATGTACTTTTTTGCCTTTCCGAAGGAGAAGCAGAAGGAGCTTTTGTAATAAAGAACTTAGGCTTTCAGTTCCAACCACGTCAGCGCCGAACAGTCGCCACCGGATACGAGCAAAGGCGGGACATTGACAGAGAAAGTGCTCTGGAGTGTCTTTACCTTCTCCACAAGCGTCGCAAGATAAGAGGCTCATTATTACGCCCAAGCCAACTTAGTTGCTTAGCGAAGGTGAAGTGTCCCATTAGTATGATGATAAGCCGTCTGCACTCATTTCTGTCTAAGAATTGCAGAAAAGCCACGGATGTCTTGCTAACGTTCCGGAGCATGCACTTGGTCATCCTGGAGCTCACGTCATCTCTGGTTCTGCTGCTGGGAGACCCAACGGCCGACGGAGGCCCTAACCAAGGGTGCAGGTAGTCACAAGGTGGGTTCGTGCCTTACGAATGCCTCTTTTTAACCCTGTCTAGCTATTTCACCATGTGGTCGCTGTTCGGTAGTGGGTAGTGTACTACGCTCACACGCCGAAGGTTCTAGGTTCGACTCCCACCTCAGCACCAATTTTTCGAATTTTTCACGGCACCACCTCTTTTGAGCTGCTGACAATACTCAAAGAGTAATAAATGTCTAAGAAAGCTTCTCAAATCTCGCCGTTCGGAGTCGGCAAAAAACTGTAGGTCCCTTCTACTCGTGAGAGAACAGTAGCGCGCACAACACGAGTAGTTGATGAGCAAGCTAGGCCCTGGTCCCCCTTTGGACTGTAGCGCCAACAATTATTATTATAGCTATTTCATCGGCAATCTTGTTTCCCATGATCCCGTGATGTCCCGGGACCCAGACAAAATTTAGCGAATTCAGTCCGCAGACAGAGGATTGCATTCCAACCCAATTGCAACTGCTTCTCCTCCGCTTTTCCATTTCTGTCCCATGTTCCAGTCATTCAACAGTATTGATTACCCCAAAACTTTCTGTCTAAATGACAATTTGTCTAATAAGTGACGTTTTCTGCATGTACTTGGCTAAGAATTAAGAATTCTTACAGCAAAGGTATTTCCTTTGCATATCCTTGGCTAGGAATAAAGAATTCTTACGGCAAAGGTTAATGTCTTTATTGCTGGCCTAAGCTAATCTCACTTTGAAGTTTTCCTCGTTTTCTGTTTTTCAGAACTATGTCGATGCCGATGCGTTATTTTGAGGAACAAAACCAATGTGTAGGTATTGCATTAGTCCGTAATTTTTGATCAGGCGCGCGTTAAGGAAGATTGGGCTTCGTGTCACTAAAGGAAAATACGTTCATGGTGGCCTGTACGTTGGTAGTCCCCCAGGTTTTAGGTACTGTCATCATTCATATATTTCGAATCAACTGTAGCAACCCTTACAAAATGGAAGAACAAGTACTCTGGCCCAACATAAAGAAAGCCTTCTATAGTTTGTCATAGCTGATGCCGATCCCGACAAAAATTGAGCTCGGTAGAGTCCGGTGGGCTAGTTGTCTTGCCCACCGGGAGCGCTCCAAGTGGGGATAGATAGGGAAGAAAAATCCTTTGTAGCTTGTTTTATGGTAACCGACAACGTTTACCTACACTGTAGGTACGGCCACGCCGTACTGCTCTTGGAGTCATGGGGGTCTTGGTCTCTGGCTTCCGCGCCCGAGTGGAAAAACAAATATGTTCATGGAGGCCAGAAATTCGTTAAATTTACATAAGGTGGCACAGATTACGACGTACGGCGCGACATCAACAGGGCCCGACGACTAGCTTGCTAATAAACTACTCATGTTGGGCACGCTACTGTTCTCTCACAAGTAGAAGTGACCTACAGCTGTTTGCCGACTCCGAAAGGCGAAGTTTGTGAAGCGTTTTCTCAGACAGTTGCTACGCTTTGACTGTTGTCAGCAGCTCGAAAGAGGTGGTGCTGTGAATAGTTCAAGGTGTTCAGCCGGGAATCGAATCTTTGGCGCGTGACCGTCGCACCTTACCCACTACGCCACGGCGGCCACGAGATATCTTTGTTAAATTCGGCAACAGAAAGAAGAATCCATTATATCATTATTTTATATAGATGACGGTTTGCTCGAATCTTTGATGAAAGTATTTTGTCAACACAGCAGAGCGCCCTGCATAATAATAATAATAATTGTTGGCGCTACAGTCCAAAGGGGGACCAATGCCTAGCTTGCTCATCAACTGCTCGTGTTGCGCGCTACTGTTTTCTCACGAGTAGAAGGAACCTACAGTTTTTTGCCGACTCCGAACGTCGAAATTTGAGAAGCTTTCTTAGACAGTTATTATACTTTGAGTGTTGTCAGCAGCTCGAAAGAGGTGGTGCCGAGAAAAATTCGAAAAATTGGTGTTGAGCTGGGAGTCGAACCTACACTCTTTGGCGTGGGAGCGTCGCACTCGACCCACTTCGCCACGGTGACCACGAGCGCCCTGCATATTTTACCGAATTCCTTCTACATTATACACAGCAGATTGACGCAGTCTATGTTGACATTTTTTAGAAAAAGCACTAGTTTTATGGGCCAGTTGTACTCTAGACATTTGTGTCACGCAATGATTCCCTTCGAAGCATCCCTATAAAAATTTGAACATCAGTGAGTCGTTGTTCTAAAAGCTTCTAATTTCGTACAACTCAAGACGCACAACCGCTCCTTTATTCGAAGACGTCCGCAATTCTGCTCGTACATCGAAGGACAATCTAGCATTCTACAGGTCCGTGTCTCCAAAACTACGGTCTTGCTGACATCCTTGCACACTAAACAGCACACTGAGGACGCTTTTAAATCCCACATAAAATATTCCACTCTCCAAATTCACCTCATAGGCGCACGGAACTTGAACATTACACGCAGACAACTTGGATGACATGCAGAAAGTGTCCTCCATTTTGACAGCCCTATTAAACCATAAGCTACAGTTGCACATCTCAGTTGGTTTACGACAGCTGTCACAAGTATTGATTTCGTCATCATTTTTTTTCATCGTGGATACCGCACTTAAAAACGAAGCTCATAACCAGCCGCATAGCAATTTCCCGTCACAGGACACTTTGTTCCGCTGTCATTCGATTTTATGGAGTATGGTTTAGAGAGCATCCCTTGGAGTGACTAGCGGCGAATAGTTTATGCGGTTCATCATTCATAATTTGAAATCCTTGAGCGGTTTAAATCAAATTTAGGTCCCATGCTCAATCTCTCCCTTCCGGGAGCGTGCTCGTAAAAAGTTTACGATCACCGACAAAGGATAATAAAATCGACAAACAAATCTAAGCACAATGTCGTATATTCCTCGCTGTAAATTGATCTTTTAAAATATTAAAACACTCACTCAAGTACTGCCAGCTCTCAGCATCGTAATTCCGCATCTTTACTTCGCCAGAAAGTCACATACACTTTTACCAAGAGATTTCAACGTTGACTTGGTTGAAATTTTTTTGTTTTTCTTTGCATTCAGTTACCCTGCGGAGTGCGCTTTATCCGACGGATGTCTGTTCGTATGCAATGTGTATGAGGACATTCTGTCAATTGTATGACTTTAAGTGGCGCGTGCACGGTGGGTGGAGGGTGCGGGTGAGTGAGTTGAAGCAGCAAAACGCAGAATTCATCCACTGGCGCATTCATCAAAAAAAAAAAAACAAAGGTATCCCTGGTGGGTCTCTATCATGTTGTAGTCGATGTCGCTGCCGTTGCCGTTGCCATCGTCACTGAGCAGCAGCATTTGTACACGACACCCGCCACCATCGACAACGCCGGCGATGGAATCAGCTCAACGAAAAACCGTGAAAAGTCCATGATTTATAGAGAGCATCGCAACTTATGACATGCCTTCGTTATTTATTTATTTTCATTTCATTCGTCGTCGCTTGCATTTACGTTTATAGTTTGGTGCCTCCGTATGCCCTCAGCCATCCAACTTGAGGCGAGTCCCAGCTCAGAGCGCCACATGCACGTCGGGGGAATCCAGCACGAGGATTTGTCATTGCGTTTGGAATCCACTACAATTCCTTTTCTTGTTTTTTTTTTTATTTCTTCGACTTGTCCGGACGGGAGTCCTTTGTGTGCAGGATGGAGACGAACGTAAAATTAAGACATTTCGCAATTTAAACGGTGCTCACTGTGCATCGAAGCAGTTGATCCTTTGCCATGGCAAAGCACTGCCACGTCAGCAGCGTCATAAAGCAGACAAAACATTTGTGCAAGATGAAGCAGACAGAATTGAAGGAGGACTGCGCGTATTTATCCGAACCCTTTTAAAAACGAAGCAGACAAATCCCACAAACACACACCTTGTTGTTCCACAAGCACAACAATACGCCCCCTCCACCGTCCATTCTTATTACCCAACACCTACGCGAGGTCGCATGTCTTTTTTAGTGATTCTTCTCGGGGCCCCCATTCGGGATGTAAGCGCTTGTTAAATGTGTTCACAAGCACACATCGTGCTCGTGTACATATGCTTCCCTTTTTTCAGAGTGATGGGTGTTCCACCCTGCGCAGAGGACGCGCTGAGGAAAAAGTCAGAGGGTGAAAAAATACACCTCAGATATTTATGAGTTTAATCCTATTTTAAGGATAACAAGCATTACAACGTGACGTGACACGGATGGCGGGTGAAGGGTGCGCCCTGTGTGCTGATGCGAGCAGGCAAAGCCGCCAGCCAGACACAACGGATAAGCTGACAGGGATTTCTCGCTTAAGCCCTGACGAAGGGAAAGGCTAAATTTTTAATCAATTTATTTTTCTTGGTCAATCTATTATTCAAATCAAAGGCAGCGGCGACCGCGAAAGAAATCCGCCGCTTGAAGCCCTGCCGGGAACGAGACATTCCCCGTGCCCATTCGCAAAGGATAATTACTCAGCCAGCCAGAAAAATGGGTAGTTAACTGTAAACTTTCTCTCTGCCCACTTTATGAGTGCTCAGTTGGCCTTCTGTGTGCGGTTGAAAATGGAATTCGCATCACGTCCCCTTGAAGTTTGAAGAGATTGGTGCCTTGAGGCGATATGGTCAATGTGAAGGATGATGATGCGAAGAGGAAACTTTACTTCCTTCCCTCGTTACTGGTGAAGGCGGGTGGGTGCAGTTAAAAAAGTGAAAAGGAATTAATGTCGACAATTCGAATTGGGATCCGTTGGTCTTTCCGTTTGCCTTTAGCCGAGTGTTTTGCTGGTTCTTCGCCGTTCTTCCGGCGAAGAAAAAACGAGGGAAGGATATTTATTTATTCAGTTTGGAAAACCCGGAGAAGTGAGGTCTTCTTCTGGTTCGCATTATTTTGCATTCGCTGTAGAAACTGTTTTGGTTTGGTGATGAATGGAAATTTGCAAATAATCAAATTCCTGGAGACAAGAAAATAAAATGGAAAACAATTGGAAATTTTATTTGGAATGAGATTCAACGTGGCGCGGGATTTAATCCACTGAAAGGTGGAGACTTAAACCAGGTAGACCGTAAGGCACGCACGTTTCTTGTGTCTATGGGTGTGGTGGATGTCTTTTGCCATAGCTCGTCATGGTTAGTTAAATGTCACTTCGTGGCCGCCGTGGCGTAGTGGGTAGGGTGCGACGCTCACACGCCGAAGGGTCTAGGTTCGATTACCGGCTGAGCACCTTGAATTTTTCACGGTACCACCTCTTTAGAGCTGCTGACAACACTCAAAAAATAATAACTTTCTAACAAAGCTTCTCAAACTTCACCGTTCGGAAATTATTTATTGTTATAAATGTCACTTCAAAATCGTTTTCTGACAAAAGTCAGAAGGGGAGGCTGGATGGGTCTCTAAGGGTTTTGAAGTTGAAGGAGAAAATTAATTTTCTCGTGCCATGAGCTTTCATAAACGATTTGGTGGCTGCTTCATTTCTATCCTTGAGTGAAACAACTGTCTGCGGTTGATTTTGGTCCTCCAGGCAGAAAGGCTTCATGCCAACTGTCTTAAATTTTACACCTTGGTTGAAGTCCTTTATGACTTCTATTTGTCATCTCACACGGAGTCATGGCCTCCTACATTGTTTCAAAGCCTCGGATTCAAAGTGTTTTAAACAGTGCTTTGGATCTCTTTTGCAATCCAAGAAATTCATTGCCATTTAGTTTGGACGAAGAGTGAAGAGAGATAATAAGGCTCAGTGAACAGTATTTAGCACGCACTATATTAACGGCTGGTTCTTCCAACTTAGGGTTGCTCGTTATCCGTCTATGTCCGTGTGTGCACATATGCTGCTCCTTGGCCTACGTAACTGGATGCACACGCTGCCTGATGCGAGCCTACGCAACGCTGCTCCTTGGCATACGTTAACTGGTGCTGGCTGGTAGAATATAAAATATTCTAAATAAATAGCTCAATGCACGTGCGCTGTGTGCATAGGATGTTTGCGCCGTTATGATCCTCAGCTCTTGCTATTTTACAATTTCCTTGGAGAAAGTCATATATATATAAGCTGAAAGCAAAAATAAAAAATATTAGATTAACTTAGAGTACTCATGAAGAGTCAGTAAGTTAGAAATAAGATCAATAGATTACTTTGGTAAGCTAGATTTAGGTATTTTTGTCCAGCATGTAAGAAACTGAATTAAAATAAATAAAAATGCATTAAAAACAAAACAAAAAAAAACAGGAATTTAGTTAAAGAATCTGATATTATTATTTGGTGGGAAAAATCTTAAGATGACTTAACCATCTAGCTCAGATGCATTTGAGCTGGATTTAAATTTAAGGAGATGTCATTTAAAGGCATTTAAAGGAGTTGTCATATATTCACAGTGGTCTATGCGAAATGCCCGTACACTTAGTGCAATAGTGGTATAGGTTTGCATTAGCACAAAAGTTCACCAATTTTGATTGCTTGATAGAAATACTAATCATCACACAACTCTCTGAAAGTCTATCAATCTTCAGAAATGAAGACGCTAGTCACCCTACTCCACAAAGGCACCATCAAACATTTGACCTACAATCTTTCAACTACCATTTCTATTTCCATTCTGTAATTTGCCACAGCGTGGCTCTTCTCACAACCAATTGGCAAGAAACCGGGGCGCTCCTCGATATTCAATGGATAGATCAACCGAATCATATTGACGGCATGTCCCTCGATGTGAGCAAGGTTTATATGCAAACCAGCACTATGTGAATGGTATGCTCCAAGACCAAAAGCGAAAACAATGGAAGGTTTCATAACGCTGCATATAGTAGTCCAAACAAAAAATAAAAGAAAGTTGACCTGACACATCCATTAAGCTTCAGCAAATGACACTTCAAGAATTTTCACTGAGGCTTCCCTCATTTTGTAAAACAACTTTCAAGTTTCAGGTTCTGGACAAATGGTTTCAGATGCTCACATAATAAGGCAGAGAGGATTTTGAAAGCGATGTTGAGGAGGCTGACCCCATGTTAGTTGGCACAGTCAAAGGCACACATTTCTTGTGGACCGGCAAACGACGCTGAAATTCTATTCATCGGGCATGTTTTCCTCCGACCATATTTTATGGTATCGCATGCACCATGCGCCCAACTAGATGACCTCCAGCTAACTTACAGTTCTTAGGATAGTCCGTCTACTCTAGCAGCTTTTTTGACTTTAGTTATGATGTCCCTGTGGCCGCCGAGGCGTAATAGGTAGAGTGTGACGTTTACACGCGGGACTCGAAGGATCTAGGTTCTCTTACCGGCTGAACACCTGGAATTTTTCACGGCACCAGCTGCTGACAACACTCAAAGAGTAATAACTGTCTAAGAGAGCTTCTCAAATTTCACCGTTCGGGGTCGGCAAAAAACTTTTGGTCCCTTCTACTCTTGAGAGAACAATAGCGCGCACAACACGGGTAGTTGATGAGCAAGCTAGGCCCGGGTCCATCTGTGAACTGTCGCTCCAACAATTATTATTATGATGTTCCTACCTTCATATCGTCTTAGTCGGGGGGACAGAATTCTTGTCAATCGTCGTCCAAAGTGGGGGAAAATTCTGTCTAACAGCGTAATTTAGGACGTCATCGCCGTCTGCATAAATGATTCTTTCAGATCACTGACTGCGACTCTACCATTAGTTGTCCATTTTGGTCCCGGGAGGCTTCCTCTAGCCCTGTTTGCGGTGACTGCATCCTGAGGAGAAGATTTAACGACGAACTCGATGGGATGTACAGCGCAATAGGCCTGGTCAAGCGTCTTCGGATACAACGCTTAAGATGGTTAGGATGGACAGCTCCGGCCCGAAAATTCTTCAAATCCAAGCTATTGGGACGAAGCAGCAGAGGACGGTGGCGCACACAAGTGGAGAAGGATGTCAACCAACTTGGAGTGTGCAAGTAGAGGCAGCTGCCGGAAGATTGTGCTGGCTGGAGAGGAAAGTTGGTTGAGGCCCTGATCCACCCAGGACTGTAGCGCCACAAGAAAAAGAAGAAGAAGAAGGCTTCCATTGGATAGCTGTCTTGCCTTTCGGTAAAACTTTCTGCCGATTTATTGCCTCGTGTATGTTTTTAAAGATCAGTTGCTAGCTTCCCACTCCTCGGCAGCTATTAACCCACCAAAGGATTCGACCAAAACATCTTCCAACCGATCATTACTGAAGTCATGGCGATTGTGTTCCCTACCAAAACCAAGTATCGTGCAGGTCTCAATCCACACCACAATTGCATTCCGCAGTCAAGTAAAATTTTGTGGCGTGTCAGATATATTTCGCCTTTAATGGCTTAACCATCTCAAAGCAACGCCACAAGAACGCAAACAGTTCCCCACACAGCCCCGCCTCATATGCATTCGAATAAAAAATTATTTAACTAAGCAAATAATAATTCATTGTTCGAAAATCAACACAGAGTTCATTCCAATTTAACAACCTGCCAAATAACAGTGCAAACACTGAGAAATAACAAAAATAACTTCAAATCAACGTGCTACCAGCAATTTGCGTTAATCCAAACTTGGTCAATCGATTTTTCATTGCAGTGCACATGTGTGCGGCATGTGCATGACACGAGGAATGTTTTTATTGTGCTGCATTTGATTGCAGGATACTGTATACGGATGCGGATACGGGATGACAAAACAGGAAGTGCAGCTGTTGATGTGCACATGAACATGAACAGTGCTCGGCAAACACTAATTTTCTATTTTCCTGCTTTTTGTGTGGTCAACTCTGGTTGCTGGGATGGGCGCGCTTCTGCATGTGTGTGTGTAATTTCTGTCGTTCAATTAGGTTTACTGTAAATTCCCTTTTTTTGACTTCATAAAAGTAAAAATATAGTTTTTGTTGAGCTCACTAATCAATGGGGAAAAAATGAATTATTTGGAGTTGCAAGAGCTGTCTTTTTTACAAAAATTGTCAAACACAGATGAACTTGTCCAAGGGAATCAGCAAAGCCCTCTAAATTCCGATTATGGGAGCTTTAAATGCACATACCCGGAAGTATTTACTGACAATGGGTAGGCAACGAAAAATGAGAGCCTGTCAAAGTTGTGAATAGTAGATTAATTTTAATTGAAAAAGTAATTCTGTTTGGGGCGGGGAGTAAATCCTCCACTTAATCAGGTTAGGGTAAGGCTTAAAGGCTTAAACGATAGAATGGAGTTTGAACTAAATTACTTCGTTGTGCTTTTTTCCAAAAATTGCTTTCTCACGCGTCAGGGAAGTGCAACATTTCAAGGGGCCACGGAAACGTGCTCCACTGCTATAGACCTGACTATTGAGACTTAGTTTCCCACATCGTTAGCTTTAGATCGATGCGCTGTCAAGTTTTATATTGCATGATGCACGTTGTTTATGCATCGCCCCAACCACAAGTCATTGACACATTTGCTCGACTGAACAGAACAGAACAGAAGCATGCTAACAATATTTCACTGTAATTGGTGTTCTTCAACCGTCGCTACGTGAAGTCTTAACCAACCACTTCCGGAGTTTTCCATCAACGTAAATGAAACAACCGCAGTGACTGGGGAAGAGGATCAATAAATCAACATCATCGATAAGCCGCAACAGGGACATGCAGTCCCTAAGCATTCTGTCATATCCGTTTGAAGGCGGATACAATCAGTCCACACATGCGATGTGAGCACACTAACCGCAAACTTCAGCGCTGCGGCAAACAAACCACAGCCACCAAAGCGAAGCGTCGCCCTCGAAGGAGCACAACCGTCAAATACGGATACCAGCTGCCAATTGGCTGCGCACTGCACCTGTTAGGCGTGTGCTGCCATGACAGTATTTTGTGTAATTAAAAACTTTTCCGAGAGCACAACAAAAATTAATGCTATCACTGAGGAATGCACTCAACCATTTTTGGCGGTGCCGTCAGATGATAAATTGTCGGCCAGCCGCAGGAATAAAGTTCAAATGACAGTGGCCTGTCAGCGTGATAGTTACCACTGTGATTCAAGGGGAAGAGCAAATAAAGCCCTTGTGGTAAATCAGTAAAATTTCCGCGCTGTCATGTAATTAGGTGCACAGCAATTTTTGAGTGGGGGTGCGTTTAATTGAATTGGTGGAATTTAATGCATTGCACTTCGGTGTCTGCATTCCGCGAACTGCTGGCATTTTCAATATACCTGGATCGCCTAATGTAAGCAAAAAGTCAGTTTTCCTCCTGCGAATGGACTGCAATTTAGGGACATCACACAACTTCAAAGCAATTGGGTGGAAGAGGTGACTTGGATGGACATGACTCTTACTACCGGGTAGATGGTGTTTAAACGAAAGCCAGTGGGGTAGCGAGAGAAGAGGTCATTTTTACACGAGAGAGTCCCATTTTGTACGGCAGACCTGCTTGGAATTCTTCTCAAAAAATACGTTTCTTCGAGGTTTCTTCAGTAAGCTCCCGAGGATCGAGGTTAGCCGCAGAGTAGCCAATTTTTTTCAAATTTACAACCAAGCAGAAAAGGGATAAAAACGATGCAGGAGCCAGATATTACCAGCCCATTTTGTTTTTTTTTTTCTAAATTGGCGCGCACTAAAGGGATTGTTACCCTCTAATGATTGGAATTAAGTCACAGCACGGTCAGAAGGTATAGAGGAAGAGAGGGAAAAGAGATGCCAGTACACATTGGTTTTAAATGCTTGTGGATTGTAAACGTTGGGGGGGAGGGGAGTGAAATTGTGCAGGGGAAAGCATTACATATTCGTGTGGTGCGGCTGAAGAACGAGTCTCTAACCTTAATTGTACACCCAAAAGTCCCGATGATGTTACTGGATTTATGAATCACATGATTCAAAATCACATCCGTATCACTATTTATTGTGTCAACGGAATCACTGATGGAGAAAAGACCATCTTGGATGGCGGCTAACAGACCCAGGCTTTGAGGGAACCTGACTGGCAGTGACAGCTTGACCAGAGGCTATATTCTGGTGCCACGGGAGGTCAGGGGCCCCTGGAACTTCGGTTCCAGCCTGACCGTGAGGTAGGCCCCCTTGTGGGAGTATTGTGGTGGCTGTGGTTTACCACCTAACATCGCGGGTAGAGTCGAGGATAGTGGACTGTGCTGACTTGTCTAGTTCATTGTTAGCCCACGCCTAGGCAAGGCGGTTAGGGAACTATCCCTTCTCAGTGTGGAGTTGCATTCTCAACCGGGCGCTGCGATCCAGAGAGCGCAAGAGGTTTTAGAAAGGCTTCGCATCAAACCAAGATGGGGTGATTGCCCCTCAAGCATGATCTCAGTTTGGTACTTGGGTTACTTACCACTTTTGGGAAAAAGGTTCCCCGTGATATAAGCCGTAAAGGCAGGTTGTCACGTAAAAAAAATCTCACATCTGTACGCCCAAAAGTGGACTTAAGTGTAAAAGGGTGTGCATTCTTAGCGAGGCGGGTATGGTGGTTGAGTTCTTGAAGGGGTGGAATGCAACTTGCTAAACCATTAGAAAATGTTTTTTTGTTAAAATAGCGGTAAAATAGTGATAGGGACGCAACATTTCCTCGATGTTCAAGCGAGTCGATTGTATTCGTAGCACTATTATCACAAAAATTTTTATCGCTCGCTGTTGGATTCTATCTAATATGTGCAGAGAGGTCTTGCGAGGGTTGCTTTTTACATTTCAGGATTAGAGAACAAAAACAAATATTAGTCATCGAAAATAGCATTATTGTTTTTGAAAATATTAAGATCTATATAATTTTGCATGCGCTTGAACCAATTGTCGAAACACTTTTGCCACTCTGATTGAGGTATCTCCAAAACATGCATTCTGAACGCATCAACCGCTCCATCAGCTGTGGAAAAACGTTGACCTCTCATTTTATTTTTTACGTACGAGAGTAAAAAGAAGTCACTTGGTACCAAGTCAGGGCTGTACGGCGGATGACTCATCAAATCGATGTTTTAAGTGCTCAAAAATGCAGTTATTTGAATCGATGTGTGAGATTTTGCATTGTCGAGGTGAAGAGTGATCCGTCTGCGGCGGTTGGTTTTCCTGATTTCTTGGAAGACAACTGGCACACAAATAGTTTTGTATCACTCAGAATTGACTGTTCTGCTATATTAAAGTGGTACGGTTGCAACATGTCCATTGTTTCCGGGAAAAACATTCGACCATCTGCTTGAAAGTGCTTCTTGCATGTGCAACTTTTGGTGGATTTGGCTCAATGTAAAACACTTATACAGTCGACTGCCGGTTACTTTCGATTCATCGTCTGTCACGATGTCATAAACGTGTTTCGAAGCACCGTTATCGAATCTTTGGAGCACTTCATTCGACCAATCGACAAGAGCCTTTTTTTTGAGCGATTGACAAATTGTGTGAGATCCAACCCGAACAAATTTTGTTGACGGTCAAATGTTCACGCTATATTGAATGTATGCTAGTCCCACTAATACCAAAGGTTGTCTCAATCTCAAAATAGGTCACATGACGATCATGCAATATCAGTTGGCGCACAGCATCAATGGTTTCCGGAACAACAACTGATTTTGACCGATCTTCACGAAATTCGTTTTGGAGTGAACTACGACTTCGGTTGAATTCACCATACCATCGATAAACACTGGTCCTTGATGGAGCTTCCTTGGTCCTTGATTGAACTAAGTTCATCGATGCACTGTTGTTGAGCTAGTCCACGTCAAAAGTTGTAAAAAATAATCGTACGAAATTTTCACGATTTAATTCAACTTCTTGGGAGAAATGAATCTTTTAATTTACTGTAAAGAACGCATATAGCGCTCTAATGTCAAAACGTTCTGAGTATACCTCAAAAATGTCAAGCTTTACGATAGAGTTGCCAGTTGCCAGATTGCAACGCTAGGATTTCCCAGTTCCGAATTATAAAGGCAACCTACGTAGGAACACCAGACCAGATAGGAGTGTTATACTCAAGCTTCGGGCGGATGTACGCCTTATATACTGTTGCCAGGTCAGAAGGGGTAATATTTCTTGCATCGCTTTAAAAAACCTAGACATTTCGCTGCATTTTTGGCGATCTCGAATATGTGATCAATCTAATTTAGTATTGAATTGATACAAGTATCGAGGATGGAGAGTCATTCGAATTCAACATTGCAGGAGCCATTCATAGATAATGGCAGGCTGTTTTGAGAACGCTTGAGTGACAGTAGACAGCACTGAATTTCGGAAGCATTAAATTCAACTCTATTCCTTTTACCCCAATTAATTTCGAATAGGAATTTAATGAGCTTAACATGCGCTGCCGTTCCAAGTCAATGGCCGTAGCGGAGCGACAAGAGCAGAGGAACGGAGCTGAGGGTAATGTCATCAGCAGAGGAGTGAATTGGTTAAAGATTTGATGGGACCTATATGTAGTTTAGAATTGTAGGTCGAAAGCGGTGGGAACTGTTCTGCTGTTAACACATCATTCAACAAGTACCGGGACAGACACTGAAAAATAATTATGATTAATAATTGTATGCCGCGATATTCGACAGGGGAGCTAGGACCTAGCGTTTTAATCAACTACTCGTGTTGTGCGCGCTACTGTTCTCTCACGAGTAGTAAGTTTTTTGACGACTCCGAATGGTGATATTTGAGAAGCTTTCTTAGACAATTATTACTCTTTGGATGTTGTCAGCAGATCGAAAGATGTGGTGCCGTGGAAAATTCGGAAAATCGGTGTAGAGCTGGGAATCGAGCCTAGACCCTTCGGCGTGTGAGCGTCGCACTCTATGCACTTCTTCTTCTTCTTCGGATGGCGCTACAGTCCGGGGTGGACCTGGGGCTCAACCAACATGCCTCTCCAGCTAGCACGATCTCTTGCCAGCTGTCTCCAATTGCGCACTCCAAGTTGGTTGAGGTCCTTTTCCACTTGTGTGCGCCATCTCAGTCTAGGACGTCCTCTGTTGCGTTGTCCCTGTGGTTCGGATTCGAAAACTCTTCGGGCCGGAGCGGCTGTCCATGCGCTCATCATGGCCTAGCCACCTTAAGCGTTGTATCCGTAGACGCTTGACTAAGCTCATGCCGCCGTACAGCCCATAGAGTTCGTGGTTGAATCTTCTCCTCCAGATGCCATCAACGCAAACAGGACCTAAAATCGCACGCAGAACTTTTCTCTCGAAAAGACCAATGGCTTCCTCAACCGCTTTTAGTAGCGTCCAGGTTTCTGCGCCGTAAAGCAGGACTGGAGAGGGCTTTATTACTCAATTGCCTCTTGAGCCCAAAGAAACAGCGATTGGCAAGAGTGATTCTGCGCTTGATTTCAATACTGATGTTGCTGTCCCTATTCACCGCGGAGCCGCGATAGACGAAGTGTGTGAATAGTGACGCTCTGTCCGAGACGTCAATGTGCTGCGTCCTTCTTTGATGACAGCATATACTTCGTTTTGCCCTCGTTTACCACCAGTCCCACTTTAGCCGCTTCCGCTTCAATGCTAGCAAACGCCTCATTGACGGCTCGCTTTGTTCGGCCGATCTCGTCAATGTCATCCGCATAAGCTAGCAATTGAACGGACTTGTTTAAGATCGTGCCTCTGGTGTTGACGTTTGAGATCCGCACGATCCCCTCAAGGATGATGTTAATGAAGTCGCATGACAGCGCGTCGCCTTGTCTTAATCCTTTTTTGACATCGAAGGTCTCGGTGAGTTCGGTACCGACCTTGACGGAGCAACCAGAGTTCTCCATCGTCATCCTTCACAATCTGACGAGTTTGGTAGGAATGCCAAAACTAGACATGGCACTGTATAGCTCGTCTCTATGCACGCTATCATTCGCGGCCTTGAAATCGACAAATAGATGGTGGGTGTTGATTTGTACTTCTTGGGACTTCTCCAGGATCTGCCGCAGTGTGAAGATCTGGTCGATTGTGGACTTCCCTGGCCTGAAACCACACTGATAAGGACCTATCAGGTTGTTGTCGAACGGTTTCAGGTGCTCACACAGTACGGCAGAGAAAATCTTATATGCAATGTTAAGAAGACTGATCCCTCGGTAGTTGGCGCAGTCGAAGGGGTCTCCTTTCTTGTGGACCGGAAAAACGATGCTGAGATTCCACTCGTCGGGCATGCTTTCCTCCGACCATATCTCACAGATGAGCTGGTGCATGCACCCAACCCGCTCATCCCCAGCCACTTTGAACAGCTCTGCGGATAGTCCGTCCGCGCCAGCAGCTTTGTTCGATTTCAGTCTCTATATTGTTATCTTGACCTCGTCGAAGTCGGGGGGAAGGAATTCTTGTCCATCGTCGTCCAAATTGAGTGGGACATTCTGCCTAAATGATCTTTCCAAATTCTCAGCACCGACTGCGACTCTACCACCAGTTGTCCATTTTGATCCCGGCAGGCTTCTGTCCCAGCCTTATAACCACCGGATAACTGTTTTATCTTGTGGTAAAAATTTCGGACGTCATTCCTGCCATAGCACCTCTCCATTTTCTCGACCGCGCGCTTGGCGGCCTCTTTGATGGCTTCTTGACAACGTTTCCACTTGTCTTCTATTGTTTGTGCAGGCAGCGTCGAACTTTGAGATAGTTTCAAGGAGAATCGATCGGCAAAGGCTCTAGCGATCGGTAACTCTATGCACTACGCCATTCGAGATCCAAATTGATTATTCGTTATTATTTTTCTGTCCTCAGTCCACTGTATCAGAACTCTATTGACAATCTTTTCAATAACCTTGCTTATGCAAGGTGGGAGACCTATCGATCGAAGATTTTTCGGAAGCGAGGAATCTTTGTCCTTTTTTTGGAATGAGTTGAACTGCCACCGTCTTCCAATGCTCTGGGTAATGTGCATTATTCAAGACATCATTGAACAGGATTATGTAACTACTCGCATTGGGGTTGCTATTGATTTACCACGAGAAGAAATTTTTCCAGCAGTCAATGCTTCAGAAACAGAACCTAGGACCTTCGTCGTGTAGGTGTCTCACTTTAGCCACTACCCCACACGGGCCTCTGAAGGCCCTTAATTGTCTTTAAACTTATTATATGACTAAAGCTCTTATACAAAGGTTTTCCTTTTCTCGACATTGGATGAACTTTAATAGGCTTCAGATCACTGAGCTATAGGTATGTCCCTGCCTCATCTAGGAGTTTGCAGGGACGAAGAAGAAGTCAGAAGAATTTCACCTTTCTTCTGATATTGGCAAACCTTTGAAAACCTAAATGAAGAATCAATGAGGAAAGTAGCTCTAGCCGACTTAGAAGAACTTAGTGACTTAGGCTTAGGCACCAGCGTATATTGGCTTGGAGATGTTATCCGCTCCGTGTAACAAAAAGAGGAAATGCGTTCTATGGACTATCCTTCATGAACATTCAGTCGATGTTTCCAAAGTTATTCAAAAGAGCAGAATATGACCATCTTGACCACTGATGTATATTTTACAGAGTTGACTTAAGTGGTCGATGAAATCGATAGAATTTTAAGAACTGCTGTGTATTAGAGAAAACATTTTGTTGATGTCCAAATCATATTTTTGGGACATCATTGAATGCCCTCAATGTCCTCTTGGAATTTAAGATACTTTTCTCGTAAGAATACAGTGTGCCACTTCCTTCCCGTCGTTCTTCAACTCTTCAATGGTGAAAATAATTTTGTTAAGTGCAATTAAATGACACTCGTTTTCATCTTCATCATCTTCAACACTCTGGAAAGAAGTTTGAACTCTAATCATGTGCCCCACCGAGTCACTGCACTTTGCTCCCACCCCGACCACACGCAGCAGCAACGGCAACATTCTTTGCAAATATTTTATTTTCGCGAATTTCCATTAGTCCCTTGCATGCGTTCATTAAACTTTGCGCAAACAAATTCCGGAAATGGCTCTCCATTAGGTCTCGGATCGAACGTCAAGCGTTGCTGCTCCCCAGATCAAAGACCCTAATTCGTCGCGACTTTGTGTTATTCTCCCATCCCCTCACCAACCACATCGCATTCTCACATCCCTCACACAAGCACGTTTCATCCGTGTTGGTGGTGCTCCAGAAAGCCTCAGAACTTTGTCTCGCACTGGTCTCAAAACGTGTAATGTCATTCAACCTCAAGCGAAAGTTTCCTGCCTGTGCTGCACCAACAGTGCGGCACACCCCTTTAGATGTAACCGCATCACTGAGAGGCGGCACTCAGCAACTTTTAAGGATGTGAAGAGGTGAATTCATTTAAATTAGCATTTTTAATGGCTACGACACGATGGCTCCGCTACGACCCACAAAAAAAAGCTGAAACGGAGATACTTTCACCCCTTTTTAGCAGTTAACCTAGCTAGTGGCGGAATGTGAAGCCAATTGACTTGGGGCCATTAAAGTGTGAGCTTGAGAGATAGTCCTGGGCCCGAGAGATTTCGTTGGGTACTTTGGCAGAACGGGATGTTGTCCTGATTAATTCCATTTGTTTGAGGCACTCAGAAGCATTAGACGATGGGGCTTGAGGCGTGAATGCGGAGAGGCTTGGAGACAGTGGTTGTAAATAGATCTAGCTCAGGCTCGGTGCTTTTGGGGCTGTATGTGTATACGGGATTTCAAGTAAGTGGGTATATACGCGGCCAGACAAAGGTGAATTTATTCGAAGTGGGCCAAGTATTACGCACTATAAGTTTGAAGAGGTAAGGTAAATCGAAGGGTCATCAGGGTGGTGCTCATAGCGATGTTCTGATTTCATAAATAGTCTTGGCAGAAATTTTGTGGGGAATTTCGAAGCAGCACCAAGTGCTAGGGGGATACACGCGTGCGTTCACATTTTGAATACTACAGGTAACTTTCCTGGAATTTCAGAAAAATGTTCTTTGTTTGAAGGAACTGGCGCAGGAGTTCACTTCTAAGGGGATCATAATAAGTAGTTCCCTGTTGGATATACGACTACTCATAGGAGGATGAATAGCAATTTCGAGTGATCCGTTAAGCATATCGATTGGTCACACAAGCTTCCTAGCTTATAGAGAAAGACTCGAGAAGGTAGTCGAAATTTGTGTTTTCGCCCGACCTGGGCGGCCAATTTGTCATGACTCACTGTGAAATTTAGTGCTGCCCAAAATACATTTCCGTGCTCTTACCTGAAACACTGAAAATGCAAACAACTAAAAGTTCCTTCTACTCCTGAAATAAGAATAGCACCCACATCAAGAGTAGTTACTGAAAAAAGAGGACATTCTCCTCTTGTGGACTGTATAGCTTTATGAGATGGTGCAAGTCTTGTCAAATCGTTAGTAGTCTCCGAACAAAATTAATCCTACCCCAAGGATGTCAGTACTGGCATCAAGATACAGTGTTTGGTTTGACGTCGCTGTCCAAGAATACGAGCCGCGAGCGACCAAAGCTGATGGAGGCTAAAATAAAACAATCAAACGCAATGTTATCTGCTTTATGGTGGTCGTCCGAGGTATACATGTTCGGTTGACACCTCTGACAAGTAAACTCGGCCAGTTTGTTTGTGGACCTATTGTTCAATAAAATATTGCGACCATTCGTTACTGTCCGATAATTCAGCAACTCACAACTATTGTGCGATTGTAGCAACTGCTTCATTTTTCGCCTTCTTCTTTTTTCGGTTTCGGCGTAACATCGCGTACTTTTTGTAACGTCAATGGTTTAAGCAGAGGTTTTCTTTGCATTAAGTGTAGCATCCGTCCAAGAGCGTCGTGTTGGTCTCACGAGCCAGTTTTATTCCACTTCGAGGCCGACTACGCTCAATTTGAGCGTTCAATTTCTGATTTATTTTTCTTCTCATTTATGTCGACTTTACTGTTTTCAAATTTTCGTTGCTTCATGCGCTATTTGTCTCGCATTATCGAAAATTGAGCTTACTCAAACCATGTGCCAGAGTTGGCTACCGACGCGCGGTAATGGGTAGTACGAATAAAAACTCAGAAAAGCTCCGAATCAACACTTATGCGCAAGTAGGTTCTTCCTCTCGGGTTGATGTTTCTTAACATAAACGATGAATCAGGCATACAGGGCACAAATCTAAAGACTTGCAAAGAGTCTTTTAGAGAGTCAATTTCACCAGCCCATATACCTGGGCATAATAGCAGCTCCTTCTTGTTGCTCATTAACCCGAATATGGTGATGTTTTTATCGACGTATCCATTGAACCGGAAATGGGCTCCATCTTCTTCTTCTTCTTCTTGTGGCGCTACAAACCCGGGCCTCAAGCAATATACCTCTTCGGCCAGCACGATCTTTAGCCAGCTGTCTCTAGTTGCGCATTCCAAGTTGATTGAGGTCCTTCTCCACTTGTGTGCACCAACTGAGCCTCAGCCGTCCCTTGTTGCGTTGTCATTATGGGACGGAGCAGTGGCGTCCATACGCTCTACATGGCCTAGCCATCTTAAGCGTTATATCCACAGGCACTTAGCCAGGCACATGTGGCTGTACAGCCCATAGATTTCGTCCTTAAATCTTTTCCTCCAGATGACATCAACGCACTTAGGACTAAAAATCGCATACAGAGCTTTTCGTTCGAAAAGCATGCCCTCAATCATGCTCTTAGTCATGCTTTTAGTAACGTGAAAGTTTCCGCGCTGTAAGGAGGATTCTCAAGCTATTATACAAAGCCGGCTATGTCATTGGAGACACAGCTCAATACCTCAGTTGCCTCATGAGCCTGATGGTATCGAATGGTAAAAATAATTCTGCGTTTGATTTTGGGGCTAATGTTGTTGTTCGCGCTTTCCAGGTATACCATTATTAATTTTTTTTTTTGAAAATAAAACTATAATTATTCTTGTTCGCTCTTGCCAGGTATACCGTTATTAAATTTTTTTTTGATAATAAAACTCTAATTATTAATGGGAAAGTAAAAACAATTTATTCAGAGTATTGGCCATTGTTTTCTACAAATTTTGACCACCTTTCTGGCAATTTGTGAATACCACGCCAATAAAATTGTTTGTCTTTTAATGCAAACCAATCCGTGTTCTTCATTTTCAAGTGACATTTAAAGACAAAACTACTGTTCGTTTTTTATTTTCATTTTTAGTTCAGTTGATTCTGACCTGTTTATCATATATAGTGATGAGACTTCTCAACATTCCGCCCACCTCGTCCAGTTACTGCGACGATATATCAATCCGCCCATCATGTTCATCTTCCGAATCGCCTTCAATTGGAAGCAAAACCAGCTTAGAGACCGCACGTTTGAATGTTGACGTTTGTGTTCGAATAGTCACAACTCGCACTAAATTGTCTTCACCAGCATGTACCTCAGATACGCGACCTAGTGGCCATTGGGTGGGTGGTGCACGTTCATCCTTTACCAGAACGAGGTCGCCAACCTTTATGTTATCTTTAGTCTGGTTCCACTTACTCCTAACCTGAAGTTCACGTAAGTATTCACAACTCCACCTCTTCCAAAAATCTTGTTGCATTTGCTGGAGCTATCGCCACCGAGTTAGTCTACCAGCCTTTGTCTCGAGCAAGTTAGGCTGCTGTGATAGGACCGCCCACCAAGAAGTGTCCGGAGGTCAGCACGGCAAGATCGGTAGGGTCATCTGTCAAGGCTGAGATAGGCCTCGAATTTAACACTGCTTCGATTTGCTTTAGCACCGTGTAAAATTCTTCAAAAGTTAGAGTTGCTTCTCCACCTACACTTGTAAGGTTAGGTCTTGAGTGACTTACCGCCTCGTGTGAAGTGTTGCTCAGGTCATCGATTATATCGTGGATCTCACCCGATGGTTCACAATAAGTGGATTCGATGTTCATGAAGTACTCCTCAGAAAGAAATCGTTTAATTTAAGCTTCTTTATTTGCAGTTGGATCCATGCACGAAACTTCATCATAAGCTCCGTTGAATTTAGTCCAGTACTCTTCGAGTAATTGTTTCCTGCTGATAAAGTAACCCTTTGTTTGCTTTGCTTTTGCGGTTTTCTGGGAGTTCGACGAAAAGTTGAGGATTAACCTTGCATTTAACTCTCCCTTGGCCAGCGCCATTGAAGCTCACAAGAACACTTCAAATCCGATATATTTACAACCGACGCGGAGTCAGGTTCCCCGCAAGGGATGCCAAATGTTGAAAATACGATAAAGATCGGGTGAAAAGAGCTCAAGGAACAGGGAGTTGACCAAATATCTTTATTTTACGAAGGAAAAGAATAAAAATGCACACCTTATCGAATCCACGTTTTATTTTCAAGTGACATTTAAAGACAAAACTACTGTTAGTTTTTTATTTTCATTTTTAGTTCAGTTGATTCTGACCTGTTTGTCATATATAGTGATGAGACTTCTCAACAATCCGACACCCTATTTTTGACCTCCTCGTAGGAACCAAAGTGCTGCTCAGCCAATGCGTGTGCCATTGATGAAAACAAATGGTAGATGTTGTCTGTTCAATGACTTGCTGTATACTAAATAGTTTTCACAGATGTCATAGCAAAAAAAAAAAAAAAAAAATAATGAGGGCTCTTTCACAACAAATGTTCCGTATGGAGACATTTGTATATTGGCGGTCACTTAATACTGATATACATGGTACCGCGGAGCCGAGGTAGTTGAAGTCTAGCCTCGAAGTTTCTGCTGCCTAGATTCAAACACTGTCCAAGACGTCGATGTTATGTGCCCTTCCTTGATAACAGCATGTACTTTTTACAGCCAGACCCATTTAAATGTCAGCAAACGCGCTTATGACGGCTCGCTGTGTTCGTCAATCACGTTAATGTCCTGAGATCAAGCTAGCATTTGGGCTGACTTTCGGAAGATCGCGCCTCTGGTGTTGATTATATGTTACGCCTGATCTTCTCAAGAATATTATTGAAGAAGCCACATGACAGTGTGTCCACTTGTCTTAAACCTATTTTATATTCAGTGAATTAATGACCAACCTTGACAGCGAGAGTTATCTTTCTTCTTCTGTCGAATTCGGTAAGAACGCCAATACCAGACATGGCATTGTACGTCCACACCGTCATATAATAATAATAATTGTTGGCGCGACAGTCCACAGAGGGACCAGGGCCTAGATTGCTCATCAACTACTCGTGTTGTGCACGCTACTGTTCTCTCACGAGTAGAAGGGACCTATAGTTTTCTAACGACTCCGTACGGCGAAATTTAAGAAGCTTTCTGAAACAGTTACTCTTTGAGTTTTGTCAGCAGCTCGAAAGAGGTGGTGCCCTGAAAAATTCGAAGTGTTCAGCCGGGAGTCGCACCGAGACACTTCGGCGTGTGAGCATCGCGCTCTACCCACTACGCCACGGCGGCCACCCACACCGTCCTAGGCGGCCTTAAAAATCGACGAATAGTGTCGATTTGTACTTCATATGCCTTTCAGGGCCCTCAATCACTGTATCAGCATAGTTTTTATAACCAAATATGCTTGACACGCAAATCCCCTTGTTTTCCGAGATTGTGTCTTCATAAAGACCGTTGAATCGTTACGGTCTTACATCGTCATGCCATCTCGTTGATATTGGTAGTCCTCTTCTTCTTCTCCTTGTGGCGCTACAGTCCGGGTTGGACCTGGACCTCAACCAGCCTATCTCTCCAGCCAGCACGATCTTTCAGCATCTATCTCCAGTTGTGCAGTCCAAGTAAGTTGAGGTCCTTCTCCACTTGTGTGTGCCACCTTAGTCTAGGTCGAACTCTGTTGCGTTGTCCCAATGGCTCATATGCAAAGACTTTTCGGACGGAGCAGTGGTGTCCATACGCCCTACAAGGCCTACCCATCTCAAGCGTTGATTTGAATGGAAGTTAGAACGCCGTAAATCATGCTTGAGGAAGGAGAAGTCTACTTGTTTAGGGTTTAAGGTCCTTCCAACACATCTGCTACTTAATGCGTTGCAAAGTTAGGAATGAACTCCACATGATGTCTGAAAAGAAGGAGGAGTAAGCAAAGTTGTTTGAGATCTGTCACCATATTGGTTCTGCCCGCAATATTGGGTATTAGGCTGAATGCCGCCGTGGCGTAGTGGATAGAATGCGACACTCAGACGCCGAAGGTACAGGTTCGGAAAAGCTTCTCAAACTTCGTCGTTTTACTCGTGAGAGAATAGTTGCACGGACAACACGAGAAGTTGATGAGCAAGCTAGGACCTAGTCCCGCTGTGAACTGTTGAGAAATCCAATTATTACTATTAAGCAAAAAGCAGCTGTCACGACGGAGCCTACCGGATGGTCAGGCTGTAACAATAGTTCAATGGGCTTTCCATCTCTTTGGGCACAAAATTACAAGGACTGGGTGGGACTGCTGGCATTTTTTCTAATCGGATCAAGCCAAACATGGAATATCTTAAAAATGTTCTATAGGCTTTAATCCCCTCAGCATTGGTAATGGAACAACGGCGGCCAAGTTCCCTTCCCATTTCCTAGCCCCATTCATGCGATACCTAAAGGACTGCATTTAAAATCCAAAAGGCAAATGCAGAAGCAAACTCTCTCACTTCGATTGCAAACCAACCAGAAAACAACAAAAGCAAAGTTGCAATGAAACGAAAATAGCTCTTTACAGTGGAAGTCCTGCTGACAGTTAAATAGCCACAAATGTGCGCTTAGGAAGACATTCTCCGGACCAAGACCTGCATACAGATGCATGCGGAGGCGAATGGTCCCTTGGGATTCTCGGCAAAACAACACAGAGCAAATAGGAAGTTAACTTCTACCACACGCTGACTGGGTAACTATGTGTACGTGTTATGCAAGAATCTTCGAATCAATAGGGAGCCTTCCGCCTCGAAAGGGGATTATTTGAATTCAGATGAAAAGGAGGATGCAATCCTGGCTGTTATCGAACATCAAAGCAAGATGAAGTTTTCAAGTGACTTCATTAGCATTTTCCTGAACTTTACTGTTGATTAACTTGGCAGCATCTTCTGCCCGCACAGGAAGGGGGAACCAAGGGGCTTTTGTTTGGAGCATGTGTTCGCCTGAGATCAAAGAAATTGATTCATCCCTTGGTACTGCCGTTAAATCAGTTACTGTGGATCATCAATTAGACAAGAGTCCTCGAATTTTGGGGAAACTTGTGGAGGCAGCTATGCCTCTGTAACCGACGGCTTGTGGTGAAGGGCTGAAAGGATTTGAATGGTCTGTGAATATCTGACGTCAGTAAATGAACTTTTCTCAACACACAACTGCTGTGGATTGACGCAAGAGTTCCACTTATTGAGGGAGCAAACACGTTGAAGGGACATCGTCCAGTCGCCAGTGCATTCTGCCTCGAGGACGTTGTCCTTTTCATTCACCCTCCGGTTGCTGGTGGATGTGTCATATTAAAACAACATCTTTAATTGCAATTGTTATTTTTCCTTCCATTATTATTGGTTTTCGTAGCAGCAACACTTGGCGCTCACTCGCATTACCCTCCGGGGTATGCTTAGCGTGGCAGAGGGTTGGGCAAACAGTGTTCATTACGTTTGATTTATGAGAGCGAAGAAGTTTTAGACAAGACAAATGGTTGACGCTAACAAAGCTGAAACAATTAAGAGGTCCTTTTTTGCTGTTACTCGTGATGTTTGCTAGAGGGATCTGTTGGGACCAGTGGCAGAACGGGAAATTGAAGATGTTAGCAAAAGGTTGACAGGGGTAGAACAGATTATTTTACCATTGAGTAAAAGAGAAAAATTGATTTATGAAGGCTTGAAGGATAAGTGTTTGTCGAATTATTCATTTGTAATTGTTTTCTTGGTGTGACTGTTTGGAGAGGGAATGTTGTTTCTGACCCCGAGGCGGTGTGGTGTTATGGGCTACAGGAATGATTAAAGACGCCAAAGATTGAATTTGTCGTATGGTCTGAACCATACGACAATCCTGTGATGTTGATTTTGCGTGATTTGAAGTGACATGATATTAAATTAATTGTGCCACCGCTTACCTAGCTTTCAACCGAGGTAACATCAACACATACAGACTTTCATATGTTTACTCGTTTCCAGAGAAGTAAGGACTTGATTTTGTCAGTCAATTTTTTTCTTTTCTTAAGCTCAAACTATGGAAGTTTTTTCTTAAATCATGACAACACGACTAGCGACCTAACAAAGTGACAAAACACCAATACGTCGGCCACTTGCAACACTTCGAAGTGACAAAACACCAATACGTCGGCCACTTGCAACACTTTCAAGTAACAAAATCCATGCACCTGGGCAAAAAGCTGATCAAAAAGCTACAATCATATCGATTTTCCTTTTCTAGCCAAGTGTTGATTTCTCCGTCCTGCAAAGAACACAGAAATGCAAAACAACCGTAAAATCCGGCCAACAGACAAGGACAACCAGGGTCGTAGTACAGGAATATGCATATGCACACATAAATAAGCTGACACAGATTTTACGAGCACTTCCGACGCCCACTTTCCACCACGCGACGACTGTTTGTCAACTTCCAGAAACTCCTAGCTGGTGATAGTGGCATCCCCGCAGAGGATTTAACTTTCAAGGGTACCCAAGGTTGAGCGCCAGCATGTGTCTCCAGAACTATTCCATGCATCCAGTGAGCCGGGAGGCCGAAGCGTTCTGCCGCGCCGTATGACCACCGTCTCTTTCTCTTCTTCTCATCCTCTCGGAAAATGGAAATGAAAATAACTCGCCTGCAATACTTTATGCTGTTCCGTCGTAAGTAGGGTAACCGCAAGTGAATGTAAGCTGAAGCCTCTGTTTATCTGCCGCTCTCTGCAAGTGAAACAATGCACTGATTGTCTAGCTGCCTTTGGGCCATTTTCTTTCCGTATTCCCTCCAATTTGAATGTGTTTATGAAGGACTACGAGGAGGCAGGGAGGAAGTTCTGCGATGTCTGCTCGTTGATGGTTGAGTTGTTTTACTCGGAATCTGTGTGCGGTGAGCCCATGCAAAGCGTCACAATGTTGTTTGCTTGTCCAATGCTCGACTGCATTTCTTAATCCTCTTTCCCACTGTGGCGTATACGTGCTTTTTTTTTTTCCTTCGCCTCATTCCTTTGTTTCCCTTTTCTGCTGGGTTTCGTCCATATCATTGCTGTTGTGGCAATTGTAGGACTCTTACCATTGTTAGACAAAAAGACATTTGTGACGGGCTTGTGTGCGTGCTTGCATCTTGTAAATGAAACGAAACAAGGTCGCAGATGGCATATACCTTCAAGGCGAACTCCTAACACTGAGTGATGAGACTGAAAGAGCAGACATAAAATAGAGTACAACATTGTCTACTGCGCTCAAGTGCTACAAATTTTGTTGCAGATTGCGGTTTGTATGTTTGGATTTTTGGAGAACCGCTGTTGCTTCAACTTTGCAACGTTTCTGTGGTCTGAGAAGTGGACGTATCAAATGAGTACTTTTGGAAAGGTGAAGAATACGTGTTCATTGTCATGTTTCCATAAAAGGAACCATACATTTCCGTACGCCGGTCTGTACAAATGTCAATTTTCTGGGATCTACGAATGGAGGTGCACCTCTCCCCTTAAGCGATGATGGGATAACAAGTTTTGAAACAGGCGAATTCTCTATACATTTAGCTTTATGGAATATACGTTATAAAATAGATTGAAACGTGGCTTAGTGTCTGATCCAAGTATGAATGTTTTCTAAGTTCGTTTGTTTAAAGCTGTCAGAGGTATACTCAGGGCTGGACCTGGGCCTCAACCAACATGCCTGCCCACCCAGCATACCAAGATATCTACAGATGCGCATTCCAAGTTGGTTAAGATCCTTCTCAACTTGTGTGTGCCATCCTAAAATAGGCCGTTCCTGTCTGCGATTCAACAATAGCTTTGACTTGAAAACTTTTCACCCGGCGCAGTGGTGTCCATACGCTGTACATGGCCTGGCCATGTTAAGCATTATATCCGAAGACACTTGATCAGGCGCATGTTGCTGTGCAGCCCATACAGTAGGACTGGGAAGATCAAGCTGTTATAGAAAGCTAACTTTGTCCTTTGAAAGAGGGCCTTTTACTCCATTGCTTCGAAAGCCCAAAGAAACAGGGACTAGAAAGAGTGATTTTACGTTTGATTTCGGTACTGATGTTGTTGTCCTTGTGTACCGCGGAGCCGAAGTAGACGAAGTCCTTGACTACCTTGAAGTTTCTGCTGCTAAGTGTGACGCTCTGTCCAAGACATCGACGTTGTGTGTGCTTTCTTGAAAGCAGCATATACGTCGTTTTGCTCTCACAACCGTCAAATGCATTTGAGCCGCTTTCACTTCAGCAAGCGTCTCAGCTTGCTCAATTTAACTTGTTGAAACCTTTTAACATGACGACACAACATTCCGGCAAAGGACCACGGCTTTAGTTATTCTGCAGTTACTCATGTTGAGCCTGCTACTGTACTCTCATGAGTTCAAGGCGCCTACAATTCAGAAAAATTTGCAATATCAAACTGCCCATTTTATTATCAACATCTTTAGGAAGTGGAAAAATTGCGAAATGTTAAGTCCGGGAATTAAGTGTTGACCTTTAGTATGTCAGTGTCGCACTTTACTCACTACGCCACGAAATCCAAACATATTTGTGCATTGGATGCAGTAGAAACGAAACCATATACGCGTGGATTTAAGTCGTGGTTTAGTGGTTTATTAAAACGAGTGTCGGTGTTTTGCCGTAATTATTTGATAAAACATAGCTTAAGGTCATATTTTGTGATCCAAGAGGAGAATGCATTCGGCTTTGTTAATAAATAAAGCGTATGTGTTTTGGTCATGTGGTCCGTGGCCGTCGGGGCAGAGTGGGTAGAGTGCTACGCTCACACCCAGAAGTGTCTAGGCTCTATCGCGAATTTTCACTCTCAAAGAGTAATAACTGTTCAAGAAAAGTCCCTTCTACTTGCCAGAAAAAAGTCGCGCGCAAAACACGAGTAGTTGATGAGCCAGCTAGGTTTATTATTATTATACCGACTTACAGTCTGGCTAACAATTATGTTATTAAATGAAAAAATTATTGTCGACTGCAATGATGAATTAAAAATGATGGCGACCTAACAGAAACGCAAGATATAAATTTGGCGCCAATCGAACTGTAATTGTTTGACATTTGAACACTTATTATTGTTTGTTATTAGAAGGTATTATAATAATAATAATTGTTGGCGCTACAGTCCAAAGGGGGACCAGGGCCTAGCTTGCTCATCAACTACTCGTGTTGTGCGCGCTACTGTTCTCTCACGAGTAGAAGGGACCTACAGTTTTTTGCCGAATCCGATCGGCGAAATTCGAGAAGCTTTCTTAGACAGTTATTACTCTTTGAGTGTTGTCAGCAGCTCGAAAGTGGTGGTGCCGTGAAAAATTCGAAAAATTGTTGTTGAGCTGAGAATTGAACCTAGACCCTTCGGCGGGTGAGCGTCGCACTCTGCCCACTACGCCACGGCGACCACTAGAAGGTTTTAGGTTAATAAAAATGGAGCGCTACATGAATGAACAACGCATTCTCATTCTGAAATTGTTTTACCAAAATGGTGAAAGTTTTGCGGCTACAATCATCTTTAGTGACGAGGCCATGTTCCACGTTGAAGGCTTCGTCAATTGGCAGAATTGTCGCATTTGGGGCGAGGAAAATCCTCGAGTGATTCACGAGAAGCAAATGCATCCTCAACGTGTCAATGTGTGGTGTGGATTTTGGGCTGAAGGAATCATTGGACTTGTTTCTTATGAAAATGAGTCAGGTCAAGCGCAAACAGTCAAGGGTGTTCGGTATCGTGAGATGATAACCAATTTTTTCGTGCCTAGAATTAAAGGAATGAATGTATAGGCGATGTGGTTTCAACCAGACGTCCCCACATTTTATACAGCCAGAGAACCTATTTAATTGCTGGATCAGACATTTCCCGGTCGTGTTATTTCGTGTTTTGGAGACTAGAATTGGCAGCCTAGATCGTGCGATTTAACACCATTGGACTTTCTTCTTTGGGGTTTTCGAAGTCGATAGCTTATGCAAATATGCCAACGACGACTCAAGCCTTAAAAGAGGAAACAGAACGCTGCACTAATGAAATACCGCAGCATTTATGCAAAGCAGTCATTGAAAATTTCACTAAAAGATCGCCTATGTGCCAGCAAAGCCGCAGCGGCCATCTGGCCGGTGTGTTATTCCACACATAACCCCATCCTGTCTACTTCACGCAAACCTAACTTAAGAATAAAAAAATGAAAAAACAATACCCATTTTTTCAAACAGGTATGCAAAATGTGAAATTTTTTGTGAAAAAAATACACTCACAAGTCTTTTTATATTGTGAGACGAATCCTTTTGCGAAATAGTTCTTGGGACACAGGAACTATCCAACAACGTGCTATGATTTTCCTTCAGTTGAACATTTTTCGCCTGAAAGTATACCCAAGATTGGTTAAATTGAGTGGTTGGATCATGGTGAGGATCGTGACGTAGACTGTATGTCCATCGTGGATCAGTTAGCCCAGATAGCTTAGAGGTGGAGCAGTCGTAGTGGGTTCAATCCCAGGTTTTCTACGCTGGCAAAACCACTGCGTAAGCTTTTCCATCTGTCCTACTCTTCAGGGCTCTTTCCGAGTAAGTGGAAAACTGCATTTGTCCAGCCCGTCCCTAAAAAGGGCGAAAGTTCGTCACCCACCTCCTACCGGCCCATAGCACTAACGTCCCTTCTCTCCAAGGTCATGGAAACGCTGATCAACCGTCAGCTTATGAAATATCTTGAGTCCCGGAAGCTTCTTAATGACCGGCAGTACGGCTTCCGAAGCAACCGTTCCACTGGTGATCTGATGGCATATCTCACTGAAAAGTGGAACCAATCTTTGCACAATTTAGTAGAAAGCAAGATTGTTGCGCTTGATATTTCAAAGGCATTTGACAGGGTCTGGCATCAGGCTCTTTTGTCGAAAATGCGTGCTTTTGGGATCGATGAGTCTCTTCTTCAATGGATTAGAAATTACCTTTCGAATCGTTCAATACAAGTCGTTTTGGATGGATTCAAGTCTGATATCCACCATATTAATGCTGGTGTTCCCCAGGGCTCTGTTTTGTCTCCGACACTCTTTCTCATTTTTATAAATGATCTCCTGTCTGCTACTTTTAATCCTATTCATTCCTTCGCTGATGACAGTACCCTCAGCTTTTCATATTCGTTCCTTGGCTCACGTCCCTCCACTTTGGCCTTAGACTCGGAACGGCAGCGTATGTTAAGCACATTAAATTCCGACCTTGACAGCATAATCGATTGGGGAAATAAGAATAGAGTGGAATTTAATGCTTCCAAAACACAGTGCTGTCTACTGTCGTTAAAGCGATCACAAAATAATCAGCCGTTATCCATGGACGGCACTTGTGTTGTTGAAACCGAAAGACTTTCCATCCTCGGTATGTGTATCAACCCAACAAGTAGTTGGAACGATCACATATTTGAGGTCGCCAAAAATGCTGCGAAATGTCTAGGCTTCCTTAAACGATGCAAGAAGTACTTCACCCCTTCTGATCTGGCTACAATATACAAGGCCTACATACGCCCAAAACTTGAGTAAGCGAGCGATAAAACTTATAGGTGACAGTAATATTGCGAAGTCGATTGACTCGTTAGAAAACCGACGTAATGTCGCGTCGTTGTCACTCTTTTATCGCTACTTCAACAAGAAATGCTCAGATGAATTAGCCAGTTGCATTCCTCCCCTTCAAGAATTCACCCGCAATATACGCCTCGCTAGGAATGCCCACCAATTCACCCTCAAGCCCTCTTTCGGACGTACAGTCAAATTCAGAGACTCGTTCTTTAGCCGCACTACACGAATCTGGAATGCTCTTCCCAGCTCGATTTTTCCTCCTCATTACAATCCACAGGCATTTAAAACCAATGTGCATCGGTATCTCCTCTCCCTCTCTTCCTCTATACCTTCGGCCCGTGCTGTGACTTGATCCGGTCACTTAAGGGTACTCGCAACCCCTTTTGCACGCGTCAATTATAAAAAAAAAAAAAAAAAAAAAAAGGTTTTGTCAGCCTGCTTATTTTCTTATTTTTCCTTCTGTCTGTGGTTTTCCTAGCTTTTGTGGACCGATGGACTGACCCTTGATCCTCTTCGAAAGAAACGTGAGGATAGCCGTTCTTTGCCCAGTGGATGGTACGATGGAGAGTTTGCGGCCTTTCTGGTGGTTCGATCTATTTTGACCGGTACGGGTGGTCAGGCGATCATGTCCAAAGTGGATGGAAGATATCGATCGTCTGATCAGGCAGGAGTTCGAGGTATGTTGGACGAGATAAGAATGGGCAGTCTTTAGGAGGCGACATTAGAAACCGGACGACTAGGTCGGGTGCGATTCGGGAAAACGTGACAAAATTGAACGGAAAATAGAAAATATAGGAATAATAAAGAAAAAGGAACGCACGGCGGTCGAAAATAAGCCTAGAGTTAGTGGTCACAAACGTTTTTCTTTTTCCGTAGAGCGATAGTGAGAACTTAACCCCAACCCACCAAAAGTAAAGACGAAAGTTATTTTCACGTACAACTACCTCCCCCAATTCTATTAATAATAAGAAAAAACAGCAAAAAAAAAAAATAAAATAAAATAAGAAGAAAACAAAAGAAGACGAATAGTGTGTGTGGCTGTATAAAAAAAGCCCGTAAATAAAAAAAAAGAGATGGTGTAAATTTTATAAAGCTAACCCTTCCCCTTATTGAGTGTGTCAGTTAACTTAAACCGACTGTTTCTTATACACCCTCCTCGTTCAATAAACCAATTGAAATCCATAAGCGATCAGGTCATCAGGACGATCCAGACAAAGGCAGGAAGACGGCAGGTGACCCCCCCTCCAGGGAAGATTTTTTTTTTTTCTTTTCAATTTTATTTAGTTGTTAGTTGAAATTTTTATAACCGATTTGAATTTTTTTTTTACTTATCTACTTAAAGTTTGGTTGGCTTTTTGATAATATTATAGAATGCTTCTAAAGGCATATATTTTGTTGAATATAGATTTTATAAGAAATTAATTAATTGAATTCGTAACTAGAGTTAGTGTTGTCGTCTAAAGAGTGGGTTCGCTGGGTATTACCGTGAGAGACGAGGGTTCGAGTATGGTTCGGGAACATACATTTTTTAATTTTCCCTCTTGTTTCGTGTGTCTTTGTTTAGTGTCTTAGTTAAGTTAGTTGTAAAAAAATAATTGTGAAGTATTGATAAGTTTTCTTTAGAAGTTTATATATGAATTTAAACTTAAATAAAGAAAAAAATTGTACGGGTTTAAGGTGAATTGCTGTGTTTTTTTTTTCTCTGGTTCCATCCTCAGTTCCTCATTTCTTTTTTTTTGTTCGTTTCAACCTTTTCTTTTCTTTTTTTTTTTGTCTTTGTCTTTTTCGTTTTTTTTTCTGTGGGGGCGGATTGGATCCTTGCCCTCAGTCGCAGTTCTAAGGGTACGGACCGTGTTGAACGGGAGTAGGGTAGGTTTAGGTGGCTGATGAATGCACTTAGTCCCATAGAGGACCATTGTGCTACCACACCATGTGGGAAGAACCTAAAACCAGCTGGAACCGATAATAAAATTTAAAATGTCGGCGGGAGGGGTTTTATTGATTTCATGTAGGCTGTTGGGGAAATAGCTTTCAAAGTGCATATGTCTGAGGCGGTAGAGCGCCGGGCATGTGCATAACAGGTGCAGGAGAGTTTCCGATTCTTCCTCATCCCTGCAACTTCTGCAAAAACCGTTTAAGGGAGCCCCTAGTCTGTTAGCATGCTCACCGATCAGACAGTGGCCGGTTATTGACTCCCATGACCAGGCATATATCTGATCTTTTAAGTCTGGAGCATTTGGTTTCAAGAGAGAGCCACACCTCCTTGGAGACGCGACAAAGGTTATGGTTAGACCACCTTTGATTTGGTTTCAAGAGAGATCCACACCTCCTTGGAGACGCGACAAAGGTTATGGATAGACCACCTTTGATTAGTCTGATGGATCGCGATCACGTGCAGTTCTGACTTGCATGTGGCGAGAGAGATACCGAGGTGTTCGTGTTCCTGAAGTAGTGGTTGCGTTGTGGCAAGCCTGGCCAATTCGTCTGCTTGACAGTTACCCGGAATGTCTCTGTGACCTGGCACCCAGCACAGGCATATATTGAACTGCTCAGCCATCTCATCTAAGGATGTGCGGCAGTTCATGACCGTCTAAAAGTTTGATGAGACAGATTGCAGGGCCCTGAGTGCTGCCTGACTATCCGTAAGAATAAGGTTATAAGCTGAGGATATTCTATTCCTCTTCAGCCAAGACAGTGCTTCGCGGATGGCCATTACTTCAGCTTGGAACACGCTACAGTGATTTGGAAGTCTGAATTTTAGACTAAGGTTAAGATCCTCAGAGAAGACTCAGCAACAAACGCCTTCGTTCGTTTCTAATCCATTGATGTGGATGCAAATAGCGTCAGCAACCCATTGTGGATTGGCCGACCACACGTCTCGTTCAAATATCATAGTGCGGAAATTCTGTGTCCAGAAGACCTTTGGCGCCGCGTAGCCAAGGTTTTGGTGTAAAAAGTTTACTCTTTGAAGGAATTTTGAGTGTCCGTGGGGAACGTTCCATTGAGATGAGGAGATCAGTCTTATGGCTGTACTAGCCGCCGCCGTTTGGGCAAAGAGACCTTTAGGTATAAGGTTAAGAATGACGTCCATTGCATCTGATGGTGTGGTTCTTAGAACACCTGAGATATATATGGAGGCCAGTCGCTGAACTTTTTTGATAGTGTTATAGTGGGAGGATGTGTCTAGTCGAGGCCACCAAACTGCAAACGCCATATAGTAGAATAGGGAGCACCAGAACCGTTGCCTAACAATAACAAAATTTAATTTTTCTAAATGTACCAGATCTTATATTTAAATATCCAAACATATATAAACGTTTCTTTAAAAATTTCGAGAGCATATTTAGTTGAGGTTAATTGTCACTTTCGCCACCTCACTGCGCAGAGAATTCCCAATCACTAGCATCCTTCAAGCCAGCTCAGTTGTTCAGCGTTACCAGATATATAAGACTGAAAACAATGGAGCGCACAAATTCCTCTCATTTCGCATAATGTCCGTCTGAGAATGTTCTTCACTCCCTGCGAGAGGTTTTCTTATATTTTTCTGACAAACCTACAGGTTGCTTCTTGTGTTTACCGGTTAAATTAATCGAAACTGACAATTGAACAAAGGAATCCTTCTCTCTACAAGCAGACCTTCAATTTCATAGCTCAACAGTAAATGACGCTTCCGTTCAATCCATTCCATTCAATAAGTATGCATCTCAATTCTAGGAACGGACTCCATTCATGCAATATTTCACTTCTGACCCTGTCCATCTTGTTGATCCCTTCTTTCATCCGTTCAATTACTTCCAGTTCTTCAAAGTCCCTGCCATGTTACAGCATTTCCAAGAATGAACTCAGATTTAACAAAGCCATCGTTACCATAATGATGGCTTCCCTCTTCGCACAGCTGCTATCCTGTTATGAAAGACAGAAACTACAAGGACTAAGAATTTGATGATTGCATTTTCCTTTGTCTAAGACGTTCTTCTGCAAGTCACTGTCCATCACGGCGAAATCCACTTTGTCATCCTGTCATCACACTTAAAAGTGCAATTTATAAATTTTATTGTATCCCATCCGACCATCCCGTGTCAGGGCGCTTTAAATTGGACAGCTCTATTTCAAACACACTGCGCACCCACCCAGGCACCAAGCGTCTTGCCTGATATACTCCGCAAGTCGCAGAGGCATCGCATCGAACGTAGGACACGTAAAATATCAGATTCTTCATAATGTGTCACCCAATTCGTCCTCCCTCTCCCCCAAAGAGTGCTGAGTTCGGAATGACGACGTGTTCCTGTTCGTGTGCGCTTTTGTTGTTTTCAGAGCCAACTGCCGTCAGTAAGTCAAAGCAATATTTTTACTCAAATTCACGTTATCCCCGGACATATTGCCTGTCCATCAAATATTGATCCACAGCATCCAGTGGCATTGCACCATTCCATCACGAGACCCTCCCACCATCCATCTGCGCACACACACTGCTGCTAAAACTCCTAAGCCACGGCTGGGCGCTGTTACTCCGGGAAATCCTATTAACAAATATATTAAATCACATCAAATAGAATATTATAACCTGCCGTAGATTTATCATTCTGTCAATCCGTTCTCGCTCATCCACTAATAAATGTCATCGGCGATGGCTTTGCCGGCGCCTGGTGTGCTGCTGCTGTGCCGGAGTCGATGCTGATGCCGATGCCAATGCCAATGCTACTCCGTCGGAGCCATGTGGATGGCATCAACTACGCATATATCAAATATATCAGCAATGATCCACTCGACATCCTTGTAGTTGTTAAAATAAAATCCAATTTCATTTCTGACATCAAAATCCTGCAGAGCGACGGGCCGACGGGAGGCTTCGCACACAAAAAAGGGACAAAAAGGAACTGGGGAAAAAAATACATAATTCCTCTCCGGATGATAGACGAAAACGGGGGCGGGAGAAAAAAAAACTGATGTGCCTTGACCGAGGGCGTTCGAAGCACTACTGCAGTGAGAGTCGAGGAAATAGGCTGGCAAACAGGCTGCCCAACTGACGACCGGATGGCTGGAAGCACTCCTCGAATGGGATTGACGGCTTGACTAGCAGGCACGAGAAAAATGAATAGCTGCAGTGGGCAAGCGTTTGAGCAGAGACGAAGAAAAGTCAACATCCCATCCAATCCATTACGCTGTCCTGTCAATCTCACTTAACTCATCCGCAATGAATTAAAAATGAACTCCTACGACGGGGTTTTTCACTCCGCTCCTTGGGGGAGAGAGAGAAGTAAACTCTATCACAATTCCCGCCAAAGGAGTCCTCGCTAATGTCACAGTCAACCCGGCCACGGATGTATTCGTCCACGTCCAACGATACGCGTATCCTGGCATATTTACATCATCAATCATGTTAGTCCGTGCACTTTTTGCGTGGCCAGTGGGCAATTTTTTGCCACCCCCTTGACGGCTTTTTCTGTGATGTTTTTTTTGCAGGCCACACTGTGGCCTTTGTGTGAGTGCATGCGATTATCGAAAAGGATTGACTGAAAAATTGAAAATTGGACAGCGAGAAATGATGGACGATGTTTTTTGTTTGGCTGAAATTAAATCGTGAGCAGCGTGTGCGGGGAGGTGAGGAGAAGCAGCGCAGTGGCCTGCAGGTACCGTGACAAGGTCTTCGATTGATTAATAAATCTGCACGCAGGAGATTAAGAATGGTCGTGCTTTTGATAGCGGTCATTTATAATTAAATTGTTCGTTGTTGTTTTTTTGGAAGGCTTCTGCAAGCTCCGGTCAACTGATTCTGCGGATAATGCGCTCAATAAGCTATGTTGACTTTTATTATGACTGAGAGGTTAAGTTGCTGGGAAACGAATTCAATCGTCCGAGTTATTCCACCATTCATTCATGATGCACTGACGGCTTATCGCAACTACCGACAGCGGAGATTGCTGAAATCTTTTTTCAATAAGAGTGATTTACTTCAGAGGTCCTCGGTGTTTGGGGATCAGCTGAAGGCAGTCATGAGGGTCCTGGGGCTTGCACCAGGAATTATGTTTCTCTGTCGAAGTGCACCAATATGGAGGACAGATAAAATCTAAACGGAAGAGATCTGAGAATTGGACACTCTTCCGAGAATATGCTCTATACCAGGTTCTGCGACTGCAAAATATGGTGTCAAAACCCCAGAAGATCAATCATAGATATGGTCGAAAGAAGGCAGAGAGGAAGATCAGTTTAGCCCTGAGGAAAATCACTCTTGTTCGGCGGATACCAGAGGCATGATCTACCAGAAGTCATTTCAATTTGAAGCTAACGCGGACGATATTGACGTGATTGGACGAACGGAAGCGTGCTGTCAATAAGACGTTTGCTGGTGTTACGGATCAAGTCCGGCATCGACCATTCGTTGAAACTCCAGCTTCGCTTGTGCAAACAGCTTGGGCGCTATGGGTCTTGCTCGCCAAGACCAAGACCCTAGGTGGGCCTGTTATTTCGAGGTGGTGTTGAACGTTATGCGTGGGTGTACGCTCCGCTGCAAATGGAAGGGTGATCGCGCGGTATCGCTGGAGTAGTTCGGCGTATTTGTGGTCTTGGTCGATAGAGTCCAAGACTATGTGGTCTGCTGTACCGAGTGCTATCGGAGTGCAAATGTTGGTTATCTGGTCGATAAGCCGTCGTCCATGGATGTCCAGAAGCAACCAGTAGTGTTGAAGGAAGTCAGCTCCTGGTATGGAATGCGGCATAGCTGCACGAATAAACTTCCAACGAAAGGTGCGGCGCAATCCAAAACCTAGCTGCATCGTGGCTGCTAAGTATGTGTTTATTTTGGTTCGATTGACGGCATACACAACAAACAGCGTTGGAGGTAAATTGTCACTTGTCTTGATTGCTAACACCGATATTGCTGCGCCACTGTCGACTAAAAATGGATGACTAGTAACTTTATCTTTTATGAAGAGACGACTAGACTTACCAGCAATCGCCGACGCCCCTACAAGCGCTGTTGGGAGGCGTTTCCCTGTAAGAACTCGCAGGGGCTCGTGCACTTGTGGGCCTGGTTACCATAGCGGCGATGGTACCAGCAGCATTCATTGTTCGATCAAGTTCGATTTCCTCGATCTCGAGACGTTGGGCGTGAGTGACTCCATGAAGTACTTACAATTTTTGACAGTGTGTGCTACCTCCAGCGCGACCAATCTACATCGGATGTCTGCCAGAATAACATTGGTTGTTGGTACTGCTGGAGATCTTTGTGCATGAGTGTGTATTGCTGCCAGTGAGGCCGTTGGTTGGTAATGACCTATCTATTTGTCGGCTATTCTTGCCAGGTCGTTTAGCTCACCTGTGACTTCAGACAACACAGCTCGCACGTGATGGGGTAGCTTGGACAACTAGAAAACTTGAAGCAGTGCATCAGGTGTAATCGAATTACTTGTTAGATCCCGTATGCGGCGCAGTAATTTTCAAGGTCGAAGGAAGGAGCGTCGCCCAAGTCGATACCTTCTACAAGTCGCTGGAGTCGGATTTCCTGGCTTTATTTGTACGCTTATATGAGGCGTGCTTTTACCGCGCAAATTTTTCGGTAGCAGGTGACGAAAGGAGTATGTCGGACACTTGCTCCTGATCTACGCTACGACGGCGGTTACGCCAGAGCTGCGGTAAGCAATCTTCTAGAGAAAGTCCTGCGACATGTTCTGTTCCATGTGGTTGGGGTGCGGATGAGCTTGCATGTGAAGTCTCTAGTACCGTTACCAACGGATCCATTCCGTTTGCCATTTGTGGCTATTTGTCACGCGGTGCATTGAGGTTAGTTTTTTTTTCGTAGCGGTGTGACTTTGTTTTTTTTTTATAAACGTATCACGTTGGGGTCACCAATGTTAGGGATCAAGACCGAATGGGCCGACTTCTAATAGTTTATATGTATATATTTAACCCTAGAAAGGTAACCTTCGTCGATTCGACGAAAATCATTTTTTCTTTTTAAAATTTCTATTTACTCTTTTTCGCGATCGCTTTCGTTCTTTGTGTAGCTCTAGTCATCCATGAGTTCTTGTTGTGTGCAGATGTTCATTGGCATATGTTCAAAGGTAACAGTACTTTTCGGGAAAAAATTGCGCAAATGTTCGTCGAAACGACGAAGATTACCTTAAGTGTAACTTTCAGTGTTTGATTATTTTGTTGTTACACATAGGGGATGCCACTAACAGAATTCCATATTATTTAAAGGAATTGCAGACATTCAAATGATATCTGTCAATTTTTTATTTTTATAACATCCTGATAATTCGGTTACAGATTACAGTGGCTCAAATGACACTCCTTTTGCGATTTTTAAAACAACGAAAAAAACTGAATTTCGTGTGTTGAAAGAAGCAATGGCGTAAAAGCTAAGCAATGGCTTGAAAAGTGTTGCAGGGCCTCTGTTCTACCGAAAAAAAACAATTTAATATAATAATATAATAATTTCTTTTATTCCTTTACAAAATTAACAACATAAACATTCCTTTCCTCCTTTTCCTTTACAAAATTAACAACATAAACATTCGATACAATTTCATATAATTTTGATTAATTTACAAAATGATTCATTGTGTAATTTGCAAGAAATAGTTTCATACTATCTATTGTCAAAGACAAGTGGCGATAGTAATAATCAATTTATTAACAACTAATACAAAATGATTGATGGGGAAAAGAAATACAATATTAATTCAGAGATAAATGAAGTAGCAGAAAATAAAAATAACAAAGAAAAATAAAAAATAAAAACATATCAAAAGAAAATTTATAGCATAGGAGAAAAAAACGATTCTTTTTTATTATGATTAAAAGAGAAGAGCAAATTTTTAACATTATTCAAAAATAGTATTTTATTTCTCTCACACCTAAAGTTCAGAGGTAATAAATTAAATAAACGTGGGGCAGAAACATAAAAAAAAACGTGAGAAATGAGTCTTATGTATAGTTGGAATAGCGGCGACGTGTTTGAAATTGATGCGTAATTTGTACCTTTGCTTAATTCTTTCATGGTAGTAGCCGGAGATGTCAAATAACATTCTTAAAACCTTACAGCAGTATAGATGTCTTAGTGGGAGAATACTAATTGATTTGAAAATTGCAAAACTGGATGTTCTACGATTTACTTTGGTCATAATTCTTAATGCATGTTTTTGTTTAATTAAGAGTTGTTCTATTTTATTAAAATAGGCACCAGCCCAACATGATATTCCATACTGTATATTTGAGTTCAGAAGGCCATTATAGACCATTTTTAAAATTTTGAAATTGCAGTAGAGGCTAAGATGGTACATGTGTCTATTTTATCGGTGGTATGTTGCCATTAAACATGGCCGTACAGACAGCAAAGATGGTGAACGCTACTAAAGGCCAACTAAGGTGGTTAGACCTGAAAACGTCAAAAAAGTACACAAAATCGTTTTAGAAACAACAAAGTGAAACTGCGTGAGATAGGTGTAACCTGAAAGACATCAGAAGGCATAGGAAGAAAACACTATTTTACATGAATATTTGTTCGCGAAAAAGCTTTTTGGGTGCCGCGTTTGCTCACAATAGACAGAAAACAACAATGTAGTTGATTCTGAGAGCTGTTTGGAGCTGTTTCGCTAGATAAAACAGGACTTTTATGAATTTTTCTTTTATTTGAAAATAAAACACTAACTGTTAATAATAAAGTAAAAACATTTAATTCAAAGTATTGGCCATTGTTTTCTATACATTATAACCACATTTGTGGCAATTTGTGAATACCAGGCCAATCAAATTGTTCGTTTTTAAAGGAAACCAATCAGACACCCAATTTTCGACCTCCTCGTAGGAATCAAAGTGCTGCTCAGCCAATGCGTGTCCCATCGATGAAAACTAATGGTAGTCGGAAGGAGCCAAGTCTGGTGAATACGGCGGGTGGGATAACTGCTCCCAGCCAAGTGTTTTGATTGTATCTTGAAGCGGTTTTGCTTTGTGTGCAGGTGCATTGTCAAGGAGCAAAACTACCTTACCATGTCTTCTGGCCCATTCTGATTCTTTTCTCGATCAATGCATGGTTCAAATTGATCATTTGTTTTCGGTAGCGATCAGTATTACCGGTTTAGGAGCTCGTGGTACAATACACCCTTCTGGTGCTACCAAACACACAGCATTGTCTTCTTGCCGAATCGATCTGGTTTTGAAGTCGATGTTAATGGTTGTCCCAGATTAACCCATGATTTTTTCCGTTTAAGATTCTTAAAATTAATCCATTTTTCATCGCCAGTAACAATCCGATACAAAGCCGATTCTCTTTCCTGTCTTTGAAGCAGAATTTCACAAGTGTTTTTTGGGTTTTCCATCTGTCTTTCATTCAATTCATTTGGCACCCATTTTCCACACTTTTGTATCTTTCCCATAGCTTTTTAACGGTCAGAAATTGTTTGTTGTGCAGCATTTAACATTGCTGCTATTGGCTTTTGACTCAAAATGTCAGCTCCATCCAATATCGCTTGCATTCCCGCGTCTTAAAACTGTTTTTGGTGGTCTTCCACGTTCTTCATTTCTCACATCAAAATCATTATTTCTGAAGCATTCATACCATCTTTTGCATGTTGCTTCTGATAGAGCATGATCCCCATATGCCTCGACAAGCATTCGATGCGACTCTGCAGCACTTTTCTTCAAATGAAAACAAAAAGTTAATGCCTTCCGCAAATCATCACTTTCTGGTACAAAATTCGACATTCTTAACAGGATGAAAAAAAATATGATGTTGTCTTATCAATGACTTGATGTATACTAAATATTTTTCACTGATGTCATACCAAACAAGCAAAAAAAAAAAATAAGGGCTCGTTCACAACAAATGTTCCCTATCGAGACATTTGTATCTTGACGCTCATTTCATGTATGTATGTATGTACCGGTATGCTTGTTTCATGGATGAAACATGCATGCACTACTTCTACTCCCCAGACTGAGATCGGCTGCCTATGAACAACGCCTAAAACGTCGTACAGCAAAAAGATCGGTCATGCTTTGGGATGCGCACGAAATTTATTCATCGACTATCTTGAGAAATGCAAAAGGATCAACAATGAATACTACATGGCATTATTGGTGCATTCGAGGGAAGAAATTGCAGAAAATCGGTTCCATATGAAGAAGAGAATATAATAGAAAACATAGACAATGCACCGTGTCACAAGTCGTTGGCAGAATTCAACGAAGTATACGTATTGGGCCTTGAGTTGCTTCTAGATTTGCCCCCTTACCACTTACCTACCTCATTGCATACCCCAAAAAGATGATCGGCCTAAAAGTATGGCTCGAATGAGAAGGTGATCGCTGAAACTGAAGGCCAATGATAAATGGTTCTTTAAAAGAAGTATTAAAATGTTACAGTGGCGCTGGACTGTTTGTATTATATCGCTCTTGAAGGAAACTTTGTTCATGAAAAAATTCGAATTTTGTCTAGAAAATGTGTTTCTATTGGTTAGTCCCGGGACTTATTGAGTGATGTGTTACATTTGGCATATTGCTTGCTAATCAGTTTCAATATTTCGTCTGATTTTCATGACAAATGTTAAAGACTATGGTACCTTAGAATTAATAAAAAACACACACGCAAAGATATGCGTACAAAATATTTAGAGTACATTAGTATTGAAATATTTGTGTGTGTTTCCTAGTATCATGTTGTATAACTTCTGCTCTGTAATACTAGTACCACTTTTAGGCGACTAATTTTTTTTGTGTCCACGGCTGCAATTTTCTCTTTTTGGATTTAAAGGTACGTCTGTGAATTCTTTGTTGGAATAAGTCCCGCAAAAGCACTGTGGCCTTTAGGGCCAGAGGGTCATTACGCAGTTGAAAGTAAGTTAATTCGCTGTGTACTTAAGAGTACATTTTTCAGATTCTGTGTATAACCCATTTGATACAATACGTGAGTTTGCCCTTGCCGTTATACATCTCTAAGTCATAATACATCTCTCTGGCTACACATCTCTAAGCCATAATAAAACTGTCCAATCCTACACGATGTGATTTAATTCCACGAAAAAAGAGTTTAATTCAACATCAAACAGTTAAGGCTTCACACATCTGAAACAGCAAAAACAAATTTTGAACACCTCAAAGCATTCCGTTTGTCATGTGAGATGAATTATACTTTCCAATCCATCATCCAGACAATTGCACATTTTCAGCGACATTCCATGCACGCCGGCAGGTGTGAATGTGTGTGTTTCGAGCCGAATGTGAGCACGTCTGATATTTAAACTCAAAATGATTGTGCCGGCAAAGGGATGAAAAATCAAACAGCACGCCGAACTAAACCGTTCGCCGGCTACAGCCGTGAAGACCTGCCTGGATGGGGTACAAACGATTTTTTCATTTTTTCTCGTTAAGTACTCAAATATTTGCGCAATCAATTTTTCACATTTTTTCCCCCAATGGAACGCAGTCTCGGTGAGTTTCTATTATGACGGCTCTTGCGGTTTCGCAATTCCGGAATATTTTATGGTAATTCGCAATTATTATTTGCAACTCGTACGCGGCAACGGGAATTACAGAACAAAGCGTTAAACGTTCTGGCTGGCCCTCTGCTTCCATCCCTAGACATCGCAAATGTAAGTGCAAAACGACGACGACGACACTGAGCCGCTGACAAATGTGTGCACAGATCGGGGGACATTTTTAGTTACATTTTATATTCAGCTTTCAATTTTTGCACCCCGGCGCCGCCACTCACGCTGTCACTGCTGCTTGTTGGGGAATCAAATATTCATGTCAGTCAGTCACACACACACGATTTAACAAAATGGAAAAAATTGAGAGAGTCCTTCATTTATTAACCTCCCATTTGAAGTGCGACAAGGGCCTGGCAAAACGGACAGAACCAAACCGGCGAACACGGCTTCACACTGAGAAATGTCTTCAATTACATTTCCGTTGATTAAGGAAGTTAGTTTGTGGGTTATTTATTTATTTTCGGATTGAATCCTTTGTGCAGCTGTCGTTGTCGCTGTCGCTAGGCCCTCCTGGATTGGCACGGCTGCGGGGACGATCAGAGCAAATGTTTATTTACTTGCTACGGTATTTGTACGTTTCGAGTGGGGGGCGTGTGCTCAGGATGGATTGAGGACATAAATATCCTTCAGGAAATTTTATTAATTGGCCATTCGCAAGTGCGGCAATGTAGCGGTTGCCGTCTATTGTTGTTCGAGTTCCCTGTTCGTGTGTGCGCTGCGCCGCCACCGCCGTCGATGTGCTGCTATCGTCGCTGGTGCTAAATCAAATCCAGTGTGAGAGTGATTTATTCGGTCTTGAGAAGAGGTGTATTGAATGAGTGATTTCGGTGAATGGCAGTGATTTCGTCTTTTCTTTGCGTTTTCCTTCTGGGAACAGGAATGCTGTGCATGTTTACATTGTAATTTGAATTTGGATTTTCCGGGAATACATTCGGAGGCGATATCATATAATTGGAAACTTCTTGAGTGCGAGAGAAATCACTTCCGCACCACTACCAGAGCAATCATTTCAGAATAATTTGATGATTTTATCCGAACAGGAATTAATACGAACAATTGAAAACGTTTTTCTTCTTGGTATGATTCGTCGAGGTTTGATAGGACATTGGACCCATTCATGCCTGCAGTATCGGCCTATTATTTATTAGAACCGATTCCATCGATTTGAGAAACTGTACTTCGCCATTGAAGCAGAATTATTTTGATCAGTTCTTGGTAAAGAATTCATCGTGCGTTTGTGCTTGATCACGCGTCTCACTGATCTCTAGAAAATAGTTCTTAAGCTGAAGGACGTGTTCTTTGAAATTTCGTTGGAAGCTAGAAAAAGAGAAAATTGGACGAGCTCAACACATTTTATGATTCATATTTCAAATTTCTTTATTTTCCTATGGATGAAAGGACATGCAGGGACGAATTGGGCTTCGAAGTCAAGGAATAGACGTAAGCAGCAGAAACATCTTATTCGCACTAACATGTCTTCCAGCTGATTGCGAAATGTTTGACTACGGTCTGACTGACTGTGGGTTGCTATAGATAACGGTCAGTTACAAAATATCTTATTTTTTGCGTAAACTAGTATTGTAACGGAGGCCAGGGTCACTTATCCTGTAATCTTGGCTTTAATATTAAATTGAATGCAAATGTTTGGAAGTATTTTGTTACTGAATCATATTTCGTTCACACCCTCTAGTCCCACCAGACGTGTTTGCCAGCTGACTGAGACTGACCAATGTTTTCGATTGACAATAGCCCCTCTTGTTATCGTAGGCATTTATAACACACCTGAATTTTGTTCCATCTGATTTGTTTAAAACATAGCATTTTAATGGTATGATTGAATGGAGATACACTCCCGAGCAACTGATACGCCCGTGTTAAGTTGTTCATATAAAAGTACTAAAGTAAAAATAAATAGTTTAAGCACACATTTTCCTATGCTCCAAGGATTAACAATGTATGTACATGCCAAACGAAAGTGTAAACAAATTATGTCTATTTGTGTTTTTTTGTTTTTGATGACAAGTTTGTCAGCTATCGCGTGCATGTATTTATCCGTTTCAGAGAGATGTTACTTAAAATGATAGCTATTGTTGAAAACACGGTCCAAGCAAGTTTTGTATAACCTAAGTCGTCGTGGCGTAGTGGGTAGAGTGCGACACTCACACGTCGGAGGGTCTTGGTTCGAATCCCAGTTCAACACCAATTTTTCGAATTTTTCACGGCACCACCTCTTTCGAGCTGCTGACAACACCCAAAGAGTAATAACTATCTAAGAAAGCTTCTCAAATTTCGACGTATGGAGTCGGCAAAAAAGAGGAGGTCCCTTCCACTCATGAGAGAACAGTAGCGCGCACAATACGAGTAGTTGATTAGCAAGCTAGGCTCCGGTCCTCCTTTAAGCCAAAAAAATGTTGAATCACAATACTTCCTGTTAAATGCATCTATTTGAAGTGGAGCATTAGCTAACAATTTCAAGAAATTAACTACCCGAGATATGTACATATATACTTAACCGAAGACTTGACTGTGGGAATGTCCAGAAATTTGAGACACCGATAGTGACCATTTCTGTTACCATTTCTGTGACCACATCTGTCACTACATCTGTCACTGCATCTGTCACCAGTTCTTTCACCACTTCTGTCACCATTTCTGTCACCAGATCTGTCATTTCTTCCTCTTCTCTTCCGTCGCTTTCATCACTTCCGTCACCATATCATTCTCCCCTTCTGTCACCATTTTTATCACCACATCTGTCACCATTTCTTTCACCACTTCTGTCACCATTTTTGTGACCAATTGTCTTGCCACTTCTGTCACCACTACTTTCACCACTTCGTTCACCACTTCTTTCGCCACTTGTTTTACCACTTCTGTCATCATTTCTGTCATCACTTCTGTCACCATTTCTGTCACCAGATTTGTCACCACTTCTTTCATCACTTCTGTGACCATATTAGTCTCCCCTTCTGTCACCATTTCTTTCATCACTTCTGTCACCATTTCTGTCACCAGTTCTGTCATCACTCCTTTTACAACCTATGTCATTACTTGTACTAATTCTTCAATCACCACTTCTCACGCTACATCTGTCACCACTACTGTCACCATTTCTGTCACTACTCCTGTCACCATTTCCATCATCACATCTGTCACCACATCGTTCACCACTTCTGCCACCATTTCTGTGACTATTTGTCTTACCTTTTCTGTCACCACTTCTTTCATCACATATGTCACCACTTGTTTTACTACTACTGTCACCACTTCAGTGACCACTTCTGCCACCACTCCTATCACCACTCCTGTCACCAGTTTTGTCACCACTTTTGTCACCAATCCTGTCACCGCTCCTGTTACAATTTCTGTCACCACTTGTATTATTACTTCAATCACAACTTCTGACACTACCTCTGTCACCACTTCTGTCACATTTCTGGAACCTTTTGCATTACCACTTCTGTTACCGATTCTTTCACTACTTCTTTCACAACTCCTGTCACCAATTCTGTCACCACTTCTATCACCACTCCTGTCACCACTCCTGTCAGCACTTCTGTCACCAATTCTGACACTACTTCTGCAACCACATCTATCGAACTTTTTTCACAAAAGGAATATAAAAGCAGACTTCGAAATAAGAGCAGCTCAAAAAATTGACGGTTGAGACACGCCACAACACAACTTCTAGTTTCAGGCAGTCAATGTAACCAGTGTCCTTGTTTTTTTTTGTTTGTGTTGATGTACTGAACTTTAAGTTGGCAACACTATTTTGACTTGCATTCATTTTGTTTGACATTGCAACAATTGAAGACTTAGGATCACCCTGCAAGGCGATAATTCCTTGAATTGGCCCAAAATAAGGTGGCCGTAGATCCCAACTGTCATGAAAAATTCTTGCTTAACCATGAGGCTCACTTTTGGTTGAATGGATAAAGCTTATCTGCTGAATTTGGAGTTGAGATAAGTCTCAAGTGTAAGTTGAGACATCATGACATCCTACTGAGTGAAAGTTAGAGTCAATGATGACGGTTATATGAATCCTGAATATTTCGCTCATCAGCTGAACAGCGATGATGTGCAGGAGATGTGGTTTCATTATGACGGTACAAAATGTTGCATACCTTGTTCTGAAATAAATGTTTGACTAATTATTGGTGGAATATGTGAAATCACTATTCCACGCTGGTAAGCCTGAATCGGCTCCGAACTTTGATGCCGAAATTCGCCACGTTTTTGTGGATATACTGACATAAATATAAAAAAAATTACCGAAAATTAAACCTCTAGCCTGGACAAACTCCATTTAAGCCGTAGCACAGCTCTCCCTACTTAATTTATACCCGAATCATCATCATTAGAATACCAATGCCAATGTTTCACTCTATCTAAGAGTTCTATACCCCTTACCCGTTAATATTCTTAACCTACTAGCTGGTTCAGTTTTGTAGAAAAACAGAAGAGAATTGTACAAATTTACAACGCAATGTATAAAGCCTTGCATTGCTGCTGATAGTTAAAGGTTTATAGATTTCTGAGATAAATCGCTTTAGATGCAAAAGGTATTTGATGGAGTTCCACAGGGTTTAGTTTTGAATCAATTGCTTGGGCGTATTCAATGCCTTCAATCTTTTCACTATCAAAGGTTTGGCGTAAACTACCCTATAGAATAGGAACAGTTTTCATATATTATAGAACAGATTCAACAATGAATGAGGAAGTGCTATGAACAACGATAGCATCTCGCTTCTTATTCCCGTCTGGGTTATCATGTACATGTGAAGATAATGCTTGGGAGAAAACTTAGAAAAGAAGTGACAATTTTAAGGGAGATAAAGGAGTTGTAGAATAGAAGTGAATAAGTAATATTAAAAGAATAGCTTTTTAAACTTCGTCGTTCGAAGTCGGGAAAATTCACTTTTAATCATGAAAGCCTAGAATAGGAGAATTGCTTTTCAAACTTTGTCGTTTAAAGTCGGGAAAACTCCTTTTTATCATGAAAGACTAGTATCGCGCATAACACTATTAATTGTAGACTGCTGCGTTTTCCAACATATATTCTTCTTTTTCTTGTGGCGCTACAGTCCGGGGTGGAGCTGGGCCTCAACCAACATGCATCTCCAGCCAGCACGATCTTTCGCCAGCTGTTTCCAGTTGCGCACTCCAAGTTGATTGAGGTCCTTCTCCACTAGTGTGCGCCACTCTAGTCTAGGTCGTCCTCTGTTGCGTTGTCCCAATGGCACGGATACAAAGACTGGCTCTACATGGTCTAGCCATCTTAAGCGTTATATCCGTAGGCGCTGGACATGGCGCATATCGCTGTACAGCCCATAGCGGTCGTCATTAAGTCTTCTCCTCCAGATGCCATCAACGCAAGCAGGACCAAAAATCGCACGCAAAACTTTTTTCTCGAAGAGAATAAGGGCTTCCGCCTTTGCTAACGACCAAGATTCCGCCCATAAAGTAGGACAAGGATGATCAAACTGTTATATAAAGTGAGCTTAGTTCTTCGAGAGAGGGCTTTAATACTCAATTGCCTCTTGAGCCCAAAGAAACAGCGATTGGCAAAAGAGTGATTCTGCGTTTGATTTCGGTACTAATGTTGTTGTTCCTGTTTACCGCGGAGCTGAGGTGGACGAAGTCCTTGACTACTTCGAAGTTTCGGCTGCCTAATGTGACGCTCTGTCCGAGACTTCGAGGTTGTGTGTCCTTCTTTGATGACAGCACCTACTTAGTTTTGCCCTAATTTACCGCCAGACACATTTAAGCCGCTTCCGCTTCAAGGCCAGTAAACGCCTCATTGACGGCTCACTGTGTTCGTCCAATTACGTCAATATCATCAGCGTAAGATAGCAATTAAACTGACTTCTGAAAGATCGTGGCTCTGGTGTTGACTTGTGAGTTACGCACGATCTTCTCGAGGATGATGTTAAAGAAGTCACATGACAGTGCGTCGCCTTGTCTAAAACCTTTTTTGACATTAAAGGCCTCGGTGAGCTTGTAACCGACCTTGATGGAGCTGCGAGAGTTCCCCATCGTCATCCTATAGAATCTGACGAGTTTGTTAGGAATCCCAATACAAGACATGACACTATATAGCACTCTGTCATATGCGGCCTTAAAATCGACAAATATGTGGGTTGTGGGTGTTGATTTGCACTTCGTGGTTCTTTTCCAGGATCTGACATAATGTGAAGATCTGGTCTATTGTGGAGTTCCCTGGCCAGAAACCACACTGATAGGGATCTATCAGGTCATGGAAAAACGGTTTCAGACGCTCACAAAATACGGCAGAGAACACCTTGTATGCGATGTTCAGGAGACTAATCCCTCGGTAGATGGCACAGTCAAAGGGGTCTTCTTTCTTGTGAACCGGGCAAACGACGCTGAGATTCCACTCATCGGGCATGCTTTCCTCCGACCATATCTTACAGATGATCTGGTGCATGCGCCCAACCAGGTCATCTCCAGCTGCTTTAAATAGTTCTGCGGACAGTCCGTCCTTTTAAAATATATATACAACATTTATATACACTATTAAAATTAAGCAATTGTGCCATTCAAAGGTGCAAAAGTTAACTAGGGGTACAAGGCCGAGCATCTCCAAAAGCTTTTCAATTTTCTAGCGGCTGACTTACTAGGAAAAGGGGTTTGTACATAGCTTTTCTGCCTCTGAATGGCAAAATTTGAGCATTTTCATAGGCAAAAAATTTTTTGTGAAGTTGTCAGCATCCCCAATGATGGTGGTGCCCTGAAAAACTATGATGTGTTCCGTCCAGAAATTGAACATTTTGATTTTGGAGTGCGCCACGGCATCTATAAACGCTTACGCCGTAGTGAAGGGAAATAATTGTGTTGTTCAGAGCGTTCGTTCAGCACGAATGAGAAGAAAGCACTATCATCTACTCTACTACTTCATGGCATGAGTCATACATTAATCGTTTCTCTCTTTGTATCGTTTCCCTGAGCATTTGCTTTTATTTAAAATTAATAACACATTTTGTACCCGTAACCAAACAATTCAAGGGCCAGATAGCAATAAAAAAATACAAAATTAAGGACTTAAGCAAATATAATCCGGTCTTATCATACAAAGTGTCCATGGAGATTTAACTGTATCCCAAATTAAGCTCATAAGCTTATGGAAAGCCCTTTAAGATTAACCGTGTTTTGTGAAACAATGCCGGACGGGCCGAAAAAGGGTGGATAACCTTGATTGCAAACCGTAGGCGCTCTGAGTAGTGATGTAATTTGACTTGATTTAATTAATTAACATGCGCTTCAGTTGTTGGGAGGCTGTGTGCGATGTGGTTGTGTACTGAAGCGTCGTGTCTGCAAATTTTGAATCGGCGTTACTTCGCAATTTTGCTCACACTCTAGAACTCTGAGAGTATGCTCAAGTTCGATTTTGATTCACACTTTCGAATGAGAGATATGGGGACTGCGGAAGATATCGCAACGAAGGACATCACTTTACAGTCTTAAGCACTTAGCAAAAATCATCTCTCAGACGAAGTACAATTACCTATTTTCTTAGCGTCATCTACTTTCACATAGTCCCTGCATTCCCAGAAAGCCCAAGATTCAGGAAAAGATTCCCGTATGTAAAGGGACCGCTTAGCGCTGCTCATCCGTCAACCATCCCACAGACTTAACAGGAGGCTCTGTTCACGTTTTACGATTTGATTCGCTCAAAAGTGTGGAAGACATGCATACTCCCACCGTTGCTATCAGTTGTATTCATCCTTCGTACCTGCCTCTGCGCATTCGTACGTGCGCTTCAACAAGCTGAGCCAAGAGCGTTGGTTGAAAGTGTTCAAGAAATCCTTTCAATGTTCTTTTTCCGGAAATTCGCAAAGAACGTAAATTCGTTTAATGCATTGCCATAATGTCACTGCGTTCCTTTGCTTTTTTCTTCCTTTCTGCCGGAATGAGGAGAACGCCGCCACTGCGACGTGTTTCTGAATGCGACAGTTTATGAACTCCCTCCTCACGACAGACAGTTCAAAGACAAATCCACCGTCACACGGTACGTCAATCTGACGTGTCGAGTTGAGCGGATTTCTGTGCAAATGGTGCGGATTAGGATAAATGGGTGTTTCAGATGAAATATTTGTTTTGCTCCCCTCACCCCACACCTCTCTTCTTATCTTAATCCAATCGCTTCATACTACTTCTGGTAGCTCTCTGGGGGCTGTTTACAGCTGGCGGATTCAAGGCTATCGCTTATGTTGTTTTTTGTTTTCATTCGGTTTGTGCCCCCACTAGGTGCTGCGGGCGGTAGGCATTGAGCGACGGGCGTCAGGAGTGTGTGCTCCTAGGAGAACGTGCACCATTCGAATTTGCACATCTGTTTTCAGATAACTGGCGTTCGTGCCCCAGGGGCTTGTTTATTTCAAGGTATTTCAGAGGAAATGGCAAATCTAAACGGAAACGTATCAATGACAGAGGCGTCCTTCATCTTTAAGGGCAACTTTAACGTTTGTGCGGAAAGTAGTGTACAGTGGCTAAATCCGCTCGTTTGACTATACAGCTGTCTCTTGTATGGATTAAATGAAACCTGATTTCAAATTGCACTTCACATCATATTCCGACACTTCACTGGTCAAATTAATGTGAATCTTGTCTCAGAATAATCTCCAGCAAAATTACTTTTGTGCCGCAGAATCAATCTTAAGTTTGCCAGCCCATCCTGAAAACCAAGAACATTCAAAACGGATACAACGAGTCTCTGAGCTAGAAATGCATGCTGTGCTTCCTGCCGTACCGACAGCATACACTTTGCTTTACCCCCGACCAGAGAGCCTCATCCGATGCTCTATCCCTTTAAAGACTCGCAACATTTTTCGAGTGCCCAATGGGACTTCAAAATCCAGCCCACGGACTTGCGGGAGCTTTAAATGAAACGATTTCCGCATTCGTAAATTTTCAAGAATAAAAACTGAAAATATTACAGTGCCCAATCTTCAGGGAATAGTGCTTCAAAATACCTTAAAGTTGCTTTAGAAATAACGCCACATGCGTCATATTTTGATTCACTTCAACAGCCTGCGAGAAATTTTGGAAAACATCTCCCAGCGCAACTTGACAGCTTATTTCATGAAATTCCACTCAGGGGACTACCTTTCGCCGTTCTTGTCTATCTTCGTTCTCCGAGGATGTGAACCTTGACACACATCCGTCCTCGAAATATTTAACCTTAACTTCCTCTTAGTCCCATTCGGCCTTGTACTTTCCATTGCAAGTATTCCACGTGCTCCGCACCAAACACGCTCTCCCCTAAGAGATTGAATAAATTCTTACCCTGATTCATGGTCATCATGCTTGGTGTACAAGACGTGTGATGAGAGTCAAAACACACGTTTATCCGCTCTAAATAGCAGTGTGGCCTTGGCGCGGTACAGGGCGAGGAGCTTTCGAAAATGCGATGCAAAGCAGATGCCGTGTTGGGCTCGAGTACGCACTTGAACGAATTCCCCATTAACCGGCGCCGACAATGAGTTATGCGTTTGGCAAAATCCCACAGCCTACTGCACCACAACACTTACGCTCCGTTTAATTGTTCGTCAGCGGAATTACCTCATCCCTCAAGCTGTGGCAGCGAACTCAAAACCACACCCATGCTCGGAAATGCATGAAATTCGTTTGAAATGTGTATCGTTGAGTGAAGAAAATGATTTTCTGTCAAACGAGTTACTGCACCACCTCTGCATTTGGCCGGTGAAAACAATGTCCCTCGCTCACTGAATTTCGGGCTCGAAAAGCAACAAGCTCAAAGGCGTATGCTGATTCTTCAAAGGACTCAGGAAGAAGAATTCAAAGCAAAATGGTGTCCTTTTGTCTCTCAAGAGTCTGTCGGCTGCCTGCGCGTTTCGACACTGCCGGGTTGCAGCATAATGTCCTTGAGTCCTACCTGTCTTGGGGGAAAAGGACGAATTCTCATAAAACATCCCACCAACTTTCAGAAACCAGACCGCAGTGAGAACGGCCCTTGCGAAACAAATGCACGAATCGTTGTCAACGTCCCTACTCCCCATAGTCATCAGCATCAAAATTATCACACACAGCGTCGACGAGGGTCTGCTGGCAGATAAACAAACGCGTCGACGTCGACAACACCAACTGCCAGACAAAGCCTAGAATTCTCAATTCGCGTTGAGATCATATTTTCAATTTTTTCTTACATCCTCGACGAAAATCGCATTTCGCTCGGGAGTTCGCCAGCCGAACGCTCAACGTCCTTGTGTGTTGAGTAAGCAAAACTGTCACATGCACAAAAAAGAAATCATAATGAGGCAGACGACAGCGCGCGAGGTGGTGGCGGCATGAAGGGACTAAATGACTGAATGAAAAGATAAAAAGGACGATACCGTGACGACGAGCGGTTGTAGCGAAGGGGCGGAAGGTAGGGGAGAGGACCAAAGAATATGAAGGAGTCAAGGATAAAAGCCACTCGTCGTGGCAGGTTGGAAGTAACGTGCGCTGTCAGCTGTACACATGCTTCACAGCGCTCTGCAGCACCACAGCTCTCTGCAGCACCACAATGCCGAATTCACTACGAATTTGATGTAATTCAGTTTCAGGCTCCACTGTGTGTTGATGTGTATGTGTGTGGGTAGAGGGAGTGTTTCCCCGAGGGTGAAACACCGCACATCGCACTCCTTCCACCACCACACATGTTTCTAATTTAAATTTGAAGAAAAGTATACAATGGTAGTTGTTGAAAGGACCCCGCTCGCTCTGCCATGTAACGGTGGTGCGTTGAAAAATGTTAAGTCCTTTTGGCTTTTGTTGTGTGTCGACAACAATTGTAGAGAATTTCCCGGTGAAATTGGGAAATTTTTCATTCTTTTGTTTCCACTTTCCCTAGATGTTGGCATGTTAGCTGTGGAATTTGATTTGTGTACCTACTGGGAGACGATATGTGAAGGGGTGCGAGTGGAAAAATTCGAAAAACACGAATATCCTTGTATGCAAAGTAGTCTGTTATGGTTCTTTAAAAGTGAAATAAACCTTTTATGCATGAAGTTCGTTTGGGGATGGCTTGAATTGAAGAGCTCCGGTCGTTGATTAGTCCTTGGGGGAATGGGTGGGGGGATGGGTCGGAAAAGGCATTGTCTAGGAAACACGAAATGTTCCTTTGGCTAGAGGATGTTCAGAGGAACAGAGGGAGAGACAGAGAATTGATAAAATGATGTACTTCGACCAGGGCTCATGTCGTTTTTGATTGAATGAGTTGCTCGTATGCTGGAGGGGAGGATCGTCCTGATAGGCTTACGCTTGAACATTAAATTTGCTCATTGTATAGAAACAAAAGACGTTGAAGCGAAGGCATACGTTCGGTTAAAGAGTTAAAGAGGGAAGATCTTGAATCAGGATAAAGTATGTTTGTGCCGGTTCCTATTATTCACATTTGACAACCGCTTTTGTACATCTTCGATGTATCATAGAAATGGGGTCTACTTCCATGCCATGTATGAAATGAAATGTCAGTTTGAACGCCAAGATGCATGTACTAGTGTATCAGGGAACAAATGGCAGAAACCTTAAAGGAGAATTTACTTATTTGGAATACATCAAGAGGTAGAGAAATTTGTTCCTTGTTTTCAAGTTCCTTGCTGAATGTTGAGTCCTTTATTCAATTTGAAACACAATTCTTACTTACAACAACAGGCTATATACCAAGCCATCATTTCGCATAGTAAGGACATTCCTATTCATGTATCGAACTTTCGCCTCGTAGTATTTAGAACATTAGCAGAAGTGTTGGTCTACAGACTACCAAGTAGAGTTTTGTAGTTCTGCACAAGCATAGTTCCACTCGTTCCACATATTCCACCTAAACATGTCCGATAGTTCCGCATTTTCAGTTGTTCGAACATGACAGATACTTTGTGACTGTGTTAAATTAAACATCACGCAACTCAAAAAATATATTTCAGACACATGTATCAATCGCAAATTTTGTTGTTTCTTGTGTATTTGTTTGACTTCTATGTATGATGTACGCAATCAACCTCACGTTAAGCACTGAATATTGAGGTGTGAAAAGAAGAGAGAGAGAAACTAATACTTTAAACATATTCCTTCTCCTCCTTAGGTTATTGTTCCGGAAACTTATACATGGGTGAACCTGAACATGCTGATGGAACTATTAGTCAACTATTATCAATAATTCTGCAACTTTATCGGTCCCGGAATCATATTGGTACTGGAACTACGACGTGCGTTCAATATATTCTCGGTATCGGGGTGAGGCTGTAGTCATATATACAGACTGACTTATTTGTCAAGTAATATTTATCAAGTAATATTAATACTACTATACATTTAGTGCATTCATGTAAAATTTCATTAAAAAAGGGATTATTCATTCACGTTTTATCTCTAGTCAAACAGATTTATGCTGGTGAAAATTTGACATCGCACTGTAATTAAATTCCTCACTAAACAAGGAAAAATTCAAAAAGCAATGGTGGTTGTTTACCATTTCATTATCAACTGTGCAAAGGTGGTCAAGTGAGTTCAAGAGAAGCAGAGAGAGCATTAAATATGACCACCGCTTCGGCGACCCGGCTACTGCTTGTACGGGAGAAAGCATCAAGGAAGTCGAAAAACTTGTTCTTGAGAATGCCCGAATAAAGGTGATAATGATGGCAGAGATCACCAAGCTTTCAACTGGTACCATTTACACCATTCTTCATGACCATCTTAACCTTTCAAAGGTCAGTGCTAGGTGGATGCCACGAATGCTCACAGCGCCTCAGAAAAAAGTGGGAATAACATGCTGTAGGAGCTTTTAGAGATATGTAGTGAAAACGCAGACGGTATTATAGATCGAACTGTTACTGGAGAAGAAACATGGGTTCACCACTATGACTCTGAATGCAAACAAGAATCCGCTCAGATCCATGAAAAGGGAACAGACCCTCCGAAGTAGTTTAAAGTTACTCCGTCTACCGGGAAGCTCATGGCCACAGTTTTCTGGGACTCAAAGGGAATCTTGCTCATTGAGTACAAAAATAAGGTGAAACCATCAACCATCTTTGACAGCATTTTCATCTTTATTCGGGTATCCTCAAGAACAAGTTTTTTTGACTTCTTTGATGCTTTCTCCCGTTCAAGCAGAAGCTGGAGCGGGAGTCGTCTTCAATGCTCTCTCTGCTTCTCTTGAACTCACTTGACCACTTTTGCACAGTTGATAATGAAGATGCGAAATCCTGGTAGACATCTACCATCTCTTCATGAAAAGTTTTTTGACTTTTTCTTTGCTTAGTGACAGTGACAGTGACAGTTAGTACAGAGCGATGCTCAATTTTCACCATCATTGTCTCAGTCGCCAATATGATTCTGTTAAGCTAGAGATAAAACGCGAATTAAAAATCACATTCATATGAAATTTGATATGATTGCACTGAAATAATAGTACTACTTGATAAATAAGTCAATTATATAATCAAACAAATCAATATCAATAACCACAGATTTACCCCTATACTGAGAATATATTGAACGTCCATCGTATATCTTGGTGATTCTATATAATTCAATCACTTTCACTCCATCTCCCAATGTTAACCCGACTCCCGCATTAACTCCAATCGTTAAATTATCGAAATAGTAAACCAAAATAAATAAAAGGAAATTAAATAAGAAATAAAGGCAGTTGGATTATATATGATTCCCGCCCTGTATTGGAGCCCTCGTTCTTGAACGAAACCTTATCACAGCCCGACTGCTCGCCCAACTCGGCTACGACCCCACCAACACGGTTCGAGTCTAACACACTAGTTACGTTTGATCGGTATTCTACTTCGGTAGTTCTCTTTCGCTTTCAAACTATGTATTTCCATCGGGGATACTTGGCCTCTGTGTTGCTCGAAGCAAGTAATCGTCTACGTCTTTCCGAGTAATACTGTTCTGTTGGGCACAACGGCAAGTGGACGCATACATAAATGCCATTTACATGTGTTCCATCAAAGGAAAAAGTAAAAACCTCAATCCATCCAATCAAACTGTTAGAAGATTATACGAGTACCATAAAAATACATACTATTAAACTGAACTCAGAGCACTTCACCTGTTTGGTGGTTAGGTCTCAGAAACAACAACTGCACTCTGCACTTTTCCTCTATTTACACTATTCTCTATTTGTTCTATTTTTCTATTCTTTTTTTCACTTAAACGAAGATTTACTTTAACAATTCACTTCTATTGCTTATCCTTCTTTGTTCTCCTTACTTTTTCGACAAGCGATAGAGCTCTGACTGTATATTGGCGAGACTCGCTTTCCCCGTTGGCCTGAGTGAGAGAAATTTACTATTTTCCCGACACTCAAATAACCAACCGACCCCACAACTAAAACAAGGGAACCCACAATTTCAAAAAAAGAAGGGAAAAGCCTTTTTCCGAATCTTGTATGGGGGGTTGAACCCATAACCGCCGACTCGACGGGCGATCTCCATCCACCTGAGCCACCCCTTCATTCGAAAAATTCTTTGTATCATGGAGCCTCTTCCTATGCTAGCGACCCCTGACACTCGGAGGACATTGCTCAATTGTAGGCGAAAACCTTTAACAAGGAAAAGTTATAAAACTTCCCCCTTTCTTTCGACAGGTTTTCGCCGCTAAAATAAATCATTTCAGCCGTGGTAGGCTTTACGGTCCTTAGCGTGCTAAGTTTCGGCCGCCTTGCCCGTTAAATCGCGCAGTTCATATGTCCAGGGGGAAACTCTTGTATGAACTTCGAACGGTCTCACAAACTTTGGGGCGAGTTTGGCGTTAAGTACTTCGACACATCCGAGAGTACAAAGTTTTTCCTGAGTACCAGATCTTTCGGAAGGAACCTCACGTCCCTGCGTCGAAGATCATACTGCCGGGTAGACTTTTCGCCACACTTAAAATGCGGTTCCTTACCTCCTTGGATATTTCTTCCAACATCCTAGCCTTATCCTGAGAACTACCCATTCTGTCTACCATGAACCCTTCACTCGGAACCTGTAGCTTCCATCCATTTGTTTGCTTATGGGTTGGTCTTTCGGAAAGAGTCCAGGTAAGACTTCGGTAAGAGTACCAGGTACGAATAGCACAAGCAACCTTGGGGAGGAGTATGTTGCAGGTACGGTGGTAATCGGAGGTCTAGGCACGAAGCTTTGTTTTGGCCGACTGATTAAAGCGTTCCGCGGGGTTTGCTTGCGGGTGGTAAAAGGCCATATAGTTTACAGTCACGCCATAGAGGTTAGTCAATTCAGGTCAGTCAATTCCTTGCTCTTAAACTGTACCCCGTTATCGCAAACTACCATAAAGACTTCGGAGACCCAAAAACCAAGAAGACCTGCGCCTCCAATGTAATCCTGACCGACTTCGCTGTTGCTGACCTCACAGGGAAAAAAAGGCGAAATTTGGAAAAAAAGTCGACCACAGTGAGAATATGTGTGTTTTTGGCTTTACGTGATCACCTGCCGTTAAGGCTTAATACCACGGGGCCCATACACACATAGTCAGGAGAACGCTGACTAACGCCTTGGGGATCCCATGTACCAATCTGAGTTCATGTCTTAAGGGACAGTCTCTCCTCCTTGGTAGGGAGCGACCTAACACCTCTGCTGTTCTTTGTGTTACAGCACCCGGTTGGATGCAACTAAACATCGAATCAGAAGTATATTCCCATAACCATCTGACCCTATCCAACACAGGTGACTAGTCCAGATCAGATCATATAGCACTGTTAACAACTTCCAATTCTCCCCGCGATTTGGGTATAAACCACAGTCACCACGATACTCCCACAAGGGGGCCAACCGCACGGTCAGTCTGAAACTAAGTTTCAGGGGGTCCTGACCTCCCGTGACACCAGAATATAGCTTCCGGTTCATAGCTCCAAGGTCCCGAATGTCATCATAAAGAGGACATTGACACAACACGTGCAACCAATCCTCAGAGCTATATCTGCACAAGCAGGTCTCTGAGTCGCTTATGGACCGCTTGTCCCGTTAGCAAGTAGCTCAGATACATGCTCAAATTAAGACCTCCAATGGACTTAACGAGTGACACATCGCGAAGGAAGCTATATGTCACCCTGCCATTTTCACAGTTTTCCCATCTATCCTGCCATTTTTGTCTGAGCAGCTGATCTAGGAGGTCTTTGCGCTCGTTAAGAGCTAGTCCCTCCAAGCCGCTAGAGTAGATTCTTCCAGCACTTGGTACTGGAATGCCTCTCTTTAAGGCGAAAAGGATACTTCTTCTGATAATCTCCAGGTCAAGTGGAAGTACACCCATGAGCACCTGAAGAGCCTCCGTAGAGACAGTATGGCAAACTGGAAGACACGCCAGAAGGCCAACCCTCTGACATGACTGAATTCGTCTCATACCCCAAGCAGTGTTCACAACGTCACACCATATATAGGCACCATACGTTGCACAGGCAACGAACAGGCCAGAGTATATGGTGCGCGCCGCTGTTCCGCTCAGCTCCCAGTCACCCTTGAGCAATCGCCAAAGCTGCCCTGAAACCTTGACTAGCCGACATGAGGGAGAGATGTCGGCTAGTGAGAGTTGAGGATGTACATGAGGGAGAGAGTTCATTCACTTTCCAACGGTAATGCCGAGGTATTTAACCTCGTTCACCGTTCGCAGTGAAGCGCCGAGAACATGTACGGACGGGTTACGGTTTGCGGACAGCTTTCCCTTGAGCATCATTATGCAGGTCTTATCGAGCGCTACTTCCACACCAACATTAGTGCTCCACCGGTGAACAAGACCCATTGCATCTACGGCCGGTCGCTCTAATTCAGAGCGGGATTGACCTTCGATTAAAATGAGCAGGTCAGTGAGATTATAGCAATATTTTCTCTTAGAACGATGTAATGGCCCAATTAAGCCTATGCACAACATTTCCCATGGCCTAGTGACATTACTCCTAGACGCCATTAAGACCGCCGGCTTCCGCAGATCTGGTTTCACTACTTGACAGACCGGACACCCTTAAACATATTTGACCACACTGGACTTTATTTGAGGCCAACAGTACTTGGTTCCTATGCGAGTCAGGGTCTTCTGTACGCCAGCGTGGTCACTGAGGATCTTGTCATGGCATTGTTTTAAAATCTGCAGCCGTCCCTCCTCGGACATCACTTGCTTCCATTGCTCATTCGCTGTGGCCAAGTGTAAATACTTTACGGTCACGTGTTTGAAAAGCATACCATTACTTATCCTCCAGTTGGGATACTTCTCGCCCTTCTCGGTAACAAGTCCCTCCATCTTGGAGTATCTTTTATTTTCCGCCCTATCGCCAACTGTGGCTGTCTTCCTTCGTCCTTAGCAAGGCGTCCGAGACTAGGTGCTCCTCCCCCTTCCACTGTAGGATTGCAAAGTTGTACTGCTGCAACTTTACAGTCCACCGACCAAGTCTACCCTGAGGGTCTTTCAATCTGTTCAGTCTCACAACCCAGTCCTGAACTAAGAAAACCGTCAAATAGTAAACAGCTGCCAATAGTGAATATTCGGTTATCCTTCCATCGAAACAATGGCTTTCACCACTGCCAAGTTTTGGAAGTAGTTTTAGAAAAAAATTAAATAATAAATAATTTTCTAAAATTATGTGTCTCCGGACCACAATTTTAAAATTCTATTGACTTTACCTATTCACAACTTTTCTCTGCTGGGATGAACGGTTGCTTGAATCCATATTAAAAGCTCATGACTAACTTTTCCTTTCGCCACACACTACATTTTCATCCGCTTCCCATGCAAATAGCAAGCAGTGGACAGCAGAAACTATAAAAAACGAAAATAAATACGAAACCCGTCGAAGGACTGAACAGCAAAGTTTCACGGCAAAAGTATTGTCGGTCAACACTTGTACCGCATACATGGAAAAAAATTAATAAAAAAGAACACATGCTTGCCCAAGCAACTGTAAACATGATTACCACATGCTTATGGTAGCATCAGAGGCACGGGCCCAGCTGGGCTGCATAGAAACCAACCCCAAGTGAAAATATTAAATTTCATTTACCACACAACTAACCACTGCCAGTTGCACACTTGTTTAGCGACCAGACCTAGGTCGGAGAAGTTTCCCTACTCTCGGGTGAGGGGTTAGAAAGCGCTCATGTAACTTCCCTGCACCGGGGATGCTGCTGTGGACGGTGTGAAACGTTTTATGCTTAGGTTCTTTTTTTCCCTGCACTCATTCGTGGCCAGTCGGGTGGGAAATATTGCATCGTGGGAATGTGTGTATGAGTTGAGTTGCAGAAGTTTCATGTTCGCTTATTTTTCTCAAAAATTCAGAACCAGGTATGGCCAAAATGAACCATATGAGCCCGCAACCGGAAAGTTGTCCATGGGTTGTTCGTTGAGGACTTTAGTTCGATGGATCTCCACTCGCATTGGATGTGAAATCCGATGGGAGAGCGCGTGTATGTGCCTTGCAACAAAGTTGTTAACTCGAGGCATTCTCACATTCTTCCCGCAGGACTGTGCTCGTGATGGCTCCTGTGACGTGTGTTGAAACTTTGGAAAACCGTATAAATCAATACACGTAGAAACATGGGAATTAAGATGCCTTCGCACTTTTGAAATGTGTCGACATTTCTTTTTGGGTTTCCAGATTTCCAAAAAAAAACTTTACAAGTCAATGCTGGGTACAAGAGGGCCAGATGAGGAGATTTTTTGTCTTAGTGCCTGAATGGGGCTACGGAGCGCCTTCTTCTGAATTTTGATTCTGCGAACGATTGAAGGTTATATCCGGTGCGATGGTTGAATTCGTTGCATGGTTTTAATGCAGTTCAAGGAAGTTCTAAGCCATTTGAAACCTCCACCGAATTCTGGTAAGTAACTGCAAGAAGCACCCGATTCGTTGTACAGTTAAATTCACTTCAAGGAATTTTTCAAGTCATTTGAAGCTTTTATTGAATTTTGGCTGAAACATGGCATGGAGAAGGGCAGTGACATGATTCGGTGTTGAATGCGGTCGTGTTGCGGGCGTCTATAAACAATATTCTCTGCAAGTTGGTACATCTGTTGAGATAAACAGACCCATCAATAGTTCGGTACAACGAGAGTACGCGATCATTGTGACATACTGCCCGTAATTACAGCAATTGGTCTATATGCCAGGGGAGCAGACACATCACCGACAGAATGTCAAAATCGACACACGGAATCTTTTGAAAAACGGTGGTCCGACGTAGATCGATTATCAAAATCGATGTTTGCCAAATCTTCTGATTCCATGGATTGAAAACATCTGTTATAAGTTCAAAATATTGGTGCAATCCTGATAGACATTCTTCGTTATATCGAGCACATGGACACGAATTCTACAAGAAAGAAAAGTCTTCGAACCATATTCCCAAGGTTTGAGAAAAAGAGAAATACAACATTTCCTGTTAAATTAAACACAGGACGGATAAAAATGTGACGGCAAAAAGCAGTCCTGTGCTGTTTCAAAAGTAGAGAAAAGGAAAATTACTTGGATTTTATGGAGAAATCCGAAATGAAACACCGATAGCTCCTCTTCGAGGTGAAGTAACAAAGAGTTTTTTTATTTAACCAATTTGCTTATATAGATATTCTTATCTAAAATGTAAGTAGAGAATTTAGGGTACCATCAACACATCATATGGCGCCATGGTTTAATTTTACACAGGTATAGAGGGACATAAACGCTACGGGCAATATGTTTAACATTAAGTTGGCCTACAATCTACCGAGGTGTCGTGCGTAGAGTGCGACACTCACACGCAGAAGGTCCAGGTTCAGTTCCCGGCGGAACACCTTTAAATTTTTACGACACCACTTCTTTCGAGCTGCTGACAACACTCAAAGAGTAATAACTGTCTAAGAAATCTTCTCAAATTTCCGCCGTTCGGAGTCGGCAAAAAAACTGTGGGTTCCTTCTACCCATGAGAGAACAGAAGCGCGCACAACACGAGTAGTTGATGAGCAAGATAGGCCCTGGTCCAATGTGGACTGTCGCGCTTTACAAATGTCTCTCGGTATTTCTTTCCAGTTGAGGGCAATTTTTATTGGTATTCGCCCACTTCTACCATGTGCCTCTCTTTCATGTTCTTTAAGGATTCAAATTTGAAGGAACTTTTACCGTGAGCCATATGACTCTTTGTCCCGGTCAACTAGAATGAAGAATTTCTTAAAGACGAGGAACTTTAAATTCAACTAACAAAGGAATTCATTCAGACTATAACAGGGATCAATAATAGTAACAAGAAGGCGCAACAGTTCAAGAGGGGACCATGACACTGCTTCCTCAGCAACCAAATGCTTAGTGCCTGTTTATATTCTGCCAGTAGTAACAGCCGCTGTCCACTGCGATCGTCAGAATTTAAAAATATTTTTGCCAACAAGTAGTTCTATTCTTTGAGCTTTGTCAGTCAAACAAAACCAGAAACCTGAAATGAGTAAGCGCCACTTCCGCTACGTTCTTTCTTTTTTTTATTAAAACAGCGCTGGTCTCAAGGAATGACTGAATGTCTCTGTATACTGCGGACCCGAATTACTTTGACTCTTTGAAATTTTGTCAAAATTATCGTGCTACAGTCTTCCCCCAAACTTATTTTTACAGCCAATGGAAAAATGCCTTTTTGAACTGAACCGCATAAGGCAGCTGGAGACCATTCGTTTGGCATCAAGAATTAGATGGTATTTCGTTTACATTTAGATGGTAGCAGGGCACATGAGACGAATGCAAGGGTCATTTTTCTGCTACGCAAAATGGCCTCTTCGACTGGGTCAAATACGGTGGGATTAGTCTCTCCTACATTGCAGGCAAGATAATGTTTCAACTCAATGCCAAATAATTCTAATTCTTAAGAAGATCGTGACACAGTCACGCTGGTGCCTTAATGAGGCGTTTGCTTTCGAAAAGACATCGTCCTTGGTCTGTACGAAAGGAAATGTCTACGTGCGCTTGGAAAAGAAGCTTCAATTTTGTTCTTAGTCAATCGCAAACAGAAAACATAGCTCCTGTCTGGAGAATTTCCTAATCTGAGCCACTGACCCGACTAAACAGAGTATGCCCACGTTTAAGGCGATACAAAGTGGTAGTAAACATCCATACCAACGAATCTCTGGTCTATAAGTCTTCTTCCCTGCATGAGCAAGGTATGCGAGAAGGTAGTCATTAATATAATAATAATTGTATGGCGCGACAGTCCACAGGGGACCGGGGCTACTCGTGTTGTGCACGCTGCTATTCTCTCACGAGTAGAAGTGACCTACAGCTTTTTGCCGACTCCGAACGGCGATGTTTGAGAAGCATTCAATACAAGTTGAACTGGATGAGTTGAAGTCTGATATTTACCATTACGACGGGGTTCCCAAGGGCTCCGTTTTGTCTCCGACACTCTTCCTCATTTTTATAAATGATCTTCTGTCTGTCACTTCTAGTCCAATTCACGTCTTCTCTGGTGCCAGTAATCTCAGCTTTTCATTTTCGTTCCTCAGCTCCCGTCCCTCCTCTTCCAATTGGCGGCAGAGTATATTAAGGTCATTGAATTCCGATCTTGATAGCATGATTGATTGGGGCAAAAAGAATAGAGTGGAATTTAATGCTTTCAAAACTCAGTGCTGTCTACAGTCAGTCAAGCGTTCTTAAAACAACTTGCCATTATCTATGAATGGCTCCTGCATTTTCTGTACTGTATACTTTCCATTGCATTTTCTGTGCGGCTTTCCATCCTCGTTACATGTATCAACTCAACACTATGTAGGAACGGTCACATAATCGAGATTGCAAAAAAAGCCAGCGTCTAGGTTTCTTAAAGCGATGCAAGAAATATTTCACTCCCTCTGACTTGGCAACAATATGTAAGGCGTACATCCGCCCAGAGCTTAAGTATAATGCTCCTTTCTGGTCTGGTGATCCTAAGACCTTTCTGCACCTATTTGGTGATAATGATGCTGCAAAGTCAATAGACTCGCTTAAACATCGACGAAATTTTGTGTCTCTATCACTATTTTATTGCTATTTATACAGAAAATGCTCTAACGAGTTAGCCAACTACATTCCTCCCCTTCAAAAATTCACCCGCAATACCCGCCTTGCTTGTAATGCTTAAGCCCACATTCGAACGTACAGTTTAGCTAAGAGACTCGTTCTTCAGCCGCACCGCACGAATGTTTCAAATTGAGCCAAATTTAACAAGAGTTTCTCGCGCACGAAGCACTTCCAAGCAAATGTTCGCCTGTTTTTTCCGAAGAACTGGACAAGTCGCAACCGTACCACTAGAACACCGCAGAACAGTTATTCTTCCCAGCCCAATTTCCGCCCCCCCCCCTCCACCCTTACAAACCACATACATTTAAGACCAATGTGCATCGATACCTCATTTCTCTCTCTTCTTCTATACCTTCAGCCCGTGCTGTGACTTAATTCTAGTCATTTAAGGGTATAAACAATCCCTTTAGTGCGCACCAATTATAAAAAAAAAACATGATTGAGAAAACCTTGTCAGTGCTCTACTTGTCTTCCCTTGTAAGAACACATCATTTCAATCAATCAAGGATGAGTCCTCCACTTCCATGAAACAACGAACCGGAGCGGAAGTGCGAATCCTCCAGCAAAACAATACGCCACACTCCAAGTCATTCCGCTGCCTCCAATCAAATTCTTATCCTTAAAGAGTCCTGTTTAATGTTATTCTGAAGCTTCCTGTTTTTTCATTATTAAAATTTCAGATCTCCCCAACCCGTTCTTGTTCAATTTCCCATAAATCGCCCTACCTGCGATAGATAACTGACAGAGCAATTAAATCCTTCCTTGAACACCGTGACACCTACAAGCTCACCCCCAAACTCATACACCAACGCCCAGTGTCGCTAACAAATGAAAATAAAAGAGCACACCGCTTTGAGTTTATGACCAATTGAACTCTTTAGAAAAACTTTGCCTACGGCCCTTCCAATCAATCTGCAACCGGTGCTGTTCGCGGGGCACGATTGTGCCGCGACGTGCTTCTCATTCAGTTTGCCGGCCGACCAGGTGCCAATGAATCGTGCGCACGATCTCCAGCGCCGGAACACAGGTTAGGCAAATAAATTTATGATGATCCCCTTCTCGGAAATTCGATTTTTTAATGTTGATTTATATCCATTTTCGTGCACCGTCGACCATCGCCGAGTGAGTGTAAGGGAGCTAATTCTGAAGCGGAATACATGGCCCAAATGAATCTCGTAGTCGGTGCTGGCGACACTCGGTCTGTTGCCGCAGCTGAGTGTGTTGATGTAAAGTAATCTAAGTGAAATAAACGGATTACAGGGCTGTTAGGAGGATGAAACGGAATCTGACAGAATGGTGACTGTCCCTTGCGCGGATGACCGTAAAGTTTATCCAAAACGCCCTCAAAAGGGACGCTCTCACCAGGGGAGGGTCAGCTCGCTGAGATGGGTTCAGATTAGTTTGCGTGAATAAATTTGATTTCGGGGGATATCGTCAGCAAATTGTCAGCAGTAAATTGAATTATCTTTGAGTTTCATTGATTGCTCTGGTGAAGTGGTTGCGTCGGAGAGCGAAGCAGGAGATAAATTGAAATTGACATGACCAGTGTGGTTATCAGTCTCTTTTAGGGGTGTCCTTATCTAGGCGGGTACCGTTGGGACAACAAGTTGAATTTGTTGCTGCAATGTCGTTTACCTTTGCGAGGGACACAGAGAAGGGTTTCGCATGTCCTGTGAATTTCAACGAGCGTTGACTCTATTTGTGAACATTTGTATATTTTGAGAGTAAGACGAAATGGATAAATATTTGCAGTTTTAAATTTTCTCAAAAGAATTGCCTTTAAGGATGAAAGGAGCATCGGAAGCACTGAAGCATAAGATGAAGAGACATATGTATGACAAAAATTTGAGAAAAGCCATGTTTAAAGGGTTTCCAGTCAACTTCGGTTTTTAAAAATCTTCCAATCGACAGAAAACTGGTTTGAACATGGGACAAAAGATTGTAAGCAATTACGCTGTTACCGTCGTATTACGAAGACCGTATTGGGGTTGTGCGGAAAGCACCAGGCCGCTCAAAGAAGTGGGCCGTGAGTAATGATGTTATAATGGGCGTTACGCAGTTGCCCTTCCGCCAACACGCTTCCTACCCCTAAATCTGCGACTAGGGGAGAGATCCAAATTCTGCTTCAAAATCGCAACAAAACAGCAAAATAAAACAAGAAACGGCTCACAACAAATATTTATCTCCAGACTGTAGACAATTTTTATTTTCCTTTTATTACAAAAAAAGTTTTTACTTAGCTTAACCTACAATTAATTTTATTTTTTTTATTTCAATGAACTTATAGATAACTCCAAAACCTTAAATCTACAGAGGTAGTAGGTCCCACAGGGGACGGCTGTTTTAGACAGAATTGCTCCGACACTTGCACGACTTAGGGTAGGGTGGTAGAATCTCGTTCATGAGTCAGAAGGCTTCGCTTCACCTTCTGTACGAGTTAGGGTAGGGTGGTAGAATCTCGTTCATGAGTAAGAAGGCTTCGCTTCACCTTCTGCACGAGTTAGGGTAGGGTGGTAGAATCTCTTTCGCGAGTAATAAGGCCCCGCTTCACTTTCTGCACGTTAAGGGTGCATTAGATGTGCATTAGATCTTCGTAGATCTTCGTATCCACCCGTCCCGACAGTTTAAACACTTGACCGCGTTAAGGGGAGGAGGGGGACAAGTTTCTCGACACTGTGTTCATGCGAATCGCACAACACTTTCGTTCACATTAGGGCAGGACTAGATAGAAAACGTTAACCAGTTTGGTCCTCGAAAGGGGGGATTAGAGACAGAATATGTTTTGCCCACGTTCCACTATCTGTTTCAAATTTACTATTCTTGGTGGGGGATCTGATCAGTAAATAATTCAATTTATCTTCCAATCAGCCGTCTTTGCGCTTATTTTTGTTTAAATTCACTTTAATTATAACACAAGTCTCTTGCTCACTATTCATACTACTCGTGTCACTGTTCTACTGAGAGAGCCTTTAGCCCTCTCATCGAGCCATATCTGTGACAGCTAATCTCATATCAAGGCCACACACTGCTTTTTATATGCCGGGATTAGAGATCAAAAACAAATATTAATCATCGAAAATAGCTTAATTGTTTTTCAAAATATTCCCATTAAGATCTATACACTTTTGGATGCGTTTTAGCCACTCGTCGAAGCAATTTTGCCACTCTGATTGACGCATGTCAAAAACATGCATTCCGAGCGCATCAACCGCTTCTTCAGGTGCCGAAAAACGTTGAAGTCTCATTTTATTTTTACGTACGGGAATAAAAAGAAGTCATTCGGTGCTACTCAAATCGATGTTTTGAGTGCTCAAAAGTGCAGTTGTTTGAGCCGATGTGTGAGAGGAGCTCGCATTGTCGTAGTGAAGAGTGATCCATCTGCGCCGGTTGGTTTTCCTGATTTCTTAAAAGACATCTGGAAAATAAATGGTTGTGTACCACTTGGAATTGACTGTTCTATGTTGTTCTAGTCGTACGGTTGCGACATGTCCAGTTTTTCTGAAAAAGCAGACCATTTGCTTGGAAAGAATGACAGTGTGCATAGAGACGAGCTATACAGTGTCATGTCTAGTCTTGGCATTTTTACCAAACTCGTCAGATTGTATAGGATGATGATGGAGAACTCTCGCTACTCCATCAAGGTCGGTAAGGAACTCACCGAGACCTTCAATGTCAAAAAAGGTTTAAGACAAGGCGACGCACTCTCATGTGACTTCATTAACATCATTCTTGGAACTCACACGTCAACATAAGAGGCACGATCTTCCACAAGAAGATCCTTGAAAAAACCCAATAAACTCGAAACGACACTCACCCCCAATTCGTCGATTTTAAGGTCACATGTCACAGTGCCATGTCTAGTTTTGGCATTCTACCAAACTTGTTAGATAGTTTAGGATGACGATGGAGAACACTCGCTGCTCCGTCAAGGTGGGTAACGAACTCGCAGGGACCTTAAATGTCAAAAAAGGTTTTAGACAAGGCGATGCACTGTCATGTGAACTCCTCAACATCATCCTCGAAAAGATCGTGCGTAACTCACAAATTAACACCAGAGGCACGATCTTCCAGAAGTCACTTCAATTTTTAGCTTACGCTGATGAAATTGACGTGCTTGGACGAACACAGCGAGCCGTCAATAAGGCGTTTGCTGGCATTGAAGACGAAGCGGCTAGAATCGGTCTGGCGGTAAATGAAGGCAAAACTAAGTAGATGCTGTTATCAAGAAAGGACACACAACACCGAGGTTTCGGACAGAGCGTCACACTAGGCAGCAGAAACTTAGAGGTAGTCAAGGATTTCGTCCACCTCGGCTTCGCGTTAAATAGGGACAACAACATCAGTACCGAAATCGAACGCAGAATCACTCTTATGCCAATCGCTGTTTCTTTGGGCTCAAGAGGCAATTTAGTAATAGAGCCCTCTCATGAAGGACTAAGCTCCCTTTATATAACACCTTAATCATCCCAGTCCTACTTGGATGCGGAAACCTGTACGTTATCAAAGGCGAATGAGGGAGCACAACTGGAGGCAGTTGGCGAAAGATCGTGCTTGCTAGAGAGGCATATTGGTTGAGGCCCAGGTCCACCGCGGACAGTAGCTCCACAGAAAGAAGAAGAAGAACATGTTATCTGTATAAATATGATACTCACTCTTTTTCATATACTTTGCAATGTCATTGATGCAAAAAATAAACTGGTCCGAGAACCGTTCACTGCGGTACACCTGATACAACATTTAATTTTGCTGAAACTCTACCGTCAAACAGCACAGGTTGGACACGATTATGTAGGTGGAATGCAATAAGCTGGCAAATAGAATTGTCAACTGCAAATTTTTGACTCTGTTTATACGAGTATGTAAGGGTCTTGTGGTTTACAGTGTCAAGGAATTTTGATAAATCTTCGAACACAGCTAACCATATCAAATTTTCATCGAAACCAGGACGTGTCTTCACTTATCTTAAACAAGGCCTTTATACAATTATGATTCTTTTTAAAATCAGAGTTCAAATTCATAAAAGCTTTTGGTTTTCAAGATGAGTGATCATTTGTTCAGTTAATATTTTTAAGGGTTTAACTCATGAGCAGGAGTAATTTAATTGAATTTATTGATGCTTGACGGAAATAGTTATACGTTTCCTCCATTTATTTGGGTAGTCACTTTAGGAAGTCACTTTCTTGCGACTTAACTTACTTAATAGAAACAAATTTTCTATACGAAATTCGACTTTATTTATCAACAAAGCTTCCTTCGAGAGTGATGCAATAAGTCTAAAGCCGGTCTAGCACTGTGATATTTATTTATAAAACGATTTATCTTTGGCTTCAAAATAGGCTTCAGTTTCAGCAATTACCTCCTCATTCGAGCCATATTTCTTTCCGGCGAGCATCTTTTTCGGGTCCGAAAAGGGGTAGAAGTCGCTGAGGTCTGGACTTGCAGAATATGGTGGGTGCGAAAGCAATTCAAAGCTAAATTCGTGCAATTTGTAGTGCAATAGCAGCCGACGAATTGTGACACGGCGCATTTTATTGCAGAAAGAGAATTTTATTCTTCTTCATATGGGTATGTTGCCTTGCAGTTTCTTCCATCAAATGCAATAATAATGCCATGTGGCATTCACTATTGATTCTTTTACCTTTTCCAAGTTAGTCGATGTATAAAATTACGCAAAATACGGATGCCATAACTTTGCCAGCCGACGTTTGTGTGTTTGAACGCATTGGCGTGATTAACAGGCTCCTTCCCAGTCTGCTGACCAATTTATCTCTGGAGTACATTTGTGAATCCATATTTTAATTGTTTGTAACGACACAGAAAGGCATTTATTCTAACGAAACAGCTAAAATAGCTCTCAGAATCGTCCATACGATATTGTTTTCGGTCCATTGTGAGCAGAGCGTCACACATTTCGGAAATGGCTTTCTTATGGACAAAAGTTGGTGCAAAATAGTTCACACGGTTTTCTGGTATCTTTAATAATAATAAATTTTAATTGTTGGCGCTACAGTCCAAAGGGGGACCAAGGCCTAGCTTGCTCATCAACTGCTCGTCTTGCGCGCTACTGTTTTCTCACGAGTAGAAGGAACCTACAGTTTTTTGCCGACTCCGAACGTCGAAATTTGAGAAGCTTTCTTAGACAGTTATTATACTTTGAGTGTTGTCAGCAGCTCGAAAGAGGTGATGCCGTGAAAAATTCGAAAAATTGGTGTTGAGCTGGGAATCGATCCTACACCCTTCGGCGTGTGAGCGTCGCACTCTACCCACTACTCCACGGCGGCCACTGATATCTTTCAGGTGTCACCTTTATCACACAGTTTCTTTTTGCTGTTTCCCAAAGCGATTTTTTGTACTTTCTTGAAGTTTTCAGGTGTCGTCACCTCAACTGACCTTCCAGAGTGTTCAGCATCGTTGGGGTCTATACGGCTACGTTTAAAGTCAGTAGACTACCGACATATAGTTGTGTCTGATAGAGCAGAGTGCATTAAACACTTTTCAAGCCATTGCTGAGCTTGCACGGTATTTTTTTCCCATCAGAAGTGTTTTATAAAGGCACGAAATTCTGTTTTTCCATTGTTTTAAAAATCGCAAAAGTAGCGTCACTCGAAACACTGTAACGTGATACCTCGTAATCAGTTTGTGATAAAAATTTGACAGGTATCATTTATATGTTTGTTTTTGTACTAAATATATTATAGATTTTTTTTAAATGGCGCGCCTATATGTCAGTCCGAGGACTTATTATGTGACGCGTTTTATGTGTGATGGGCTAACAAATCAGAAATGCTTTTGCTTGTTTAGCATCTACTCCAACCGCCTCTAATCGTATGGAAAGAACCGGGGTTAAGACACGGTTTTCGTCAGAACGTGGAAGTGACTTATATAAAGATAACTTTATTAAAACGGAAGTCAAACAATGCTTTGGAACTGAACCTTTTTCAAAATGGCTACTTGTCATTGGATTGGCAACGCGCGCCATCTAATATTTCGCATATTGTCTGATGGACGTAGGCCCCATGGGAAAAATCTAAGTGGCACTTGTTTACTGTTCCTTGGGTAAGGTTGGATCAATTTCTTTAACTATGCAAACAATGTCTTCAATGTCCAAGTTGATTACGCACTTTCGGAGCACTTAAATACAAAATGTAGTTTTTATATAATTCTAAAGCAGGTCGTGTCACAGTCACACGGAACCGCCTTACGGAGCATTTCCTGTAGTTGTTTTGAAAATGAAAAGAATTGATATGTCATCATCACTTGGAGAAGAACGTTGAAGGAAGTATTTTTTATATAGTTAATCTCATGCACGAAACACAGTTCCAGTTTAGAAAATTTTCAAATACGAGCCACTGAAAGGAATCAACATAACTTGTCCATTTGTATAACTATAATAATGGTAACTATTAATAATAGTGGTCGCCGTGGCGTAGTGGGTAGAGTGCGACGTTCACAAGCCGAAGGGTCTAGGTTCGACTCCCAGCTCAACACCAAATTTTCGAATTTTTCACGGCACCACCTCTTTCGAGCTGCTGACAACTCTCAAAGAGTAATAACTGTCTAAGAAAGCTTCTCAAACTTCGCCGTTCGGAGTCGACAAAAAACTGTAGGTCCCTTCTACTCGTGAGAGAACAGTAGCGCGCATGACACGAGCAGTTGCTGAGCAAGCTAGGCCCTGGCCCCCCTTTAGACTGTAGCGCCAGTAATAATTATTATTATAATTAATAATAATTAGATGGCGCGATAGTTCACAAGGGTCCAGGGCCTAGCTTGCAACTTCTCGTGGTGTGGTTGTTCTCTCACGGGTAGAAGGGACGCAGTGTTTTGCTGAGTCCGAACGGCGAAGTTTAAGAAGCTTTCGTAGACAGTTATTACTCTTTGAGTGTTGTCAGCAGCTCGAAAGAGGTGGTGCCGTGAATAATTCGAGTTGTTCATCCGGGAATCGAACATAGACCCGTGTGAGCGTCAAACTATGCAACAGCGGTCATGTCCGTTTCTGTGAAGAGACATTAATAGGATTGCTGTGCTGTAGTCGACGAAAGTATGTGAAAATTGGTGGTCAGGTCGACACCGGAAAAAAGATTCAGCCAATCCTGATGAACTGATGAAGTCACTTTCCCAATTCACTCACACTATCGCACATTTAACGCAATCCACAAAACTCTGAGTGCAAAGCATGGTTGCGTAGATCTAACTGCTTTATTATGCGTATCCATTTGGACTCTGAAATGCATACCTTTCCGGTGTGACGAATCGCATAAATAACAAAAAAAAAATTGATAAAACATCTGCTTGTCGCCATTAATTAAACATGTGAGTTTTTATGATTTGGACGAATTAAATGTTTGACTAGGCATAATGCATTCCGTGTGCCGTCAGTCGCGTACAGTGGCCGCCCCTCCGCATGCAGTATGAATTATTAACGTAATCGCGGCAAACAAAAATGTTTCCAATGTCCCGGAACAAAGGGCCAGCTTCCCGGGAGACTGATTTCTTTGTTATCCGTTTTTTTTTTTTTATTTTTTAATGCTGACATTCCCCATGTGACTAAATTATATATTTAATATTTTCCTCTTGCAAAAGAATATCAGAAAAAAATTAAAGCTCCTCATTTATACAAAGTTTCCGGTTCGGTTATTTAGCTTTAATTCTCCATAAAAAATTGGTTAGGGCGCATTCCGAATTTTTTGGCTACGTTTTCGTTGTATTTTTTGGATCAGAAGTAAACATCTCTCAAGTCTTCAAACTTACTACAAACTGCCCCTACAACTCTTTCAGCAGACGTCCTTCCACCGCATTTGCACCAATCTTGTGTCTGGGAAATGGTTTCAACTATGGGGGATAGTTAAATTGAAATTAAATATGAATTGAAAAATCGGTTTCGAAATTGTTAACCAGGAACGATGGTTTCCCTTTAATATCTCGCTTGGTTTTTGCCGTCGCTTGCATTGGAAATTCCCCAGAGTTGAGATATGTATTCATTTTGCGTTGAGTGTAATTGCAAATTCAAAAAGGATACAGACGGGAGGAGCAGCAGAAAGGAAACCAACGAAACAAAAAAATTAGAATACCCCGAGTCTACCTTTCGATTCGCACAATATTCACTTGGGATGATCCATGTTTCGTGCTTTCGTTGTTCGCTTCAAAAGAAGACGACAGGATGGCTGGCACGAATCTCTGAAGCAGGAGGATGAAAAGGAGTTGAGGTATGGCTGCATATTTCGTGGTACGCTTTCAATTCCCTTCTCATGTTTACAAATTCTCCTCTGTGAATGCACAAGATTCTGAAATTTTATGTTTTATAAATTTCGTTCTCATTCTTTCAATTTTTATGATACCTTATTTTTCTTTTTGTCCTTCAGTCTTTCATTTTACTGGGAAATTCGGTTGAGTAGTTTTTTTTTGCAAATGGAGAAAGTGTTATGAGAGTGAAAAATTCTGATACTTTGTACTTGCAACGAAAGATACGAGAATTTTGTTGAGTAAACTGAAAGTGAGGGTTTGTACATAGTTTTGCGGAAGGAAGTATTTTCTTGATTTTTTCTTTCTGAATGTGGAAAGTGGTGGAGGGTTTTGAAGGTATCCTGGATTTGTAGGATTTGCTGATTATGGGAGCTTAATGTGATTTTTGAGAATATTTTATATTTTTTATATATTTTTTCTTGAGGAAAAAATAAGGTATCTCTTGAATTCTTTATTCTTTATTTCTTTTTTTTCCTTTGAATCGCAAGAGGTTCAAAATCAGGAGCTATGCCATTAATTAAATACTTGTCAAGACAGCAGTTTCGGAATGGTCGAAGTGGGTCGGAAAACGAGCCTTTCATCGTTGACGGCTCCAGGACAGATAAGGTCTCTAGTGAAAGCAAGTGTTTGTTATCTACGGAAGATGCTCGTTATTTCTATTCTTTTTGCAGCCCGAGGCTCAAACACAAACACTACATTTCCTTAAACAATTCTTTTTTAACTGGGAAGTTACTCCAATGTAGTGGACTCGCTCCACATCTTGATTTCCATATTCCGTATACACATACATGGATGACGCACCAATCCGCAAGGGCACCAGTGTATACCTTTAGTCAGGAAGGACCTAGTGTTATGCGTTCAAAGACCAACGGTTTTTTACTATAATTCATTCCATAGGCTAACAGTTCTCTGTGTATGAAAGCCAATGAGGCGGTGTCGTACAAAATACCAGGTCAGTCGAAGAATCGAACCTTGTACCTGGGGCATTTACTTCATTCGCTACTCCAGGACGATGCCTGCCTTATTACTGCAATTTAAACTGCGATGATATCTTAGTTATTACTTGTCGCTTGAATCTAAGATTTTTGCTCAACGGTTCGAATCTTTTGATGAAATCGAAAATTTGAAATGGTTTTTTAAATTTACAAGACAGATGGAAAAAAGGAAATGCTTCTGATGGATGGTTATCTAGTTTAACCTTTCCCTAAGCTTAATTGGGTGAAAGAACCGGGAAATTGTTTGAAAATACAGTAAGTTTACAAAACAAATCACTCAGGGAGCGCCACTAACAAAAGATCAAAGCGAAATCAATAAATTTTGTTAGTGGCGCCCCCTTTATAACCTGGGACTTGTTGAGTGATCTGTTATATCACAAAGTGTCTGTCTGATGAACATGTTCTACAAAAGTTATGTAGCCATTCTAGTAATGACTTAAAAACGCGATATCAAAGTCAGACGCACCAACAACATCATCAGTAAGTTCAGAAGAATTAGAAATTGAAATTGCTCTCTTCGATACTGATAATGGAAAAGGACGTTATTACGGGTTTCCACTTTGAAAGGTTTTCGCCTTAATGCATTATGGGAGGTGGGCAAATGGGGACATTGGTCATAACGTCGTCAGATTTCCCGGAGATGACGTGGGGTCTCAACAGTGCAACTGGTAGAACGTCAGGCTCAGTCAAACGGGGTGTTCGAACACCGCCGCAACCAGTTTTTTTTTAAATCTTTTTTTGGCTTGCCTTTTATATTTTGGGATTGGGCAAGCCTATTGTTGCAATCTGGCAGTTGCCTGCTTTATCGTAAAGTCAAACATTTTTGAGGTTATACGTACTCAGAACGTTTTGTTAAACGAGCGCTATTTCTGTTGTTTACAGTAACTTAAAGGATTCATCTCGCCAAAAAAAATGAAATAAAATCGTGAAAATTATCGTGCGATTATTGTTTACAACTTTTGGCAGGGATCAACTCAACAACAGCGCATCAGGTGTTGAATCGCGGATTTACGCGTATGAGCCCGAAAGTAAACAGCAGTCGACTGTATGAGTGTTTCAAATTGAGAAAAATCCAATAAAAGTTGGTCGCGCACGAAGCACTTCCAAGCAAATCCTTCTTCTTTTTCTTGTGGTGCGCTACATTCCGGGATGTACCTCGGCCTCAGCAAACATGGCTCTCAAGCCAGCACGTTCTTTCGCCAGCTGTCCAAGATGGTGCGCACTCCAAGAAGGTTAAGGTCCTTCTCCACTTGTGTGCGCCACCTTATTCTAGGTTTTCCTCTGTTGCGTTGTCCCAATTGCACGGATTCAAAGACTTTGCGGGCCGGAGCAGTGGTGTCCATACGCTCTACATAGCCTAGCCATCTTAAGCGTTGTATCTGTAGGCGCTTGACCAGGCATATGTCGCTCTACAGGCCATAGAGTTCGTCATTAAATGTTCTCCTCAGAGATGACATCAACGCAAACAGGGCCAAAAATCTCACTCAAAACTTTTCTTTCGAAAAGACTAAAGACTTCCTTATCCACCTTTGCTAACGTCCAAGATTCCGCACCATAAATTAGGACGGGGATGATCAAGCTGTTATATAAAACGAGCTTAGTCCTTCGAGAGAGGGCTTTATTACTCAATTGCCTCTTGAGCCCAAAGAACCAGCGATTGGTGATTCTGCGTTTGATTTCGGTACTGATGTTGTTCTCCCTATTTACCGCGAAGCCGAGGTGGACGAAGTCCATGACTACATCGAAGTTTCTGCTGCCTAGTGTAACGCTCTGTCCGAGACGTCGATGTTGCGTGTCCTTTCTTGATGACAGCATCATTTTGCCCTCATTTACCCATTTTAGCCGCTTCCGCTTCAATGCCAACAAACGCCCTAGTGTCATCCGCGTAAGCTAGCAATTTAAGTGACTACTGGAAGATCGTTCCTCTGGTGTTGGCCTGTGAGTTTCGCACGATCTTCTCAAGGATGATGTTAAAGAAGTCACATGACAGTGCGTCGCCTTGTGTAAAACCTTTTTTTGACATTGAAGGTATCGGTGAGTTCGTTACTGACCTTGTCGGAGCAGCGAGAGCTCCCCATCGTTATCCTACACAGTCTGACGAGTTTGGTATGAATGACAAAACTAGACGTGTCACTGTAAAGCTTGTCTCGTCGTCGTATGCACACTGTCATATACGGCCTTAAAATCGAAGAATAGGTGGTGAGTGTCGGTTTGCACTTCTTGGGTCTTTTCCACGATCTGCCGTAATGTGAAGATCGGGTATAGTGTGGACTCCACTGGTCTGAAACCACACTCGTATGGACCTATCAGGTCACGGACAAACGGTTTCAGACGCTCACACAATACGGCAGAGATGATGTTGTATGCGATGTTAAGGAAACTGATTCCTCGATAATAAGCGCATTATTAGTTATTGTGAAATTGTAAATGAAATTAATGGTAATAACTTATGGTTCTATCTAAATTATTGTTACCTTTACCCATTAAAAAATATTCTCATTACTTCCAGCATTACATTCCACTTTCATATACTCCGTAAAAGTTAGAAAATCTGAACATATTTTTTAATGAAAGCTTTATTTGAAATACCCGTGTGACCCACATCGTACTTAAAATTTACAGTATTCTTCGTAGTCTATGTCCAACTCAACAATATTTACAAAATTAGTAAATGTATTTGTTTTCCTCACTATCTTGCATTGAAGTATTTTTTTTTTAATCTGAACTATTTAGCAAATAGAAGTTTAAATGTAGCATTTAGCAACTGTGCCAAATATGCTTTGAATCTACTACGATAGGATCACGTCTCTTCCTATGTGAAAAAATCATTGCCTGTTACGCACTGCAAGTTCGCTGACGTCCTTTTTCAATTGTGTGCCCCACCTCAGCCGTAGTTGTCCTCCGTTGCGTTGTCTTCATGCCTCAGATTATAGGCCAGAGCAGTGACGACCCTACAATATAAATGGTATAGTCAACACGAGCATTGAAACCAAAGACGCTTGACCAGGTGCATGCCCAAAGATTTCGCCTTGGAACCTTTCCCTTCATCTGCCACCAACCCAAACAGGATATTTCTCTCCAAAAGACTTACGGCTTCCCTATCAGTCTTTAATAACTTTCGGGTTGCTGTTATTTAAAGCACGCTTGTTCATTCGAAAGGGGGCTTTATTACTCAATTGTCTCATGATTCTAAAGTATAAGAATAGTTCTGCGCTTGATTACTGTATATTTATCGGTATTTACCGCTCAGCTGAGGGAGACGAAGTCTTTAACGTTTCTGCGGACTAGTGATGCGCCCTGTCCGAGATTTCGGTGTTGTGTATTTTTCCTATAGCTTACCCTTCGTGTTCCCCTCTCTAACCAACGGACTCATTTCAGCTGCTTCCGCCTTAATGCGAGAAAACACCACATTGACAGCTCATTGTGTTCTAACAATCACGTAAGTGTTTGCAGGGTAACCTAGCAATCGAACTGACTTTTGAAAGATCGTACCTATGGTGTTGATTTGTGAGTTACGCACCATGTTCTCGAGGATGATGTTGAAGGAGTCACATGACAGTGCGTCGCCTTGTCTAAAACCTTTTTTGACATTGAAGGGCTCAGTGAGTTCGTTAACGACCTTGACGGAGCAGCGAGAGTTCTCCATCGTCATCCTACACAATCTGAGGAGTTTGGTAGGAATGCCAAAACTAGACATGACGTTGTATAGCTTTTCCCTATGCACAATGTCAAATGCGGCCTTGAAATCGACGAGTAGGCGGCGAGTGTAGATCTGAGCTTCTTGAGTCTTTTCCAGGATCTACTGTAAAGTGAAGATCTATTCTATCGTAGACTTCCCTGGTCTGAAACCACATTGATAGGGACCTATCAGGTTGTGGACAAAAGGTTTCAGACGCTCACACAATACGGCTGAGAGGATCTTGTATGCGGTGTTAAGAAGGCTGATTCCTCGATTATTGGCGCCGCCGAAGAGGTCTCCTTTCTTGTGGAATGGACAAACGATGCTGAGATTCCACTCATCGGGCGTGCTTTTCTTCGACCATAGCTTACAAATGAGCTGGTGCATTCGCCCAACCAGGTTATCCCCGGCTGCTTTAAGTAGTTCTGATCCTACATTTCCAAATGTTTCTGAAGTTGCAATAAACGCTGTTCAGTGGAATCCGCACACTCTAATGCGTATTCGCCAAGCCCGTCAAAAATAATTATCTAAAACGACTGTGACTGCTTGCAACGTAACGACTTGTTCGACTCTGCACTGGAACGCAGAAAAGGAATTGCTTTAATTAGAACGAAATAACTAAACTCGAGTGGTGTGTAAATCCTTTCTCCCGACTCAGCTTGACCATTACCCCCTGTCCACTGGCACCTACCAAACGAGAAAATCCACCCTCCATCTTGCAGTCAAGTGTGCCCGTGCAATCCATCCACTCGCAGAATCCTTCAAACAAATCTCCTCTTTAACATGCAAAAAAAACCTTCGTTTGAAAGCCAAAGTCTCACCCCGACGCTGAGTACACACGCCCAGGTGTGAAAATTATTTGCAGCAAGACATACTTGACCAACATTGCCTGCAGCTACGGCAGCAGAACAAAGGGGTCCCTCAAACCGGCACGCAAGGAATAAATGGAGGACTCTAAGCACAAAACCGGGATGTACATCGCACTCCCGCCCCGTATGCTGGGGAATTTCAATAACACTGCTTTATTCTGCGACTCCCACCAAGCTTCGACGCCTTCTTTATATCTTCATCATACTTCCTCCGGACCTCGGAGATTGACTGGCTTTCGGTGTCCGCGTCCATAGCAGAGAGCAGCGACCAAGGCAGAAGGAGGTGGAACACAGAAAAAGAACACAAATTCTCAGGATAAATGAGAAAACTGAAGAGATACGGTAAACGGAATACTGAGCATAAAAAGCAAGCCCAAACGAAACCCGCGTCGCGCCGCACCGTCTCATACACAAATAAGAAGAAAAGGAACCGTTTCAGTATCCCGTGCAATAAATTTCAGCAGACACACAACCTTAAGGGGGGATAGAGCGAGAGAGTGAATGAGTGAGCGAGGGTTTATTTGAAGTGCTCTCGAGGCGTGTGCTCGCGAGAAATACATTAGAACCGGTCCGCATCCTAAGTAGTGAGCTTCGCTTCAGTCCCGGACGAGCGAAAAGAAATCAGCACCGTTTCACAAGATAAGTTCAGAGCCAGGAGAAACGGAAGCGGAAACCTTACGCTTTGCTGAAGAGCAATTTACTCTAGCTGGAGGTTACTTTTTATATTGCAAGCACAACGAGGTGGCTAGTAAATCGAACAAAAACACGAAGCGGGACAGAAATTACTATAGCTTCGTCTTATTGGAATCTTTCTTCAGCTTTCCCTGCCAGCTATGCCCGTCCAGCCCCTATCCGTGCGAGGGGTACTATTTTAATCATTCCGCACGGTCCATCCTACCCCTGGGAGGCCAGGCAACAGGGACAGGCAGGGAACAAAGGTATTGACCCACCCTACCACCCACCACACCCCTGGTCCCTGTCAGCTCTGCCAGTTCGCACTTTGAGACTTCAGTTTCATTTCTCATCTCAGGGAATTTAATGGATGGGCAGTGCCTTAGCTACAGCCCCTGCAGCGGAAGTGAAAAGGTGTCTGCACTTACACATAATGCAGATTTTCTTGTTCTTTTCGTTCCTTCCTTCTACCCACTTACAATCCAGTCTCCGAGTCTTTTCAATTCACCCGTTTGCAAACAGTGAAACCGTTTTCCACTGTCGGACATCAGGAAATGAAGGAACTTTAAAATAAAGGACACTCTACGAGGACCATTGAATGGGTGAAAAGAATGCTTGGGATTCCATTTGGACAGCTCCAAGTCGGTCGTTGTGGGGGTGCTTGAATTGCTTCTCCTCGAAATTGTCTCACAAAAGCCTTCCATTCGTGTCTGAAACACGACGACAATGATAGTGAAACGTACTAAGGACTCGTGTAATGGACGGATTTCTCATCGTGTTTGTCTATCTTGGGTGCTTGGATGTGACGACGCTATCGATTATGGGATGACCTCTTCTTTAAGGTGAAATGTTATCCTGCCCTTTAGCTCCATACTATTCTGGGCGGAGAAAAGACTGAGGCTGGACGATTTTAAAATTTTGACTTCTCGCTCGACACATTTGGGAATTCAACGTATGATGTGTACATCATGAGAAGTTTGAACAATGGGGAAAAGAAAAATGCTCTCAGACCCTGTGGGAAAAGAAAATATGTAGTCAAACATATATCTCCTGTCAAAATGCAGTTTTTTTTGACTTATCCAAATTTAAATTCGTCAAAACTTGGAAGGGTTGGCCAAGTAGGGCGTATGGACACAACTACTCCGACCCGAAAAATCTTCGAATTAGAGCCATTGGGACAATGCAACAAAGGACGTCCTAGACTTAGGTGACGCAGTGGAGAAGAACATCAATCAACTTGGAGTGCCTTAGTGGAGGCAGATGGCGAAAGATCGCCCTGGAGACGCATGTTGGTTGAGCTCCGCCCAGAATGTAGCATCACAATAAGAAGAACAATAAGAAGTCTTGTAAGGGTTCCGGGTTCATGGGATTATGGGAGATGAGATTGCCAATAACCGTGCTAAGCGAGGATCAAAAGAGGCATTCACTAGGCTCCAACCCCCCTTTCGAATGCCCGCGTCCTTGGTTAGGGCTTCCGTTGACGGTTGGGTTTCTCGACAACCAAAGATTTCAAACCAATTGTCAGCAAGAAATCCGCGACTCTTCAGTTATATCTAGACTGCGAACAGCCTGTTGCCTTACTAAAAGGCAATTTCCTAAGCACTTAAGTGCGTTTGGAATTAGTGATCCAACCCCTGTGACGCCTGTACAGAAGATGATGACCATGCATGTTCTGTCAATGTCCCGGCTTTGCTCGTATCAGGCTGTGACTATTTGACGTTGATGTAGTGAAAGCTGGAAACATAAGTTCTTTATGATAGAGCCGCTTTCTGGTTTTCCTGATGAAGATCAAGGAATCCCCTTAAATGATAATATTCAGTAGGAATTATACAACCAAACTCTGCGAAGTATGCCTTCGATGTTGCGTAATATGCCTTCGAAGGCTCATCTATCTTCTCCAGCAACATTCATCGCAGACAGTATTAAAATGGAAACGCTGCAAATGTTGGCTACTTTCCCATATACTTTCATAGGGTTTATTGTCATACATAAATATACATTGGGAACAAAGCCAGCCCAAATGATATTTTCAGAGGGCCTCTATTATTTTATTATGAATTTAGCCCAAGGAGCCACTCTTTCTTCTTCTTCGCCTTATTTCGCCTCTGATTTTATTGTCCCTAACTACTGTAGACTAAGGAAGATATTGTCCATGCATACCTCAAGCTTTCGGCCGCCTATTGTGACGTTTTGTTCATGAATTCGATGTTGAGTGTTCTTTTATGATGATGCTAGCAAGTACTGCATTTGTAAGGGATGATTATAAAAAAAACACAAAGTTCGGTTTTCTTCAGACACTTTATTATTGATCTGGATGATTCAACGATCCTCTATCGACTGCGTCTCTTACAATAATGTTTTCCCTGACCTAACCGGCAGTCCTCTCTTCTGTTTTGATTTAATAACTATTCTCTCTTCGATTCTCGTTTTCTTTCTTCTCTAAAATTATTCTACTACACATTGACAAATTACTTTGTTTGACCAGTGTTTTTTTTTTCATCCATGCACCCAGCGTTGATTTATGAGTATCACACGACCTTCGTAATGACAATTGATACTAGAGCAGCAGGCTTAAATACCTTGATGGGGCTTAGGCAACTTTAATTTAAATAGGTCCCTCGTTCATGCTAATTGAAAAATAAAATACACAAAACTTTTATCTTTATGTGTTTATTTTAAAAATACAATAGCTATCCTTACCGTTAACTAAGTACATATTTATATTCAATATTTCTAGTCTAGGAGGGAGCAGCTCCTTACCTAACCAATGTACAGGAAAGAACTAAATAATTAACTATCAAATAAATAATCCTTTGTATAGAAACCAATAGAGGGCGCGTTAGTTTACAAGACCTCTGAAATTTCTTGGAGTCAAGGCCTCCTAACAATTACGAATTAAATATTTTAAAAAATGGTATTCTTCTCTAGTATTTCAACTAAATTTGCACGTTCTCTCATACAAATACAACAAATTAACAACCTAGTTCTACGTTTTATCTCTTTTTCGGGATTCTCGCTTTTAAATATTATAACGGTACGTAACGGTACGGAAAATGCGTAACCTAGTGTAAACGTTTTTGCTGCGTAAGTGAAAAATGTGAAAACCTTTTCTGTTCGGACTGTACAATCATCAGAGCGGTGGAATGATGAAAATGGCGTGGCATTCTAGCGGTAATGCGATATAAACTCAAAGTTACGTTATGAGCTCAGCAGAATCCTCTTAATAATGCACCTCTTGCAGTACTTCTTGACGGCCCGGTATCCCTCGATAGATATCTGAAAGTCCTGAGTGTTGAGCTGCACTGCACTCCGCGATCTGTTATCATATCACAATTCCGTAAGCTAAGCTTCTTCAGGTTCGGGCAACTTTCGGCGAGTGCTCGCAGACCGGCATCGCTGACATCACACTTGCCAATGTCGAGTGCACGTAGTCGTGGACAAGATCGGGCCAATACTGTAATTGAATCATCGCTGACCGCCTCACAACCGTGAGCGTTGAGGTAGAGCAGCTTGTAGCAGTGTCGCGAAATGACTTTGAGTCCGGCGTCTGTGACGCGGTCGCACTTAGCCACCGATAGATAGCGGAGCGCTGCACCTAGCTTGGCTAGTTCGTAGAGTCCAAAGTCCGTGATGCTCAGGCAGTCGGATACGCTAAGCTCCTTCAGGGCTATGCAGAAACTTGGCACTGGTTTGTGCATAAGTTGTACAGAGCACTGTACAGCGCCCCTATCATAAGGAACCTATGTTTCCAGCTTTCACTAAATTAACGTCAAATAGTCACAGCCTGTCACGTGGCGCCCTCTGGATAGCCATCACAACACCCGTTGTATGGTGAACTAATGTATGCAGCGACCCCCTCTGCCCGAGGATTTAAATAATGGGACTGGTCTACCAGTCTGTGGGTTGTGCGTGAGGGTAACTTCTTCACCACGTAAAAACCAGAAGTTCAGAGACAACAACATGTCTCGGATAAGGACGGATCAACTGTTGACGACCCCAGCAAACGTTTTAAGGGCAATGATTTTTGGTTTTGCACGTGGAATGTGAGGTCCCTTAACAGGTCACGTGCAGCCGAACAACTTGCGGAGGCCCTTGACAGCTACAAAACTGACATAACCGCCATCCAGGAAGTGCGATGGGATGGGCCTGGCATAAAAGCGATGAAAAACGCTTCAAGGCTAAATTCGGGAACATCAGCCTAATATGCGCTCATGCCCCGACAGAGGAGAAGGATGACAACATCAAGGATGACTTTTATGATCTCCTAGAAAGAACATACGATCGATGCTCCAGCTATGACACCAAGATCGTTCTAGGAGATTTCAACGCTCAGCTGGGAAAGGAGGACATCTTTGCTGGAGTTATCGGTAAACACAGCCTGCACGACAACACATCCGGAAACGGACTCAGGCTGTTGGACTTCGCCTCGGGGCGAAACTTCTCTGTGGCTAGCACGCGGTTCCCACACCTGAACATTCACAAAGGAACCTGGCGATCTCCTGATCAATCAACCGTCATCCAGATTGATCACGTTGCGATCGACGTCAGACACTCCTCCAGTATTCTCGATGTCCGAAGCTTCCGAGGTGCAAACATTGACTCGGATCATCACCTTGTTGTAGCCAAGGTAAGAACCCGGATATCGAGAGAGCAACGGAGTCGAGAAAGGCCAAAACGGTTTGACGTCGAAAAGCTACAATCGCAGCTGATTGCTGGGAACTTTGCCGACCGAGTCTAACGGAAACTCGCCCAGAGTTCGACGCTTCCTGCACTAAGCATAGAAGAAGAATGGAAACGTTGTCAAGAAGCCATCAAAGTTGCTGCCACTGATGTGCTGGGTTTCACATCACCACCCAGAAGGAACCCATGGTTTGACGACGAGTGCAGGCAAGCGCACGCAGCTAAACAAGACGCCTATAAGGCGAGCTGTTCATGAACTCTACGAACAGAGAAGAAGGGAAGAGCACCGGCTTCTCAGAAGGAAGAAGAAGGAGCATGAGAAGCTCGCGGTCGAGGAAATGGAAAGGTGCTATGGTAGGAATGAAGTCCGAAAGCTATCCGGAGGATACAAGGTTCGGACCAAGGCCTGCCGGGACCAAAATGGACAACTAGTAGTAGAGTCGCAGTCTGTGCTGAGAATCTGGAAGGATCATTTCTGCAGACTCCTAAACGACGATGACGACCCAAATCCCGCTGTTAGGCAGAATGTTCCACTCAATTTGGACGATGATAGATAAGCATTCCGTCCCCCCGACTTAGACGAGGTGAAGATAGCAATATCCAAGCTAAAGTCGAACAAAGCTGCTGGAGCGGACGGACTGTCCGCAGAACTATTTAAAGCAGCTGGAGATGACCTGGTTGGGCGCATGCACCAGCTCATCTGTAAGATATGGTCGGAGGAAAGCATGCCCGATGAGTGGAATCTCAGCGTCGTTTGCCCGGTCCACAAAAAAGGAGACCCTTTTGACTGCGCCAACTACAGAGGGATTAGTCTCCTGAACATCGCATACAAGATCCTCTCTGCCGTATTGTGTGAGCGTCTGAAACCATTTGTCCATGACCTGATAGGTCCCTATCAGTGTGGTTTCAGAACAGGGAAGTCCACAATAGACCAGATCTTCACATTACGGCAGATCCTGGAAAAGACCCAAGAAATGCAAATTGACACTCACCACCTATTCGTCGATTTCAAGGCTGCATATGACAGTGTGCATAGAGAAGAGCTATACAGTGCCATGTCTAGTTTTGGCATTCCTACCAAACTCGTCAGATTGTGTAGGATGACGATGGAGAACTCTCGCTGCTCCGTCAAGGTCGGTACCGAACTCACCGAGACCTTCAATGTCAAAAAAGGTTTTAGACAAGGCGACGCACTGTCATGTGACTTCTTTAACATCATCCTCGAGAAGATCGTGCGTAACTCACAAGTCAACACCAGAGGCACGATCTTCCAGAAGTCAGTTCAATTGTTAGCTTACGCTGATGACATTGACGTGATTGGATGAACACAGCGAGCCATCAATGAGGCGTTTGCTGGCATTGAAGCGGAAGCGGCTAAAATAGGTCTTGCGGTAAATGAGGGCAAAACGAAGTACATGCTGTCATCAAGGAAGGATACACAACATCGACGTCTCGGACGGAGCGTCACACTAGGCAGCAGAAACTTCGTGGTGGCCAAGGACTTCGTCTACCTCGGCTCCGCGGTAAACAGGGACAACAACATCAGTACCGAAATCAAACGCAGAATCACTCTTGCCAACCGCTGTTTCTTTGGGCTCAAGAGGCAATTGAGTAATAAAGCCCTCTCTCGAAGGACAAAATTAGCTTTATATAATAGCTTGATCATCCCCGTCCTACTATATGGCGCAGAATCTTGGACGTTAGCAAAGGCGGATGAGGAAGCCCTTAGTCTTTTTGAGAGAAAAGTTTTGCGTGCGATTTTTGGTCCTGTTTGCGTTGATGGCATCTGGAGGAGAAGATTTAATGACGAACTCTATAGGCTGTTCAGCGACATGCGTCTGGTTAAGCGTCTACGGATACAACGCTTAAGATGGCTAGGCCATGTAGAGCGTATGGACATCACTGCTCCGGCCCGAAAAGTCTTTGAACCCGAGCCATTGGGACAACGCAACAGAGGACGGCTTAGACTGAAGTGGCGTACACAAGTGGAGAAGGACCTCAACCAACTTGGAGTGCGCAACTGGAGACAGCTGGCGAAAGATCGTGTTGGCTGGAGAGGCATGTTGGTTGAGGCCCAGGTCCACCCCGGACTGAAGCGCCACAAGAAGAAGTCACAGCCTGATACGAACAAAGCCGGGACATTGACAGAACATGCATGGTCGTCATCTTCTGTACAGGCTCCAGTTTTCTGGTCTGAGAGCTCCAGCGCAGCGTTAAAAACCATCCAACAAAAAATAGACAAATATGAAACCAAAAGTATTAATTGAAAGGCAGGTTTGATCGAAATCGGGGCGTCTGTTCGGTCGAATTTGTTTCGGATATTAGTGTCGGTCAAGCTTTAAAAGGTGGCGCGGAGTTGAAATGTTTGTGTCTCCTTAGTCAATTGAACTTCGTATATTGGCGAATGCTGCTCTAATACAACGTTTTCGTTTCCACGCCTTTGACGTTGCGGAACATACACAGGCCGACATAATTCATCGTACGACAGGTAAAATCCAAATATTTTCTATAAATGTGGATGAATGTTTTCTTTTTTTGCATTCCTAATTTTAATAGCTTATTACATTTTATCACCCATGTGTAACTTTGCTTTCTTCTGCTTCTATTACTCCATGAAGTCATAAGAATTAATAAAAAGCTGGAGCAAACAAACGACATAATTTATCGTACACTACTTGCTTCCGTTAAACTTCCCCAGTTTCTATTATAATAAATTGTATTTATATATTTATTTTGCACAAGAATCATGATATTCTTGAAACAGTGTTTGGTGTATAGACTAACTTTGCTCCGAGAAGCGATCATGTCAGCTAAACAGCAAAAAAAAAACAACTTCGGTAGATTTTCCACAAGTTGTAGTGAATTTGTACTTGAAGCCGTCGATAAGTGCTGCCAACCAGAGGAAGCTCAAGGAATTTGCAAATTTACACAAAGATGACGATCTGTCGTTTTGGAAGAAAGTGTTGTTCACTGATAAGAGTAAATATAACATGTCCGGCCACGATGGCCCATCGAAAGTATGGGGAAAGAGTGGTACAGCATTGGAAATAAAAAAAATCTCCGAAGAACGATTAAATATGGTGGAGGCAGTGTTATGGTTTGGGGGACCATGGCTTGGTCCGGTATGGGGAAGCTGGTATTCATAGAAGGAAATATGGACCAGCACATGTATCTGGATGTACTGAGGGAGAACTTAAAGGTGGATAAATTGTGTTTGAATCCTGGCTGGATATTTCAGCAGGATAACGGCCCTAAGCACACAGCTAGAAAAGTCAAGGAGTGGTTATTGTACTATGCTCCGAGGCCGTTGTATTCTCTTCCACAGAGTCCAGACTTAAACCCCATTGAGCATTTGTGGGACTGCCTAGAGAAAGAAACTTTAAGGGCAACACTCAAGGAAGCTCTACAAGTAAAATGGAATAGGGTACCCGGAGATTTCACCCAGAGGCTGGTTTCTTCAATGCCCCGTAGATTGAAAGCTGTTCTAAAATCCCGTGGAGGTCCGACAAGCTACTAGCAAACAACTGCGGTGTAATAACGCATCCTTTTTAGTAGTCGTACAAGGAAGCTCTGCAAATAGAATGGAATGGGGTACCCGGAGATTTCACCCAGAGGCTGGTTTCTTCAATGCCCCGTAGATTGAAAGCTGTTCTAAAATCCCGTGGAGGTCCGACAAGCTACTAGCAAACTACTGCGATGTAATAACGCATCCTTTTTAGCAGGCGTACAAGGAAGCTCTGCAAATAGAATGGCATAGGGTACCCGGAGATTTCAGCCAGAGGCTGGTTTCTTCAATGCCCCGTAGACTGAAAGCTGTTCTCAAATCCCGTGGAGGTCCGACAAGCTACTAGCAAACTACTGCAATGTAATAACGCATCCTTTTTAACAGGCGTACAAGGAAGCTCTGCAAATAGAATGGCATAGGGTACCCGGAGATTTCAGCCAGAGGCTGGTTTCTTCAATGCCCCGTAGACTGAAAGCTGTTCTCAAATCCCGTGGAGGTCCGACAAGCTACTAGCAAACTACTGCGATGTAATAACGCATCCTTTTTAGCAGGCGTACAAGGAAGCTCTGCAAATTGGATGGAATAGGGTACCCGGAGATTTCACCCAGAGGCTGGTTTCCTCAATGCCCCGTAGACTGAAGGCTGTTATCAAATCCCGTGGAGGTCCGACAAGCTACTAGCAAACAACTGCGATGTAATAACGCATCCTTTTTAGCAGGCATACAAGGAAGCTCTGCATATAGAATGGAATAGGGTACCCGGAGATTTCAGCCAGAGGCTGGTTTCTTCAATGCGCCGTAGACTGAAAGCTGTTCTCAAATCCCGTGGAGGTCCGACAAACTACTAGCAAACAACTGCGGTGTAATAACGCATCCTTTTTAGCAGGCGTACGATGAGTTTTGTCGTTTAAATGAATTATAAATTTGTTATTTATTTCAAATAGAGTCTGTTATACATAAATAATCTTTGTTTTTCATTACAATTCTGAAATGTAATCCATTATTTTACCAAATACAGTTGGTGCTGAAAATGAGTGTTTTTGAACGTCGTACGATGAATTATGTCGGCCTGTGTACAAGGCACGGCATTTGCACTTTTCTATTGCTATGCATTGCGAAAACTGTCCAAAAGCAGTCGCTTCCATTCCCTCCTGGGTCTTTGATACCCACATGATCTTTCAGTCAAAGGAATGGGAGGATGAGAGTTATGAGGGCAAATATTGTTTCTGTAGCAACTGCCGCATACCACCTTATAATAAATGAAAGCCAAGAACGTTACAGTTCGTACTTAAAAACCGCTTGACAGAGTTTGTCTAGAATTCACCCCGAATTCCTGCAAATTTAGCCTGTTCACCGCTTAAGAACAAGAAATAAAAACACGTTCCCTCTACATAAGATCACGTTTAAAATTAAAATGCATTTCGGATTGATCATAATATCGGATAACATAGAATTTAGAAAAACAGCATTTATTCAAAAAAAAGTTTTTTCTGCAGTCAATCTGACCACAAATTTATTTGATTAAACTGAGAGTCACCACATCAGCTCTCGCGTGTCGACTTTCGACTTTCTTCACACTCTTTATACGTTTGTAGCACTTCAGATCGTTGATTGCCTTGAGCTATGTTCATGTTGCATGCCACATCCAAAATAATTTCAAATGCTCTACAATCGTAAAAGCTACAACTTTATTTGTAGAAAACAGGTCTAAAATATATCGGACAATTTGGAATAGTGACAGATGTGAAAGTATTTGCTGATCTGGCAGTACATATCTTTAAGCTGCTCCATCTCGAACAAAGCTGGCCAAGATACAAGTCTTCACGCTAGAATGACCAGTTTCGATGAGTTGAAACCACTTTCTGTTATATACATGTGCAAGCATTCGATGGGCTTCAGCTGCATTTTCCTTCCAAAGAAAATCACAACGCCCCGAAAGCCGACGCTATTGCACGCTTATTATTGCTCACTAATGTCACACCCTTCCAATGAACTAGGTAATCGTTTCCACGATCACCCACAACATACAAGTGGCGCCATCTTTTGGAAACGAACCGACCCAAGAGCGTCGCAGCTGTGTGTGTACATCAACTGATTGGATGAAGCTCCTTACGTTGTGGGTTTCCCGCTTGACCTTTCCTATTATTATCCATCCGAAGCGAGTATTCAGCGCAATTGGACAGAGTTCCGTATGGGATCGGACGATTTCTGGAAGAACCGCCATCGCGTATACGTCGTTACCTAGGAGAAACTCTACCTCTCCGGGACTGTTGAATGTAGGATCTGCTAGAGACAGCTCGTTAAAGTGATCCCAGTATTGTTTTACTGCATACGTTGGCAGCTGACCGGTGGTGGGATGGTTTAAAAATCGTTTTGTAGCGATACAATTGTCAAATCGATGTATCAATGTATGTGTCCATACCTATACTAGTGTACCCTAACTTCTAAGCCCTTAACGTTGAGCTACCCTAGTGGTAATAAACGTAGCCTCTGATCACGCAACGATCAAACCGCGAGGCTTTGTTTGATACCCCGTAGCAGTTCGAGCACTTACCATTGCAGTGACTAATAGAACTTCTGTTTTGTGTTGTATTGTGGGCATAGTGTGTGGGATGAAGGCCATAAGGTAAAGAGCAGTAGATGTATTAGGTACGGAAGAAGTGTCGTGTGGTGGGTTTTGTTACGTGTGCAACTGTTTGGTTATGTTGTGTAGTGTAATCCTGGAGATGCGAGTGGTGTTGTTGTTGGCAGAAGCAGATGGCGCATAATTTGCGCGAAAACTGTGACTTATCCATTCCTCATAGTTCTTAGTAAGTCGGGTTAATATTCTTACCAAATTGGCATGCTCTACGTGGAGAAGTTGGCATCAAAACGTGTTGTGTCTAGGCCGCACTTCTTCAAGGTTTGAAGCCAGGAGACTTGAAGTTGCGTCATATACTCAGCGGATAGAACTTCAGTCTAAATCTGTTGTTTCATGGTAAAAATTCATTTAGGGACGAAGTCCATGTTGGTTCCAATCGGAACGATAACAAAATAACCAGTTTTGGGACCGAAGAACGTAACCTTGCATTTAAGAAGAATATTGGAAAGGAGCTTTTGAACTGGTTCTTCAAATTTCTCCAAAAGTAAAGCAAAAAAACACCTTATGGTAGCTCAATATTAGTGAAACTTTAGCTTCCTGGAATTCAGATTAGATCACTGTGGCTAATACTTATTTTGGTTTTCGAGGGCTTGTTTTGTTGCCTATGTCACGCGACTATTTTCTCCGGAGGTATGTAGAGTCTCAAGTTTTTAGGAAAGATCACTTTACATTCGACGCTTTAGAATGGAACAGAGCTCATATTGGTAGCAGGATATAAGTCGCCCACAACAGGACATTATAGAGGAACCTAATCCGAAGGAGACTTGACCAGCATGTATTTTAAAATGTCTCTGGTATGAATTGGTTACATCTTCGAAACAAATGTTACAGGTTTTATTGAGTGTATTATCTTCTGCGCAAGTCTGTAACTTGAATGTATTTAATTTCCCCTCCAACAAAATTCACCCAGCATCACACAAAGTTATCATCAAACCAAAATCAAACTTCAGAGCCTCAATTATTCTCACTTCCCAATCACAACCTACCCAACAATGCCTCCAGATTTCACCGCCTTACTTCCAATCAGTGTAGTTCTTTTGAGGAACATTCAAATTGCGAAAATCGTTCCGTTCCATTTGTGTTTCTAATCACTTAGCGTTTTTCCAAATTGACTTCGAAAATTGAAATTAAACCGGCCGCCCATTCCTAACCACCCAATGACCACTGCGGGGATGCATAGTGAGCCAACTCGAGGTACGATGCCAATCGATCGCATTTCTCAAAGACCCAAATTGCCTTTCATTGTCGACGCTCGGTAATTGATCTTAAATGACGTTCCATTAAGTGTAATTATTTCAATCGAATTTAATTACAGATCACACAGAAAGGACGACAACGAAGACCAAACGCCTGTGAGACGGAGATTTGAGGAGTGGCTTGAGTTGGGAAACAAGCGAACAGAAAAGTAACTCATGGCAACAGGGCGAGTTGAGAGTATACTTTACAAGATGTAATCTCTATCTCTTATCGCAAAGCATCGTTTGTGCCAGGATGGTGACTCAGTTCACAACAACTGCGATTGTCTGCTGTAAACTGGAAGACAATAGAAATGCCACTCGATAGTCTACAGCCTGCCACCTAACCTGGGAGTAAGATGAGTTTCAGTTTTTTATCACCTGACAAGAGATGTCAATTCTCGGAAATGAATGAACGATTGCAAAGATTTTGAAGTTTGATCTGATGACATATAAGAATACTAAGAATTCTGCTTTTTAGGGTTGCCATCACAAGGGAAAGTTCTATATCTTTAAAGAAGCTTTCGTGGAAGTTTGAGTTTGCATGAAATTCTAGTTAAATTAAATTAATATTTAATCGAATATGAATTTTAACGACCCCATTTGCAACTTAAAATAAGATCAAACTCCTCTCTTTTGCCACGAAACTAGGCAGGGATAGCTCCCAATATCTGGAAAATTCTTTCACTAAATTCCAGTATAGATAACTTCACGAAAACGAAATTTTCAAATGCAAACATTTAAACATCTCTGCAGGTCAGGCCGCTTCAACGAGCTGATTATAATTCAGCAGCATAGTGATGGATCAAATCCTGCTTCCCAAGGGAGACACAGTAAGTTCCGAAATGCCAAAACTTCGAATTATCCAAGAATTAGGCTGTTCTTGGATAATTCGAAGTATTGGCATTTCGGAACTTACTGTGTGCGAAAGAAAGAGGTAATTGCTCAAAATTTTGAAATAAAAAACTTGAGAATTGTGCATAAATTCAACCTGCCTACTTGGAGTATTCAAGCCTATGCAATTGTTGCCCTCCATTTTAAAGGTCCTGGTTAGGCTACGTTCAGTTAATAAGTACAAACCGTCTTATATCAGTGATGTCTTGCTATCTATACCAGAGGTTCCGTTTTGCATTCCTCTTAGAAGCAGGGTCCTCCCATATGAACACATGCTTTGGTGAAGCTCTCCTTATGAGCTCCACGTGGTCCGCAGATTTTTGTTTTCCAGACTAAATGTCGTAAAGCTAGTGGTTAAGGCCTCCCATCGATTTGGCATCCTCGCAAACAGGACCGTATATCTGTTGCGTAATATTTTTATAGCACTGTGATCGTAATCATCATCCATTTCTTAGCTACAGAAAGCAGGATTGATAAATTCAAAGTCTTGCAGACACCTGCCGTTCGGAAAATTTTCTATATCGGATCTTCACTGAGATGTCGTTGGTGAAGTCCGTATACTCTTGGTTAAAAAGCTTCTTCACTTCTTGAAAACTTTGGTTGGCAATGCCAGCATTTGGTAAGTTAGTTTGACTTTTATTTTCAATAAATGTTTAACAATGTAAAGTTTAACCTAAATCATTAATGGTTTGGCCTATGGCCGTCTACCAGATTGACAAACTACATACTTATGTTTTACATTACAAATCTCCATCTATGATACGTTTTCTATAAAAAAAAGTGCTGCTGCTGAATAATCGTATAAGGCCTTCCATCCTTTTTCTCCATTTAAAATGCACATTGCTTCATATTCGTCTAAAATATGTTTTTCGAAAATTGTTAGTCGAATTTTTTTTAGAATCGGACAATCACCAATAAAATGTAAGATGTCTTCTCTCTTTCTCATGTTAAATAGGTTACAAGGAATTGGTAAATCTGATCTGTGGGGGTAAAGTTTAACTGGAATAGTTCCCCTCTCAGTTTGAAAATTGTGCTTATTTTGTCGGTTTAGTGACTGTCAAGGAAGTATGTTTCTTAATTTAAAAAATGGTTTAGTTTGCTGTTGTAGTTCCTAAACAGTGAATATTCAGCTTCTTCGACATATTGGTCATATATATGTCTACCGAAATTTTCCAAAACTGAGGAAAATATTTTTTTCAAAAGATGAGGAGGCTTGTCCGCCTCCATAGACAGGTTTAAACCGCGTTCAGAAGCTGTTTGTTTCTCCATTCCTCGCAAATGTATCCGTTTGTTCTTTTTTTGCAAAAGGGGTTGCGAGTACCCTTAAGTGACCGGATCAAGTCACAGCACAGCAAAAGGTATAGAGGAAAAAAGGGGGAGGAGGTACCGATGCACATTGATTTTAAATGCCTGTGGATTGTAATGAGGAGGAAAAATCGAGCTGGGAAGAACATTCCAGATTCGAGTAGTGCGGCTAAAGAACGAGTCTCTGAATTTGACAGTACATCCGAAATAGGGCTTGAGGGTGAATTGGTGGGCATTCCTAGCGAGGCGTATATTGCGGGTGAATTCTTGAAGGGGAGGAATGCAATTGGCTAATTCATCTGAGCATTTCTTGTTAAAATAGCGATAAAAGAGTGACAACGACCCGATATTACGTCGGTATTCTAACGAGTCAATCGACTTCGCAATATTACTGTCATCTATAAGTTCTATCCCTCGCTTTTGAATTCTATCCAGCAGATGCAGGGAGGTCTTAGAAGCACCTCACCAAATAGGAGCGTTATGCTCAAGTTTTGGGCATATGTAGGCCTTGTATATTGTAGCCAGATCATCCATCAACATTTCGCAGCATTTTTGGTGACCACAAATATGTGATCGTTCCAACTAATTGTTGGGTTGATACACATACCGAGGATGGAAAGTCTTTCGGTTTCAACAACGCAAGTGCCGTTGATGGATAACGGCTGATTATTTTGTGATCGCTTTAAGGACAGTAGACAGCACTGGGCATTAAGTTCCACTCTATTCCTATTTCCCCAATCGATTATGCGGTCAAGGTCGGAGTTTAATATGCTTAACATACGCTGCCGTTCCGAGTCTATAGCCGAACGGAAGGGACGTGAGCCAAAGAACGAATATGAAAAGCTGAGGGTTTTGTTATCAGCGAAGGAATGAATAGGATAAGGAGTAACAGACAAGAGATAATTTATAGAAATGAGGAAGAGTGTCAGAGACAAAACTGAGCCCTGGGGAACACCAGCATTAATATGGTGAATATCAGACTGGAATCCATCCAAAACGACTTGTATTGAACAATTCGAGAGGTAATTTCTAATTCATTGAAGAAGAGACTCTTCGATCCCAAAAGCAGGCATTTTCGACAAGAGAGCCTGATGCCAGACCCTTGAAGGGGAAGAATGCAATTGGCTGATTCATCTGAGCATTTCTTGTTAAAAAAGCGACAAAAGAGTGACAACGAAGCGACATTACGTCGGTGAAATATTAAGCGCAACAATCTTGCTTTCTCCTGCATTGTGCAAAGATTGGTTCCACTTTTCAGTTAGATGTACCATCAGATCACCAGTGGAACGGTTGCTTCGGAAGCCGTACTGCCGGTCATTAAGAAGCTTCCGGGACTCAAGATATTTCATAAGCTGACGGTTTATCAGCGTTTCCATGACCTTGGAGAGAAGGGACGTTAGTGCTATTGGTCGGTAGGAGGTGGGTAACAAACATTCGTCCTTTTTATGAACGAGCTGGACAAATGCAGTTTTCCACTTACTCGGAAAGAGCCCTGAAGAGTAGGACAGATGGAAAAGCTTACGCAGTGGTTTTGCCAGCGTAGAAGAACACCTCTTCAGAAGAACAGGGGGTATACCATCCGGGCCAGCGGATTTGTGTATGTTTAGATCTTTAAGTACTCTTACTACTGTACGAGTGCGAAAATGGATTTGCCCCATGGAGAAATTTATGCTCTCAAGTACAGGCGGGGACAAAGTGCTATCTGGCAGCGTTGAGCTACCTGCAAAGTGTGCAGCAAGCAGATTAGCTTTGTCCAAAGAGCTGACAGCTGGAGTGTCATTGCAAATGAGCGTTGGGATCGATGACGAGGCTAAGTTCCTTATGTTTTTTACGAAAGTCCAAAAGCTTCTGATTATACTTCTAATTATACTTCTTAAAACTACGTTTGGTAATCTCCACTCTCTCATCTCAAGTATTTTTAAAATATAGTTGAAGTGCATTTTGAGGGTATACAATGCAATGCCAGTAATTTGAAACAAATAAAGGATGATTTTATGAAAGCTATAGGAAAAATTTTCAAAAAAACAAACACAAAAAATTCAGAAAAATACATGAAATCTTTATTTGAACCTATCGTGCGGTCCATATAATTTAATGTTTGAAGATTATTTCATGCAAATGTTGACCTTGACTGCGCCTCGAATGGTCCATCCACTTAGTTCAATTTTGGCATGCTCTTTCCAAATTTTCGGGCGGTATCTCACGAATAAATGCTTTAATGTTGTCTTCCAATACGTCAATCAACGCAAGCTTGTCTGTATAGATATAAGCTTTAACATAGACCCACAAAACATAGTCCAAAGCCGTTAAATCGCTCGTCGTAACTGATAACGCCATTAAGTCACCGGGCACAGATGGCATATATGCAGCACTGCTGCAAAAGAATTTTCACTGCCAGCCTCGCGCTGGCATACATTTCAAGTTCCTGGCGTACAGTGAGTGTAGCCTTTATAATGAAAACTGGTAAAGGAGACTACTCACTCGCCAAAAACTTCAGGCCTATCAGTCTCAACTCCTTCATGCTAAAAAGCTTGGAGAGGCTGGTCGAACTGCACCTGCGCAAAAACGCTTTGCGATCACTGCCTCTATCTCAGATGCAATAAGCCTACCAGCGCAGAAAATCTTGCGAGACAGCACTTCAAATTCGTCGGTAGAATTGAAAGTGCACTTGACAGGAAAGACTACGCACTGGGCATTTTCATCGACATTGAGGGCGCCTTGGACCATGCGACTTTTGATGCCATGTGTAACGCGGCCAGGAATCACGGCGTAGAGGAATCATTGGTGTTGTGGATAAGAGCAAGGCTAATGAACACGACTAAAATCGCGGAGGCGGAGTGTGACAAGTTTGTAATGTCGGAGGTTAACAGGGGCTGCCCCCAGGCGGCGTCCTGTCCCCCCTTCTATGGTGCATGCTGGTCGATTCTCTGCTTTCGATTTTTAATAGTTCTATCACCTATGCCAAGGCTTATGCAGACGATGTAGCCGTATTGGTTACCGGACCATGCCCTGAGGCCGTCAGCCCACGCGGACAGGCGGTGGATAGCTGATGTACCAGGAATGGGCTTTCAGTCAACCCTCTCAAAACTGAGGTTGTTCTCCTTACGAGAAGGAGGAATATGATTGGTTTGACTCAACGGGTACTTAAAGGCGTCAATATCCAACTTTCCAATGAAACCAAATATCTAGGTGTTATCCTGGACAGTAAAGTTCTCTTGAAAAGACACATTGAGACAAAAACCTCCAGGGTGCTGCCAGTCTTCGGGCAACGCAAGGGAGTTTTTGGTAAAACCTGGGATCTATCACCCAAAAGGTTCGTTTGGATCTACACGGCAATGATAAGACCCCTTCTCTCTTATGCATCAGGCGTTTGGTGGAACAAGCTTTCGCGCAAATACGTGACTGCCGCTTTCACCAAGCTTCAGAGAACAGTTTGTCTCGGCTGCAAAGGGACTTTCCCCAGCACGCCTGGCTCTGCTCTTGATGCTCTGATTAATCTCCCCCTCTTGATCTCCACATCATGGGATGTACACTCAAGGCCATCTCTCGACTAAAATGGAATGGTGTTTGGTTCCACCCGCACTGGAGCTTTGATGACCTCGCACACCATGATACTACACGCATGGACATGCCGTCTGATGCGAGGTCGCCAATAATACAGTTGCAACGCTTTTACAAAGTCGACTTTCCACGTGTCCTGGACTGGCTGTGGCCAGAAACTGAATTGGGAAAGGAATGTAGTTGAATTTTCACGGACGGCTCCAAGACAACGGAGGTTTCTGGAGCTGGGGCCTTCGTGGAAAACCACAACATTAGACTTCACGCCTCCTTAGGTGACTTCGCGTCGGTCTTCCAGCTAGAAGCCTTCGCGGTCCTAATGGCCACCAACTATATTGTGAAGAATAGGTGGAAGGGAAGAAGTATCTGCGTCTGCAGCGACAGTCAAGCTGTGCTCAAGGCCTTACTCAACCCTTTAACCACTTCCAAGATAATTCAAGAATGCAAGTCTTCCCTTAGTTTGGTCGGCAGGCTGAATTCGCTAAGACTTGTCTGGGTCCCGGGTCATCACGGGATCCTGGGAAACGAAACTGCCGATGAAGTGGCTAGGCTAGGTTCAGCAGAGGCATTTATAGGGCCCGAATCAACCTTGAGACTATCCGCGTCCCTGGTCAGGGCCTCCGTCGATGGTTGGGCCTCTCTACAGCACAACCAGAGATGGCGTGTGTCTCCAGGATGCAGGGTGACCATGAGTATGCTCCCAAACGTCTGCAAGAAATCCGCTTCTTTTCTGGTATCTCTAGACAGAAACGAGTGCAGAAGACTTGTTGGCATATAAACGGGACACTTTACCTTCGCTATGCACCCGAGTCGACTTGGGCTTAGTGATGCCACACTTTGCGATGCGTGTGGGGAAGACGAAGACACTTCAGAGCACTTTTTCTGTCAGTGTTCTGCTTTCGCTCGTAACAGGTGGCGGTTATTTGGCGCTGATGTGGTGGGAACTGAAAAGCTAATTTCTAAATCACAGAGGCGCATCTTGGTATCAGTGTAGTTTATCCCAACAATTGACCGGTCTTGGACGTGAAATAAATTGTTCAATAAGTCCATTGTTGCGCGTGCTGTGCGGCATGTTTCACCGTCTTGTTGAAACTGCATGTCATGCAACTCAAGCCCTTGCATTTTGGGCAAGAAAAAAATGAATATGATCTCACGTTCGCAGTTACGATACGATTCGCATCATCTTTGAAGAACTATGGTCCAATGATGCCACCAGCCCATAAACCGCACCAAACTGTGACTTTTTCTGGATGCATTGGTAGCGCTTGCAATGCTTCTGGCTGATATTTACTTCAAAATCGACAATTCTGCTTATTTACGTACCCATTGAGCCAAAATGAGCTTCGTTGCTGAACACAATTTTTCGGCGATTAACTTTTTTAACAGAGCACTCATTTTGATAATAAAATGCAATAATTTGCAAGCGGAGTTCGTTTGTTAGACAATTCATGGTTAAATGATAGACCAAACTGAAGCTCTTTGACAGTGAAATAAGACACGAAACGTGGGTCAGCTGCTTAAACCAGTGTTGCCAAAAAGATAATAGCTTAAAAATCACCCTTTATATATGATTAATTCAGAACTCATTCTGCCTCTTAAAGCTTGTCCAAGACCAGAGTTTGTACACCTCCCAATCACGTTGCATGTAACTCACCAAACTATGCACAGTTCGGCAAAATATTTAATAGACCCCTTTGTCTCAAATCGCATATGAAACGGGTCATTTCACCATTTGCCAATCAGATCTTGTCCGAAGTTGGGAGGAAGCCATGACAAACGTAATACTCGAAAAAGGCCATATAAACTTCGTATCAGTTAACGGTGGCCACAGTGGCGAAGTGGGAAGAGTGCGACGATCACACGCCGAAAGGTCGTAATTCAATTCCCGGCTGAACACCTCGAATTTTTCATGGCAGCACCTCTTTCGAGCTGCTGAAAACACTCCAAGAGTAATATCTGTCTAAGAAAGCTTTTGAAACTTCGCCGTTCGGAGTCAACATAAAACTGTAGGGCCCTTCTACTCGTGAAAGAACAGTAGCGCGCAACACGAGTAGTAGATGAGCAAGCTAAGCCCTGGTCCCCCTGTGGACTGTCGCTCCAACAATTATTATTTTAAATTTTCTCTTCTCTCCCTTGAACACAGAGTTCAATTCGATGTTTTTAAAATTTACTAGGCAATTCTTTAGTGCTTTAGTGTTGACGCGAAATATCCCCTATTAAAAGGGGAACGAAATAAAACAGTCCGGAAAAATAAAATAATCAATCCTTGCTGCTGCAATGCAATCTCCGTGACAAATGTGTCAAACGAATTAAGTCTCGAATGCATGTCATTCGCGCCATATTCCACCAAAAAATTCACCGCTGGAAAGTAATTTCACCAACTTAAGATATAAACGTCATTTTGAAGAAAACTCCTTAAAGGAGCATAGGAAACATCCTGTTCTTTTTCAAACCCCAAGCGACACTGTCCATTAAATGCAATCGAATCGAAAGATGAATTTACTCAACCATCAGATGTGGCAACCCTACACCACTGAGATAGATTAGGCCTCAAGTCCTCTAATTTCAGTCGCTGATTTCATTAGTTTAATGTAATATTGACGAAGTTCCGTTCTGCCAAGGCGGATCCAAATCAGCGCCCAGTATCTGTGAGTATCCGATTACGTAACACTACGATGGTCTAGACCATTTGGCAAACACAGCCGCCCAGCACACCCCATTCAACGTCAAAGCAGAATAGCCTCCCACTGCGGATGACGGCCTCCGCCACCGTCAGGGTTAATTATGCGGCAGGGTTCCGTTTGCCTTTAATGATTATATTGTTGCGCTTTGAAGGTGATTAGCACGGAATGTAAATTCAGGACATCGCCAGAGGACTGATGTTTGCATTCCACCTCCTGGACGATGGCGACAATGTCCACGGGACCGACCGTACTCCAACAGTCTCGCAGCGAATTAAATTGTAGACCGTTATACTTTCTAAGTAACCTTTCGTGTTTGTAATTATTTTGTTGTAATTTCCCTGTCAGACCCCTCCCTCCAATTGGGGTCCTCGCCCGCTCTCGCAGTGGCACTCCCACCTACTTTCTTGTGAGAGTATTTCCTAAGATTTTAACGATAAGTCACGCTTGTGTGAACGCCCGTCGTGGTCACGGTGGTGACGGTGCGGTGGCGATGGTTACGATGGTGACGATGGTGCGGCTGTACCAAGTGACGTTTGTTGACGGTCGCACCACGAGGGACCTTCAGCCTTCAGTTGACCTTTTTTAATTACCCCACTACTGTTGGGGGCGATTTGTTTTCTAATTTTTTGCCGTCCCTTTGTGTTCGTTTCTCTCTCTGAGTTTTTGTTTCTTTCTTCTAAGCCACCCCAACCCTGCTCCTAATTTGCCCCCAAACTCATGTCCTGATTTGTGAATTTAGATTGGTCCTGCGTGTTCTCCCGCAGGCAGGGTGACAGGCGACCGGTGATGGCGAAACAAATGTTCAAGCATAATTGGTGGGGTGCGCGGTGGTGTGGGTTCCGAGTGACAGGAGCAAGAATAAAAAAAATACCTTCTACATGACAAAAAATGGCAGGCAGATCGCGTAAAACGAATGACGACAACGCCGGCGATGTGCCGTGGGTGCAGACAAAAGGGACGACACAGGACATGACTCTGGCAAAGATGAATAATTAGGAGACAAATTTAAGTGGCAAATTTTATTTGCATGAACATTTTTTCTTTTTTCGCTTCACATTGCCATCACCCCCCGGGGAGGGGATGGGCCATGTCCCTTCGTGTCAACCCTGTGCAGGGCAGTGCCAGCCGAAGAGAATAGAAGTTTCAAAAGTCGGAAGGACTTCGAGGTAATAAAATGGTGGCAATAAAACAAACTCTCAGATTCCTCTCTGACTGAAAGAGAATGAGAGAAGGTAAGAGAAACAGAGTTTCGAGGACCAAGGATGAGATAAATCTATTGCAATAATTTATGTTTATTTACTTTTGTAATTTATGACCCCTAAGGGGAGCGGCAGTGGCAGCGAAGTGCGACAGAACGTTGAAGAGCAATTGAATTGGATAAGTGGCCATCGGATCGTTGTTGGCAGCACTTAAGGAGTTCAAGTAATGAAATAAAAATGTTAATGTTTCAATATTTTTCGAAAGTTGTTAATGGAAGTTAGCGACTGAGGCTGTGTATGGCTGTGTGATTGAATGGGCCCTCCCATTGGAAAATCTCTTTGCTCAGTTTCTTCTCTCTCTTTAACGGGTTTTGTGGTTTTAATACAAAATGGGGTGTGTATGTATGCATTTCTATACTTATTTATTTACAATTTGGACTTGGTGGATGGATAAGTCAGTTTGCAGTTCTACGATAGAAGCTCAATTTTATGGCCTGACAACTGACGACACTGCGAGCAACTCAATTCAAATAGAACGTCACTCGCAGGATATCTTTTGCCACCCAAAAGGGACACCACCTGCACCTCTGTCTGAACGACTAGGATCCCTGAGAACCGTTTTTGCCCGCCTTCCAATATGGTGAGCAGAAATGACTGTTTATTCGATTCTTTTTTTCATTCTTCCTGCTGAACACCCCTGACAATACTTGCCACGTCGGCAATGAAGTTCCTGAACCGAAAAGGACAGCGTTCACTGGCCTGCCCGCATTTCCGTCGCCTATGCTGCCACCAACTCATATGCACCTCGGATGACTTGTTTTCATGGTTCAGTAATTGTAAATTTTTATGGAAATGCACAGTTTTCCGTTCGGCATGTTTACCGCTCATCCCTACCATTCTGATCTGCATAATGGATGCACACCAGCACACCAGCACACCAGCACACCAGCACACCAGCGACCAGCAGTAGCAGCAGAAATTTCTTTGACGCCTTGCAGAAGGATTTTTATTCCCAATGTAAAATAGATGTAAATGGAGGTGATTTCTGGGGGAAGTGACAACAAATATGCTGCCGCCATAGTCAGACAAATTAAGGGATCTTATTGGCACAAATTCTTCGATGCCATAAAGGTGCCAATATTCAAGGTATTTTCAGTTCTGCATCGCAGTGCAGTGCCCTGACAGCGTCTGGCTTCGTACAGATTTATGCCTTATTGATGAAGAGTCCTGTAGGACTTTCAGAATGCAGTCGAATAAAATGCACAGGCTCCACTGCATGCAAGCATCCTCATTGATGATGGGACACAATAAAACGTGTACCCTGCGAACTGCGAACTCTGAAAAATGAGGCGTACTCATGCTTTGTTTCGAAAATTTTTATTGCACTTCTCTTTCAAGTCCTTTTGTGTCCTTAATTTATTCAAAATTTATTTCAATGGCCAGACATCGTGGCTGGAGCTGCTGTCGCCGACTATGGAAGCTGGAAGCTGGAACTGTATGTTATTCGCTGTTTGACTCGTGGGACTCATTACCATTCGGTGTAGCATGCGAAAGGCAATCGCGAGGCTGGTTGAACGGAGAGCATGATGATGATCATCATCACCATCAGCAAGCTCCCACTGATGCGGACGCTGATGATGACAAAGAGCAGGGTAATAAAAATTCCATTGGCACTTTGGTAGCCCGTCGTGGATGCATGAGTGCACCGTGCACCATGTACCATGGTGATGATTTCGGTGCTTTTAGCAATTAACTTTAATTACGCGTCCTTTGGGGACTGTTGTTCTCATTATTTGCTCAACGCCCATGCACGTACATGGACGACAGAGATTTTTTTTGGTTTTGTTTACGTTTCATTGCAGAAGGAAATCACTGAGGCAAAGATGCTCCACGCTCACGGATGGGCTTGCGTGGAATGTTTTCCGCTTTACTGAGAAAAATTTTTATTGAGAAAATAAGAGGAGTGTCTTAAGGCAAAGCCTCCGTTGTTATGATTTCGCATGTCGACGAGGTGCTGATGAAGCTGAAAATACACACAAATGGTCATACGGAATAAAATGGGTAGAGGTGACATTTATGGAAAAATGTACATATACTTCATGGACACCTGCAAATGAGGTATGAGGTCGATTGCCAGAAAAGTATACATAAGTGCTCGAACTGGGAACTGGACACAGCTGTATAGATTTAACCTCCTTCAGTCAAAATTAACCAACGTTTGTTGTACCAATCGGTCAAGTCTCATCGCCAAAGTAAACAGGGTCCAACGAAAAATGCTCCAGGGTTCTAAATTGTCACACACCAATGGACTCTACATTAAAGTCCTACCTAAAAACTCCTATCCACACCCAAGTGACAACTGTCTAGTCGCACGGCAGCGATTCAAACGTAATCGAGACAAAAAATCAAAAATCGTAATTGCACATTTCCTTCAAGCCTCTCCCCGCCCACAACCTCTGCAGTCGACTTCCAAAAGATATTCAATTTCATGCTATATCCCATTCCGTAGCTCCATTCATCGATCATTTGTCTAAGTCGCACGGCAAACAGAACGTCAGACCGGAGAAAATATATTATCCTGTCACATTGCTAATTTCCTCAACAGCACAGATACGATTCCATTAAGTCGTGATGTTTTGAAAACTGCAGTGTCATCTGCCACAGTTCCCTCGTGTCAATTGTCGGAATGGGTGAACGAGACGTGAGAACTCCCACAAAACCACCCGTTCGATGAGGACACGAAAACAAACCAAAATCAACCACCTCGGCATTATTCTCTCCGCCGTTGGACATGTCGAAATGTCCATGTCGAAAACAGACACCGGTAATCAGTGTCGAGGATGTCTTCTCGCACGGTGAGAGTCCTTTCGCCTCCATCATTCCTTGGTTTTTTGTGCGCCACCTCCGATTTGGACATTTTTCACCTTCCATTTGCAGGAGCAAACCAATTCATAACCATCATTAGGTCCAAACTACAATCGCCAGAGTGTCAGAGTGCCATTAATCACCATCATTTGCCATGGCACACAGAGCACGTGAGCGTGTCAAGCCAGGTCCTCTTCAGGTTGTTACAATGCAAATGGCCAAAGGGGAACCGGCGGCGTGGCGCACAAACCTGCCCTCTGATGAATTGGCCATTCTTCGGCAGGCTGGCAAGCAGATGAAGGTGGAAGAGGAAAAGGACAGAAAAAAAACCGACACCTATCTTCACAATCAGAATGAAAACGTTTGAAGAAAAAATACCCTCACGCCCTGATATCCTGCCAAAGGGAAAACGGAAAAACTTTCGACACAAAAACTATGCAGTGGCACTTGGCACACCTGTTCATGTAGAAATTTCAACCCCCACCAAACCGACGTCTGAGGGTTATAAATCGCTCAACCATCTAGCTCATTGAATGTAATTGAAATGCTTGCCAATAACGGTTTAAGTTGGAATGGCCAGACACACAGGATCAACAGAGACTCAAAAAATATAAAAGCGACTCAGTGTGATACAGACGGGGAGCAGTGTAAAAGTTTCTGTGGCATTATTTTGGGTCTTGTCGCCGTTGTGTGGAGGAAGGTCTTGAGCTCTGAGTTTGGCTCGATTCCGTACTGCGTCCCAAGGTGCGAACGATGTGTGCGGGGGGTAGTGCTGGCTGATTTCGTAACTTTTCAAAAAATGGGTAAACTTTTTTATGGAAAATGAGTTGATCTTGTAACCACCATCGCTACCATTGCCGTTTGCCACGCAAGGTACGCCCATTGGAAAATCAAAAGAGGAACTTTCCGGTGGCAAAAATTTGCGACTTTTGCACTGCTGCACACCGACGGAGAGAGGGCAGTGGAAAAGTTTCTAACTCCCTCCCCCTGGGCGGTGGCCTGAGGCGACGGAATGACGATTTAATAGAACCTCACCCCTGCTCATTTGAAGCGTGCTAATGGCGAAGCGAATTAAATCCTTTTGTTTCCCAGAGAGCAGTGTAATTTCAAAGATGAAGTATTTTTGCCCCGCTCACCCTGGTCAGTCGACAAGCCGGCGTGGCGTAGACGATGGTGTGACGCTGAGGAAATGAACGTGTTGAGATCAACACGAGAAACGGAAATCATCTGTCATCACCATTTTCCGTTTAGCACCTGGCTGAAGGTGGCCACGTCAGAGCGGGTAAAAAGGGGTGGCCTTCTCGTGAGGACTTTTGTGCTTTACAGGAACTGAAGGGACATTTATTTGAAAATGTTGTTGAGCATATTCGGAGTGTGGGGAAATTGGATCGAGGACGTGACACGGGCGTCCGGGTGCACAGTGCAGGAAGGAGATGAAATTTGAGAGCGAATTGAATGCTTTATTTCAAATTGTTTGAACAAATATTGGATGAACTGTGGACGGCGAGCGGACACGGATTTTGTGCTGCAGGAGAGAAATGATTTCGAATTAAGTTTTGCATTCAATCACTTGGAACAGTGAGCAGCGATGCGAGATCATCGGGAGTGCATCTGAAATCAGGTCATCTTGCTGGATGGGATAACATAGCAGCTCGAGTGTTGAGGACATGCTGGGAATAATCAATTGCCTTTCAGAGTGTACCGCATAATTGTTGGAACAGTGAATCCTGTCGATGTTTGGAATTCTTTGTGAGTTTTAGACAAAAAGTGCAACAGAAGCAGGGTTCTGGGCGAAATAAGATAAGGATGGAACTGAATATTTTATTCGGAGAAGTCACGTCTTCAGTGCCACCTTTGAGGCCGGCACCTCTGTCAGGGGAAACAGCAGAATAAGGAAATGCATGCTTCACAACTCACACCGTTCAAAGTGAGAATTTAAGTTTTTGATAAAAATAATTTTTCGGGACCCATGGACTTGAACTGGTTTAATAAGAAATACGTTTTTGCATCGTTAATTTGGTCAAAAGGTGATGTACTCAGATATGAACTGAGCCTGGAAAAAAAAGTCCGTTTGGTTGTGTTTCTGAGAGAGAGGGAGAGTTTCAACTCCGAATATCCAGTGAAGAAGACCATCAAAAGCACGGAACATCTTGATGACTAAACTTAGTAGGTGTCGGTTTGGGTGGTAGCTTTTTGTAAGCAGTAAGCAACAGTTTTTCAGAAAAACAAGTATGTTGCTCTTTTTTTGCATTGCTAAGGATAATGTGTGTGTGGCCTCCGTGGCGTAGTGGGTAGAGTGCGACGCTCACATGCCGAATGGTCTAGGTTCGATTCCTGGTTGAACACCACGAATTTTTTTACGGGACCACCTCCTTAGAGCTGCTGACAACGCTCAAAGAGTAATAACTGTCTAAGAAAGCTTCTCAAATTTCGCCGTTCAGAGTCGGCAAGAAACTGTAGGTCCCTTCTACTCGTGAGAGAACAGTAGCGCGCACAGCAAGAGTGGTTGATGAGCAAGCTATTCCCTGGTCCCCTTGTGGACTGTCGCTCCAACAATTATTACTAACGACAATATGTACAACACTCTCGTCAAACAGATTTTTAGAAATTAGGGCGAAACTTCAGCTATCGAGTTTGATAGCTAACTGGTCTTTATTTAATTAAATTCCCTCTAAACTGCGAAATTGTGCTGTGTATTATGGAAAAACTATTCTTGGGATTGAAGAGTAATAATAGTTGCTATTAACCTTTACGTCATTTTTATTCTTATGACTTGTGAAGACATTTTCACATCTTCCTACTTCGTTGGCATTCTTACCTCTTTTATCAGCTGCACGATGACTGCTTCTTTTGTCTTTTTTATCCTCGGATTAAGAGCTATAGCTTTTCTCATTTCATTGTATTTTTTTTTTTAGTTTTTCTTTACTAATAAACGAAATGTCAAAAATTATGTGAAGCTTCATTTTTCTCAAAAAACATTTACTAATTCACCAATTTCTATTTTGTCCCCCTCAAAGTAGCACCCTTCAGATATGAAACTCCTTGCCAGCGTTTTTTCTAATCCTTGAAGCAGCTTTGTTACACATTTCTTTTTTTTTTATCTCCTTAATCGACACAGAACTTCCTTTCATAGATCTTTTAATGACATAACCATGATTCGTCATCAGTTGAGAACCTTAAAAGTAAAATCTGGATCGCTATTAACGTCAGTCAACAATGCCTGAGCGATGCTCATGCGATATTTAAGCAATCTTAAAACTCGCTTCATGCCCGGAATTTTCGGAGAACTATTGCGATAGATTCAGCAACTTCTATAATAGTGATACGATGATTCTCAATGACGATTTTTTTTTCACTTTTCCCAACATTTTTAAAGGTTGTTGATGTGCTGGGGCGTACAGGGCGAACTTCGTCATTCGCATTTTCTCGACCTTGTTTGAAAAGCTTGTACCACTTGAAAACATTTTTTGACTCAGAGTAAAGTCACCATATGAAATTGTCAATTTTCCTATCTTTTTTGAGAATACTCAATTCCAATTTTCTGACAAAATTTAATGCATTCATTTTTTATTCAACAGCAGCCTCTCGCAAACACAAACAATTAATATTTCACTGATATTGACCTGACAACAATATACAAGGCATACATTGGTCCAAAGCTTGTAGGTTATTTTTTATCTTAGTCCCTCTCGCTCGCCTTTAGGATTTGAACTACGTCGGTCAACTGTCTTACAAAGAAGGTTCGGCTTATAAAATTCAGGAAACAAGAACAAATCAGGAACTTAGTGCATACAGGATATGAGAGTAAGGGCGATTCACTTCACTTAGTGTATACCACGAGAAGCAACTCTTCTTTGTCCAAAATTTAGTTGCAGCGCACACATTGAGCCGAAAAGAGATCGTAGAAATGAGTCTCAGCTACATGCAAAGTCAGGCAGCACAAGTGACGAGCAAAGTTGAGCCGAGACTATAGAGTAGATTGGGATCGAAGATACATATTTCCCCATTTTCATAACTGTAAAAAATTAGGCTCAAAGGAGTGCCAAATCAGGCTGTCACAAGTTTTTTTTTTCAAATTGCGAAAATTGTGTAAAAAAGAAGTCGTGCAAGATGTCCCTCCCTGTTAATAGAGTAAAGCAGACTTTTCCAGGTATACCGGTATGAAATGAAAAAAAAACGCAAATTATTAATGGGAAAGTAGAAACATATTATTCAAAGTATTGGCCATTGTCTTCTACACATTTTTACCATCTTTCTGGCGATTTGTGAACACCACAATAAAATTGTTCGTCTTTTAACCAATCAGACACTCAATATTCGACCTCCTCGTAGGAATCAAAGTGCTGCTCAGCCAATGCGTGTCCCATCGATGAAAACAAATGGTAGTCGGGTGGAGCCAAGTCTGGTGAATACGGCGGGTGGTGTAGCTGCTGCCAAGTGCTTTGATTGTATCCTGAACCGGTTTTGCTTTGTGTACAGGTGCATTGTCATGAAGCAAAATTACCTTGCGGTGTCTTCTGGCCCATTTTGGTCGCTTCTCAATCAATGCATGGTTCAAATTGATCATTTGTTGTCGGTAGACAGGTAGCCAGTTTTAGGAGCTTGTGGTACAGCACACCTTTCTGGTCCCACCAAACACACAGCATTGTCTTCTTAATGAATCGATCTGGTTTTGCAGTCAATGTTGATAATTGTCCCAGATTAACACATGAGTTTTTCCGCTTAGGATTCTTAAAATAAATTCGTTTTTCATCGCCAGTAACAATCCGATGAAAAACCGATTTTCTTTCGTGTCTTTGAAGCAAAATTTCACGTGTTTTTTCTGTTTTCCATCTGTCTTTCTTTCAATTCATGTGGCACCCATTTTCCACACTTTTGGATCTTTCCCGTAGCTTTTAAACGGTCAGAAATTGTTTGTTGTGCAACATTTTACATTGCTGTCACTTGCTTTTGACTCAAAGTGTCATCTCCATCCAATATCGTTTGCAATTCAAACGTGTTTGGTCGTCTTCCACGTTCTTCATTTCTCACATAAAAATCATTATTTCTGAGCCGTTGAAACCATGTTTTCCATATTGCTTCTGATAGAGCATGATCACCATATGCCTCGACAAGCATTCGGTGCGACTCTGCAGCACTTTTCTTCAAATGAAAACAAAAAATTAATGCTTTCCACAAATCATCACTTTCTGGTACAAAAATCGACATTTTGAACACGTTGATAGGATATGATGTTGTCTGTTCAATGACTTGATGTATACTAAATATTTTTCACAGATGTTGTAGCAAACAAACAAAAAAAAATAAATGCAGTAGCACGCACAACACGAGTAGTTGATGAGCAAGCTAGGCTCTGGTCCCCCTGTGGACTGAAGCGCCAACAATTATTATTATTTACGTTGTAATCATAAAACTTACCCGTTTGAAAATTTCCAACTTCAAAACCGCATTATAAACAATGTAAAATGTCACTTACGAATGGAACAGTGTGCCGATTTTAAACTGATTCAAAAATCAAGACACACTTAGTTTTCGTGGTACACACATTTTTCTCGATTGATTTTTCTTCATTATTTTTCTCGTAATGGGACCTTAAATGGGTGTACTCGGTTGAGTACGGCGGTTGTTAATAAGTTAAATGAAGGCGAAGCGTATAAACGAGAAATTATTGCTACTGAATTCATTTGGAAAACATAGAAATAATTTCTGTGGGACTAAAAGACACGGGTCGTGTTGGAGATTTGACTCCAAACTGGCATGGGGTCCACTATTAAGTTTGACTGACTTATCTATCAATTTTTTTTTGTGTTATATGCTTATGGTTATTTCTACTAAAAAAATGTCTTGCTTTCGTTCGATTTTATATGGAGTTTGCGGGGACCAGCTTTTCTAGGGGTTTATTTGGACGTCTTAATGAAGACTGAATGGAGGACAATCATAAGGATATTACCTCTCCAGGTGGCACTGATTGCGATAATCCACCCGTTGTCTTCATGCCATCAGCCGGGGCAAGGAATCTGGAGACTCCATCCACCATACTCCCATCACCCTCCGCCGGCATTGGCGGTGATACTAACGATTCCTGTCACTCACTCTACGACGCACTTTATAGGAAAACTAGAGAAAGTGACAGAGAGGCTCAGCTTGACACGCCTAACCTCCTGGCTCAGAGGCGGGAAACTTGCCGGAGTGTCGCTCCTGAAGGTGGGCCACGGAAATCCTAAAAGGCGGAACGATCCCCAATGGACGTAACACCTAGGGGGCTCCTGATAAGGAGCCAAACGAAAAGGACAAGAAGGATGGCTGCCAACGAGCGGCGCAAGGAGATCACGAAAGTGGTCAAAGGCGCAAGCGTCAAGAGCCGTACACCTTCAGCGGCGAAATCAAAGAGGATTAGGTCAGCAGAAGTATCGCCAACAGAAGCTGGCTCCAAAAGCAAGAAAGGTAAAACTTCTGCGGACGTTACCACTGGCAAGTACCAACAAAGTACTACATTGAATTTTTTAAGCAATAAATAAATACATTTGTTGAATATATGAAGTAGTTATAGTTTTTATTAAAAACTGTATTTGTTTTTGTTTTACCGTACTTTATTTTTTGAATATTTGATCACATTGAATAAATCTGTTTTTGTTTATTAATGCAATTTGAGTTTTGTTGTTGTTTTGACCCAATTTTCATCCTTATACAGTCATCAGATATTTCTTTACTCACTTTTGACGCTCACAGTATACATATATGCTGGATTTCGCAATTTCAAATGCATGGAGGTTGCACGTTATATCTTCAGATAACCCACAAAACCAATTGCTGATTAGAAGGAAAATCACTAGGTATTTACTTCGTCAATGCCAATAGGTAACGATTCCCAACAGACCGTCATCATCATTCAGACCTGGATTGTCAGGAGAGAGCAATGGGCATTTTCCAAATGAATTGGCTAAGCAACGTAGGTGTGCAATTCTTCATGCAAGAGTACGATGGGAATGCAAGAAGTGTGTGAAAACTCTATGCATCGAGAGACTTTGCTTCGAAAAATTTCATACTAAAGTGCCCACTGTACTCAATTGAGTACACCCCTAAAACTTCTGCACTGAAATATTTTTTAAGTCTATTTTGTGATTTTAATATTGTAAATAAATAGATAAATAAAGTTTTCTTAATAAATAATGCGAGATTTTAATAGTGGGCGTTAATGGGTTAGACTGAAAGAAATCGAAAAAATATTGGAGCAGATGCTGCCATCACATCAGACTGCACAACATCAACTTCTCGAATAAAATCTCAAATTGGGGAGCAACGTTAGATAAAAACCAGATTGTTGCTTAGCTACAGGACTTTCCTTTCAAAAACCAACGCAAACTGTAATTAATCCAACCACAAAGAGGACCTTTCCAGAAAGCTGTCTATAAATAATAGACAAAGGAAATGGTCACACCCCACGAACATGTTCCATGACTGTTCCATGTCAGTCTGGAAGTATTGACCACCCCAAATTCTGCAACTGCATGCGGGTGTCCTATCCGGAATAAATATATGCTTAAACTCAAAATAAGTCATCGCAGAAGGAATCTCTCTCAAACTACCACTCCCGTTCGTCCAAATCAATATATTCAATCTCAAGTTTAAAAGGTTTCACTTATCCAGTTGCAGGTATATGCCTACACCCTTCCCAGCTGCAGAACTCATTTATCTCTTACTACGAGTACCACTTAATAGAATGGAAATAGGTTTTTAATGCGCCCCCTCTCTCTCTGAGGGAGGCAGGTCAACCACAGTTCAACCAGCAGCCATTGCAAATACAAGTTAACCCGTAACCTTAGCATTTCTCCGACGTTACCATCACAGCTATCTGATTCCACCCGAAGAATATATCTTTTTCATGCTTTCCAAGGAGCATCCCGTCCCAGCAGCAGCCGGTATTTTGTGCCAAAAATTTCAATTAAGGAAACCCATCACCGAAAGTGTCCTTGTGGGTAGATCGCAATAAATTATCGCTCCGGCTACTTCTTCCGCCACCGTGGCACCCAAACCGGAACTCTTCCTGCCCGCCCTCATATCCTCGGTGTGCCTCTTTACAGAGCAAGATCGAGTTCGATTGCAAGGAGCTAGAGCCCAAAAACTAACTAAATCAATCCCATGAAATATTGGGAATGTACGGCGCCATCGAGTGGTATTTAAACCAACCAAACAACCACCACCCCTGCTTGAGAAATCCTTAAACAGGAGAATCCACTCAGAGCGCAATGGAGAATGTACACAAGAGAGAAGGAATGGGAATTGAGATAAATTTCAGAACATATTTATGGGATTTAAATTGAAACCAAGCAGAGCACGGATCTGAGGGTGGATTTGTGAAGATTTGGAATTTCGCCTATCAGCCTGCATCAGATGTTCTCCGCTCGCAACCTGACCGCACACTTTTAAGTTGAAACCCCGGCGAATCTATGCAGATGCTCAGACCGTTTGTTACGGTTTCTTGAGAGTGCACCTTACACACACGCAGCAGGCATCAAGCTATATATCAAGCTTCAAATATATTCCATACCTCATCGGAAACGGCCCGCTGCGGTCATCAGTACGCCCTTCAATCCGATTAGTTATTAGGCTGGAAAATGTATTGGTTGACCTGGAGTGAATATGCCTCACCGCAGTCTAATTGGGAACCTGTTAACGAACTTCCTGCCGCCTACCCCAAACCACCAATCATCGGAATGTGTTTGGTTGCGCTTATGGGCACCACCATGGTTCCTCTCAAAGCCAACCGACGACCGTTCCTCGTTGGATTTTCCACCAAATTAGGAAGGGCAGGAGCCCGCCACATCGGCTTCATCAATCTAATTAGAAATTTCGTTGGAAATTTAAATTGTTTTCAGGTACAGCGACAGTGGCTTCCTGCTTGGAATTGTGTATGTGAACGGAAAACTCTGAAATTTTGTGCACCATTCTTTTGCGAAAAGGACCCTCCAGTGTGAAGGGAGAGGGTCGATTGAAAATTAGATTGCCGACAGACGAACACACACGCGGACTGGCTCTTACCAAGCGAGTAATTAAAACAAGGTCATTTGCATTTTGTAGGGTGCGTTGCGGTCTCAAATCCTCCAACTCAATTGCATTGACTCGTGTGCATCCATCCACTTGGCACACGCTTGTGTGCTTTTTGGAAGCCATGCGATTGCAGCTGGAAGCAAACTCATCGATTGGGTTGTCCGCAATTTATCATCGTTTGGCACAAAGGGCCACAAATCCCAGGGTCAGCCGACCGCAAATCCACAACAATCCAATTCGTCGCACATCAATCTTCGGACGTCCCATCGCAAACAGCTCTATTTGATGATGACGACGACGACGGCGACCCAAGAACACTCCCCAGGTGACAGTTGAAAACAAATTCATTTCTCAAACAGAGACATCCGCCTGCCATTGTTGAGGTCCTCGGCATTCGTGTCAGTGCCATTTTATTTTAGAATGTCTTTTTTTTCCTTTCCCCTTTGTCACGGCACGACATTCTTTTTTTGTGTATTTAAATATACTCCTCATTTCTGGTCCTAGAGTGACGAGTGTCCGCGGTGAACTGGCACAGCAGAGCTGCATTATGACATTGATGTCACCGTGGCATTCATTGGGACACGAACCGAGCGAACGGAGCAGCGAAGAGGGTCAAACTTAAGCAATCTCCCAGTGTCCCCTTCCTCGGAGCCGGCTACCTTCAAGAAGATGTCAACCCCGAATGTCGTTCACCACCCGGAGCGCCGCCCCCCACCAACCTGCTGTTGACTGTTGCCATTGTGCTGGAGGAAGTCTCCCCTGTTTCCCAGACCACAGCGCTTCCTCTTTCTCGCTCTTTATCCTTCCGATAGTAGTTACTCTCGTGGGTACTATAAGGTGTTCTGTCTTCCATGTAATGTCCGAAATGTTGGCGTGGAACAAGTTTGGTGCTTTTTTTCCAAGCGCTTCTTCCTACTGCTGCTGGGCTGGTGGCGGACCCTCTCAACTGTAGCTGCACATAAACAAGGGACAAAGAGGAGATAAAAAATGAAAAGTAGTCCAAATGTAAAAGGAAATAAAACGAAGGCTAACACGATAATTTTCAATTTTCCACACTTTACACTTGAGTTTTCCTTAAATATTTTACGAAGGGAAAGGTTGTTTCGGAAATGAGCTTTGTAGCTCGTCGGCTGTTCCTTCTTTCCTTTTCAGTGTGAGGGGGGATGGGTGAAACACAACGGTTGGATGTTTTAAAAGAACAACGATTCGTTGATGTTTATGGTTGAGAAGATTTCCAACACAGGGCCTTTCGATTAGGGACGCGATGTGTCCTTGAACGAAGTGAATATTCTGTTCAGTAGTGGTTAATGTGAAGTACGGGTACATTGCTAGTGGCGTCACGTCGAGAGATCTGATGACAAATTGCCACAGTGTTTGGTGGAAACACAACTTGGAGAACCTTTAATTAATTCCAAATATAAAATGTTTACTGAGAAAAAGTCGATTCCGTTGATATGAACTATGAAACCGGCACAAAGCAGTGGGGGTAATAAACTCACTTCAAAGAATCGAATCTCAAGGGATAGGAAAGAAGTTTGGACACTGTCTTCTCCACATGATCAACTGGATTACACCATTTAAAGAATTTTCTTCAAACGGACATCACTCAGCCTGAGTAACAAGTCGATCACCAATTGTGGCGCATGTTAAAATGGTTGAGGAATCACATCTATGTCTGTCTGTCTGGACATCAGTCACTTGCACCGATGTCACTCACTTTTTGAGAAAGAAGTACAAGACTTGGGAAGCATTTTGAACACACAACAACATAGAATAATGGTGTGCGAATGCTGATGTACTAAGCCCAAGGTTGCCAAATATCTCCCTTCCGCTCTTTTGCTTTTCAAAAGTGTTACAGCCTTATAAAAAGTGTTACAGTGATCCGATATAGCTCAAACATGAGGCGTTTTGTTAGATAATCTGTTTCCATAAAGACGGCAACTTCATAATACCCCCCCTTGTAGAAGCCCCCACTCCTTATTTGCGAAGAACTCGGACAGCCACTTTTCACAAGCCTGTCTTGAGTTCGACTTGACACCAACAAGGGAGTTCGCCATGGACAGGACCATGTGGTAATCCCTTGGCGCTATGTCCGGGCTATATGATGGATACGATAAAATCTCCCATCCGAGCTCCCGTAGCTTCTGACGAGTCATCAACGAACTGTGTGGTCTGGCGTTGTCCTGTTAGAACACTACATCCTTCCTTTTGGCCAATTCTGGACGCTTCTGGTTGATCTACTGCTTCAATGGGTCCAGTTGTTCGCAGTAGATGGTAGAATTAAGCGTCTGGTCATATGGGAGCAGCTCATAATGGATGATACCCTTTCAATCCGACCAACCACACAGTAAAACTTTCCTGGCCGTCAATCCCGGCTTGGCCACTGTTTGAGACGATTCACTGGACTTCAACCACAACTGTTTTCGCTGGATATTGTCGTATGTAATCCAGTTCTCGTCGCCAGTCACCAGCAGCTTCAAAAATGGGACAAGCTTGTTCCGTTTCAGCGGCATATCACAGGCGTTGATTCGGTACAGAAGGTTTGTTTTCTGTCAAATCATGCGCCACCCAAATATCAAGCTTTTTTGTATCCAGCCTTCTGCAGATGGATTAAATTGGTTTGGTGACTAACTCCCATCTCCTGGGCGATGTCACGATATACCACATGCCGGTCTAACTTTATACTTTCGATGATTCGATCAGTATTTGTCGTCACATGTCTTCCACCAGCTGGCTTATCCATTGTGTCGTTTTCACCGGCTCTGAATCGTCGAAATCATTCCTCCGCGGTTCGAAATGATAGACTACCATCCCACAAAACAGCATTTATCTGACGGAACGTTTCTCTAGTGGATTTGCCTTTAACGAAGGAGAACATTAAAATAACGCGAATTTCGGTGTTAGTGAACTCCATGTTCACACTTCTATAGCTTTTGAAAACAAATTCGATTTGTAGGTTATGTCAAGACCTTTCAAATGAAGTATAGTATTGCCAGATATGAGTTCTGTAGCGCTTTCTACATAGCCGAAAATTTCAAGCGGCAAAAAGGCGGAAGGGAAATCTTTGGCAACCTTATATTAAAGCCATTTTTGGAGTTTTTCACTGAATACAAATTCCGGCTCGGTGCCTTCCGGGATGAATATGGACAACATGATGTAGCGCCCCAGGAGACCCTGAAAGTAAATAGGAGTAACATCTGCAGATTCTCTTACGCAAATGTTTGACAAGACTCACGTCCCTCTCACCCTAAACAACTCGTCACAGTAGTGCGACGACTGTCAAAAAAAGCTGCAACTGTAATATCTGCGGGAAGCTTCAAGCAACTTCAACTATGGGGTAAGCCAACATTTCCTTTAAGAAGTTAATGGCGGCACGGATTTTTTATCACGTTGCTGTGTTTTGTCGAATGCACATATTCTGCTCAACATGATTGTTCACCTCACGAAAATCCAGGTTGAGTGAAAACTTCGAATTTTTTACGGTACGATCTTTTTTTAACCTGCTCACAACAATCAAACGGCACAAACCTGAAGGTCCTATCTACTCGTGAGAGAACAGTCGCGTGCACAACACAAGTAGTCGGTGAGCAAATTAGGCATTGGTCCCCTTCTGCACTGTTGCGCCACCCAATTATTATTGTTATCGGTAACTGTGCACATTGATTGTGCATTTAATTTAACACGCTATTCAAAAGATGCCGCCTACTGCATTTTTTTTATAATTGGCGCGCGCTACATGGATTGTTTATACCATTATTTGACTGGAATTAAGTCACAGCGCGGGCAGATGGTATAGGAAAAGAGAGGGAAAGAAGGTACCGATGCACATTGGTTTTAAATGATGGGCTGGGAAGAGAATTCCATATTTGTGTAGTACTGCTAAAGAACTAGTCTCTTAACTTAACTGTACGTCCAAAGGTGGGCTTAAGGGTGAACCGATGAGCATTCCTAGCTAGGCGGGTATTACGAGTGAATTCTCGAAGGGGAGGAATGCAGTTGTTGGATTTTATTTAGTAGGTACAAAGAGGTCTTAAGAGCACCAGACCAGATAATAATAATAATAATTGTTGGCACTACAGTCCAAAGGGGGACCAGGGCCTAGCTTGCGCATCAACTACTCGTTGTTCTCTCACGAGTAGAGGGACCTACAGTTTTTTGGCGACTCCAAACGGTGAAATTGGAGAAGCTTTCTTAGACAGTTACTACTCTTTGAGTGTTGTAAGCAGCTCGAAAGAGGTGGTGCCGTAAAAAATCCCAAAAATTGGTGTTGAGCTGGGAATCGAACCCAGACCCTTCAGCGTGTGAGAGTCGCACTCTACCCACTATACCACGGCTACCACACCACGCCACGACTGGTAACAGGTTACTGCCAAAAATTTGATGATGTGGACCAGATAGGAGCGTTATAATCAACCTTTAAGCAGATGTACGCCTTATAGATTGTTGCCTGGTCGGAAGGGGTGAAATATTTCTTGCATCGCTTTAAGAAACCTAGACATTTCGCAGCATAGATAGATAGTGGCAGGCTTTTTTTTTAAATCGCTTGAGTGACAGTAGACAGCACTGAGTCTTGGAAGCATTTAATTCCACTCTATTCCTTTTACCCCAATCAATTATGCTGTCAAGGTCGGAATTTAATGTGCTTAACATACGCTGCCATTCCAAGTCAATGGCGGAAGAGGAGGGACGAGAGCCGAGGAACGAATATGAAAAGCTGAGGGTACTGTCATCAGCGAAGGAGTGAATTCGATTAGAAGTGACAGACAGGAGATCATTTATAAAAATGAGGAAAAGTGTCGGAGGTAAAACGGAGCCCTGGGGAACACCAGCATTATTGTGAATATCAGACTTGAACCCATCCAATGTAGCTTCTATTGAACGGCTCGAAAGATAATTTCTAATCCATTAAAGAAGAGAATCATCGACGCCAAAAGCACGCATTTTCGGTGAGAAAACCTGATACCAGACTCTGTCAAATGCTTTTGAAATATCAAGTGCAACGATCTTGCTTTCTCCTACATTGTGTAAGGATTGGTTCTATTTTTGGGTGAGTTAAGCCATCAGATCATCAGTGGACCTGTTGCTGCGGAATCCGTACTGTCGGTCATTAAGAAGCTTCCGGGTTATAATATATTTCATAAGCTGACGATTTATCAATGTTTTCATGATCTTATAAAGTAGGTACGTAAGTGAGATGTGTCGCTAAGAGGTGGGTGATGATTGTTCGCCCTTTCTAGGAACGGGCGGGACAATTGCTTTTTTCCCTTTACTCGGAAAGAGCCCTAGAAATTAGGACAACTGGAAAAGCTATCGCAGTGGTTTTACCAGCGTGGAAAAACACCTTTTCAAAACAACGGGGAGGATACCATCAGTGCGAGCAGACCTGTGCACGTTTAGATCTTTAAGTACTCTTGCAGATGTACGTGTACGAAAATGGACTTCTCCCATGGAAAAAATTACGCTCTTGAGTACAGGCGCAGATAGCGTTGAGGAAGCGTTCAGATGAGTGCAAATTGTGCAGCTAACAGATTTGCTTTGTCCAAAGAGTTGACAGCTGGAATGTCTTTGCAAATGAGCGCTTTAATTGAAGACGAGGCGGAATTCTTTACGTTTTTTACAAATGACCAAAAGTGTTTTCTACCTTTGGGACATTGCAGCACATTTTGCGTAAGCTTTTTATCATAAGAGAATTTAACACGTCTTAACATGTCTTGTTCATTACGGGACCTTTTGGATTTCTTCCAGTTTTTCTCAGAAGGGTTGGCTTTTAAAGTCTGGAAGCTTATTTCCCTCAACTTGATAGCCTCATTGCAGCTCGATTAGTACTTCGGTTTGATACTCTTCACTCTGTGAGGAATGAAGTATTTTATACCTCACAAAATTATTTTTGAAATGTGTGGTCTTGGAAGCGACTATCTACTTTGTTGGAAAGGTGTGACATCTGAAATCAATAATAAGTTTGCACAAGCTCCAGGTTTAGGCAACGGCATTGTGTTTCTTTTTGGGAAATATCCACTCCTATTTTAAATAGACATCATTTGTCGACCGTTTTGATTTTCTTTATTGATTGGGAAAAAGTATAGGTGAAGCTAATTGAACACGCCTGTTGTGAATTTCGGCCAAACGCAAAGCCATGCATGTTAAGAAATTGGAAAAAATAAAGCGATGTTGTATTTGGGTTTTTTTTTCAGAACCAACAATGTATTTGGCCGCCGTGGCGAATTGAGTAGGTTACGAACTTACACGACGATGGTCAGAGTTCGATTCCTGGCTGAGCACCTCGAACTTTTCATGGCATCACCCCTTTCGAGCTGCTCACAAGTCTTGAAGAGTAGTTATTGTCTAAGAAAAGCTTCTCAAACTTCGCCGTTCGGAGTCGAGTAGTTGAGTAGTTAATGAGCAAACTAGGCCCTGGTCCCCCTGTAGCGCCACCTAATTATTGTTAGTTGTATAACAATGTTTCAACACAAAAACCGCTCGGAATAATTTGTAGTGTCAACATAGATTACTTACATTAAATCAGCTTAGAGGGATATTTAGCCTTTAATTCTATGAAACAGATTACCATTACACCCAATTAAAAACAACAGAGATTAGAATATGTCTGCTGACCTGGAACAGGCTACCAATTCGTTTCAATGAAGCTATGGCACACTGTTTCGGACAATTTGGTACACGAGAGAAACGCAATCTGACACGATTCGATTACAACAACTCTTGAATTTATCCGTAGCACTTAATGTCGAGCCCAACAATCATTTCCATCAACGCGACAAATGAGTTTTGCACAAAAATATGCAGATTATTGATGTTAATTTGTTTGAACATCCGGATTTAATTAATCTGGCAACTCATTTGATGAGCCCAAAGATATTCCAGAGTTGATTTCGGGATTTTCCGATTTTTTTTTCTGGTGCGTTGTCAGTCACCGGCAACATGCAGTCTGTCAGTATTTCACCGCGCAAATCGCAATCATAAACATCAATTGCATTCTCGATTAATACATTTTAATTAAAACGAAAATTATTACTGGGCATTTGCGGACAGGATTTAACTGTACGTACCGTTGTCAATAATGTCCGACAAATTACCAATAATTTGAGTGGAAAAATGTAATTTTTTGGTAATTTCCATCCTCGTCAGCCGCGAGCTATGCCATGGCAAAGCTGAATTATTCTTCTCCATGTACACTCACACAGGTATGCACACGCCTGCACATTGGTGGCCGCAGCAAGCACACTGCAGTGGCATTGTTGTACGCGATGGGACAACGTGGCAGTCGTGTCGGTGGTGGCGTATATCCTTCGGCGCGATGTTGGCGCGATGGTGTGAAGCAATTTTCATTAACTGCAGGCACACAAATTGATTTTCTTTCCTCACTCTCGCTCACATTCTGCAGGTGTGATACGAGAGCGGTGGCAGCCCTGATGGATGGAATGGGTGTGCGCCAATTCTTTAGTGCTGCAGTTTGCCTTTCAATTCGCTTCGGGTTGATTGAATTCGGTGACAAAAATTAATGCCATAACGACAAGCATATCCATGGCTATGTACAATTTGGTTTATGTACTCACTGTTGGTGTGAAAGGAAAAAATTAACCCCGCCCACTCGCCAAAGCCGGGGTTTAATTAATAAAGCACATATCTGTAATTGGGAAGATACACCAATCTCAGGGGTTGACACAATATTGAAGTATGCAAATTGGATTGAGCCTCCTTTTCTATATCGTCACACATAGCTATGTACACTTTTTAATGAGTGTGCAGTTTTGATGCGATGGCAAAGAATTAATTCGATGCGGAAAGTTTAAATCATGATTAATTGGTTGCCCTCTGATTGAATATTCGTCAATAAGGAAATGTCAAATTAATAAGATAAAGTGTCATCAGCACGCCGGTATGCTTGCGTGGCAAAAAACGTATCTCCGTGGTTGCGATTTCGCAGGAAATGGGTTGATTAAGTTTCGCTTTGTTCGCAGATCGTGCTGTACAGGATAGCACTGATGATGGTTTCACAATTTGCTGATTCCGGGAATCAGATTGTGGCGTATCCTGTGAAGTGAGCGCATGATTGTCATGGTGGACAATCACCCTACTTCCAGTATGTCGGCGAAAATCTACACAGGCAGCCAGCTAGTTTTCAGTTCAATAGTTCAGCAGCTAACGAGTGAATCATGTCAATGCGATGTGGATGAACGCTAAAACATCAGCTGAATGAATTTTGTTCCTTATGTTTTAGCCAACTTCGACAGAGGCCCCAGCATAGGCCACGAGAAACATTTTGAAATACTGGAAGGTCAACATACAATATAAAGTGTTTGTGTATTTATTTATTTTTACTTTTAGACGCACTGTCATGTGATTTCTTTAACATCATCCTCGAGAAGATCGTACGTAACTCACAAGTCAACACCAGAGGCACGATCTTCCAGAAGTCAGTTCAATTGACAGCATACGTTGATGACATTGACGTGATTGAACGAACGCAGCGAGCCGTCAATGAAGCGTTTGCTGGCATTGAAGCGGAAGCGGCAAAATGGGTCTGGCGGTAAATGAGGCCAAAACTAAGTACGTTGTCATCAAGAAGGACACACAACATCGACGTCTCGGACGGAGCGTCACACTAGGCAGCAGAAACTTCGATGTAGTCAAGGACTTCGTCTATCTCGGCTTCGCGGTAAACAGGAACAACAACATCAGTACCGAAATCAAACGCAGAATCACTCTTGCCAATCGCTGTTTCTTTGGGCTCAAGAGGCAATTGAGTAATACAGCCCATTTTCAAAGCACTAAGCTCGCTTTATATAATGCCATAATCATCGCAGTCCTACTTTATGGCGCGGAAAACTGGACGTTAGCAAATGCGAATGAGCGAGCCCCTAGTCTTTTCCAGAAAAAAGTTTTGCGTGCGATTTTTGGTCCTGTTTGCGTTGATGGTATCTGAAGGGGAAGATTTAATGACGAACTCTATGGGGTGTACAGCGACACGCGCCTGGTCAAGTGTCTACGGATACAACGCTTAAGATGGCTAGGCCATGTAGACCGTATGAACTCCACTGCTCCTGCCCGAAAAGTCTTTAAATCCGAGCCATTGGGACAACGCGACAGAGGACGACCTTGACTAAGATGATACACAAAAGTGGAGAAGGAATTCAACCAACTTGGAGTAAGCAACTGGAGATAGCTGTTGAAAGATCGTGCTGGTAGTAGAGGCGTGTTGGGTGAGGACCTGGTCCATCCTGTTCTGTAGCACCACAAGAAGAAGAAGAAGATATTTACTTATTTATTTGATAGAGTCACTACTGGTACTTTAAAATAAAAACTTAACAGTTCATCTGAGAGCTTTGCAGAGTAGTCTCTAGTTAATAAACCCTCAAGGGTATGTATAAAACCTCATTTACTTACATCATAGCTGTTTGTAATATTTCCCCTCCCATTCTTATAGGCTGCAGTGGATGCTATCTCTGATGAGTTCATGGTTCTGAAAGCTTTAATTTTCAATCCTTAGTATACAGAAAAGAAAGTATGAAAGAAAGAAGGTATGGAAAAGAAACTAACAAGGAGAAGGCCAGTGAAAATCCCTGTGCATTTCAATAGATCCTTTTTAGATATAACTAAATTTGTGATGCAGACCTTAATATCCTGTCTCAGATAATAAAATGTTGTCCGCTTTTCCTTCTCTGTTGCTAACTTCTGAAAATCAGCTCGTTTTACTCAAGCTTCGGAGATTCAATAGCAAAGCAATTTCCGTCTTTCCAGCAAGTTTCAGGTCTTCCTCGAAAAGTAATGAAATCCATTCATGCAAAGTAAGCCTCGGTTGTCTTCTTCTTCTTCTTGTGGCGCTACAATCCGGGGTGCACCTGGGCCTCAACCAACATGCCTCTCTCGCCGGCACGATCTTTCGCTAGCTGCCTCCAGTTGCTCCGTTTAAGTAGATTGACGTCCTTCTCCACTTGTGTGCGCTATCTTAGTCTAGGACGTTCTCTGTTGCGTTGTCCCAATGGCTCTGATACGATGATTTTTCGGGTCGAAGCAGTGGTGTCCATACCCTCTATATGGCCTAGCCATCTTAAGCATTGTTTCCGTAGATGCTTGACTAGGCTCATGCCGCCGTACAGCCCATACAGTTCGTAGTTGAATCTACTCCTCCAGATGCCATCAACGTAAACAGGACCAAAAATTGCACGCAGGATTTTTCTCTCGAAGAGACCAAGGGCTTCCTCATCCGCTTTTATTACCGTCCAGGTTTCTGCGCCGTAAAGCAGGACTGGGATAGTCAAGGTGTTGTACAAAGTCACTTTCGTCGCTCGGGAGAGGGCTCTATTACTCAATTGCCTCTTAATCCCATAGAAATAGCGAATGGCGAGTCATTCTTCTTGATTTCGGTACTGATGTTGTTGTCCCTATTCACCGCGGAGCCGAGATAGACGAAGTCCTTCACTACCTCGAAGTGTCTGCTGCGCATAGTGAAGCTCTGTCCGGGACGTCGATGTTCTGCGTACTCCTCGATGACAACATATACTTCGTTTTGCCCTCGTTTACCACCAGTCCCACTTTAGCCGCTTCCGCTTCGATGCTAGCAAACGCCTCATTGATGGTTCGCTGCGTTCGGCGGATCACGCCAATGTCATCCGCATAAGCTAGCAGTTGAGCGGACTTCTGGAAGACCGTGCCTCTGATGTTGACGTGTGAGTTTCGCACGATCCCCTCAAGAATGATGTTAAAGAAGTCGCATGACAGTGCGTCGCCTTGTCTAAATCCTTTTTTGACATCGAGGGTCTCGGTGATTTTGCTACTGATCTTGACGGAGCAGCGAGAGTTCTCCATCGTAATCCTACACAATCTGACGAAATTGGTAGGGATGCCAAAACTAGACATGGCACTGTATAGCTCGTCTCTATGCACGCAGTCATACGCGGCCTTGAAATCGACGGGTATCGATTTGTACTTCTTGGGACTTTTTCAAGATCTGCCGCAGTGTGAAGATCGGGTCGATTGTCGACTTCCCTGCCCTGAAACAACACTGATAAGGACCTATCAGGTTGTTGACGAACGGTTTCAGGCGCTCTCACAGTACGGCAGAGAAAATCTTGTAAGCGATGTTAAGTTGACTGATCCCTCGGTAGTTGACGCAGTTGAAGGTGTTTCCATTCTTGTGGACTGGACAAACGATGCTGAGATTCCACTCGTCGGGCATGCTTTCCTCCGACCATATCTCACAGATGAGCTGGTGCATGCACCCAACCAGCTCATCCCCAGCCGCTTTGAACAGCGGATAGCCCGTCCGCTGCAGCAGCTTTGTTCGACTTCAATCTCGATATTGCTACCTTGACCTCGTCAAAGTCGGGGGGACGGAATTCTGCCTAACAGCGGAATTTGCGCTGAATTTGAGTGGGACATTCTGCCTAACACCGGAATTTGCTTCGTCATCGCCGTTTAGGAGTCTGCAGAAATGATGCTTCCAGATTCTCAGCACTGACTACGACTCTACCACTAGTTGTCCATTTTGGTCCCGGCAGGCTTCTGTCTGAGGCTTATAACCACCGGGTAACTGTTTTATCTTGTGGTAAAAATTTCGGACCCCATTCCTGCCATAGCACCTCTCCATTTCCTCGACCTCGCGCTTCTCGTGCTCTTTATTTTTTCTTCTGAGAAGCCGGTTCTCTTCCATTCTTCTCTGTTTGTAGAGCTTACAAACAGCTCTCGTCGTTCGATGCAGCGTTGCCTTGTATGCTTCTTGTTTGGTGGCATGCGCCTGCCTACACTCGTCGTCAAGCCATGGGTTCCTCTTAGGTGGTGGTGTGAAATCCAGCACACCAGTGGCAGCGTTTTTGATGGCTTCTTGACAACGTTTTCACTTGTCTTCTATCGTTTGTGCAGGCAGCGTCGAACTTTGAGATAGTTTTAGGGAGAATCGATCGGCAAAGTCTCTAGCGATCGGCTGCGTTTGTAGCTTTCCGACATCAAACCGTCTTGGCCTGTCTCGACTCCATTGCTCTCTCGATATCCGGGTTCTTACCTTGGCTACAACAAGGTGATGATCCTGGTCGATGTTTGCACCTCGGAAAGTTCGGACATCGAGAATACTGGAGGAGTGTCTGACGTCGATCGCAACCTGATCAATCTGGTTGACAGTTGATTGATCAAGTGATTGTCAGATGCCTTTATGAATGTTAAGGTGTGGGAACCGTGTGCTGGCCACAGAGAGATTTCGCTCCGAGGCGAAGTCAACTAGGCTGAGTCCGTTTCCGGAGGTGTTGGCGTGCAGGCTGTGTCTTCCGATGACTTTAGCAAAGACTTCTTCTCTGCCCAGCTGAGCGTTGAAATCTCCTAGAACAATCTTAGTGTCGTAGCTGGGGCATCGATCATTTGTTCTTTCTAGGAGGTGATAGAAATCCTCTTTACTGCTGTCATCTTTTTCCTCTGTCGGGGTGTTGGCGTAAAGGATTCTTATATTCCCGAATTCAGCCTTGATGCGGATTGTTATAAGGCGTTCGCTTATGTATTGGAAGCTTAAGACTTTTTGGCTAAGTCTGCCTCGAACAACAAAACCGCATCCAAATAAGCGTTTCCTTCTCTCACTGTAGCAGTCGCCGTGGTATATGTCGCCGTTTCTCACTCTCCTCTTGCCCGGCCCATCCCACCGCATTTCCTGAATCGCGGTTATGTCTGCTTTATAGCAGTCCACTCTGCTTGTGGCTACCCTGTTACCTTATCAGCCAGCCACCCAGCCAATGAAATGATCCATTTGGAGCTATAAGTTCTACTTGAAGTGGTTGCAACGGTTTTCCTCAAGAATAGCATATCTGTGCGGAAAAGGTTTAATGTTTACATTTTTAATTACAAATCACCTACACGAGTCTAAGATAAATAGGGAAGTCCACCCATTATTTCATTGCATTTGCATTTAAAGATAAATATTCCTCCGATGGCAGCCAGTTATCACTTTTATCTCAGAAGAAATCGCATTTAATTCAGGTTAAATTATTATGTATTATGAGCAAAAGATAAAGTCATTTACTGAATCACATTACCGACGCACTTACTCTTTTAATTGAGTTTCATCCGCTCGCACGAAAATGGCAGACTCACCTGAGCGAATATTGCACAACAGAATGTATTTCCTTAAACCATAGGAAATCGCGGTGCCCGTCATGAGTTTCTTCATGTTCACACTGGCAGTTATCATATGATAAAGGTCAAGTATCACGCGTACTCGTAGGTGAAATGTCAAAGGTTGCCACCTGTTTTTCACTGACGGTTCACAGTGTACTGATGATATCCATAGAGGGCCAGGATCAGGAATCTGATGAATTTTTTTTGACGTTTTGATGAATCAAACCTGTTCCCAAAGAAACTAAACCACACGAAAAAAGTATAGCGAACCATCGAGAAATGCACAAAACTTAAATTTCTGTATAAGATCAAATGCGCGTTGTTGTCGAATGCGCGGTGTCTTTGTTGTGTTTTTCGTGAACAATGTGGAACATGTGTTCAAAATAAATTTTATGATTAACTATAACGCCCTCGACAGTATAGTCTAGTGTGTAGTTCTAGTTTATTCCAACAGTCTGGCTTGAGGCGCGAGTTTTACCGGCCTCAACCTCATTGTCTCCGCTGAAAATTTACCATTAGCCCTTCGACACTTTTCACGAAACTCCGTCCCGTGCAGGATTATCCTCTTTTAAATTGCATTCCGCTCTGATAATTGAACTTAAAATTTTACACCCGTTTTGAGGGCATCATAAAGTTTCCACCTGGTCACCCTTTCGCGTGGGGGCAATGTCGCACTCGTGCCCGCATTACCCGAAATTATGCGATTCGCCCCAACTCGGATCGTTTAACTTACATGTCATAGACCTAGACACTAAAGTGACAGAGAATCGTCCTTTCCCCTCACCCCATCCATTCAACCGATCCACACACAAGCAATTACTTGTGACATCCTTCAGCCGAAATGTCATCCCGAGCCGAGCGCACCCAACCTTGATCCTTTGAGCACTTTTAGTGATTGTAACGTTTACCATGACAACAAACGTGACATCCTTTTAATGATCCATCAATTCGCAATTCCCTCAGAGATTATAAAACTTTTATACTCTCTCCCGGCGGCTGACAACCGAACCTAAGTTCATCACAATTAAGCATCAACAAAAGTCCAATTATTATGTCCACGATCGTAAAAATGGCCCGAGCCGTACTCCCTGATAGCTTCATCATGTCTCACATGACCCGACCATACACAGCAACGAATAAAACGCGCTCGCGTCCAACACAATGACAGGACATTAAATTATTCACATTAAACGTTGCCGTGTCGAAGTTCGTTGTCGTCATCGTCGTCGTCGTCATGTGACGTCCCTTCGTCATGCGATGCGATATGTGATCATAAGAATCAAACACACATCACACTGGTTCTTGGGCTCTTCAGCTCTTCAGCTCTTTGGCTGACCACAAAGCGACGGACCACATGTGGGGACATAAAAATCTCTCCTTTCCGTATAAAAATGCATGATACAGACCAGAGGATACCACCATTACGACCACAATTCCACCGGGACACGTGGGACTGGGCGGTGGATGGGCACAGAAAAAAGTGATGTCCTATGTCAATCTCTGATGACATTTTCATTAAAATTGGTTTTGCGTGGTCGTTTACGATTGATTGGACTGTCAGCGATGCGTCCAAATTATGTCATTTTTAATACTCTGTACGGATGCGGATGTGGGTGTGGATGTGGGTGTGGATGAGAGCAGAAATATCAGAGCATGTGTTTGTGTATGAGGACTTAAACTATTCAGGCCATTGACGGTGGTGGTGGCGGTGGCTGATTTTTTCATCCACTGCAGCCGCAAGCCAGCAGTGATTATGATGCACGACGAGTCGTTATGTTTCGGCGGACAATTCGGATTCGGAGTTTATCGATTGAATCGGGTGGGCGGCACACCATAACTGCATGACGGTCTCACATTTGATTGCCGCAAGCTAGAACAGAAGATCGATTAACTGCTATCGATATGGGCGAGAACCAGCTTCAGCCACGCGGTGAATCCTAAACGATGGGGGTTTTAATTAGCCGTGATGACAGTTTTGCGGAATCCTGAGATACGTGCCAGAAGGGCAAAAAGAAATGAAAGAAAATTGTGCATGAATTTTGTTGCAACTCTGTACTGAAAATAGATATGCACCATACTGACACACCAACCCGATGAGTGGCCGGATATTGAGTAGTTTGAGCTTTTGCGGGATAAATTTAAACATCAGTCTTAACTGTAGTATCTAGGCTTTAGGGACTTTTCTTCTTGTTTCCTGAGAACCGACGTTTTCACGAATGCCAGGAATGCCAGTTTTTTTTCTCTCGTTTGCAAGTTACCTCAAGACTAAACTGATAAACTAAATGCGCCTGGAAAATATGTCAACAAAAGAACAAGAAAGATAATCTTTTCTGTGTACCCTAATTTGGACATTTTTTTTTTTTGTGCGAGCAGTTTGGAAACTACGCACAAGCCCGATTAAGTGCTTGGCGAGTGGGAAGTGTCCCTTTAGTATATAGAAAAGCGCTGTAGAAGCATTTTCGTCTTGAGTCAGAAATAGATCTACGTACTTCTTACTGACGTTAAAAAGCATGCCATGGATCAACCTCCTTCCTGGGAAGTGATGTGATGCCTGTTTGTGCTGTTCAAAAAGTGCAACGGAAGTCCTGACCAAAGACGCCGGCAGTTCCAAGGTGGGTTTGGGAGCTATGAATGCTTTTTTTGCCCAAGAGATATTACGAAGGTTGCCTTTTATACTTCGGGATTGGGCAACCCTATTGTTGCAATCTGGCAACTGATAGCTCTATACAGTTTCACATTTTTGAGGTTATACGTACCCAGAACGTTTTGACATACGAGCGCTATTTGTGTTGTTTACTGTAACTTAAAAGATTCATCTCGCCCAAAAAATGGTATTAAATCGTGAAAATTTTCATGCGATTATTTTTTACAACTTTCGACGTGGATTAACTCAACAACAGTACATTGGTGAATTTAATTCAATTCTTGGCGATGAAGCTCTATCAACGGCCAGTGTTTATACATGGTATGGTGAATTCAACCGAGGTCGTAGTTCATTCCAAGACGAATTTCGTGAAGGTCATCCAAAATCAATTGTTGTTCCGCAAACCATTGGTGCTGTGCGCCAACTGATAATGCAAGATCGTCATGTGACCTATCGTGAGATTGAGACAACATTAGGCATTAGTGGGACCAGCATACATTTAATATTGCATGAAAATTTGACTGTCAAAAAAATTTGTTCGCATTGGATCCCACACAACATATCCATCGCTCAAAAAAGGCTCGTGTCGATTAGTCGAAAGAAATTCTCCAAAAATACGATCGCGGTGCTTCGAAACACGTCTATGACATCGAGACAGGTGATGAATCGTGGATTTACGCGTATGAGCCCAAAAATAAACAGCAATCGACTGTATGGGAGTTGTTCGCGCATGAAGCATTTGCAAGCACATGGTCGCCTGTTTTTTCGGAAAAACTGGACATGTTACAACCGTACCACTAGAACGACACAGAACAGTACATTTTGAGTAGTAAACAACTATTTGTTGCCAGTTATCTTCCAAGAAATCAAGAAAACCAACCGCAGAAGGCGGATCACGCTTTACTACGACAATGCGGGCTCTCACACATCGGCTCAAACCACAGCACTTTTAAACTCCTCCTCTGAAACAACTTGAACTGTTTCATCCACTCGAATTCTCAGTTCAGCTTTGGTGCCACTACGTGGACGTCTAAACGCTCTTAAAATGCACTGACGTGATTGGACGAACACAGCGAGCCGTCAATGAGGCGTTTGCTGGTATTGAAGCGGAAGCGGCTGAAATGGGTCTGGCGGTAAATAGGGGCAAAACTAAGTAGGTGCTGTCATCAAAGCACGACACACAACATCGACGTCTCGGACAGAGCGTCCCTCTAGGCAGCAGAAACTTCGAGGTAGTCAAGGACTTCGTCCACCTCGGATTTGCGGTAAACAGGGACAACAACATCGGTACCGAAATCAAACGCAGAATCACTCTTTTGCCAATCGTTGTTTCTTTGGGCTTAAGGGGCAATTGAGTAATAAAGCCCTCTCTCGAAGGACTAAGCTTGCTTTATATAACAGCTTGATCATCGCCGTCCTACTTTAGGGCGCGAAATCTTGGACGTTAGCAACGGCGGATGAGGAAGATCTTCGCCTTTTCGAGAGAAAAGTTTTGCCTGCGATTTTTGGTCGTGTTTGCATTGATGGCATCTGGAGGAGAAGATTTAATGACAAACTCTATATGCTGTACAGCGACATGCGCCTGGTCAAGCGTGTACGGATACAACGCGTATGGTCCGTATGGTATAAAGCGTAAAAGTCTTTGAATCCGTGTCATTGGGACAAAGCAACAGAGGATGACCTAGACTAATGTGGCGCACACAAGTGTAGGTGGACCTCAACCAACTTGGAGTGCGCAACTGAAGACAGCTGGCGAAAGATAGTGGTGCCTGGGGAGGCATGTTGGTTGAGGCCCAGGTCCACCCCGGACTGAAACGCCACAAGAAGAAGAAGAAGTTAGTAAATTAACTATTTATTAAATGTTAATAAATATTTCATAAACAAATATAAAGCTAATAATCGTAGTAAATTGTTGAAAATTTAATTTGGTTTTGCACACTTTCTTTTGACGCTCACAGTTTTATTAAATTTTACTGTTACAGTATACATACAAGCTATTATAAGATGCCAAATAAAAATACATACGGTTCAAAGCTTATGTTGAGCATGGCATGGTACCAGACGGGCTCACTAGATACTATGAACTGGCCAAGTTATTAATGGAAAAAGGTTATCAACTACAAAATATATATTTTGAGGAAAACACCAAAACCCAACAAAAGTATGACATTATGATCTTGCAATATGATGAAGATATGGCCGTGACGTAGTGGGTAGGGTGCGATGCTCACATGCTGAGGGGTACAGGTTCGACTCCCAGCTCAACACCAATTTTTCGAATTTTTCACGGCACCACCTCTTTCGAGCTGCTGACAACACTCAAAGAGGAATAACTGTCTAAGAAAGCTTCTCAAATTCCGCCGTTCGGAGTCGGCAAAAAACTGTAGGTTCCTTCTACTCGTGAGAAAACAATAGCGCGCAACACGAGCAGTTGATGAGCAAGCAAGCAAAAATTTTACGCCGTATGTTTCAGTTTCAATTAATGGAAAGAAGAAAACTTTCCAAGAAATACATTTCTGATCACTTGACTTAATAAATTTACATGAGGCCGATCAAAACGTCAATTCCATTGAATGAAAATGGAATGCTTCAGTTTCTGATTTTTGCTTTCCTAAGGCATTGGATGGTGTAGAGTTAAGAAGTATGTCGAGAATATACAAAAGCATGTTTCGACTTGAGAAAATGGCTGTTGATGTGTTTCGTTTCTTTAAGACAGAAAGAACAACGTGTTAATTGCCACAGCAATATACTTTTTCATAGCGAAAAGGCTAATTGCGAATTGCCTCCAAACGAGAATTTAATGCAAAAGAAGAGAATAATTGCAGTAATCGAATTTGCATGCTATTTTAATTTGTTCTTACTCGCTTTTCAACTCCAAGACAACAACTAGGAACGTCGAAAAGTGTCACAGAAAGCCGTTACAAATTATGTTAGAAGAAGCTTCACGCATTCCATCAAGTAGAGAATGATTCATTCAATTCCATACCCATGCATGGCAAAAAATTCTATTTTTATTGTCTACGCAAACTATTCAAAATAAATGCTTTCCATGTCCTCGTCTGCCCATTCCGAATGCAAACGTGTCATGGAGTCACAACACCTTTCAATAATCACACTCGTCCTTCTGGTAAGCTCCCTGCAGTGCATGCGGTCACAAATTTTGTATAAATCCAATTCTGACCTTTCGCATCTGTGCCATCACCCCGACGCACACCAAACCATAATAAGATCCTGCCCGTGTGGCATCAGCACTCTCCGGCCAACCTCATCCACAATCCGTTCTGCTCCGCTTTGCCATGTCCTGCCATTAGAATTCGCAATTACAAACCCAATTATGGTTGCTACCGAAATAAAATTGTGGTCATCGCACACAAATCTGAATGCCTTCAAAAATCCAATTGAATCCGCTCTGATCCGTGTGCGCTGCCGTTGCCGCCACACCATCGCCGCCCCTCTTCATTGCACAAGCACATGCCGGATTGAAATTTAAGAGCCACAGCGCCCATCCCGTCATGTTGTAGAGTCTATGTGGACAAATCAAATCTAATTGCATACACACTGGAATGTCATCACCCTGCCACTGGCATAACATGTGCACACAAACACTCGCACCACCCTCGTACGCTCCATATACCGCCCGCCCGGGCCCAGGAGAGCCGTAAACGCAATTCCACATAGCCATTTCCATAAGAAACCGCAGATCCAATTGTGTTAGTCTAACAACTTCGCAAGGAGCACGGTGCCAGGAGACGGTGAAAGAGGGAGGGGAGACTGGGAGGAATAGAAACTAAAAGGGACTGAGTGCAGAAGGTCCTTCGAATAAATTGCTTAACCGCATTGTTTTATCATTGCTCCTTTAAGAGTTCAGGGATTCTCAGAAGATGTCTTTCCTCACAGCCGCGCCATTAGGACTGTGCTCCTCTCCTGCGGAGTGTCCCCCACCGTGCCATTGCTGGTCGACTAATCTCATTTTGAAATGAATTTCCGTTGTACTTTTCAATGTATGCCAAGGGGACGGCAATTTGCGGTGCTGGAGAAATTGGAAAGTGTGCACCTCAAACCGAAAGACCATCTATCATCCTCCGCCTTGTTCGGGGCAGTGGTCTGGAGCTAAAAGCTAATCAGAGGATGTTTTCAGCTGCAGCTCCTGGAAGCCTGTGCGCTCCCAGTGACTCCATAATATAATTGTCGAGATGTGTGCGGTGACTGTGCGGTTTATCCAACAATGCTGCCACACATGGGCACATGAGTGCCTGCACTTATGCACGTACATGTGTATGCTCGTGCGTGTCCTTCGCTGCCATCGGTAGCTTCAAATTCAAAATTATTGCAATTGTAGTCTTAACTTCTGTTCACTTAGCTACAGTGTTCAAGAGAGAGAGAAAAAGAGAGGTGGGTGAAGAGCCTGGGGGCAGTAAATTGAATTTTCTACTGCAGCTGCCAAGAAAAGCGTTTTCGTTTTACATGAAAACATCGGTAGATGTGGTTGGAATTTGGGGGAAAAAGTTGGACCTGATCACCATGCTCTGGGAAGCAGTATATGAAATTTTATGAATTTTTCTTAACGATGAGTTGTTGGATTGGGGCAAAACTGGGTTTGGAACAGGTGGCAGACACTGAAGAGGTGAAGGGGACTCGAGGTGAGAATGAAAAAGTTTGCTTTAAAACAGCGTCGTTAACACCTTCAACTATGTCATGTTTGTCGCTAGTGAATAAGTGTCACGTAACGGGGGCTATCGACAAGAGACATATTCTTGTTCTTGTTTAAATATGTAGACCAAATTCACATATGGAGTAGAACAATATCAAATGAAAGAAATGAGCAAAATGAAAGATTAGGATGCAATTGTACATAAACCACAAAGAGAAGATTGCTGGTTAGGTCAGATTAAAAAAATTTAATATTGAGCAGTACATGTAAAGACCACAAAGAATACGGGCGTGTAGCAAAAAAAAAAAAACTTAAATCGGAAAAGTCATATAAAAATGTTAGCGCCTTAATCAATTATAATAATAATTGTTGGCGCTACAGTCCAAAGGGGGACCAGTGCTTAGCTTGCCCATCATCTACTCGTGTTGCGCCTTACTGTTCGTTCACGAGTAGAAGGGACCTTTAGTTTTATGCTGACTCCAAACGGCAAAATTTGAGAAGCTTTCTTAGACAGTTATTACTCTTTGAGTGTTGTCAGCAGCTCGAAAGGAGTGTTGTCGTGAAAAATTCAAAAAACTAGTGTTGAGCCGGGAATCGAACCTAGACCCTTCGGCGTGTGAGCGTCGCACTCTACCCACTACGCCAGGGCGACCACAGTGCCTAAGTCATATTCTTTTATTTTTTGTGTGGCGCTGCAGTCTGAGGTGAAACGGGGTTTCAATCAAAATGCTTTTACGGCCAGCAAGTTTCCGCCAGTTGCCTTCAGTTGCAAACTCCAAGATGAATCAGGTCCTTCTCCACTTGTGTGCGCTACGTAAGCGTGAGATGTCCATTGTTACTTTGTCCCAATGGCTTGGATTCAAAGACTTTTCGGGTCGGTGTAGTGATGTCCATACCCTCTACGTGACCCAGCCATCTTAAGTGCCGCATGTCGACGTACATTCCATTAAGTTCGTCGTTGAATCTTCTTCTCCAAATCTTATCAATACGAAGGTTGCCTTTTATATTTCGGAATTGGGCAACCGTAGTGTTGGAATCTGGCAACTGCCAGCTCTATCGTAAGGTTTGACATTTTTGAGGTTATATGTTCTCAGAGCGTTTTGACATACGAGCGCTATTTGTGTTGTTTACAGTAACTTAAAAGATTCATATCGCCAAAAAATGGAATTGAATCGGGGACATTTTCGTGCGATTATTATTTACAACTTTCGACGTGGATTAACTCAACAACAGTGCGTCGATGAACTTAATTCAATTTTTGGCGTTGAAAGCTTCATCAAGGACCAGTGTTCATCGATGGTATGGTGAATTCAAACGAGGTCGTAGTTCACACCAAGATGAATTATGTGAAGGTCGTTTAAAATCAGTTGTTGGTCCGGAAACCATTGATGCTGTGCACCAACTTATATTTCAAGATCGTCATGCGACCTATCGTGAGATTGAGACAACCTTAGGCATTAGTGGGACCGACATACATTTAATATTGAATGAACATTTGACCGTCAAAAAAATTTATTCGCGTTGGAACCCACACAATTTATCAATCGCTAAAAAAAAAGGCTAGTATCGATTGGTCGAAAGAAATTCTCCAAAAATACGATCGCGGTGCTTCGAAACACGTCCATGGCATCGTGACAGGTGATGAATAGGGGATTTACACGTATGAGCCCAAAAGTAAACAGCTGTCGGCTGTATGGGTGTTTCAAATTGAGTCAAAGTCAACAAAAGATTTTCGCGCACGAAGCATTTCCAAGCTAATGGTCGCCTGTTTTTCGGAAAAACTGGACATGTTGCAACCGTGCCACTAGAACAACGCAGAACAGTCAATTGGGAGTGGTACATAACCATTTTTTTTGCGTGGTGGGTAGAGTGCAACGCTCACACGCCGAAGGTTGTAGATTCGATTCCCAGCTCAACACCAATTTTTCGAATTTTTCACGGCACCACCTTATTCGAGCTGCTGACAACACTCAAAGAGTAATAACTGTCTAAGAAAGCTTCTTAAATTTCGCCGTTCGGAGTCGGCAAAAAACTGTAAGTCCCTTCTACTCGTGAGAGAGAACAGTAGCGCGCACGACACGAGTAGTTGATGAGCAAGCTAGGCCCTGGTCCCCCTCTGGACTGTAGCGCCAACCATTATTTATTATTATTATTACATAACCATTTGTTTGTCAGTTGTCTTTCAAGAAATCAAGAAAACCAACCGCTGTAGAAGGATCACTCTTCACCACGACAATGCGAGCTTTCACACTTCGGCTCAAACAACTGCATTTTTGAGCAATCGAGACATCGATTTGATGGGTCATCCGCCGTATAGTTCTGACCTGGCGCCAAATGACTTCTTTTCATTCCAGTACGTAAAAAATAAAATGAGAGGTCAATGTCATTTCGACACCTGAAGAAGCGGTTGATGCGATCAAAATGCAAGTTTTGGAGCTACCTCAATCAGAGTGGCAAAAGTGCTTCGACAATTGGTTCAAATGCATGCAGAAGTGTATAGATCCTTCCTTTTCTCTTTTCATTTATTTTTGCAATATTCTACAGAGTCAACATGTTTTATTCTTCTGGTGAAGGTAAATTTTCTTCTGAAAAAGGGATCATAACGACTCGGGTGCTGTTCGACTTAACAGAATAACTGATAACCTAAACGCACTTCCTTCAGTTGCCATCGATCCGGAGTCGTGATATACAATATGATATACAATGTGAGGATGCACAAGAGAAGGTAGTAGTTTTACATACACTTTTTAAATATTCCCCTGAGTCGGCATGTTGTATCCCTTGAGGCTGAACTCTATATAATGAGATTAAAGCAGAGGCTACTCGATTAAGAGTTTGTACTACCGTGCTTTTCTCACTCTTGCTTTCCGGCTTGTATATCTCTTTACGGCTTGTATCTCTCGACCTTCAACTCGAAACTTTTTTAATTTTTGTGAATATCCAAGTTTCAAGGATGTTCTTAAAGGCTGGTGGAAGTGCTAGTTAAGAAGCCGAGTCTTTGGTTACGACACTATGTTGAGTGAGATTGGAGTTATTCACTCCAGCTGCTTTCTAAAACTTCTGCTTGGCAAATTTTGCGGAAAGTATCAGCGTCGCTTGTGAAAATTTAACAATTTTTTATCTGTTTAACTGATATTCTACAAACGTTTACAGATGTGAGATGTGGTTTTATGTGATCACCTGCCTTTACGGCTCACGGTGTTCATTTAATCAAGAGTCTAAGCCATAGTTACCCAAAAACCAAATGAAGATCATTCAGTTACAATCACTGCACATTGGTTTGATGCTAGACTTTGCTAAAACCTCTGCTGCTCTCTGTGTCGCAGCGCCTGGTTTTTTTTCCATCAATGTTTCCTCTGACACTAAAAATAGTGTTACGGATGTGATTTTTGAATCATATGATTCATAAAATCCAGTCACATCACCTGGAACAAAAGTGTACAGCATATTGGGCAAACAAATTTCGGAGTGTTTAATACTTGTCCACTTCTTCTTCTTCTTCTTATGGCACTACAGTCCGGGGTGGACCTGGGCCTCAACCAACACGAGTCTCCAGCCGACACGATCTTTCGCTAGCTGTCTCGAGTTACGCACTTGTTGTTTGAGGTTCTTCTCCACTCGCGTGCGCCATCTTAGCATAAGCCGTTCTCTGTTGCGATGTCCCAATAGCTCTGATTCGAATATTTTTCGGGTCGAAGCAGTGATGTCCATACGCTCTACATGTCCTAGCCATCTTAAGCATTGTATCCGCATACGTTTAATTAGGCGCATGTCGTTGTACAGCCCATATCGTCGTCGTTAAATCTTCTCCTCCAGATACCTTCAACGCAAACAGGACCAAAAATCGTACGCAAAACCTTTCTCCCGAAAATACTAAAAGTTTCTTCATCCGCCTTTGCTCGTTGTCCACTTCTACATTTGTTAAGATTGACGCGAGCATCGGTATATAGGGCTTTGATGGGATTCCACTTGCAAGACAGTCAGTGTAGTAAGGGGAAGAGATGTTGGAGAAGATGACGACCTCGTGGCATTCCTCGCCACAGGTCCGCATATTTATGAAGAAAGGAAGTGGTGTCAAGTGGCACCAATTGGTGAATTTCATCACCAATTGTAATAGGAGTTGATGTACAATCCTTAAGGTGAAAGAAAAACGGGTTGTGGAGTGGCTCCATACAAGTCCTCCTCTCTCTGCACATCCATCTGATGACGAAGTTGTAACCCCACCTAATTTCCTTGTTTTTTACAGACGCTCTCTAGAACACAGAAGATCCATCTGGGGCCCGAATTTTTTGTTATCACGAGTAAATGTGGCCAAAACAAACTTCATCCCGATCCATCTGGGGCCCGAATTTTTTGTTATCACGAGTAAATGTGGCCAAAACAAACTTCATCCCGATCCATCTGGTGCCCGAATTTTTTGTTATCACGAGTAAATGTGGCCAAAACAAACTTCATCCCGATCCATCTGGGGCCCGAAATTTTTGTTATCACGAGTAATTCATGCCCGATTTGAAAATTCCACAAAAGGAAAATTCACAACATCACTCAGCAGGGTTGCTTAAATAGGATTGAATTACATTTTGGCTTTTCTTATGCACAAATATCAGAACTACGGAGCCTTACTCCTGCATTCGGGCACAGCTATTGAATTGAACTTCCACATTGCTTTATAAACTTGTATTTTATCTAATCCTACACCGCCTCCATATGTTCCTTGTTTGAAATAATGATCGAACGGTAAATACACAGAACACACACGAATTCCCAGACACCGATAAGTCATGAAACTCCTCTTTGTCCATTTTCCTTAGCTCACTGATCAGATTTCCTCGACATCAGCAAATATAAGCTCCTCCATCTTTATCTCTTGACGTGGAGCCCAGTTGAAAGTCGGGCTAGTTGGCTTCTTCGTAGTAAAGCATTAATATACCATATATACCGAGTGAAGCGAAAGCCCACAGAGAATCCAAGACCTCGAATGTTCATCAACTACTCGCGTTGAACGCGGTACTGTTCCCCTACGAGAAAATGGAACCTGCAGTTTCTTACATAATCTGAATGGCGAAGTAGAGAAGAAGTCTTTTCGTAGAAAGGCAATATTTTCTGGTGACAGAAGTTCGAACGAAGTGATACCGTGGAAAATAGGAGATGTTCAGTCCGGGAATCGAATGTGGTAACCTTGGCGTGGGAGTAGCGCACGTGACGGTAGCCACGTGGGTCGCGTCCGTTTTTTTTTTGTGTTGGAGGATGAGATAAATTACTAAAATTAATTAATATTTAAGTGGTCTACTCAAATACTGGTCCATTGTACTACCAGGCAGTAACCTTAATTTAATAAAATTTCTCGGTTTTCCAAAGAAAAACCAAGATGCGCTTCTGTGATATAGACCTTAGGTTTTCAGTGCCCACCACATCAGCGCCAAATAACCGCCACCTGATACGACCGAAAGCAGGACGCTGACAGAGAAAGTGCTCCGAAGTGTCTTAACCTTCTCCACAGGCGTCACAGAGTGTGACATCACTAAGCCCAAGCCGACTCAGGCGCATAGCGAAGGTAAAGTGTCCCATAAGTACGCCGACAAGTCTTCTGCACTCGTTTATGTCTAGAGATACTAGAATAGACGCGAATGTCTTTCCGACGTGGGAGCATACTCATGGTCACCCTGCATCCTGGAGAGTCACGCCATCTTTGGTTGTTCTGTAGAGAGACCCAACCATCGACGGAGGCCTTGACCAGGAACGCGGGTAGTCCGAAGGTGGGTGCGGGTCCTACGAATGCCTCTGCTGAACCTCGCCGAAGTTAATATATTCATCTTTCAGTACTAGTCCTCTGACGATGTGATCTTAGCTTTTCTTTTTTGGCTTCCCGACGAACATTTTCCAGTGTTGCCCTGTAGCTGCTCGAACTCCCAGCTTGTTCCAAGTGCTTCAGTCACAATTTCCTCCTTTGACGACCTTCAACACGAGTTTACCGTAATCTCCATCTGTACCCCATTTGCGATTGCAAGCATTTCGATAATGAAATGCAAAACCAATTCCTATTAACAAAGCCGCCCCGCACCTCCTGCTGTCTGCCTTGAATATCAACTCAGTGATAACCATGCTGCATCTAAATCTTTACAACCTGACGAACGTTGAGACCAACAGTCTTTGGAGGGCCATTTCTTGATCTTTATTAGCTGATTTCATTTCCTTAAAGTGTTTTAATGAAAAGCGAGTAAAACGCGTTAAAGAGGGCCGCTCTTATACCGCAAAAACAATTTCCCACAAACAATCAACATAAAAGTGGAAATCCGTCTGCATCAGCTGAAAACATGCAACAAAACACAAAGCGGCACAGCACATCCCTGCCAATCCGTGGGCTTCCCAATCCATAAACCGTCTACGTCTGGCCGCAGAATTTAAGGCAGATAACTTGCAGTCCCGTCATTAAATTATTTCTTGCCGCTTCATGTCGCAGTACAAATCAAGTATCTACTTCACATTTTTATCGCAGTCACATTTCTTTTTGCCGTGATTTTGCTTTTCTTCTTTTGCTCCTCTGGCGGGACGTTTTTGCTTCCTAAACGGCTCCACGTCATAAAGGCAATCATTATTCATTTTCCGACAAGGAGGAAAAAATGAATACTGCCGGTGGAGGGGAGACAGGGAACGACGCAGAAAGTGGACTTATCGTGGAACGTGACGATTAAAATGCTTTCCGGTGTAGAGAGAAAAACAGAAAGCCAAAGGAGCAGGATGCGATAAAGAGGGCGGAACAAAACGACGACACACAGAACCCGCAGAAATTTCCAATTAACATGAGCGGGAGCGGATGAACCTTTGTGCCCTCTGGAGTCCTGCCTACAGTTGACATTTATTCATAACAGGATATCCCTATTCACAGATATCTCCACTAGGCTCGGTGTTTTGTACTTTTTCAGCATTTGTCGTTGAGGTTGGGAGTACGGTCATGACGTGTAAAACGAGTTTTTTTTTAATTCCTGTGGGTGGTACACCACTTCCGCTTAAGAGCACACATCCTCCATTCCCACCCACACAACATACCAGAAGTGCTTACCCCTCTTAAATAAATCAGCAACTGTTACGTAATTGAGGTTACACCCGAGCCGAGTATCACATTATCCCCCGCAGCAACAATAAACCTAATAGACGCAAATCACCCACCGCCCCACAGCCTCCGGCGGGGAGCCTCGGGTCACAGCATCAAGAACAGTCACATGGCAATGCATTACCTCCGAACTAACCCCCAGCGCAGACACCCACAAGTGGGCGGCGGGATTTGCTCCCTCTGCCCCCTGGTGGCGGTCATTAACAGAATACCATGTTATAAAACAATTAAACGAGATTGTTGCTCCCCAGCGATAGTTGCGCCGCTCGCTGGTTTTTGGGGTTCATGATGCGCGCCATTTGATAATTACTTGCCCTGCCAACACACATGTGGTTACGCTAAAATTGTTGATTCACTGGCCATGGCAACCGAAAATGCGTGAAATAATCACACATGGACACGGAAGGCATGCAAAACATCCCACACACACTTCAATTACATCAGCATACGATATGCTAAGAGGTTAATTGCTCTGCATACTGAAGGCCGGACCTGTGGAGCTTCGACCGCACCGCATGACCGTACGCCATTCAATCCGAATTCGGATGACACACAAATATCGTTTTGCTCCGCGTCTAGACATCGCCCGAGATCAATACCTTCAATCTAACAAGCCATACAGCCGTCGCCGTCACCAACGCCGCAGCCTCCTTCTCCGCCCACATGGAGTGGCCTTTGAATAAAAATTACGAATTAATTCCCCCATGGTCGTTACCCCCTAGTGATGGTCATCGATGCCAAGCAGAACCAGAAGTGTAGAGATGATGCGATTAGAGAGTCCGCCACTCCCCACCGGCTCCTCTTGGCCTGCGTATTCTTTCTGGCAAAGAAGAGACCCAATCATCGACGCAAAAACGAGATACATCCCGAGAGCAACAAGGACTGCGTAATTTGAGCTGTCCTCGACATGATTTTCACTGACACAAAAAAAGAAAACCCCAACTCGAAGCACAGTAAAAAAAAGGGAGGGACGAGAGCCGAAGTCCTGTTTACAGGTCTCGAACAAATCAACTTGTTACTTGTGTAACATTTGCCTGATGAATAATTCCTGAAGGACATCGATTTAATTGCGTGAAAGTGCTGCGCTGCTGCTGAGCACTGACTGAGGCACACTCCTCGGCGCTTTGTGTGAAATTGATTTCGACTCCTACGCGATGTCGAGAGCATTCTTGTTGAATTAATTAATTGCAAACAATTATTTTTGATTGGAAGCGAGGCGATGGAGGGAGTGCCGTGCACTGTGCTCGCACCGACCGGCACGCCGAGGAACGCAATTTTCTGTGAATTCAGCGAGAGTGAAATGTGATTTGAATAATAAAACTTGAATTAGGGATCTGTGACGAATCATTATTTAGAAGGACAATCTGTTTGAAATTCAGATTCAATTTGAAAACTGTCACTCTGCGGTGCTGGTGGTGCTGGTGATGGTGGGAATTCAATTTGGCATAGTGTTGGCCGGACGAGTTGGAGAATGAAACACAGTTGTGTCTAGACACACGCTGGAATTCGTTTTCAATTTCGGTTGGTTTGAGTGTGATGCGTGGTTCGTGTGCATTGAGGGAATCGAATTTGTGATGGTAAAGAATCTTTCTTCCAATCTCTATTGGTTCACCTTTGGTGGGTGTTTTTTTTTTGGAAATTTACTGACCTTATCGGAGCTCCGGAGGGGTATCTCCAGGAGATCAAGGAATGGGCACTCATGCGGTACTAGTGAGTTCCAATTGTGCAGGAGTGAAAGTGAAAGAGAAACTAAAGAAAGTGAAAGGGAGCGTTTCATGGATTACCTATCCCTGTACTTACTTAATCATCGAACTCATTTGAATACTCATTGACTTAAAACGCAACCAATCGGTATGACCGCAAACAAATTAAAACAAGAGGGGAGAGTCGTGTGTTTGGGAGTAAAATTAATTTCTGAAATAAATCATATCATTTGCACCTCTTGTAAACAGGACATCATTGCCACTCCTGCAGAGAACGAAACACTAAGCAATCCTTCCTTTCAGATTACTAGGGACACAAATTTCATTAAAGTTGATAAACTGTGCCTAGTATGGGAAGCGCCCAATTGGGTAAAAAAATAGTTAAATATCCTGTCAAAGGGAAAGAAGATTGTTGGAGTTGAACATTTATCAGAGTGGCGGCACCGATATAAGTGCATTTTAAAAACAGGTTTTTCGTGCTCTTTTGGTCTTTTGGTGAACGATAGTACTTAGAGAAGTTTATGGAATGACGCACAGGCCACAGAGTCTGTATGACGGTTTACGGCCAAAGAAACAATGATTATGTATAAGCTTAGCATGTTCACCATATAAGTTAAGCGCATAGTATGTTGAGTGTATGCAAAACATAGCTCCAGCCTAAGAGCTCTCAGCATCCATTCTTCTTCTTTTTCGTGTCGATATATTCTGGGGTGGACCTAAGCCTCAACCAGCCAGCACGATCTCTCGCTAGCTGCCTCCAAATGCGCACTCCAAGTTGGTTGAGGTCCCTCTCCACTTGTCTGCGCCAACTAAGCCTAGGCCGTCCCCTATTACGTTATCTCAATGGGTCTGATTTGAAGATTTTTTGGGCCGGAGCAGTGGTGTCTACATTTCCTTGCTATCTAAAGCGAAGAAGCTTAGCCAGGCGCATGCCGCTGTATAGAGCATAAAGCTCGCCCTTAATGTTCCCCTCCTAATGCCTTTAACCAAAAATCGCACACAAAACTTTTCTCTGGAAAAGACTAAAGTCTTCCACATCCACTTTTAGTAACGTCAAGGTTTCCGCACCATAAAGTCGGATGGGGATGATTAAGCTGCTATATAAAGCTTATTCTGTCGAGAGAGGGCTTTATTATTCAATTGCATCTTGAGCCCAAAGAAGCACCGATTGGCACTAGTAATTTTGCGTTTGATTTCGGTACTGATGTTGCTATCCCTATTTACAACAGGGCCGAGGTAGACGAAGTCCTTGACTACCTTGAAGTTTCTGTGAAAATCTGGCCGAGACATCGATACTGTATCCTTCCTTGATGATAGCATGTATTTCGTTTTGCCGTCAATAACTGCCAGACGTACCCTTTTAAAGTGAGCGTCAAGATACAAATGTCTCGATAGGGAACATTTGTGTGAACGAGCCCTTATTTTTTTTTGTGTTGTTTGCTATGACATCTGTGAAAAATATTTAGTATACATCAAGTCATTGAACAGACAACATCATATTTTTTCATCGTGTTAAAAATTCCGAATTTTGTACCAGAAAGTGATGATTTGCGGAAAGAATTAATTTTTTTGTTTTCATTTGAAGAAAAGTGCTTCAGAGTCGCATCGCTTGTCAAGGCATATGGTGCTCATGCTCTATCAAAAGCGACATGCAAAAGATGGTTTCAGTGGTTCAAAAATAATGATTTTGATGTGAGAAGTGAAGAACGTGGAAAACTACCAAAAAAGTTTGAAGACGCCGAATTGCAAACGATATTGGATGGAGATGACACTTTGAGTCAAAAGCAAATGGCAGCAATGTTAAATGTTGCACAACAAACAATATCTGATGGTTTAAAAGCTACGGGAAAGATCCAAAAGTGTGGAAAATGGGTGCCACATGAATTGCATGAAAGACAGATGGAAAACCGAATAAACACTTGTGAAATTTTGCTTCAAAGACACGAAAGAAAATCGGTTTTGCATCGGATTGTTTCTGGCGATGAAAAATTGATTTTTTTTTAAGAATCCTAAACGGAAAAAATGATGGGAGAATATGTGACAACCATTAACATCGACTGCAAAACCAGATCGATTCGGCAAGAAGACAATACTGTGTGTTTGGTTGGACCAGAAAGGTGTGCTGTACCACGAGCTCCTTAACCCCGGTGAAACCGTAAATACTGATCGCTACCGACAACAAATGATCAATTTGAACAATGCATTGATCGAGAAACGACCAGAATGGGCCAGAAGACACGGCAAGGTAATTTTGCTCCATGACAATGCACCTGCACACAAAGCAAAACCGGTTCAGGATACAATCAAAAAACTTGGCTGGGAGCAGCTACCCCACCCGGCATTTTCACCAGATTTGGCGCCTTCCGACTACCATTTGCTTTCATGGGTGTGATATGCATTGGCTGAGTAGCACTTTGATTCCTAGGAGAAGGTCGAAAATTGGTTGTCTGATTGGTTTCCTTTAAAAACAGACAATTTTATTGGCGTGGTATTCACAAATTGCCAGAAAGGTGGTCAATATGTGTAGAAAACAATGACCAATAATTTGAATAAGATGTTTTTCCTTTTCCATTAATAATTAGTGTTTTATTTTCAAAATACTTCAAAAAAAAAACTTTTCAAAAAAATGTTCATTTCATACCAGTATACCTGGTATTCGAGCAGCTTCATTGACGGCTCGCCGTGTTCGCCCAACAACGACAAAGTCGTCAGCGTAAGCAAGCAATTATGCTGAATATTGGAAGAGCGTGCCTCTTGTGTGGACTTGTGAGTTACGCACAATCTTATCGAGGGTGATCTTGAAGAAATCACATGACAGTGCTATGCCTTGTTTTTAACCATTTTGATATTGAAAGTCTCGGTGATGTCGTTACCGGTCTTGACGAAGCAGCGAGAGTTCTCCATCGTCACCAAATGCCAAAACTAGACATGGCACTGTATAGCTCGACTCATATACGGTCTTAAAATCGACGAATTTGTACTTCTTGGTCCTTGAAAGATCGTGCGTGCGCCCAAACAGGTAATATCCAACTGCTTTAAATAGTTCTGCGGACAGCACGTCTGCTCCAGCGGTTTTGCTCGACAAATAGGATGACGTAAACAAACAAAAACAGACCTCCGCGAATTCGGTGTGTTGAATAAAAGTCGGTTGGGTGACAAGGTATCCGAGCTCTGACCAACTTTTAATTTAATTGTAAAATGTATTTTTTATTATTGTCTTTTTTCTGATTACTTATATCTAGATACAAAAATAATTAAACAAGTTACAAGGTATTCGGGCTCTAAGTTAATCTAATTATATAGTAATACTGCCTTTCAGCAAGGCCGCCGTTATATAGTGGGTAGAGTGCGACGCTCACACGCCGAAGGGTCTAGGTTGGATTCCCAGCTGAACACCTCCAGTTTTTCACGGCACCTCCTCTTTAGAGCTGCTGACGACACTCAAAGAGTAACAACTGTCTAAGAAAGCTTCTCAAATGCCGTTCGGGGTCGGCAAAAACTGTAGGTCCCCTCTACTCGTGAGAGAACAGCAGCGCGCACAACACGAGTAGTTGATGAGCAAGCTAGGCCTTGGTTCCCCTGTGGACTGTCGCGCCGACAAGTATTACTATCTTAGGCACTTGCCTAACGGACACGGTTTTTTGAACTCATTCTTGTTTAAGCGGTCCATAAGCGACTTAGAGACTTGCTTGTGCGGGTACAGCTCCGAGGATCGGTTGCACGTATTGTGCCAATGTCCTTTTTATGATAACATTCGGGACCTTGGAGCTATAAACATATCTGGCAATAATGGGGTTACGTTGTCAGTCTGGCTCTCGAGACTAGATAGAGTACAGACACCATCAGAGGTATTGCTAGGGAAGCATTCAGCAAACGACTAGTCAGAATGGGTGGTCTTACGGCAGCGCATTAGGTTAGCGCAGGATTAAGGAATCCCTCCGAGAGCCACACAGTAGCAAAGCTCGACCGAAAGCTATACACTGGTATCACGGAAGGTCAGAAGTTAGTTTCAGCCTGACCGTGCTGTTGGTCCCTTTGTGTCTGTGGTTTATACCCAAATCGCAGGAAGAAGTGGAACTTTTTGGAATTGGAATTGGATCTGACTTGGCCGGGCAACCTGGGACGGTGGGTTTGAAGCCACGCACATCATCCTCCTGTAGTAATTCCCCTATGCCCCGAGGGGTAATGTAACGGGCCTGAGCGTAGGTTATGTGTGGAGTCAACTTCTCTACTATACAAAACCCTCCAACGAACAAAACTTGTCGCACGAACACAAATAATTCCACTGCAACGTATGTAATCAGCATTTCCTGCACTGAGCACTGAATAAGGCGGGTTTCTTAGCCGGAAATAAATGATCACTGATGGGGAAGAAGCCAATCAGGAGTCTAGACCTGATTGCATCTGGGAGGATGATATCAGCAGCTTTGACTGTTTTTCAAATAGAAGGCCACTAGCTGTTCTTGGAAGAATAGGTTGCTAGGGCGGAACTTTTGTGTGCCGGTAGCCGCTCCGTGTGTAAGACCCTGTTCAGTCACTTACAAATACTCTGGAGTACGTGATAGGTGTGGTTGGTCGATAAAAATAAAGTAATAACCACGAAAATGTATGAAAGTCCTTCTCTGCTTTATTTTATCTTCATGAACTACTTCTAGTGGTTTAATTCACGGAAGAATTTGCAATGTTGTTGCTCCAAGATTTGAAAATACAAAAAACACTTCAAATGCTTCCAGGCTCCTTCTCCTTCGAATTGAAGAAAATACTCATTTAGGGCTAGCTGGCTAACTGAAATTTCTTCAATCAGTCTTATTGCCGAATGCGAGTTGGCGAGGTCACTCACAACCCAAAGCTAAGATCTGGTTTCGCTGGATAGTAGTGCACTCATTTTGTTTCTGATACTGCTATTCAAAGCTCCAACTGAAGCGCGTTCAGTGCTGCAGCGACAGCCGTTACGACATACCATTACATCATGCTGATTGAATTATTAAGGAAACGCCTCAATGCTAACGCAAACAAATTTTTAAAAAGATTTTGCACTTTTGCTTTGTGGTCCACTAGCCCAACGTAACGTAGCCAAACTGAAAGATTCTCCCAGTGGATTTCCTCTCCGACAAATGCTTCATAACTCACGAGAACACATTCGCTTAATGTAACCGCTGCCGCGCCAGACTATGCTGGTGAGGATCCTCGCACGCACCACCGACCAACACAAAGTCCAAACACAGCCACAGGGACAAAAGTAAATAAAAATGTAATGTATTAAAAAATCAGGACCCCATCCGCGTTAGGCAGGCATTTAAAATATCTTTCCTCTCGGTGTATGGTAAGTTTTCGCTCAATCTTCTAGAGGATGTCAAGGCATCACCCATTTTGACATAAGAGGTCTTGGTGAAATCGCTGCCTACTTTCAAGGAGCATCGATGGTTCTCCTTGCCTTTAGAGTAGCAACGGAATATTATAGAACTTTAAACCCTTAACGACTTGTAAGATACCAAAAGTAAAGCCGTAAATCATTAGATTTTAAAATATTTTTTCAGTTCTTTGCATATAGAGTGCATAAGCTTGAACAAAATTTCCTTTGAAAAGACTCTCCGGCACACCACAAGGTGCCAGTTGATCCTGCCAAAAATATTGTTTAGCATCCCTGTCCCTGTAAAATGTAAAATACTTTCTAGAGTCGCTCCCCGCTTGCCACCATATTATCCAAGCACACACTTCGACACACACTTCGACACACAATTAGCCTGCGATATCCGCGAAAGGTGAAAGTTTGCGTCGACGAACTCTCCACTTTGTCTGTTAATTTCTTCCTCGCTGATACCGCACTTATCCGCGGAATATTGAAGAGGGCACACCTGCTGAGGAACGTTTCCGTGAAAACTTTCCTTACGAACATCACAACGACTCTTCAGTGTTACTAATTATTATAAACCCAGATAAGTCTACATACAAAACAGGACTTGGCCTCCACTCCGAAAGTTTTCCTCTGGCACATATGCTGATGACCCGGGATAAGCGCGCGGGCGTGGGATGGCCTTGTCAACTCGGGACACCACGATTAGCTTGTTGAAAGTCAGTTCAAGAAAGTTTTGAGCGCCCATGATGGGAGAATCCAAACTGATGCAGTGGTCCATTAAAGTCTCAGTGTTGACTAACTTTGTTGTGCAGAATATTACACGCAGTTGACTTTCGAAACGAGGATATTCATGTCACGAGGTTTATTTTGAAGCCCGGGATACAGTGGGCTTTAAATTATATGATCCGAAGCACCTGCAGTGTATCCTTGAGGTGTGCAAAAGTCCACACAACAAAGCCTCGAACGCACAACTGCTTAACTTGTCACGCGTTGTGTCTTAGCAAACGAATGTGGGATCTGCACGTGCCGTTGAATCTGTGTGAAGTAAATAAATTAATTTTCAAATTACGGAAAAAAGGTCCTTGCAATGAAAGTCAAAAGCAGCCAACTGATTCATGTACACACGCCCTCTTCCGTGAACCGTCAGAGGGACTCACTCTTCAAACAAACAATTGTGGAACTCGTTGCCGTATTCCCCGGATTAGACGAATGCGCGTTTGTGCTTGGGGCTGGGTAACAAGCGCCATCCCCGAACAAATAATTACAAATTGATACAACACAACGCCGGAGGGCATCCCTTTTCCAAATTCCAAAATATTTCTACATCCTCCGAGGGACGTACACATGAGAGGCACAGCAAAACACTCAGTTTTATGTTAATACCGACGGCTGCAGCGCTCGAGGAGAAGTGACATCTCACGAATGTTTCCAACGTTTAAACTTTAAAAACGATTTTCTCCCTCCCTCAAATTGCGTTGTTTACATTTTGCCTGTCTTAGGCTGCCGGGAGTAATTTAATTCCAGTGGAGAAAATTTATTTTAGATTTGAATTTCAATATGCGGCTGATAGAGATTGGGATCGTGTAGCATTTTCTTACATTTTTGACTTCCGATTTTTGTGTCCACTGTACTTTTGATTATTATTTTAATTCGGCAGACGGTCAAACTTCACCCAGCCCACGACGAGTGTTCCATTTGATAATGAGTTTGTAAATTTTTTATTGCTGTTTCGGAAACCTCGACTTTCTACACGACAAACAACCAACGCTAAACAACCAACGCTAAACAACCAACAGACTCAACCCGCATGGTCAGATTCATGATGAGGCACTTTCGGCGCAATCATTGACATAACACTCCTCCGCTACTGCAGCAGTAATGTGGCTTCACATGAACATAGTCGTAAATAAAATGTGAATATGGTATATCATCAAATTTATCTGTAGACTTAGCTCAATTTGCCCAATGGGTATGGTTCAATGGAAAACAAACTCTTGATGATGGTGTGGTTTACAATATTCTATAGGGTCTATGAATATTTGTCTCGTGACAAATATTTGGTTAAAGTGCGTACTCACACGTCGAAGCTGCCAGGTTCGACTCACGGACTACACACCTCGCATTGTTCGCACAACCGACTCCAACGAGCTGACGACAACGCTTTTTCTCTAATATCACGTTCGAAGTCGGCGAAGAAACTATTGATGACTTCTGCTCTTAAGGGAACAATAGCTCGGGAAACACGAGACGTTTATCAAGTGAAGTAAAATTTTTGTCGAACTCACCCCTTTTGAACATAAGAGTCCATTATAACACCCGTGCTGATAACACACGCGTCAAATACAATTCGTCGTTCCTTAACGTATGTAAAGTTGTATTCAGGAGCAAATATAGATGTGAAGGATATTATTCCCAAGCACCATGATTCGCTGACTGCAACCATGGTTCTGCCATTAGGGGTTTCAAAAGTTGCTTTTTTGCGCATAAGCCAGAAAATTGCTTAATTCCACGACTTTCATCTGATGACATCTTTAAATTTTAAAGGGTTTCCGTGTATAATTTGAAGCTAAATTTAATGGTCATTGATTCTCGGCCTTTAAAGGAAGATATTCCAGAACACATAAAATGATAGAATTTGGGTAAAGCTATTAATACTTTACAAAGACTAAAGTTTGTCATTCAGTGTGGTAAAAAATGACAGTCTTGGAGTGGTATACAGAACATAACCATTTTACACTTTTGTTGGAACGCTTGTAAAACTTTGCGGCTCGGAGGTAAGTTAGCTAAAAACCTGTTGTGTAGCCCCACAGAAAACATTTGTCAGTGTCAAGTGATTAGATTTGTGTGACTATTTGAGCTTCTAAAGCGTGATATAACACTCCAAGGGCCGTGGTCGCGTACCGAGTAGCAAGGCAACAAAGCGGCTAAGTGGCAAAACGACTAAGCAGCAAAGCGAGAAGACGGCAAAGTGACAAGTTGACAAAGTCACAATACGGGAAGCCCGCAAAACGGCAAAGCGACACAATGGCAAAGCAAAAGAAGGACAAAGTGACAAATTGGCAAAGAGACAAAACGGTAAACCACAAAATGGCAAAGCGACAAAGCGACTACGTGACAAAGCAGCAAAGCGACAGAACGCCAATCCGGCAAAGCGACTAAGTAACAAAGCGACTAAGTGGCAAAGCGACAAAACGGTTAATCTACAAAAACGGAAAAGTGACAAAGCAAATAAATGGCAGAGCCACAAAAGTGCAAAACGGTGAAACAACAAACCAACAAAATGGCAAATCAAAAGAAGGACAAAGCGACGAATTGGCAACGAGACAAAGCGGCAAACGAAAAAATGGCAAAGCGACAAAGCGACTACGTGACAAAGCAGCAAATTGGCAAAACACCAATCCCGCAAAACTAAGTGACAAAGCGACTAAGTGACAAAGCGACTAAGTGACAAAGCGACTAAGTGACAAAGCGACTAAGTGACAAAGCGACTAAGTGGCAAAGCGACAAAACGGTAAATCGACAAAAAAAGGAAAAGTGAAAAAGCAAATAAATGGCAGAGCCACGAAAGGGCAAAACGGTAAAACAACAAACCGACAAAATGGCAAATCAAAAGAAGGACAAAGCGACGAATTGGCAACGAGACAAAACGGAAAACGACATAATGGCAAAGCGACAAAGCGACTACGTCACAAAGCGGCAAAGTTGCAAAACGCCAATCCGGCAAAGCGACTAAGTGACTAAGCGACTAATTGGCAAAGCGGCAAATCTACAAAATGGCAAAATTGCAAAACGGCAGAAAAACAAATTGACAAAGCGACAAAATGGCAAAGCGACAAAACAGCAATGAGACAAAATGGCAAAGCGACCAAACGACAAAGTGATAAAACAGCGACAAAATAGTTAATCGACAAAATCGAAAAGTGGCAAAGTAAGTAAGTGGCTAAGCCACAAAAGAGCAAAACGGCAAATTGACATAACGGCAGTGCATCAAAATCGGAAAGCGACCAAATGGTAAAGCAAGGCGACAAAACGGCAAAGAGGAAGAACGTCAAAGTAACTAAGCGACACAACGGCAAATTGGATGAGCGATAATAGTTTCAAATCCCTTCCAGCTGAACGGTTTGTTGTGAAAATGCTTCTGTTAACTGCTGTTCATACATTTGACTTCACACGGTGTCGGTAAAGTTTTCTTATTTCTAAAACCTAAAGTCTTACTTGTTATTACTACCTGTTACTTGATTAGGATTTCCGTGTTGATTTTTATTTGATGTTAAAAGATGCTCTGATTTTCAGCATTTAACAAAAATAATAGAACAGATTTAAGTGATTAGGGGCAGCGTTAAGCCAGTGCGTGGTCAGAACAGTATAGCATCACACGTTTTAATTTTATTTTTACCATGAAGAATTTTAAAGCTCGCCGCTTTCCGCTTATTGCTCATTGCGTGAACAGATCTTATGTGGCTAAATGTAGCCCTATAAGCCACTATGCACTGTTTTGGGTAAATTTTCTAATTTTTTCTCGCTATTTTTTTATTCATTTATAATTATATTTCTTTTCAGTTAATGAAAGAATGGGTTGGGACGGAGGATGATCGTGGGAACACACACAGGCACGTATACGCTCAAAACAAATGCATATTTTAAAGTTTTTATTTTGCTTACAGGTGGCTGGGATCAGACAACAGACGACGGGGTTTCTTTCGACACAGGTGATGGGATTTCTGGGAACAATCTACAATCCTAACAATTTCTTTTATTAATTCAGGAACTGGCTACCGTAACAGGTAGAAGTGCATTAACAAACCGAAGCTTAACCCCTTCAGCAACTAATCGTATTGTGCGTGCTATTGTATTGCGTCCAAGTGGAACAACAGTACTCGTAAAGCCTTGTCAGCAACTGGAAAGCAGTGCTGCTATAACGAAGTTTCAGGCGTTCAGTCAAAGATACAAGTCTAAGACCTTTTACTTTTGAGTGTAGCGCTTACCTACTAATCTAAGTCGGCAACAAAAAATTTGGCAAAAACGGTGGATGTTCAGTTTCAAACATGGGACTTTTCTGCTTGTAAATGTCCCCAGCAAATACCCAATGCCCCTCTGACGGTCGAAGAATTTGGTTGTTATTTGGTCATAATGCTACAGCATACGACTTCTTCTTGCCATCTCCAAATATTCTTCTGGCAATTCCTCTGGCGAATGACATGACTAACTCATCAATCGACTTTTGATGGCATGTGTAACGCGGCCAGGAATCACGGCGTAGAGGAGTCATTGGTGTTGTGGATAAGAGCAATGGTAATGAACAGGACTGTGTGACAAGTTTGTAATGTCGGAGGTTAACGGGGGCTGCCCCAAGGCAGGGTCCTGTCTCCCCTTCTATGGTGCATGCTGGTCGATTCTCTGCTTTCCGTTTTGAATAGTTCTATCACCTATGCCCAGGCTTATGCAGACGATGTAGCCGTATTGGTTACCGAACCATGCCTTGCGGCAGTCAGCGCACGCCGGCAGGCGGCTCTTGACAGGATCGATAGCTGGTGTACGAGGAATGGGCTTTCAGTCAACCCTCTAAAAACTGAGGTTGTTCTCTTTACGAGAAGGAGGAATATGATTGGTTTGACTCAACGGGTACTTAAAGGCGTCAATACCACACTTTCCAAGGAAGCCAAATATCTAGGTGTTACCCTGGACTGTAAAATTCTCTGGAAAAGACACATTGAGCAAAACCCTAAAAGGCGCTGACGATTAATTTTTGGACACGTGAGCTATTCGCAAAAGTCCCTAAAACCACAACCAATGAGGAAGAAATGTAGGGCGTAAAAACGAACAGAGTTTCGTTTATAAAGTGTGTCCCAACAAAAAAGCAAGATTTAAATTTGGCGCCATTCGAATTGTCATTGTTTGACATTCGAAGAATTATTAATGTTTGTTAGTAGAAGGTATACTGGTCACCGTGGCGTAGTGGGAAGAGTGCAAAGCTCACACGCCGAAGGGTCTAGGTTTGACTCCAAGCTCAACACCAATTTTTCGAATTCATCTCTTTCGAGACGCCGCATTGTAAACGATATTGGATGGACCGTTTATTTCTGACCGTTTGGGAAAAATCCAAAAGTGTGGAAAATGGGTGCCACATGAATTAAATGAAAGACAGATGGAAAACTGAAAAAAACACTTGTGAGATTTTGCTTCACGAAAGAAAATCAGTTTTGCATTGGATTGTTACTGGCGATGAAGAATGGAATTATTTTATGGGTTAATCATCATTATGGGTTAATCTGGGACCACCATCAACATCGACTGCTAAACCAGATCGATTTGGCAAGAAGACAAGGAAGGTGTGCTGTACCACGAGCTCCTAAAACCTGGTGAAACCGTTAATATTGATCGCTATCGACAACAAATGATCAATTTGAACCATGCATTGATCGAGAAATGATCAGAATGGCCCAGAAGACACGGCAATTTAATTTTGCTCCATGACAATGCACCTGTACACACAGCAAAACTGGTTCAGAATACAATCAAAACATTTGGCTGGGAGCAGCTACCCCACCCGCCGTATTTATCAGACTTTTCTTCTTCCGACTACCATGTATTTTTTTTTTTAAATACTTGCGTTTTATTTAAAATTTAATCTTGCGTTCTAGTGGGATACCCTTTATAAACAAAAGCATACAATTCGCACGCCACTTTATTTAGGGAGGAGGTATGTCTGTTGGCATAGAAAAATTCGACCTAATATTCACTACTAAACTGAGCCCGACCGTACTTCGGATGAAACAGCTTTTGAAGCTGTTCTTCCTCGATAATTAATTATTTATTCCTAAACTTTCCTTTCGTCTTTCACTGACCCTCTTACGTTTTCCATCTGCATCATCATCGTAAAAAGTTAATCATCTCTGAGTTGCCAAGTAATGTTTTTATTCGCGAAAAACAATACACTTAGGCAAAATGATGTTCATGGGAGTCAACTGATTTCATAACGCACAACCCACCAAAAGACGAAGCCTGCTTTCTCAGCCTCAGATATAAACTCCCATATCACCATTTTTTTTTTTCTAAGGGCAACCCTTGCATTTTAAATGTGATTTGTCTAGTGTACCCTCACGTATTCCCGAAGACAAATAACAGCAACACAATTGCAACAAAACTGAACAACGTTTGTCTTTCCATCAATCCAATTAAGCTGCAGCCGAGCACAAATGAAATGAGGAAACTCATTCAACATGCGTCCTTCAATTAAGCGCCGTTCAAGGTTTGAAAATCAATGTAAGAGCTTCAATTTACGCGATAAACCTCCGACAAGAAGCGTCCGTTTTCGGAACTCAACAGACTCGAATGATGAATAAATGATGAAATCCTTGATTACCTTACTTACAAGTACTGTTGCCACCCATGTGACGTCTGTCGCCCTGACGACGCCGCAGACTGTCCTGCCGTCCTTGGTGTCTACAATAGCAACACCATCTACGAGTGCACAAACAGTCAGCCATCCCACTAGCCCTCGAAACAGTCAACAGTAGTCACTGCAATTATGGCGTTAATTGCAGGAGCTGGGACAGATTGTTGGCTCCTTCGCAGTATTCCTAACCGCTGCACGTTCAAATTATTTATAGAAAAATTTCCTTCCTGTATCTGCAGTCCGCTGTACGCTGGCTGAGGCGAGCCGAGGACTGGGGGCTGAACGAAGCTGCAAATAAAACTTTTCACCAACCGCACTGCATTTTTGTTGTTATCCTGAGAGAGGCGAAATAAATTTAATGCAATTAAACAAAAGCCAAACAAGCAGTTTAGTGGTGGTAGGGAGACGGCGGCGGAGGCGGTCGATGATTAATTTCGTTCCCTCTGGTTGTCCTTCCTTGGAGCTGTCTCCTTTTCAATTCGCTTCCTTATGCCGTAGCTGGCGCACCGTGGTCCACTGTGTGCGCTTCAAGTTGGTAATGCTTAATTTACTTTAATGAGTGGAACCGCAGGACGGTGGGTGGTTGTAGGTGGGGATAAGTACTGAGCAGACTGCGAAGGATACGAAGAGATGCCGCGAGGAAGGATGGCTATGGCGACAAAGGCTCTTGAAAGATCCTTAAACTCTGCATGTTGTGCGTTGTTGTTTTTCTGGGACAGTCTGTGTGTTCTTGTTCTTTTCGGAGTATGTAGTCTTTCCCGGAGAATTGTAATTGCGCATGAATGATTTTGGTTTATCTAAAAACGGATTGATATGTGGTTTCATGTGTTTCAGTGGCCAGTCTGGTTGGGCGATAGGTAGCTTCTTTTCGTGGCGCTCAGACAGAAGTTTACACACCAGCCGGGACTTCTATGACAATTGGCCCACATCCACATCCTTAATCGGGAATCTGCTACCTATTCGAGAGAAAGTATAACAGTCGCAATTGAAAGGCTCTGACAAATTGTCGTAGTTTTCGAAGACGTAACTGAGGTTTCATTGCTAAAATATTTTGCGAAGTAATTTTAATAAGCTTCTAAAGTTCTCCCTGATTGCAAGTGGTACCCTCAAAAAATTTAACGACAACCATTCTTACGTTTTAGTAAAATTACGTCGATTTCCAAAGATAGCGCCACTTGTAAATTCTGGCTGATCTTGGAAGCAATCATCGACTTCACTGGAAGGATGTGACACTTGTCTGCAGCAAAGCATTTGCCTCAGCGTCTGCTTCAAACAAAAACATTGTTATTGCCGAATCGAAAATTTCAAGGTTTATTTGGATCTCAAGAAAATCCTGATTGTTTTTAATTGGAAGAAAAGATCTCCAACCGATAAATCAGATTAAGGTTCCTACGCTTTGAACGGGGGAACTTCAGCTTAGAAAAGAAAACGTGTTTTGGCCAGTCTGAAAGTTTGTGGATGAGGATTGATGGATTGATAATGTAATGAAGACAATTAAGCTTCCCGTTTGGTGGCTGCTACGAAAAATAAATAAAATACAGACATCAAGTCAAAAGGAACTCACAGTCACTGAGTTATCTAGCAACAAGAAAAACGATTGCCAGATATCTGTATGATGTAAACAAGATGCGATAACTAAATATACAAAGGTTGCCTTTTATATTTCGGGATTGGAAAACTCTAGTGTTGCAATCTGGCAACTGCCAGCTCTCTTGTACAATTTGACATTTTTGAGATTATATGTATCCATGTACATATATATATGTACTGTGCTTATATGTATTTTGTGTTGTATACACTAACTTAAAAGATTCATCTCGCCCAAAAATTGGAATTAAATATTGAGAATATTCGTGCGATTATTTTCTACAACTTTCGACGTGGATTAACTCAACAGCAGTGCATCGGTGAACTTAATTTAAGTTTTGACGATGAAGCTCCATCAAGAACCAATGTCTATCGATGGCATGATGAATTCAACCGAAGTCGAAGTTTACAACAACACAAACTTCGTGAAGGTCGTCCAAAATCAGTTGTTGTTCCGGAAACTAACTGATATTTCAAGATCGTCATGTGAGCTTTCATGATATTGAGATAACCTTAGTGGGACCAGTATACATTCAACATTGCATGAACATTTCACAGTAAAAAAATTTGTTCGCGTTGGATTCTACAACAACAACTTTCTTTCGAGCTGCTGACGACACTCAAAGAGTAATAACTGTCTAAGAAAGCTTCCCAAATGCCGTTCGGAGTCGGCAAACAGCTGTAGGTCCCTTCTACTCGAGAGAGAACAACGCGCACAATACGAGTAGTTGATGACCAAGTTAGACCACGGCTCCCTGTGGACTGACGCGTCAACAATTATTATTAACTATCGCATATGTTTATTTGAAATATGTGGAAAATTTGGAACTAGTTGCGAAGAATAACTTCTTCTTCATTTTGTGGTGCTACAGTCCAGAGTGGACCTGGGCTTCAACTAACATGCCTCACCAACCAGCAAGATCTTGCGCCAGCTGCAGACTTTTCAGTCCGGAGCAGTGATGCCCATACGCTCTACATGTCCTAGCCACCTTAAGCGACATATCCATTGACGCTTGACCAGGCGCATGTCGCTGTACAGCCCATAAAGTTCTTCGTTAAATCTTCTTTTCCAGATGCCATCAACGCAAACAGGACCACAAATCGCACGTAAAACTTTTTCATCGAAAAGTCTAAAGGCTTCATCATCCTCCTTCAGTAACGTTGAGGTTTCCGAGCCATAGAGTAGGACCGAGATGAATAAGCTGTTATATGAAGCGAGCTTTGTCCTTCGAGAGCGAGCTTCATTACTCAATTGCCTCTTGATTCCAGAGAAACAGCTATTGGCAAGAGTAATTCAACGTTTGATTTGGGTACCGATGTACTTAGTTTACCGCGGAGCCGAGATAGATGAAATCCATGATTACCTTGAAGTTTCTGCTGAATGTCCGAGACGATGATGTTGTGTGTCCTTCCTTGATGACAGCATGTACTGAGTCCTGCTCTCATTTACCGCCAGACCCATTTTAGCCGCATCCGCTTGAATGCCAGCAAACGCCCCATTGACGGCTCGCTGTGTTCATCTAATCACGTTCCAAACATCAGGGTTAGCTAGCAATTGAACTGACTTCTGGAAGATTGTGCCTCTTGTGTTAAGTTGTAAGTTACGAACGATCTTCTCGAAGATGATGTTGAAGAAGTTACATGACAGTGCTTCACCTTGTCTAAAAGCATTTTTGACACTAAAGGTTTCGGTGAGTTCTTTACCGACTTTGACGGATCAGCGAGAGTTCTCCATCGTCATTCTACACAATGTGACGAGTATGTTAGGAATGGCAAAACTAGACTTGACACTGTCTCTTTGCACACTGTCATATGCGGCAGTGTGTTTGTATTTGACGTCCGGAACTACACAAATCCCTAAGCAAAATTTCGATCATCTTTCGAAATTTGTCAGCCAACATCACACAAGCAGAATATTCTTATGTCCACATGTTTATGTATCATGTGAGTGTGGAATTCCTTAAAGCAACGTATGTATGCCTTATCATAAAGACAATCGATCTTATTTTATAACCCAGAGCCCTCCTAGCACGGAATATAAAACCCTCAGAGGACTAAGTTTCTAGCGAAAAACTTATGACAAGTAAGTCTGCGTGTATTTCGGGGATTGCGTTTAAGCAGACTTTATAAAATTTTGTTTCAACGTGAGTTCAACACTTGGCTATGGTAAGACGCCCTTTGTCATCTGACAACATGGGACATAGACAACATCTGTCTGGCGCGGAAGATGTTGGTGCCCTGCAACAGATTCCCATGTAGGAGCGTGAAATGTACTTAATCCGTCGTTCGCTTGCTTTTCTAATGTGGTGCAGACACGATTAATTTTTCCAACCAGAAATATGGGTGTCAGCTTTACTGATTCCATTCATCAGACACCAATTGCACGCCTTTTCATTTGATCATGATTGGCTCAATCTTGCTGATTTCAGTCAACTGTTTCCAACTCACATACACACTCATTCCAATTGAATACTTCACCATTCTAACTGCATCGACGCCACAAAAACAAATAAGTTCCAAATAAGAAATAAATCACCACCACAGTTTCACAGCAAATTTATCGCAAACCAAGATCTCTCCCCTTTTCAATAATCTTTCTTGGATTCCCATCATATTGGCAATATCCACGAAGAAATCCTCTCCACATCCATCGATCCCGCTTCGCCATGTCCCCAAGCCAACTTCTACCACCGCCACTTTCCACCGCCACAACAGGAAACCGAAATCGAAACCATACCCAGAACCCCAAACGAAAATAAAAGAATAGAAATAACCTCTGTCATCCCCGCAGGGTCGAAGAAAAATGGTCATAAGCTCGACTTCGTCAAGTTGCAGTGTGCAACCCACGAGGTCCCTCGTTACCTGAAGGAAAACATCCTTCACTCCCATATTTCTACCGCTATTGGCAGCAGATACACACCGCCCGCAAGACACTGCTGCTCACAAAAAACAAGCCAACCAGACCGTTGTTGGTGTGGCTGCCTCCGCTCACAATGAGTTGCAATATTCCCCGGATGATGCCGATGATGACTCTGTGTCCGTGCAACGTGGCCGAGACAAAGGCGAGAGAGAGAAGGAATGGTTTTCTGAAAGGACAACTCACAGATGAGATTCCAGATCCAGATCCGAATTGGGGCATTCCCGGAGGGCATTCTATTCACACTCACGAGCCAGCGCACACAGTCCGCCACATCTCGAAGACCGAAATCATAAATCATGCCCCCGGGGAGGCCTGGCTGCATGAATGAAGACGAGGGATACCCTCGGATACCCTCTCCAAATGTCCCGGAATAAATAATTGAACCGCAAACACACAGCCGAGTGCAGGATCACTTCTCATCCGAGCTCATCCCGTCGTCCCGAAATGCATTCAGACAAATTGTATGCCTATTTGATGTGAGTTAAAGTTTCAAAAGGACACACCGAGAGCGTCTACATATGTACGTCTGTGCTGGCAGTCTTCTGCCCTCGTCTGACTACCAAAAATGTTTGACTCCCAGCATCTTTTTTCGTTGCTCTGCAGACGGGGTGAGTCACCCGGGGCACCGAAGGGACTGGCAAACTTTTGTGGGATCACCTTTTGTACACACAGCGCTTCCATTCTGCCGGGTGACCAAAATGCAGGAAGCAAAAGTCATCTCCTATTCAATAATTCACCGTTCCAAATCGGTTTCAAGTTTTCTGAGGCATTAAGTTAAGCAGAAGAAGCGGACCCCGGGTGGGCGGCTGGAAAATAGAAAAGTCACCTGAATTATTGATCCTGGTTGGCAAAGTTCTGCAATTCAAAGTGCTGTCGGCTACGGGTCCGGGCTCGGATTAGGGTTGGGCCTCGGCCCCACTGCGAGTGTGTGTTTGGGGATAAAGATTGGATGTGGATTTCGGTTGGTTTAGGCGGACCTGGTCCTCGGAGGAGTTTCAATTAAATTGGGTTAATTTCAAATTAATTCCCATATACCGGAGAGCTTGGCATGGATTGCTGCTAATCGCTTTCTCGATTTAGTTTCAATCGAACTGCGATGGGGCGTAGCATGCATTAGGCGGAGAATGCAGTCCTTAGGGTATTTCGCCGTGGCCTTGTGACGGGAGTGCAGAGTGTTTCTAAGTGAACGTAGTCCTAGGGGATAATTTGCACTCGTTTAGCGAAATGGGGTTGCGGAATTTCAAAGTTCCATCGTTTGAAAACTTGGTAATCTGCGAAAAGTGACGGTTATAAAGAGCATGCCTCGATAACATTTGTTTGTTGACAATCGGTCGAGAATGGAGTTGACGTGTTCTTTGTATTTTTCTTTATTTAGTGCAGCTGACTGCGGCGGCGATGACGACCGATATCCCGCTGTCAGGCAGAGTGTTCTACCGAATTTGGATGAATTTTAGACGTAAACTCCTTCGCCTTGACTACGACGAATTGAAGATAGAAATATCGAAACTGAAGTCGGCAGAACGATTTAAAGCAGATGAAGATGATCTGCCTATGAACATGCACCAGCTCAGCTGTTACATATGGTAGGAGGGAATAATGCCCGATAAATGATCCGGTTAACAGGAAAGGAGAACAGTTTAACTGCTCCAACTATAGCGCTATCGGCTTCTTTAACGTCACTAACAAGATCGTGAGTGTTCAACAACATCCTAGAGATTTATATATATTTATAGATTATATATTTATATATATTTATAAATTATATTTTGTTTGCTAGGACAGGGAAAGATTTTCCAAAGATTTTCAAGAAGTTTGGGTCGACTGTGTGGCTGCTGTGTCGTAGTGGGTAGTGTGCGACGCTCACACGCCGAAGGGCGTAGGTTCGATTCCCAGCTCAACACCAATTTTTCGAATTTTTCACGGCACCACCTCTTTTGAGTTGCTGACAACACTCAGAGTAATAACTGTATGAGAAAGCTTCTCAAATTTGGCCGTTCGGAGTCAGCAAAAGACTGTAGGTCCCTTCTACTCATCAGAGAACAGTAGCGTGCACAACACGAGTAGTTGATGAGCAAGCTAGGCCCTGGTCCCCCTGTGGACTGTCGCGCCAACAATTATTATTATTATTTGGTCGACACTTAGGACGCATATGACAGTGTGCATAGGGACGAACTATACAGTACCATGTTCAGTTTTGGAAATCCTTCCAAACTCGTCTGATTGTAAAGGATGACGAAGATAAACTCTCGCCACTCCGCCAAAATTGGTAATGAATTCACCGAAACCTTAAATGTCAAGAAAGAGTTAAGACAAGGCCATTAACTGTGATGCGACTTCTCTTACATCATCCACGAGAAGATCATGCGTAACTCATAAGTCAACACCAGAGGCACGATCTTCTAAAAGTCAGCTCAACCCGTTTGGACGAACACAGAGAGACGTCAATGAGGCGTTTGCTGGCATTGAAGCGGAAGCGGCTCAAATGGGTGTTGCGGTTAAAGACGGCAAAACGAAGTACAGGCTGTCGCCAATTAAGGACATACAACGACGACTCGGACTGAGCGTTTTACTAGGCAGCAGAAACTTCGAGGCAGGCTAGGACTTCGTCTGCCTCGCCTCCATCGTAAATAGACACAACAACATCAGTAACGAAATCAAACGCAGAAACGCTGTTTGTTTGGGTATTTAGGGGAGAACACTCAACGAGAACTTTTGGGCCATACGGCTGCGTGCGCCTGGTTAAGCGTTTTCGGGTAAATCGTAGAGCGTCTGCACATCACAGATCCGGCCTGAAAAGTCCTCGAGCATTCCGAGTCATTGGAACAATGCAACAGTAAACGGTATGGGCTGAGATGGTTCACACAAGTGGAAAAGGACCTGAAACAACTTGTAGTGTGCAAATGAACACAGCTGGCGAGAGTTCGTACTGGCTGGAGAGACATGTTAGTTGAGAACTAGATCCAACCGGGTCTGTAGCCCCACACTTAGAAGTACTACTGGCTAGTGTAAGTCTACGGTGTGAAGACTCAGCTACGCCTGAGTGCAAGTCTGTAAGCCTAGCAGGTGATTCTGAGATTCTCCATCGAATAGCAGCCATCGCTGCGTTGTCGGAATTTTGGTGCTTGGTAACGACACTGCGGTAATCTAAGAATTGAAAAGTGGGCTGTAACTTTCAGTTGAGTGATATTTGCAAAGCCAAGTCCATTTCTAGCCTGCGTATCCCACGTGATCTGAAACAAGGGATCACAAGAATGCACCAAATTCAATGTTTTTAAACGATTTTCCATCAACTATTGTAAACCGTGTCTCTGTGCCAATCGATTCAAGCCAAAGAATTACCAAATAAATGTCTCTAGCTAAAAATGTGGAAATACATGAAATATCGAGGGTTCCATATTTGCAGGCTGGGCTACATTCCACCGGGGGCCAGGGCCTAGCTTGCTCATCAACAATTCGTGTTGTACGCGCTACTGTTCTCTCAGCAGTTTGAGAGACCTACAGTTTTTTGCCGACTTCGAACGGCGAAGTTTTAAAAGCTTTTACTTAGAAAGTACTAAACTATGAGTGTTGTCAGCAGCACGACCTCCATCGTGCCGTGAAAAATTCGAGGTCTTCTGTCATGAATGGACCTTTGGCGTGTACGAGTAATGGTCGTACTCCACCCACTGCACCGCGGCAGGCACAATGTATATTTAATAATAAATAATTGTTGGCGCTGCAGTCCACAGGGGGACCAGGGGCTAGCTTGCTCATCAACTTCTCGTGTTGTGCGAGCTACCGTTCTCTTACGAGTAGAAGGGGCCTACCTTTTTTGCCGACTACGAACGGCGAAATTTGAGAAGCTGTCTTAGACAGTTACTACTCTTTGAGTGTTGTCAGCAGCTCGAAAGGGGTGGTGCCGTGAAAATTAAAATTGGTGTTGAGCTGGGAGTTGAACCTAGACCCTTCGGCATGTGAGCATCGCATTCTACCCACTATGCCACGGCGACCACTATGTCTAGACCACAATGTCTATTGATTGCTGCATAAATCACACGACCGGATATGTGCTTCGTTGGCAGCATGCGAAGTAGATTCCCTTCGAACCCAAGAATGGATTATTGGGTTACTGTTAGAGGCGGGAACTAGAAATATGAGCCTGATGTTTAATGGAAATAAAATTGATTTATCTTGACCATCATCGATCAATAACAGACTACATTTTCACCTCACAAGGAAGTCAACCATGAAGGTGCTCAAAATGTCGATGCACAATTGCATTTTCACCAACGAAATCGGAGTCAATGTCACAAGAATTAGCAGCCAAAGAAAATATCTGGCTTCAACACATGGAACACGAACTAGTGTTCTGGTGTTTTCAAAGTTTCCACAGTGGTTTTTATGACAAAGAGGGTGCAATTCAAATCGCCACTAATGGTTAACAAAAAGTCGCCAAATATCTTCCTTCCGCTTTTTTGCCCTTCATTCAATGCTTCATTAAAAGTGTTACAGAGATCGGATTTAGTTCAAATATGCGCCGTTTTGTTCGATAATCTGTTTCCATCTAGACATAATACCTGCCTCGTAGAAGCCCCTCTCCTTATTTACCAAGAACTCGGAAAGCCAATTTTCACAAGCCTCTTTTGAGTTCAACGTCACACCACCAAGGGCGTTCGCCATGGACAGGAGTAGGTGGTATTCACTTGGCGCAATGTCCGGGGTATATGGTGGATGCGATACAACCTCCCATCCGAGCTTCCGTAGCTTCTGACGAGTCATTAACGAAGTGTGTTGACTGGCGTTGTCCTGGTGAAACACAACACCTTTCTTGTTGACCAATTCTGGACGTTTCTGTTCGATAACCTACTTCAAGCGGTCCAGATGGTCGAATTAAGCGCCTGACCATATGCGGCAGCTCATAGTATATGATTAACTTCCAATCCCACCACACATACAGATGTGGGATTCGGTTTTACGTGACAACCTGCCTTATATCACAGGGAGCCTTTTTTCCAAGAGTCGTAAGTAACACAAGTCTAGATCATACTTGAGGGGCAATCATCCCACCTTGGTTTGAAACTAAAACCTCTTCCGCTCTCTGGGTCGCAGCGCCCGGTTGAAAATGCAACTCCACACTGAGAAGGGATAGTCCCCTAAACGTCTTGCCTAGCTGTACTTTAATAATGAACTAGACAAGTCAGCACAGTACACTATCCTCGTCTCTACCCGGATGTTAGGTGGTAAACCATAGCCACCACGATACTCCCACAAGGGGGCCTACCGCACGGTCAGGCTGGAGCCGAAGTTCCAGGGGCCCCTGACCTCCCGTGGCACCAGAATAAAGCCTCTGGTTAAGCTGTCACTACCAGTCAGGTTCCCCCAAAGCCTAGTCTGTTAGCCGCCATCCGTAGATTGTCTTTTCTCCATCAGTGATTCCCTTGACACTATAAATAGTGATACGGATGTGATTTTGAATCATGTGATTCATAAATCCAGTCACATCATCTGGAGTAACCAAACATACAGCAAAACCTCCCAAGCCGTCAATACCGGCTTGGCCACGGACGATTCACTTGATATTTTCGTATGTGATCCATTTTTCGTCGCCAGTCACCATCAGCTTCAAAAAATGGGTCGAGTTCTTTCCGTTTCAGCAGGATCATCGTAGGCGTTGATTTGGTCCAGAAGGTTTTTTTGCGTCAAATCATGCGACACCCAAACATCAAACTTGGTTTTGAATCCGTTCTTCTGAAGATGGTTTAAAATGATTTGGTGACTAACTCCCATCTCCTGGGCGATGTCACGAGATGCCACATGCCAGTGACATGACTTTATCACCACATTGAACGTAAAAATGACGATCACTTAGGTAGCTTTTTATGGTGAGGAAAAGGTCTGATCGGAGTAGGCTACGCAGTTTTGTCGGAAGCTTTTAGTACGTCCAGGAATATGCCTATGCAATAACTTGTTTCCTCGAAGTTCATTGCAATTTTGTTAACTACTCTGTGAACTTGTTGGAAAATTGAGTGTGGTCTGCGAAAGCCAAATTGATGGTCAGTTATTATCTTGTTGTTATTTAGTATTGGTAACAGTCGATCAGTTAAAAATATTTCAAATACTTCCTCTAAGATAGGAAGCAAGCATATACAGTGGCTCCAACGAATAATCGGACAGAGGTTCTGATTACTTTTCAAGCAATACAGCTGATAAAATAAGTTAAAACCGCTATTCCTTTTTACACATATTTATTCTTTGATACATCTTCTTAAGAGGCAAGAAGAAACACTTTAAGAAAACCCCAACATAGCGGTTAAAAACATGACATGACATGAAACAAAACTCATTTTTTATTGCGCAACAAATAATCGGACAAAGAACGAAAAATAACTCAAAATTCAATATCAATATTTAGTTGCATATTCTTTGGCTTGCAAAACTGCCTGTAACCGTGTTGGCATCGTATCTACCAGTTTTTTTGCATGTTTCGGGCTGAATAGAATGACATGCCTCTACCAAACTGCTTTCTAACTCTGTCAATGAGTTGAACTTTCTCTCGTATACTCGATCTTCCCAAAGATGTTCAATAACATTTAGGTCTGGACTCTGTGCAGGTGTCTGCAACAATTTGGGACAGTTGTGGATCAACCAGTGTTTTGCTACTTGTGAAGTATGTTTGGGGTCCTTTAAATTTCCCAACAATTTAAAATTCCCAACTTTTCTGCACTTTGCGTCACATTTTCTTTTAAGATGTTGAGGTTGACAAATTTGTCCATTTTACCGTCTATAAAATGCAGATTGCCTACCCCAGCACTGGACATGCAGCCCCAAACCATTACAGAACCTCCTCCATGTTTGACGGTGGCTTTGGTATTCTTGTGCAAAAACTCTTCATTTGGTCGCCACCAAACATACACTTTGCCATCTGATCCTTCTTCTTCTTCTTCTTCTTGTGGCGCTACAGTCCGGGGTGGACTTGGGCCTCAACTGTCAGCTGGTGCATGCGCCCAACCAGGTCATCTCCAGCTGCTTTAAATAGTTCTGCGGACAGTCCGTCCGCTCCAGCAGCTTTGTTCGACTTTAGCTTGGATATTGCTATCTTCACCTCGTCTAAGTCCGGGGGACGGAGTGCTTGTCTATCATCGTCCAAATTGAGTGGTACATACTGCCTAACAGCGGGATTTGGGTCTTCATCGCCGTTTAGGAGTCTGCAGAAATGATCCTTCCAGATTCTCAGCACAGACTGCGACTCTACCACTAGTTGTCCATTTTGGTCCCGGCAGGCCTTGGTCCGAACCTTGTATCCTCCGGATAGTTGTTTTACCTTTCGGTAAAACTTTCGGACCTCATTCCTGCCAAAGCACCTTTCCATTTCCTCGACCGCGCGCTTCTCATGTTCCTTCTTCTTCCTTCTGAGAAGCCGCTGCTCTTCCCTTCTTCTCTGTTCGTAGAGTTCACGAACAGCCTGCGTTGTTCGATGCGGCGTTGCCTTATAGTCGTCTTGTTTAGCTGCGTGTGCTTGCCTGCACTCGTCGTCAAACCATGGGTTCCTTCTGGGTGGTGACGTGAAACCCAGCACATCAGTGGCAGCAACTTTGATGGCTTCTTGACAACATTTCCATTCTTCTTCTATGCTTAGTGCAGGAAGCGTCGAACTCTGAGCGAGTTTCAGAGACTCGGTCGGCAAAGTTCCCAGCAATCAGCTGCGATTCTAGCTTTTCGACGTCAAACCGTGTTGGTCTTTCTCGACTCCGTTGCTCTCTCGATATCCGGGTTCTTACCTTGGCTACAACAAGGTGATGATCTGAGTCAATGTTTACACCTCGGAAGGTTCGGACATCGGGAATGCTGGAGGAGTGTCTGACGTCGATCGCAACGTGATCAATCTGGTTGACGGTTGATTGATCAGGAGATTGCCAGGTTCCTTTGTGAATGTACAGGTGTGGGAACCGCGTGCTAGCCACAGACAGGTTCCGCCTCGAGGCGATGTCCAACAGCCTGAGTCCGTTTCCGGATGTGTTGTCGTGCAGGCTGTGTTTACCGATGACTCCAGCAAAGATGTCCTCCTTTCCCAGCTGAGCGTTGAAATTTCTTAGAACGATCTTGGTGTCATAGTTGGGCCATCGATTGTATGTTCTTTCTAGGAGATCATAGAAGTCATCCTTGATGTTGTCATCCTTCTCCTCTGTCGGGGCGTGAGCGCATATTAGGCTGATGTTCCCGAATTTAGCCTTGATGCGGATTGTCATGAGGCATTCGCTGACGGGGTCATTGCTCAAGACTCTTCGCCTAAGTCTGCCTCGAACAACAAATCCGCATCCGAATAAGCGCTGCCTTCTCTCTGTATAGCAATTGCTGTAGTAGATATCGCAGTTCTTTATCGCTTTTATGCTATGCCCATCCCATCGCACCTCCTGGATGGCGGTTATGTCAGCTTTGTAGCTGTCAAGGGCCTCCGCAAGTTGTTCGGCTGCACCTGGCCTGTTAAGGGACCTCACATTCCACGTGCAAAACCGAAAACCTTTGTCCTTTAAACGTTTGTTGGGGTCGTCAACAGTTAAGCCGTCCTTATCCGAGGCATATCGGGTTTTCTGAACCATATTATTTTTACGTGGTGAGGAAGTTACCCTCACGCACAACCCACAGACTGGTAGGCCAGGCCCATTATTTAAATCCTCGGGCAGGGGTCGCTGCATACATTAGTTCACCATACAACGGGTGTTGTGATGGCTATCCAGGGGGCGCCGCATGGAGGCTGTATGTCAACTTGACCTATGCACTAACGAGGATTGCCTTGGCAGCTCGCCATGTTGAGCGCAATCAACGACGTTACCTTGCGTGCATAGGCCCATGCCCCATCTGATCCATACAAATTAAATTTGCTATCATCAGTAAAAAGGACATTCAAATTAAAAAAAGTAAAAGTTTGAAATGTTTTTAAGATATCTAATAAATGATTTACCGTGTTCCAGAAATCATGAGTTTTCAATAAATATTCTTTTCTTTTTCTGGCTTATAAAGGGCTTCTTCCTTGCCACTCTTCCATAGTAATTGTATTTGTGTTGAATTTGTAGAAATTGAGTTTTGTTTCGATTGTCATGTTTTTAACCGCTATGTTGAGGTTTTCTTAAAGTGTTTCTTCTTGCTTCTAAAGAAGATGTATCAAAGAATAAATATGTGTAAAAAGGAATAACGCTTTTAACTTATATTATTAGTTGTATTGCTTGAAAAGTAATCAAAATCTTTGTCTGATTATTCGTTGGAGCTACTGTAGGTTAGTAGGATGATGGGTTCTTTGGGTATTTGCAAAGTTTCAGAACTGCAGGTATTTGAGCGACTTTTCAGGTTTTGAGGAAATATTTAAGTTTGATGAATGCATTATAGATGTATCTAAAGTAATCTATTTCTTTTCTGGGAAGTTGGAATAACAACTTTCCATTAAGTCGTATTTTCCATTTCATTGTATGTTTTTATTTTTTACGAGTATTTTTGATTATTTTCATATCAAACGGCGGACGTTTCGTAGGTTCCCCTTATCAACTCCCATATCAAGCCCTCTTTATCCATCAATCGCGCATCACCGTCTCTTTTCTATAATGACCACAGCCAAGTCGCCGTAAATTCGCTCTGAGTGCCTCCTCGCACCCATAACGAACAACAGCGTTAAAATTAATTCCTCCTCAGCCAACATCGAAGGGAGTTAAGCGTTTAATTGACTCCTGAGACCCTTACGCCTTGATTAGAAAACAAAAACATCGTTATCGTAAAATTTCGAGTACTAAAACCCTGCTTTTACCCCCGCTGCGACAACAATCCATACTAGCTGCAGCTCCATGCAGAAGAAACGTCTTCCTGCAGATACAACCGATCGACTTCATCTGGCGCTCGCTTAGAACAACAGGGAGCATGAAAATCTACGCGGCTCTAGCGCTGAGCAAGCGGGCCCTGGGCAGACATTGCTTGGTGGCTGTAAACATTTCGGCCGCAACAAATTCATCCCGCAGGGAAAACCAATTAATGACACCGAAGAGCGTACATACCATTCCGCTAGGTATATGGGATGCAGTTATTTCCACGTTTGCTGATTAATACCGCCGCCGCTGCCACTGCTGCCGTTCGCCCCTCCTTGACGCCGGACCACCCGCCCACACTCTGGAGAGCCATTAACTATTAATTTACACTTTACGAGATGGAATTCGTGTTCATAATGGAGAGTTCGCGTAAAACCGCCACTTCCACGCCGTCGGCTGCTGAGTGGGGAGAACTCGCGAGGACGGGGATCCTTTTATAGGCTCATTATCCAGCCGACGGCTGGAATGCAATGATAGTGAGAATTCGGGGTGGAATAGCGGAGGATAGTGTGCCCCAGCCAGGGTGAGTGTGTGTTCGAGCCAGCTCACCACAAAGCTGGTGTTTATGCATTTTTAATTATCAATTAATAAGCTAAAGCCCGATGAGGACCGGCAATACACACCTTGGCCAAGTTACACGAGGTTGTCGGCAGCTGGGGGAGGGACGTGCGGAATGAGTGTGCGCCTCTATTATGAGAATGTCAACAGCACCGATTAATACGCCGCACACTTTGGTGAAAGATTGATGTGTTGCGGCATCACGAGCAGACGACCATCGTCGATGTGGGACGAATGGCGATGTGAACGAGTGGATCGGGTTGGCGAGGACGACGAGACGCCTTGCAGGCTTGCGGGATGGTGATGAAAATGCGGTTGTTACCTGCTACACGGCTACGAGCAGTCTGCACACAAAGGCAGGCGAGAACGCCACTCACACCAAATTGTGGCGATATACAAATTTTCCAAAGCGTTAATCTAAAACGACTCTCAATAGGATGCAGGTACACACCAGAAGAATGTTTATCCTTGCCACTTGTGTGTTGTGTGCTCTGCAGTGGCGCCCCTCCTACTTTCTGAGAACTCCCTTGCCACTGCACAGTGGGGCCGTGAGTTGATTTTGTTGGCTGAAATTCCGGGCGAAATTCTTTGTGGCCACCTCTATAAGGGTTTGCTTGGCAGACTTTCTGGAATTCGATTTTCGTCCACATAATGGACCCTCGATGCCACTGTTCGGTGGGCATGCTTCGAGGATGTGGTAATTTTTCTCCTGTACTCCGAGAAAGCGCACTGCAGATTGTCGGTACGAAGGCTGAGTTTAGGTGCTTGCAGTGATTTTCATGCAAGGGTGCAAGGGCGGGAAGACATTGCAGTTACAATAGCCCAACCCACGGGAAAGATGATATCTTACTTGAGTCTGGCTCTTTGTCTTGGGGCATTGTAAGTCGGGTGAATGCTGTTTGTCTTGAATCTACGTTATTACCATATTTTCAACACTACCACGTGTAAAGCCGTCATTGGGTGCAAATGAAAATGCACGCTTGACTAAGGTGTTTGCTCGGGGATGCCACTTTCATTCGATTATAAAAGCTTGAAGTTGCGGATGCGGATGTGACATTGTTTGCCACGTCGATGGATATGGATATGTTTGAACAGTGGCAGTTACTCGTTTTTCTTGAAGGGAAAAAGAGATCTCTGAAAAATATTTTTTTAATATATTCAAATTTGATAGTGGTTGACAACCAATCCTGCGACTTCTTCGTGTTCATTGCAGAGCATGTCTAGCTATTGTGCATATCTGACAACGCCACAGTACTGTGATAGCAAGCAAACGCGCAATTAGTTCTATCGGAAATGTACTCGGTGTGTGCGTTTTCTCACGCCAATCTGATTATGTTCCATTCGCCCTTTGGCAAAAGACCTTGTATCTATTAAGTCTTCTTGGTCTGCAAGAATCCCTTATTGTGTCACTCGCTCCTCGAAGTTGAACTGAAAGTGAGCGGGGAACTGTCTCATTCTTAGATCAAATCTTCAATCAGACGTGGGTCCAGGGATAAATTATCTTGCCTCGTTTTCCCTGAATTTTACAGGCCATTGGTGTACGAAGCAATAACCTCTGCCCCATGCCTCTGATTGAAAGAGTCTTCTGTTAAGAGCTTACATTCACCACAACCCCGTCAATGTTGTCTTACAGGTACACATAATCATATTTGTTGGAGCAACAATGCACAGGGAGACCAGGGCCTAGCTACGACTCGTGTTTTGAGCGCTTCTGTTCTCTCACGAGTAGGAGGGACCTACAGTTTTTTGCTAACTCCGAACGGCATTTGAGAAGCTTTCTTAGTCAGCTGTTACTCTTTGAGTGTCGTCAGCAGGGAGGGACCTACAGTTTTTTGCTAACTCCGAACGGCATTTGAGAAGCTTTCCTAGTCAGCTGTTACTCTTTGAGTGTCGTCAGCAGCTCAAAAGAAGTGGTGCCGTGAACAATTCAAGATGTTCAGCCAGGAACTGAACCTAGACAATTCGGCGTGTGATGATCGCACTTTACACACTACAACGATGCGGTCACAAGTACACATATTTCATACTTACCAGCGTAATATAGTGCCTTAACAGATCTCTGCAGAAAATAGTCAAGCTTCAAGATCTTGCAGGGCTATTCACAGGTCTGTAAGATGAAACTGTACCACTGTCGATCTTTACCTTCAATAAATCAAATGTGTCATAACGTGGGGGCATGGGCCTATGCACGAGAGGTAACGTCGGTGATTGCGCTCAACCTGGCGAGCTGCCAAGGCAATCCTCGTTAGTGCATAGGTTAAGTTGACATACAGCCTCCAAGTGGCGCCCCTTGGATAGCCATCACAACACCCGTTGTATGGTGAACTAATGTATGCAGCGACCCCCTCTGCCCGAGGATTTAAATAATGGGCCTGGCCTACCAGTCTGTGGGTTGTGCGTGAGGGTAACTTCCTCACCACGTAAAAATAATATAGTTCAGAAAACCCGATATGCCTCGGATAAGGACGGCTTAACTGTTGACGACCCCAGCAAACGTTTAAAGGACAAAGGTTTTCGGTTTTGCACGTGGAATGTGAGGTCCCTTAACAGGCCAGGTGCAGCCGAACAACTTGCGGAGGCCCTTGACAGCTACAAAGCTGACATTACCGCCATCCAGGAAGTGCGATGGGATGGGTCTGGCATAAAAGCGATTAAGAACTGCGATATCTACTACAGCAATTGCTATACAGAGAGAAGGCAGCGCTTATTCGGATGCGGATTTGTTGTTCGAGGCAGACTTAGGCAAAAAGTCTTGAGCTACGACCCAGTCAACGAACGTCTCATGACAATCCGCATCAAGGCTAAATTCGGGAACGTCAGCCTAATATGCGCTCATGCCCCGACAGAGGAGAAGGATGACAACATCAAGGATGACTTCTATGATCTCCTAGAAAGAACATACGATCGATGCCCCAACTATGACACCAAGATCGTTCTAGGAGATTTCAACGCTCAGCTGGGAAAGGAGGACATCTTTGCTGGAGTCATCGGTAAACACAGCCTGCACGACAACACATCCGGAAACGGACTCAGGCTGTTGGACTCCGCCTCGGGGCGAAACCTCTCTGTGGCTAGCACGCGGTTCCCACACCTGGACATTCACAAAGGCACCTGGCGATCTCCTGATCAATCACCCGTCAATCAGATTGATCGCGTTGCGATCGAAGTCAGACACTCCTCCAGTATTCTCGATGTCCGAACCATCAGAGATGCAAACACTGAATGGGGTCATCACCTTGTTGTAGCTAAGGTAAGAACCCGGATATCGAGAGAGCAACGGAGTCGAGAAAGACCAAAACGGTTTGACGTCGAAAAGCTACAATCGCAGCTGATTGCTGGGAACTTTACCGACCGAGTCTCCCTGAAACTCGCTCAGAGTTCGACGCTTCCTGCACTAAGCATAGAAGAAAAATGAAAATGTTGTCAAGAAGCCATCAAAGATGCTGCCATTGATGTGCTGGGTTTCACGTCACCACCCAGAAGGAACCCATGGTTTGACGACGAGTGCAGGCAAGCGCATTCACCTAAACAAGACGACGCTGCATCGAACAACGCGGGCTGTTCATGAACTTTACGAACCACCATCATTCCAACGATCCATAGAGCATACCAAACAGTAACTTTCTGTGAAAGTTACAGTGTCCTAGCATAGCATTAAGGATTATCGTCAATCAAATTACGATGACTTTGTTAATTGACCCGTTGAACCAAAAGTGTGTTTTAGAAAAGAGGACTTTAAACTTAACAATGATTTCCTAATTAATTTGTACAATTTGGAAGCGTTATTAAGGCGTCACACCCTTCACGTTGAAATGCCGAAACGAACCAAAAACAAATCACACGACAATTGGCAAAGTGGCAGTGAATTAAAATACGGTTGGCAAATTAAAGTTCTATACCTCTGCAAAAGACACCCTTTATAAGTTAAGAGCACACAGTTGTCACCAAGTATGACTGTCATAAGCTCTGCTTAAGAGCCTTGTCGCTGTTCATACCTTCCCACACACATCCAACACTAAGCTTGCAGCAAGTCGGTTGTCTAAAGAGACCGTGATTGAATGTATGTCGACTTGCACCCAGCTTCCTAGTTTTTTGGTAAACAAAGAACTTCTCCCAGCAATCCACGGGCAGGCAAGCTAATTCCTTAATAAATTTAGCTTAAAGCAGAATTTCGCATTCAATTGGATTTAAATAACTTCATCAAGCAGGGGGGCCGGCAGCGTAAAGTGGGAGCACTGCACATGTCTTGGAATCTCCAGTTCCCATACCAGCAGCACCTCCTTCGCAGATTGCTTAGTGCAGTTGAGTTTATCCTTTTTTTCTGCTCCTGGTCGTCCTTTTCTTTTATAAAACGGAATGAAATTTTCTTAGAATTTTCTCATTTTCCACCTCAAAGCCGACAACAGCAGCAACGGCGGCAGCACCAAAATCAACATCACTAACAGGAGCACAAAGCCCGGCTCAACCACAGTCGCAACCGCCATTGCCGCGCCAAGACCACCGTCGTCCCTGATGTCTTTGGAATGAGAAATTATTTTCCTTCTGCACTTAACCAGCATCCGCACACATACACATACCGCCGGCCGCAGCAGCAGCCCCCTCTGTGAATCCTTTATGAGTGAAGATGGCGAAAGAAATTTTGATGGTAAACAACGATTAAAGTTTTGATTACTCCTTAAATATTGAATGAGGAGGATGGTTCTTTTTTTTGTCCACTCTCTGCCTTTTCGGCCATCTTACCGCTACAAAGTGGGATGCACCATGCACGTCTAATGGACAGTGCTCCGTCGCCAGGCTGGGTGCTGCCGCCGCTGCCATCCACCGTGGGACATTTATTGGTAATTTTTCACTGTGAAAGACGCTCGCTCAAGCATCCACTTTGCCGGGGGGCGCAACCGAATATATATCTGATGCGCCCCTAGCTATAGACTCCGACATAGTGTGCGTCATCGTTGGCGGCATCAGCGTCAGCGTGGGGCTCGCCGGAGCATCGTCGCTGTCGTTTGCGAGCGGCTCTGGTGGCAATAACGATGGTAACGATGCCGATGGTGCTGGCGATGATGACGACGATGATGGCACCAATGTGGGTTCATTGCCGGGCGGGGTGCATGATGATGCTCCTTTTTGTGGGCTTCCAAAGAGGGAATAATTTAATATTGGTCCTGCGATAGGATCGGTGGCAAATATTTTGTCAGAGTGCAGTGTTGGCGGTCCTGTTGGTGTTTTCCCTTGCGGGCCAGCGCAGCAGAGTGCACTGGATGGCACGATAGCCCAACCAGTTGAGGGTGCATACATTCCTCGGTCTTGGAAAGATCGTTTTTGAATGAGTCTCAGATACCTGTGGCTGGAGATAAGAGGTTAATTTCGTTGCACTTTATCTGCACGCAAAACGAGTCAATTTTGTGCGAGCTGAGGTTTATGCGGTGCTGCACTTTCCCCCTCGTAAAGTGGATAATTGATTCGGGACGGGTTGTTGCTTGTCTGGGGCCACCGGGCTGTCCGAAAGGTTTGATGGGAGATTTAAAAATTTAATTTAATGGTTGATAAAAAAACTTGAGATCTTGTTTTACGCTTGGTGATTCCTTCGGACGAACGAAACAAAGGAAGGAAGGATTAAATGGGGTCATAAAGCTGCATCTGGTGTGCTGCACGTAACTGGGGGGATTTCTTGCTTTCAAAAGATTATATTGCATTGGCTGCAGTGTTTTTAGGAATCTTCAGGTAAACGAATTGTTATCACTGACAACGCATAAGGGAAGTAAGTTGTCCACAGAGAGGGAACGGGCTTCCGGAAGTGTTCCAATATATGTTTCAGATGGGACATGGCTGTGGTTAGAGATTTTGAAATTCACATAAATAACAATCGGTTATAGTTCAGAGAGTGAGAGGAACTAATATTTTCAAAAACTGTTTGTTTTACGCAATCAGTTGTTTTCTTAATAGCCGAGGGGTCAAGAGTTATTTGTCGACTCCGTGAGACCAAATTTGAGGCGTAAAAAGAGTACCTCATAGATGATCTTCTCCTCGAGGAACTTTCTTCAACAAGTAAAGCCGCCGAATTATCGTTTAACTTGACGAAAACAGTCATCCTTATGAACTTCAGAAACACGTCAACGTGAAGTGTAATCCCTCAACTAACAATAGAGTGGATAGAAGTGTTGTATGGATTCAGCACCATATAAACGAAGAATACTCGAGTATGATGTTCGTAGGTCGATTTCTACGTGAGGATATGTCTTCCTCGCAAAAAAGGACTGGTATCCAGGTAAGAAGGTATGTTAAAGCTGCACTTGTGCCAGATTCTTATCCTGTAAAGGCTTTTTATAAAACTCATTTCCCGTCGAAGAGGAATGCAAAGGGAATTCTTCCTTATCAAAGTAGAGATGCTTTTCTTCACATTATGTTTCTGCAGTAATTCTTCGGAATGTCACAATGTCTGAACCCCCACCAGAGGGACATGTTACAGTGCACCTCGTTAGAAGATTGACAAGGGGAATACTTCGTTGTGGATAATGACTTCGCTCAAAGAATTGAAAAATTCCAGTCCACCTGTACAATTTCTGTATTTTTTGTTTGCCTTAGAGGTTCGAGCACACTGCACTAGATCGCTCGGATACGAAAACGGATAAAGGGTCTGGATTTTCAGCTTCAACCACATCCGCATCGCCGATCCGAGCAAATACGTTCCGTATAGACAAAATAAGTGCTTTGCAGTGTCTTCGCGTTCTCTACATGCGTCGCGCAAGGTACATTCTTTACATGTCCAATTATGCTTAAGTGCTTTGCGAAGGTTAAAGGACCCGTTTCTATGCCAACATATCTTCTGCAGTATTTCCTATTTCGAGACAGAAGAAAAACTGTGAATTTCTCGCTGACGTATGGGAGTATTCAATTGGTCAGCTTGCTTCCTGGAGATTCGTAATAATAATAATTGTTGGCGCGACAGTCCACGGTTGACCAGGGCCAACTTTGCTCATCAACTACTTATGTTGTGCGCGCTACTAATCTCTCACGAGTTGAAGGGACCTACGGTTTCTTGCCGACTGCGAACGGCGAAGTTTGAGAAGGTTTCTTAGATAATTATTACTCTTTGAGTGTTGTCAGCAGCTCGAAAGAGGTGGTGCCGTGAAAAATTCGAGGTGCTCAGCCGGGAACCTAACCTAGACCCTTTGGCGTGTAAGCGTTGCACTCTACCCACTACGCCACGGTGGCCACAGAAAGACTCATGCCATCTCTAGTTGTTGGAAGACCTTACCGTAGATGAAAGCCCTAACCAAGCACGCTCACGTTACCAAAGTATGTTCAAGTTCTCTGAATGCGTCCTTTGATCCTTATTTATCAAGTTCATCGCCAATCTCATTCCCCATGATCCCGTGGTCATCCAGGACCCAGATAAGCGAATTGATCTGCCGGCCAAATTATGGAACGATTTCCAATCCTGTACTTTAATGGTAGTAACTAGAGGGCTGAGCAAGTTCTCAAGCACAACAAACAAATGCAGATGATACTTCACCTTTATCACTCGTTCTTCAAAAGGAAGTACTTGGCAATTACTAAAGGTTGTGTAAGATCTTATGTTGTCTCTTTTCATGAAGGCCCCAGCTCCTGGTTTCTCCATCGCTTGTGGAAGTTAGGGTACATTTCTTGCCTGGCTGGCTACAACAACACCTGAACACAGAGAAAGTAAACTATTTATAAAGAGCGCTTGTGTATTTTTGGTTTCTTCACTTCAAGCGACATATTAGTGAGACTAGTGTCGTAGGAGTTATGGAATATTGTTGTGCGTGAACACCTGCCTTAACGGCTTATATCACGGGATCCATATTTCCAAGAGTTGTAAATAACGCAAGACTAGACGCAAGTACCTAATTGATATTTTGCTTGAGGAACAATCACACCACCTTGGTTAGATGCGAAGCCTTCATAAAACCTCTTCCGCTCTTTGGGTTGTAGCATCCGGTTGAGAATGCAACTCCACACTGAGCCGGGATAGTCCCCTAATTTTATTTATAGACGAGTCAGCAGAGTACACTATCCTCGACTCTACCCGCAATGTTAGGTGGTAAAACACAGCCACCACGATACTTCCACAAGGGGTTCTACCGCTCGGTCAGGTTGAAACCGAAGTTCCAGGGACTCCTGACATAGCTTCCGGGCAAGCTGGTACTACCAGTCAGACTCCCTCAAAACCTGGGTCTGCTGCCGCCATCCCGCCACAAGATGGTCTTTTTTCCATTAGTGTTTCGGTTGTCACTATAAATAGTGTGTTGCGGATGTGATTTTTGTATCATGTACCTTATAAAATTCAGTCACATCAACTGGAGATGCGGTCCATGACCATTTCTTCTTGGACGATAGAAGATCTTTATTGTGCATCCCGTTACGTTGAAGATCAATGACAAGGATATTTGGCAATGTATCACGATCTGAGCCAAGCATGCGATAAAGCTCCCAGCTCCTAGCTCCTAGATCTTTCATCCTAGCTCGTAGCTCGTGGTTCCTAGTTCCTAGCGCGTGGCTCGTAGCACCTAGCTCCTAGCTTTAAGCTTCTATGCTTAGCGTATTATTCCTTGGGCGAAAGCTTATTTCAAGGAACATATGATAGATAGTCTTTCCAAAAACGTTCTTCTGTTGTCAGTAAACTTACAGCACCAAGGAAATCTTCATTATAATAAATTGTTGTCTTATTTAGGATAAAAGACACGTATATAACAGATCAGTCAATAATCCCGGGACATATAAGACACTAGCACAATATCCATGGTCGACTTTGGATTTTTGTTAGTGGCGCCCCCTATAAGTGGTGTTACTTATTGAGTGACTTATTAGCTTAATGGGAAAACGGAATGATGACACCTTTCAGTTCAAGTAGAGTCAGACTCATTCCTAATCATCGTGAAGAGAGCAACCCCGGTATTAAGAGGATTGGCTGTTACACCAGTTATCAATCATATATAAAGCCGCCTGTTATTGTGAGTCCTGTGACCAATGAAACTGCATCATCCGCATGAGCCTGGGCTTAGGCATTAGATCAATGTATGTAGGGCGACAAGCAAATAGTCGATTAACATACATCATAGGAGAAGTGTCCCTGATTGCACAGAAATGTTAGTTTTCCTTGTAAAAAATATATGTATTCATTAAGCGAGCGCCATCATGGGACATATGAAATCCCCCAAAAGTAGTCAGCAGATCGAGAAAGACATTAAAATGTTTAGTCCAGTTCTAGTGTCCATCGCCTTACATCATCATGTCCATACATCCAGCAAATGTTATCCCATCTCGAGATAAAAATATTCTCAGTGGAAGCAAATGTTGCTTTCTTTGCCCCACTTCACCATCCGCATGCATACTTCATGCGAAATGATCAAAGCAGAGCGCTTTAGTTTCAGAATCTTCTGCTTAACTCAGCACCATCTCCCAAAGCGACTTCGCTTCACGCCGAATTTGTTTCAAATCTCACTCCCAACTTCGAGTGCAGTGCGCACCCATGCTCCACTACCCATGCTCCACTCCCTACGCTCCACTAACCCACGCCCAGTGCCAAATTAAATTTCACCGCATTAAAATTACATGCAAACTCCCTATCCTCAATGCCCCAAATTCAGTGCTTTGACCAGCACCCTCCCAGGTAATCTAAGACTCCCCTCCTAGTCGGCTTCAGCAGACTTCAATCCATTGTTGCGCTGAAACAAAGTGGAAAATTGCTTCAATTTATTGCCGACATCTCAGATGCACACACAGGGTGGCACAACATCATAGAATCGCAGATGACGTGGAAGGAAAAATGATTTGTGGTCCGGAGTCGAATGCCAGTCCACTGAACTCACGAGTGCACCACCTGCCGGTCGAGATGCTCACCCAAACAGACAGTCCCATCTTGCTGCGAAGTCGGTAAACCACAACCACACACGTACCGCCCCACACCATCACTCATCGTCACGAGGAGAGAAGTGAGTCCGAATGAGGAATCAAATCACCTTGCTCCTTCCAGTTTCTTGGGAATCACTGAACGAGCAAAATGGCGATTCGTGTAAACATGCTTCTCTCCCCTCACACACATACATACAGCCATTCCCCAAAACGGAAAAAAATCCAAAACGGGCCAAGGGAACAGCAAGAACATGCTCGCAAATTTCACTCACGTAGCACAGTTATACTGACCCATGATTTATGATCGCACAACTCATAAAGGATTACATTTTTACCGTTCGTCGTGGTTGCCAGGCAGGATTTTTGTGCCCCTTCTTCGTTGCTTCTGACGTCTGACGGTGTTCTACGGTTCGCCCAACGTGATGTAGGTCATATGGACAATCTGTGATATCGAAACTTACCCTGGGTGGGAGCGAGTGAGCAGCCGGCCAAAGGGTGAGAAGCTGTTGGCGGTAAGTGGCGAGCTGTGGGCCATTTTTTAACCGAAGAAGCATGAGATATAAATTACGTGCGACGTGTGCGGGAGAGCGACGGCTGATGAAGCACTTTCCGTGGGTGAGTGGGTTGGTGTGTGGGCTGGTAACCCTTTTTTTCGGTTGCGTGATTTACATCGGAACGCAGAGATTCCGTTTCTGTTCTGTTCCCCATTTGCACCCCGCTTTCATGGATCGTCGATATTTCCTGCGAAGATGACGTTGAAGGTTACGGTGAAGGACTCTCACAACAGAAGGGTAGCTAACCTCTCATTTGAATGCATGTCTGAATGTTATTTTTTGCGAAATCGGAACAGTAAGGGAAGGCTCATTACTCAGAGCCCTGGGTGGAGGGTAAGTTTAGTCGTATTTCTGAAATTTAAATTTTGAGGAAACAGTTTGAGTTGATTTGAAGGAACCCTGACGTGCCCAAGAAAGCTCCCTCTTTTCATTCTGATTGAAAACTGTTTTTTCCTTTCTTGTTCACTCCGTCTCTTGACGTTTATCTCACTGCTTTGGAAACTTGATGGTTTACTTTGAGTTTTGGAGGAAAACTTTGGGAATGTGGATACGAGGAGATGAAACCATCTGCAGCATTTTAACTTCAGGCAAGGTGATGTGTTTCCCCTAAAAAAAAAAATAAAAAAAATTGCATTTTATACACAGGCGCAATGGAAACTTTCCGAAATAATGAACGAAGACGAAAATTAATGCTGGAATTGTACAAATATAAGCATTGCTATTTAAGCCCAAGCCATGTCACATGATAGTCAAGAATGCACAGTCTTGCTTTTCAAGAGGCTTATCATCATCATATGCTCCGACAGCCATTTCAGACAACATTTTTGCAGATGGGGAAGTTTCTCCTCAAGCTACAGTCGTGTGCAAATTAATGTGAACAAACGAAATGTTTAATATATTTTACTTTGTTTTCAATAAAAATTAAAGAAAAAATAAAGCAGGTCAATTTTAATGCTTTTTGTGACGTTGAATCTTTTTAACATTGATGAAGCAAGTCATTCGCGTATACTTTTAATTACTTCGTCATGAAATCAAATATTAATAAAACACGAAATCAGCTTCGTTTTTTTGGCGCAGTTTCTCTTCCTGAGTTTTTCTTTGACACTTGCCCACTAATTCTCAATTGGATTGAGGTCAGCGGAGTTGCCAGAATAATCCAGAACATCAATTTTGTCGTTTACAAAACACAATTTAATTTCTTGGTCTGTGTTATGGAGTTGCATCCTGTTGGAAAATTAAATTTGCTACGGAACGTCTGCTCTAAATGATTAGAAGCAGCACTCGAATTAAAACTGCTGTGTATTTGGTGCCGTTAATCATACCTTTTAATTTCCAGGGCCTTCAAATGTAAAACCGCCTAAAAACATTACTTTGGGAGGTTGGTCGGGTCAGAGATTTCCATTCGAATTTTTTCTCACGACGCTTACCCGATATCCTCGGGCCTCTAAGTGACTCACGTCCGAGAAAACAACTTTCATTCAATTGTCCACTGTTTATTCCTTATGCATATTAGCCTAATTTAATCGCTTCTGCCTAATTTTTTCGGTCAAAGGCTGATTTTCAAATGCTTTGTTGTTTGGCACGACAGTCCACAGAGGGAACAGGCCTAGCTCCCTCATAAACTTCTCGTGTTGTGCGCGCTTCTGTTTACTCACGAGTAGAAGGGGCCTACAGTTTTTTACCGCGAAGTTTGAGAAGCTTCCTTAGACAGTTATTTCTCTTTGAGTATTGTCAGCAGCTTGAAAGAGGAGGTGCCGTGAAAGATTCGAGGTGCTCAGCCGGGAATCGAACCTAGACTCTTCGGCGTGTGAACGTTGCACTCTATCCACTACGCCACGGCAGCCACAAATGCTTTGTTATCTTTCGAAAAAATTTTGAAAGACGCTTAAGAACTGAAGACTCATGTACCTGAATGCCGGCTGTTGTCCACTCCCTTTTCAGGTCAAAATGTGTCTTGCCAGGGTTGATTATACTATTTGTTATAAAAACCTATCGCCATGTTTAGTTGTTTTACGTTTCCATCCGCAATGACCCTTCCGATTGGTTTCTATTGATCCAGTGACCTTGTGTTGAACAATAATCCTTGCAGCACTGGATTTTGTAACTCCAAAGTCAGTAAATCTCACGGATGGTTTTCCTAGCATGTGTATGCAACGCAATGACTTGTGCCATCTTTTCTTTTGGAATATCCATGATAATGAATTTTAAACAAAAAATGTTCCATATTGTGTGATGCTATTTTTTTTTTCCTTAAAAAAACAGCAACTTACATCTTGGAACAGCCAAAGCCCCTGCTGACGTGGCAACAACTTATAAGGCGTACACCCACCCAAAGCTTGAGTATAACGCTCCTAACTAGTCTGGTGCTACAAAGACCTTTCTGCACCTACTAGATAGAATCTTACAGCGAGCGATAAAACTTGTTGGCTAGAGTGCTGCAATGTCAATAGACTCACTGGGACATTGACCAAATGTTGCATCTCTATTACTATTTGATCGCTATTTCAACAAAAAATGTTCTAACGAGTTAGCCAGCTGCATTTCTCCACTTCAAGAATTCTCTCGGAATACCCGCCTCGCTGGGAATACTCCGCCGTTCACCCTTAACCCCACCACCGGACGTACAGAAAAGTTTAGGCTCTCGTTCTTCAGCCGCACCACACGAATATGGAATGCCCTTCCCAGCCCAATAATTACATTACATTGCATTACATTGCAATTAACAGGCACCTAAAACCAATGTGCATCGGTCCCTCCTCTCCTTCTCTTTCTTCGGCCCGTGCTGTGACTTAATTCCAGTCTTTTAAGAGTATAAACAAATCAAAAAAATATTTTAAAGGACTAACAAAACCATTAAAAATACTAGTATTGTCTTTTATATTTCGGGACTAGAGAACAAAAACAAATATTGATCATCGAAAATAGCTATTTTGTTTTTCAAGATATTCCGCATTAAGATCTATACACTCTTGCATGCGTTTGAACCAATTGACGAAGCACTTTTGCCACTCTGATTGAGGTATCACCAAAACATGCATTCTGAACGCATCAACCGCTTCTTCAGGTGTCGAAAAACGTCGACCTCTCATTTTATTTTTTACGTACTGGAATAAAAAGAAGTCATTCGGTGCCAAGTCAGGACTATACGGCGGATGACTCATCAATACGATGTCTTGAGTGCTCAAAAATGCAATTGTTTGAGCCGATGTGTGAGAGCTCGCATTGTCGTGGTGAAGAGTGATCCGTCTTCGGCGGTTGGTTTTCCTGATTTCTTGGAAGACAACTGGCAAACAAGTGGTTGTGTATCACTCAGAATTTACTATTCTACGTTATTCTAGTTGTACGGTTGTGACATGTTTTTCCGAAAAAAACTGGCGACCATTTGGTTGAAAGTACTTCGTGCGCGAGCAACTTTTGTTGGATTTGGCTGAATTTGAAACACCCATACAGTCGACTGCTACTTACTTTCGGGCCCATACGTATAAATTCACGATTCATCACCTGTCACGATGCCATGGACGCGTTTCGAAGCACCGCGATCGTATTTTTGGACCATATCTTTAGACCAATCGACATGAGCCTTTTTTTGAGCGATTGACAAATTGTGTGGGATCCAACGCGAACAAATTTGTTTAACGGTCAAATGTTCATGCATTTTTAAATGGATGCTGGTCCCACTAATACCTTAGGTTGTCTCATTCTCAGGACAGGTCACATGACGATCTTGCGGTATCAGTTGGCGCACAGCATCAATGGTTTCCGGAACAACAACTGATTTTGGACGACCTTCACGAAATTCGCCTTGGAGTGAACGAAGACCTCGGTTTAATTCACCGTACTATCGATAAACACTGGTCGTTGATGGAGCTTCATCGACCAGTGTTGAATTAGGTTCATCGATGAACTATTGTTGAGTTAATCCACGTCGAAAGTTGTAAAAAATAATCGCACGCAAATGTTCACGATTAAATTCCATTTCTTCGGCGAGATAAATCTTTCAAGTTACAGTAATGAACACAAATAGTGCTCGTATATCAAAACGTTCTGAGAGCCTATAACCTCAAAAATGTCAAACTTTTCGATAGAGCTGGCAATTGCCAGATTGCTACACCAGAGTTGCCCAATCCCGAAATGTAAAAGGCAACCTTCGTAGACCATATAATCTATAGCCAACTTAAACTTACCAGAATATTTGAAGAAAAAAAACCTACAAAACATAGCCTACTATCAAAAAATAAAAAAATTCCTTGTTCCAATTAATATGCACACGACACATGTACCTCATTTTAGTACCAAAATGTGCTCCTTATCTAGGTGCATCCCACTTGGCTTTCGGGGAAATTGCAAACTTGACGAATTTTCCATTAATAATAGTAATTGTTCGCGCGACAGTCCACAGGCGGACCAGAGCCTAGCTTGCTTATCAACTACTCGTGTTGTGCGTGCTACTGTTCTTTCACGAATAGAAGGCACCTTCTTTGCCGACACCGAACGGCGAAATTTGAGAAGATTTCCTAGAAAGTTATTACTCTTTGAGTGCTGTCAGCAGCTCGAAGGAGGTGGTGCCGTGAAAACTTCAAGGTGTTCAGCCGGGAATTGAACCTAGACTCTTCAGCATGTGAGCGTCGCATTCTACCCTCTACGCCATGGAGGCCACAAATCTTCCATTATCGGCAGCATTTTATTGAATTGGAAGCCTAATGGATGGTTCTTGTTCCGCTTCCTCATCTGGCATGTGCCTGTTGTTTGAGCCAATTTAGAAACGGCGCAAATAGAGGTTTTCAACGTCACTTGTTTGTTTATCTCGTTTTCGAAAAGGACCAATTGAATTGTGAAATCCATTTCTATTCTGGACAAGAGGACAGAAATATTCAAAAGTGCGGCTGTGTTTTTGTTTTAAGCTAACTCGAGAATTTCAGTATCGAATTACACCGAATATAATTCCTTCTGCAACAAATCTGCCGGAATTAGTTACCTCGTACATTCATCCGCCCAAGTCTCCATTTAAAACTTTCGTCTTCGTTATTCAAATCATTGGCAGGAAAAATTAAATCCTTCGCCATTCTTTAACGTCTCGAGTTATAAGGAAAAGTGAAGTCCAACTTTTCGATCGACAATCTGGCTCCATTTATATTTACATCCTTTTAATGAATTCGTGTCCGAAAAGCTTGTGTGAGTCCTTTACCCATTTCAAAAAACTGTTTATTTCATGAAATGGCCACCACGCACTGTAGTAACTTCAGTTCAAAATTTTCACACCACCGCAGGCACACACGAGCTCAGCTCCTTACCATCCCCGGTCAGTGGTAAACATTTAAGTGCCCAATCGAGAGCTACAGGCAATTCCAATTATTCCAATTTATCCTAATTTCCGTCCGGAGAAGCAAGTCTCAGCCACCACTTAGCTGTGGGGAGTGAAATCCCACAGTAAATCCTGCAAATTACTTCAAACTCTCAGACAATTTTATGGTGGCATTATTCTAAGTGACAGAGAAATCATGTCGCCTTTCATCGCTCTCGCTCACTCATCACGCTCGCCCCCAAATGTGACATTAAGCGAAACCGTTTCAAATTCAAACATCTTCATAACGTAATTGCTACTTCGTGTCCATTGCCATTCCCTCTGGGTTATTCCCCAAACACCCATCAAATGGAGGATCCTTTTCGTCTTCTTCGGCCTTCGTTGCTGTCGACGTCGCCGCCGTCGACATCGTCTCCGTTGTCGTCTTCAATCCGAAGACGTGTGCCATTGCCGTCAACTGCCCGCCATCGCTGTGGGGTGGTTGTGCTGTGGAACAGTGAAGCGCCAGCAAAACAGAAAAACAATTGAATGTGGTAGATTTGAGACGAGATCTCTGCGTCTCAGGGCCTTATCCTTGCAATACATTAATTCCATCATCAGTGCGTATTCTTTCTATTTATTTGTAAAATGGAGAGTTTTCCTTTTGCGCTCCGCTCCGGCTCCGGCGGGAGTCGTTTCGTTGAATTGCTTGAACCCTCGATTCCTTTCATAGCCTCAGCGGCAATGCTGTTTATGTCAACGACAGTGCCACAGGAACGGGACAGTGAGTTCAACTACACCCGTATATATCCGAGAGGACCGTATTCAACCCTACGTAGGAGCCATAGAATCAATTAAACCTTGACGGGGTGCGCTGTGCTCGGTAGGTGCGCGTCGAGGCAGCATTCTTCCGGGAATGGTTTGTAAGAAAATTACTTACAGTACATACACATCGCGTTGGTTGTAAGGGGGTGGGGGTGATGTATGCCCCTCAAGCAGTTGAGTTGAAAAAATGAATATCCCAACTGCAAAGTCACTTGTGCATGTCGAAACATCAACGGTGGCGCTTAAATTGATTTTTCTCATTTCGTCTCCCCCTAGTGGGAGGGCGGTGTCAATGGTCGGCTGAAAGATAAGTGTATTAGGGTAGGGAACGCCAGCAAGAATAAGCATTGAGCAGGCCTGAGGCCAAGATGTTGTACACTTTAAGTGTTTCAGTAACCTATGTTTAAAATTTGTACAAAACAAGGACACTCACAGTGAAATGAGTGTTATGGGCTGTGACTCCGAGTGTTTACGGTTAAATGTTTTCGAATTGCAGTTCAGGGCTTGGGCGGTGGTCTTCGTCGTTGCCATTGTCGTCGTCGTCGACGTTGTCTCGGGTGCTCTATGTCTCTCCCTGCTGTTGGTTAAGTGCAGAACTGATTTCTATAAGTGTTGTTTATTTGAGGGTGTTAGCCTCGTGTAATTGACATGTTGAATGAGTTTTGTTGTTTCTGGCTCGTTGTGTTCGCTTGTAATTGCTTCAGATTCTGTCAAGTTGAACATGGGAATGAATGGGAGCAATTCAGTAGTCCAGTTATAATGGAGAGCAAAACTTTTATCGAAATGATTGCAAAGTGCTGGACTTGTTGGCCTTCCGAGGGGTGGTGCGGTGAAATGCAATTAAGCGTGATTCATTGGGGTCCAGGCGGAGAATTGTGATTGACACTAGCTTGAAATGTTGAAAAGCTCTTGGTGTGAAGGAGTTGTCATGTTTGCAAATGATGTCCGCATTCCAGGCAAAACCTTCCTTTCAAGAGAGGTGGGCAGAGGTATGATGTTGGAACAATACATTCAAACAATAATAATATAAGCAGTGAAGAAGAGGAGATGGCATGCTGGTCAATTGCTGAAGTGGTTCGTTTACACAATCCTTCGGATGTAATGGCAAGAGAGGGCTTTGTATAGTCCCTGTCCTTCATTTTGGCTCAGTTCATTGTTAGGAAATGTGGAGGCCCATTTTCTAGAGCGAAGAGTTCAGCGTGCGTTTTCTTATGAGCTCATAAATAAAGTCCGTAAGCTGTGCAGCGGCATGTTCCTAGAGAATCGTCTCCCGTCACAAGATTCACGGTTGCTAGGATATAGGGGATTGGGGGAAAGCAATCTAGCTGGAAGAATGTTTCAGTCTGCACAACTGGGCTTAACCCAACAGATAATAATGTCGCCTGAGATTTCGCAGAAGGAAAATCATGCGTACCTTAAGGAAAGTTGCAAGAGACCATGTTAGCATTCTGATTGATGGGCAGGTCCATTTTTGATTATGTTTGCGAGAAAACTTCACAAGACAGTGCCTGGAATAGATTTTTAAGTGCGACGCACCATGAGTCAAAAGCGTGACTGCTGAAATAAAAAACCTTGCAGACGCCGCCTGTAATTTTTTTTTTGGTTGCATTTACAGGGTGAACAACAGCCAACACGCTTGTGTAGGTGGCTGGTTCTCTTGTTATATGTTCCAATGATGCACACAAATTAAATTGAAGTAATTCTCTGAACAGAAGCCTTAACCTAGAGAAGATGTTTAACCCCTGTGGCATGGCAAATGACTAGTGCGAAGAATCTGAGTATTTTCATTGCACGAACAGCATTTATTAAAAGCTCTGCTTCTATTTCTTAATTTAATGTTGATGCTATAGTGAGCAGTTTAAGAATGACAACAGTTACGACAAAAGCACATTTGAACTCGAAAACTCTACTAGTTGCTTTACCTACCTCAAGTCTTATGAGAGTCTCTAAAAAGCAGATAACTACACTAGAACCTTATTAAGGGTGATTCAATTCCCTCAGCTCGGTCGGACTACCACTGGATCATTAGCGATGGTTTCCCTAGCTTGCAACTGCCCCCTGTCCTTCTACAAAAACTTCGACTCCGAATGGCGTAGTTTGAAAAGCTTTTTCCTAGACATTCATTGTTCTTTAATTGTTGTCAGCAGCTCGAAAAATTTAAAAATTCGAGGTATTCACTCGGGAATCGAACCTAGACCTCCCGCGTGTGAGGGTCGCACTCCACGGCGGAAACAATGTAGATTAATATCTGGTTGTAATAACGAAGTGTGCCGTGTTTCTTCTCACCAGTGTGCGCTTTCGTTCGGGATGGGGCCTGACCAGTTACTACTAAAGAAAAGAGGTCGTAACAGTCGCTTAACCTTCCTTACAAATATAAGTCTTTTGAATTTATTATTATTATTATTTCAGTGTATTTTTATTTTCCTTAATTCATTTTCTTACATGCTAGACAAAAATACTTAAACTAGCTTACATGTACAATCAAATGATCTTAACTCTAACTTACTGACTCTTCATGAGTACTCTAAGCTAATCTAGATTTTTTGCGTTATGCCTTTCGGCTTCTTCTATTTTTAAAGTTTATAGTATATCAATTTTGAATTTTATCCAAGAAAATTGAAAGAAAAAAAAAAAAAAAAACTTGGAATTCAGAAATATATTATTCTTAACGTAACTAAACCCTTATATCCTAACTATGTGACCTTAAAAATTAACAAAACTTAACTTAAATATATACAATAATAACTTAAAACTTAAATCTATTTAACTATTTACAGATAACTGTAACTATAATCTTAACTATGTCCGTATAACGTTACGGACGCATACCCCAGGGCGTATATGTTATTTATATGCTGAACATATATATCTAATACGCCGTGGAGCACCTTTTTTTTTAAAGTTTTTTATTGTTTTTTGTTTTTTTGTATTTTTTTTGTTTTTTTGTATTTTTTGTATTTTTTTTTTTTGTTTGTATTTTTTATTTTTTTTGTTAATTTTCTTATTTTTAATTTTTTTTTTTTTTTTTTTTTTTTCTATAAAATGCCTTAGATCTAACTTAACCTATACGAGTTGGCCCTGCAGACTCAACTACCCCGTCTTTTATTTTAAGAACTTAGCGGCGCCGAAGGCTGGTTCTGGTGCAACCACCAATAAAATAGCCGTTCCTTTGCGGAGACTGCTCTGTCGCGGGCAGAAATCGCTCTACTGAACCGTAGGAGTTCCTCGTGGCTGCGAGCGACGTCCGGCTCGTATTGAAGTCGCCTTTCCACTGTTCGGCGTACGACATGGAAGATGATAGGGCAGCCTTCCCTATCTTGAATCAGGCCTTTAGTGTCCAAGTAGGGGAAAGCTTCAGGTGGAATGAAGCCCTTAAGACGCACTCGTTCATGATACATTTCATTAGGGTAGTAAGCCCCAAAGATCAGGCTGTTGGTTGAAGCCATAGCTCGAGCAGTGTGACTACGAATCAACTTAATAATAAAATTATCTATCCTTATAAGGTTTGCCTCGTTGTACAGAACCTCGTTAGGATAGAATTTCTTGTACTGCGATTCTGGTGTTCGATATAAACGAAGACAGGCCCGAAGGCACCGCCTCTCGAATACCCTCATCTTTTCCATTTGGGAAGGACTCACGTTGAACCACACAGGACAACCATATACCATGATCGGCCGGATAAGGGCCATGTAGCAGATTACCTTCACTCTGGTGTCAAGTTGGCTGCTGTAAAACAGCCCTCTTGCCATAGCGAAGGCATTCTTAGCTCTGGTCAGAGCTGTATTCACATGGATACCACCATATAGATACTGGTCCAACCAGATGCCCAGGTATCTTACTACATTCTTCACGGTCAAGGGCTGTCCCAGTGGGTCAACTATGCCGAACTTGCGCCAGTTAATTTTCGTGTCCCTTGAGGCTCTGGACAGCGGGGTTCTGAAAAGGATAGTTTCACACTTCTGGTAGTTGATTTTCAACTTCTAGTCGTCGCAAAATCGTTGAATTGCATCGAAGTCACTCTGCAACAAACCATTTATTTCTTCTACCTTTGGCTCTGATCTGTACGCGATTAGATCATCGGCAAACGCTATTAAGTTGGGCATAGAACCTATAAGATCACTAGTGAATATAGTGAACAAGATCGGCGAACCAACCGCCCCTTGTTGCAACCCATTTTTTATATGGAACACAGTGGTGGAAATTTCGTTGCCATTTTTCACAACAAACTTCCTACCTGTTACCATGTCATAGATCATATATAGCAATGTTTTATGAATGCCGAGCCTGACTAACTTAAAGAAAAGACCTTCTAACCATACGGTGTCGAATGCTTTTTCCATGTCAATCAGGCAGGCTCCTGTGCACTGTGTTTTGTTTCTATTCCACTGAATGTCGGAAACCAATTTAGACGCGGCATGAATGGTGTCGTGCCCCGCCCTGAAGCCAAATTGGTTTTCCGGTATTAATTGTTTTTCCTCAACCCATTCTTTCAGAGCTCTAATGACTATCTTCTCAAATACCTTGCTTATACACGGAAGAAGACTTATAGAACGGAGATTCGTCGGGATGGAGGTATCTTTGCCCCGTTTCGGAATGGGCTGTACCACAGCTGTTTTCCAATGCACCGGGTAATATGCATTACTCAGCGCATTGTTGAACAAAGTTGTGTATACGTCCACCGCCTCAGAGGGTAAATGTCGCAGAACAATATTTGGTATCCCATCTATTCCAACTGACTTCTTCTTTTTCAGTGAGTGGAAGATACCTTGGAGTTCGTCTTTAGAAATAAGGATGGAGTTGTTTCCATCATCGGCGAAGACATTATTTGCCGGAAGATCGTCATTGAACCTGGTGAAGCCAGAGTTCTCGGATCGCCATTGACTTATTTCATTGCGAAGAGAGACATGGTTCAGCGAGGCTCCGTTTTCCAGGTCGTGATTCGGACTACGAGTCTCGTTCACCGTATACACTCTCTGAAAAACAGCACCAATTGCTTTCACCTTCTCCTGGGGATCCTCAACTACAAAATAGTCGTTGTCAAGCACTGCCTTATCAGGATCGATGCCAACTGAAGTCAGTAGGTTCGCGTTGTCTGTTGTTCTTTCAAGTCGAACGCTCTGAATATCGTTATGATCTTTCCTCCGAAAGATTTTATTTACTTGCGGGAACATGCTCGGGTTGTTGGTTCTTACAGCCCGAATCTTATTGCCCCAATGCAAGCTTACAGAAAGACTGTAATTTTGCCGAATTAACTGTTGGAGTACTTTGATCTGTGACTTCAGACAGCGAATCTCCGCATTTTGTGGATCTGTAAACCTCCTGTACAAGAGTTTAAGCCTTGACAAGAGTCTACTTTTTTGCACGTGAAGTGCATCGATGGTAGCATTCCGATAAATGTCGCCATCATCGGTATGTGCTACCTTCGGAATAGTTTTGTCCATTGTACGTTTAATAGCTTCGTCCATTTGTATGAGGTACCCATCAACCTCTTCGTTCGTAAGGTTTCTGTTCGTAGGAGGATTGATCACACTCGAACTTATTTCTCTGGCTAAGGTTCTAGAGAAACGTGACCAGCGTGCCTTATTGTAATTATAAGGATGCGTTTGGACATATTCCTCCAGTTCCTCCAGCTTATTCGGGAGCTGTATTACCGCGGCGAGACCACAGTGATCACTGTCGTACTCGACCGTAGTTAAACAGTTCCTCGTGTGTCGATCCACGTTTAGTAACGTAAGTCGTCTGTCTATTATCATCACATCCAGATAGGACCCGCTTCTAGGAAAGGATGGTCTATCAGTTGCAAGCAGATCTAGCCTGAACTCGATATTGTTCTGCTCCATCCACTCTAAGAGAGCGCTTCCTCGCTCATTCGGAACAGTGTTACCCCAATCACCATGTTTAGCGTTCAGATCCCCGGCTAAAATATAATAATTTTCTTCCGAATTTAATCGGAGGCTAGAGAAGAGAGCCTCGAGCTCAGAGAGAAAGTTAGGGTTTCGAGGTTCTGATGCGTAAGCAGCGATCACGAACAACTTCTTTCCACCTTGGAGAGAGATGCGTGCAATCGCTGCTTCTAGCACACTAAATCTACGCGCCTCATTGCTATATATAACCTTATGATAAATGTTACTTTTTATCAAGAGGGCGACCCCGCCACCTCTAGTGGATTGGGGTCGGTCTCTTCTAATTATATGGTAATTTTTGTACCTGAGATTGCGCGTCTGGCTTAGCTTAGTTTCGCTAACCATCAGCACGTCAGGTTTGTGAGTTTGCAACAAATTAGAGAGCGATAGTTTTCGCTCGATCCTTATCAGCGAATTTACATTCACTGCAAGGATTTTAAGGGTTCTTACCTCGCGTGAGCCCATTATATCTGAGAGCGCTTGTCTGCAGGCAGCTGAGAGAAGAGGAAATCTACTCTAGCCGTCTGCGTAAGGAAACTGGTCTGTAGTTCGACCATCTGTTTCTGCAAGGCAATCATCTGCGCTTGCATCGACTGGATGGAAGACATTACATCCCTTATGGAGGGCTCAGCTTCAGATTGCCTGGCCATAGTAGCCGGGGCAACCTTCGGCACTGTCTGTTGTGCCGGTTGTCTGCCTGACACCATTTGGGCGTAGGAGATACCAGGCGTAACAGTAGTAGCTACAGCGCGGGCTACTGGCCTGGCTTCTACTTTTTTTTTGTTCCTTACATCCTTTACTCTCTGGCGGAGCTCTTTGATTCGCGGACACCCCAAATAGGTTGCGGGGTGTCCATTTCCTCCGCAGAGTACACATTTGAGGAGCGTCTTGTCCTCTACTTCTTCCGTCCCTAAAGGGCATTCCCCTTTGTTGTGGCTGAATGTGCATCGTGCGCAGCGGAACTCCATATTGCAGTTCTCCGCGACGTGACCCAGCCTTCTACACTTCGCACATTGGAGTACGTGGTCAGTTTTATTTAATTTTTCCCATTTTACGCACAAACCACCTACGAAACGGATTTTCCGTAGGTTGTCAATTTTAGTGCCGTGGGATACCTGAACTAAGAAGAAGGGAAGTGCCTTCTTCTTCGCTTTCGCAGCCGCAGTGTTAAAAGGCTTAACCCCTACGAATTGGACCTCGTCGCTCTCAACTTGGCGCAGCTTGTTGAGGAGGACCTTCGGGTCAGTAGAGGGATTTACACCTTTGAGGAGCAAGGTCTGTGGCCTCTCCCCTCTGGGAGTGTACGTGTAGAAGTCAGCGTTCGATGCCGCTAACTTCTCTTTTAAAAACTTAAACCCATCCATTGTTAGGCAATGGACTGTGTGTGTTTGTGGAGTCTTATATTTAATACAAAAATTATTTTTCCCTAGGGCCAACTCACATAGTGTCTCCAACTCGTCAGTCCCCATACCAAAGACGTTGATCGGTGGGCAGCGTACCTTGGACTTCTGCTGCTGTTGCTGTAGCTCCTGTTGCTTTTGTTGTTGTTTTCGTTGTGACTGCTGGTGTTCTTCCTGCTTCTGTTGTTTCTGCTGCGCTTGTTGTTTTTGTTGAGCTGCTTTTAATGTTGTTGATCGCGTTTGCTTTTGCTGCTGCTGATGTTGTTGCACTCTTTGTGTCTGTTGCGCTTTTTGCAACTCTTGCGCTGCTTTAGAAGTTGAAGGTGTAGGTTCTAACTGCTGTTCCTTCTTCTTCAATTGCTGCCTTTTTTGTTGCAGCTCCAGAAGCTCTTTATGTTGTGCATTCTCTTTGGCTATTTTCTCAGCAGCTCTTCTTGCAGTCGACCTGTCGTAGAGAAACTTAATGTGGGCGTCGAGCTTTGCCCTTTCCTCGTCGAGCCTCTGCAGTTTTTGCTCCTTCTCCTTTATTAGTTCTGCCTCATCGTCAGCATCGGATGTGGCGAGAACTTGGAACGAATTGTCGCTCCCCCTATACGAGAATCGACATTCGTTGCCCTCTGATTCGCATTGGAGGGCATCTATATCGATTGCAGCCGTTGTTGTTGCCTTTGTCTTTGGCGGTGTTTTCCTGGCCGCCACCGATCCGCCTCTGCTCGGTGCGACCACTTCCTCGTCTGACGTCATAGCTGTCGTCCGACGCTTTGTGACAGTGGGCTGCGGCTGCAGCTTCTTTCTTCTCTTTTTAATTTCGGTCGTCCGACTCGTGGGGCTAGCCACGCGGATGCTTCCGTCACTACTTTGGTGGCCTGATGTCCCCGCCACCGGTGTTTTAAAATCACCCGATTTGCTGAGCTCGGGTCGCTCGTCACTCTCCATGTCCCTCACTTCCACTTAGTGTCTTTTCACTTTGTATTAATTAAAAAAAAAAAAGATTTTAATTTTTCCGCAACCGGGATTTGAACCCGGATTACTGGAATCACCGCACTGGTGTTCTACCACTTGAGCTACCGCTCCACCTAATTGACCTTTATCCTTTTGCGAACTAAGCACACTTACTGATTTTATTATGAAGCCGAAACACGTATGCACTCCACTGAGGTCTGTGAACGACTGAAGTCTTTTGAATTACGACATAAAAGATGGCAGTTCGCCTCAATTAATACAAACTAAAATTTTACTCAAATCTAACATCAAAAAATAAATGCAATCTATGTCTGTTTTGAGTCATGAGTCAACGAACGTGGGCATCAGACGCGACGAACGAACTGATATTGACATCCCAGTAGGTCAGCTGCCATCGCGGTCATGTAGGTCAATAGTGGGGAGTCAGCAATGCGGTGCGATCTTCGTCACCATTTGTTAATTTGTTTAAGTCGTACGCTGCGAGTGGGAGCAATACATGGTTACTGGAACACACGTTCGGGTTTTTTTAACTACTCGAATAGCAGATACCACTTGTTGATTAATCAAGTGATCACCGCTTTACTATAAAATCAATAGAATGCGAGCAGTAAGCAAACAATATTGCGGACAATCATCATAGTTGCTGGTCTCCTGGTCGCAAAGTCGGTGGTCGCCTTCGCTTAGAAGTCAAGCGGGCGGTATCGATTACAACACATGCTGCGAGTGTATGTTACAATCGTTACTACATACGCTGCGATGTAAGCAACTGCACTTAAACAAGAAGGAAGTCAATTCGTCGGAGTTGTTCATCGAGAGTTGTCACTCGTGGCTCAACCCAAATACTGGTTCTTAGTTCTTAGTTTAAAATTATAAGTTTAATGAAATTCCTGCAAGTTAAGCGTTTTCTTTAATAAAATATCATCAGTTCCTACATATATAGAACTGACAAAAATCTTTTCCTGTTTGTTCTTGTGGCACTATACTCCGGGGTGGACCTGCGCTTAAAAAAAAGGCCTAGCCAGCCAGCACGATATATTGCCAGTTTCGCACTCCAAGTTTCTTAAGTTCCTTCTCCACTTGTGTGCGTCATCTTAACTTAGGCCGTCCTCTATGGCTCAGATTCGAAAACTCTTCGGGCCGAAACAGTGGTGTCCATGGCCTAGCCATTTTAACCGTTGTACCCGAAGACGCTTGACTAGACGCATAAAGATGTGCAGCCTATAGAGTGAATTTTCTCCTCCAGATGACATTTTCTCTTCCAGGCATAGCCATTTTTAACGTTGTATCCGTAAACGCTTGGCTAGACGTAGGTCGAAGTGCAGCCCATGGAGTTCGTCATTGAATTTTCTCCTCCAGATGTCATCAACGCAAATAGGACCGTAAATCGCAAGCAAAACTTTCCCTCGAAAAGATTGAGAGCCTCCTCTTTCGATTCTAGTATCGACGAGGTTTCTGCGCCATAATGTAGGATTGGTATTATCAAGATGATATAAAAAGCGAGCTTAGTCTTTCGAGAGAGGGGTTTATTACCCAATTTCCTCTCGAGCCCAAAGAAGGAGCATTGGCAAGGATGTTTGCTTTCGGAACTGGTGTTGTTGTTTGGACGAAGTCCTTAACTACCTGAAAGTTTCTTCTGCCTATGGTGACGCTCTGTCCAAGACGTCAATGGTGTGTTTACTCTCTTGATGTTAGCATGTACTTCGTTTTGCCCTCATTTACCACCAGAACCATTTTCGCCGCTTAGGAGAACGCCTCATTGACTGCTCGCGGTGTTCGTAAAATCACGTCAATGTCATCACCGTAAGCTAGCAACTTTACTTACTTATGGAAGATCCTGTCTCTGTTGTTGACTTGTGATTTACGCACGACCTTCTCAGGAATGATGTTGAAGAAGTCACATGACAAGGCGTTGCCTTGTCCTTTTTGACATTGAAAGTCTCTGTGAATTCGTTACCGACCTTGACGGAGCAGCGAATGTTTTCCACCGTCATCCTACACAATCTGGCGAGTTTGGTAGGAATGCCAAACCTAGACGTGGCACTGTATAGCTCGTCTCTATGCACACTGTCATATAATAATAATAATTGTTGGTGCTATAGTCCAAAGGTGGACCAGGGCCTAGCTTGCTCATCAACTACTCGTGTTATGCGCGCTAGTGTTCTCTCACGAGTAGAAGGGACCTACAGTTTTTTGCCGACTCCGAACGCCTAAATTTGAGAAGCTTTCTTAGACAGTTATTACTCCTTGAGTGTTGTCAGCAGCTCGAAAGAGGTGGTGCCGTGAAATATTCGAAAAATTGCTGTTGAACTGGGAGTCGAACCTAGACCCTTCGGCGTGTGAGCGTCGCACTCTACCCACTTCGTCACGGCGACCACGCACACTGTCATATGCGGCCTTAAAATCGACGAATAGGTGAAAAGTGTCGATTTGCACTTCTTGGGTCTTTTCTGCCGTAAAGTTAAAATCTGGTCCATTGTGAACTTTCTCTGTCCCAGTTGTTCAATCGACAACCGTTCGTATAAACGTTTGTTATCGAATCTGATGAAACCCCAAGGTATTCTTAGTGCTGGAATTCATTTCAATTTTTTAGGTCCTGTAATTGCTTGTGTCTGTCATTTAATCGCTTGTTGAGTACTTTTAAGGAAACATTTTCACTGACGAAAGCCGACATACAAAAACGCGTGTGTACAAATAAAATGAAGCAGCCACGAAATCCGAAGCCTGTGTTCTCCATCTGGTTGCTCATGGGTATTAGCAGAGCACAGCTCGTTGCAACCAAAAATTGTTGTGAATACTCTTGGGCGATTTCATAGTCACTTTTACTCAATTGTTTCCAGCCATCAAAAGTAAATAAAATGAAAAGCCTCAAATTACTTTGGGAAGAATTAATTATATGGTACTTCCCTGTCTTTAAAAGGCAGTTTAAAAATCTCATCGACAAACCAAAACAAAAAAAGAAAATCATCACTGCGTCACTTTCAAAACAAATTGTGAAGATAAACTATTCTACAACCGTCAATGCAGTATGCAGTCAAAACTAAATTGAGGCGAATTTGCCTAATTCGCATCGAGTGCATTTTGGGGAGCTGCGTATTTTCACAAAATCAAGTCAACCGGGTTCTAGTTTCAAAGTCATGGAGTAAGAAGTCGCAAGATTGATGATTAGAAGAAAAAGAATAAATAGACAATGATGCGGGAATCGAAAGTATTCCCGTGGAGCTAAACCAATAAATTTTTAATACTGACATACATCTGGAAGTGCATGCCATCAGCAAGATCCAAGGTCATGAAGTTAGAACTCTAAAAAGTTGGTTGTCAGAAGGAAAAAAAAAACAGGCGAAGATGCGAGGTTCAAAATTATACCGTCGTATCCAAATTCATTTTTCAGAAAAGCGCGACAGACATACTTTTGGGAAGTGGTTCATCAGTAACGAAAACCTTTACGTCCATAAGTTCTAATAAAGTGCTTTCCAACCTGCAACAAAATGAAAGCTGAATCACGAAACAGCAGAGATGCGTTTCAATGTTTCCTGCTGCTCTGTACGTGAAACAATAAAAAGAAAACGCAAAGTAAACGTGAAGTCTTAACCTACAAATGTTACACTTTCTATTTTACATTTAAATTACATCACTTCCACAGGCGTGTGAATATGTCTCAGTATTTTAATTATTTTAAATCAGTTTTCCAGATCAATGAATTATCCTCCAAGTCCCTGAATATTTCAATAGCCAATCAAATCAAGGTCCATACCTGTGCTTCGTAATGAATTTTCACCTTCCCTTCGATACCATCACTCGACTCGCCTCAAATCTCATTTGGATTTCCCCTTCCTGCCCGCCATTGAATCGCAGCGGTTTGACGCCTTACCTTAAACCAGAGGACCCACCAATCTTAGCCGCCCTTCGCCGAAGACGTTTCTTCATCGTATTTCAGAAAGATGTCAAAAATAAATAATATACAGCCCGACGGGTCTTACCCGACATCGGGGAGTGACTCTATAAATGTTCAAGTGTCTTGGCCACCTCCCCTCGAATGTCGTACACCTCACCTGTCTGAAGGTCGGAGAAATATTTATCAAAAGTCGTTCAGTGAATTACTTATCTTTATTGAGTCGGTTTGCCTACGAGAGTTAGGGAGAGGGCACGATATTCCTTAAAACGCTTCGTGGATGGGAAAATGATGGGACGACTAGAACAAAGTATCTTTCATTTTATTTAAATTTTAAGCAACGATATCCTTGGTTGGGAGCGATTTTAAATCAAGCACCTGCGATGATAATATCTCGTCACTCCCGCTCCTGCGTCTCCGCCACTACCGCGGACTCGCTGTCTTTGTCAATACGGCGTCTTGTCCCTTGTCTGTCGGTACCGATTCAAAATCGAAGAATGATTGGAACATGAAATCGGATTCAGACTTCACTTTAGAAAGCCATTGAAATCCTTCAAACAGAGTTCTCGTGATTTTGAATAGATTTCCGCTTTCATCCCTGGACAGCTGCCACTGCGTCGCATCTTGACAACGATCCGACGTCCTCTCATAACAGGTCTGAGGGATGGACGCCAGCAGTTATGTACTTGTGTTGCCGCGTCACCTGATTCCTTCGAAATCAATAAAAAACGAATTCTCTTTTCTTATGATCGCTAACCCGCTCCCTTATTGCCGTCATCTTGGTGGCGGTGGCTACTATCCCTGCTGCGACAGACATTAAGTCATTAGCATTAAGTTCTCCTTCTTCTCCATTAATTTGAAGCAGAGATATTCTTTTACGTTCTCTTCCGTTGCGCTCCATCTGTCGCCGCCTCTGGCCGTCTGGCAGCGAAGGACGCGGTGTCCCAGAGACAAAGTGCCATTAATATTTTTCTGTGTATTCATTTCATTATGCTTACATACCGATTTGTAATGAGCACCCGGCCATTGCCGGCAGGAATTCATCTCATTAATCTGTGAGGACGCATTTCCTTCGGGGACCCTGGGAGGACATGAATCCATTTCCATCGGAAGGTGTGCGCAGACCAGGGATGAATTATGAAAAATCACTACTTCAAAAGATGATTTGATTAATTACTTCACTCCAGAGGATCGGGAGCGATAGCTTATGGTTTCATTTCAGTTCCTTTTGGAACGGCGCAGTGGCGGGATAAATGAACGAGGCTATATTGGTGTGCCTGTCCTTGGTCTCTCATTTCTTCTTCGCCTTCTTTCGCTCTCGTTGAGGTCCTGCAATCAATAGGGAGCCCATCGATGAATAGATTGATGACGGGGGGTCACAGGTTTAAGCTCACTCCTCCTCCCTGGCCGGCGGCACACTGATATCTTTGGGATGATTTTAATGGAATTAATTCATCCTAATGGCTTTTATTCACTAAAGGAATTACTAGGAGATTTATTTAAAGCGCGCTGGGGAAGACAGTAGTCAAAAGGAGATTACTCCTCGCTGGAGCATCATTATTTTTTAGTTTAATTATGATTGTGTTCAATTTTCAGTGAAAGAGTGGGAGGCGGAGCATGTAATGGAATCTTGAATTGAATTTAATGTGGACTTCCAGAGGATGTCATTATTCATGATTCCATCAGCAAAGCCTTCGGAGATTGGATTTAAAGTTTTGTAGCGTTTATTCTGTCACAGTTGTCCCTCGGCTAAGTGAAAAACTTCTCCAGGCTTTAGAAATTTGGACACATAACAGATCACTCATAAGTTCCGGGACATACAGGGGCGCCACTAACAAAAATGATTAATTTAATATTAATTTGCTTGTCCCGGGACTCATTAAGTGATGTGTTATATGCCATTCTGAAACTGGAAACTTACACTGCGTCAGATTCTAACTTTACTGCAATTTTTCTCAGAGTCCTAGTCATACATTATGAAGTGAGCGTCAAGATACAAACGTCGCGATAGGGAACATTTGCTATGAACGAGCCCTTATTTTTTGTTTGTTCGCTGTGACATCTGTGAAAAATATTTAGTATACATCAAGTCATTTAACAGACAACGTCATATTTTTTCATCGTGTTAAAACTGCGAATTTTGTACCAGAAAGTGATGATTTGCGGAAATCATTAATTTTTTTTTTTCATTTGAAGAAAAGTGCTGCAGAGTCGCATCGAATGCTTGTCGAGGCATATGGTGATCACGCTCTATCAGAATCAACATGCAAAAGATGGTTTCAACGGTTCAGAAATAATGATTTTGATGTGAGAAATGAAGAACGTGGAAGACCACCAAAAATGTTTGAAGACGTCGAATTGCAAGCGATGTTGGATGGAGATGACACTTTGAGTCAAAAGCAAATGGCAGCAATGTTAAATGTTGCACAACAAACAATTTCTGACCGTTTAAAAGCTATGGAAATGGGTGCCACATGAATTGAATGTGAGACAGATGGAAAACCGAAAAAACACTTGTGAAATGTTGCTTCAAAGACACGAAAGAAAATCGGTTTTGAATCGGATTGTTACTGGCGATGAAAAATGGATTTATTTTAAGAATCCTAAACGGTTAAAATCATGGGCTAATCTGGGACAATCATCAACATCGACTGCAAAACCAGATCGATTCGGCAGGAAGACAATGCTGTGTGTTTGGTTGGACCAGAAAGGTGTTCTGTACCACGAGCTCCTTAAACCTGCTGAAACCGTTAATACTGATTGCTACCGACAACAAATGATAAATTTGAACCAGGCATTGATCGAGAAACGACCAGAATGGGCCAGAAGACATGACATGGTAATTTTGCTCCATGACAATGCACCTGCACACATAGCAAAACCGGTTCAGGCTAAAATCAAAACACTTGGCTGGGAGCAGCTACCCCACCCGCCGTATTCACCAGACTTGGCTCCTTCCGACTAATATTTGTTTTCATCGATAGGACACGCATTGGCTGAGCGGCACTTTGATTCCTACGAGAAGGTCGATAATTGGGTGTCTGATTGGTTTGCTTTAAAATACGAACAATGTTATTGGCATGGTATTCACAAATTGCCAGGAAGGTGATCAAAATGTGTAGAAAACAACGTCCAATGCTTTAAATAAAAAATGATTTTAATTTCCCATTAATAATTAGTGTTTTATTTTCAAAAAAACGCTCATTTAATACCGGTATACTGTGTACATGGAGCTGACGAATTAAATGAAAATACAATTCATCAATGTTTGAGCTGTGATGCGACTAGAATACACTCTTCAATCTAACTCCCACGTTAATAGTCTTAAAAAATGTATATCAGTTGCTCGTGGATCTGATCGTAGGCAGATGCGGCAGTTGAGCTTAAGGAGTGGCGTTTCCCTTTCCTTTGTGTTTGGTAAAAGCAATGATAATGATTTAGCAGTAATACCGATTCGGATGAGTGTGAAGTGTCTCTGGCTAGGAAGTTATCTACTGTAGCAAGTGGGTTAAAAATGGTCATTAATATTTGCGTTTGCTTTTATTTAACAAAAGACGTCAATTACAAGGCCACATACGACTACTCTCATAGGCTGCATGCCAAGTCTTGACATTTGCACTAAAATCTTAGCCTTGTGTGCTAGCATAGCCAATGTCATAAAAACGGAGACACCCAGTCATATATTTTCTCCAGAAATATTCTGAAGAACGTTGTGTAGAACTCCCTCCCCAACAAAAGTTTCACATTCTACCAAATATCTGAAATTTGCTACCAGACTCAGACTACGTTGGTGAATCGATTGAACGCAGCGATCCTTCATTTTTTTGGTCTGTATTGAACAGGAGGCTGTCTAAAAGGGAAGTACACGCTATCACGGAGAAATAAAAGCACAATATCGGTAATTCAGCCACAACTACACCTGAGGCAGGCAAAAAGGACTTCATCTACCTCGGCTCTTCTTCTTGTTCTTGTTGTGGCGCTACAGTCCGGGGTGGACCTGGGCCTCAATCAACATGCCTCTTCAGCCAGCACGATCTTTCGCCAGCTGTCTCCAGTTGCGCACACCAAGTTGGTTGAGGTCCTTTTCCACTTGTGTGCGCCACTTTAGTCTAAGTCGTCCTCTGTTGCGTTTTCCCAATGGCACGGATTTAAAGCCATTTCGGGCCGGAACAGTGGTGTCCATACGCTCTACATGGCCTAGCCATCTTAAGCGTTGTATCTGTAGACGCTTAACCAGGCGCATGTCGCTGTGCAGCCCATAGAGTTCGTCATTTTATCTTCTCCTCCATATGCCATCAACGCAAACAGGACCAAGAATCGTACGCAAAACTTTTCTCTCGAAGAGACTAAGGGCTTCCTCATCCGCCTTTGCTAACGTCCAAGATTCCGCGCCACAAAGTGATCAAGCTGTTATATAAATCGAGCTTAGTCCTTCGAGAGAGGGCTTTATTACTCAATTGCCTCTTGAGCGCAAAGAAACAGCGATTGGCAAGAGTAATTCTGCGTTTGATTTCGGTACTGATGTTGTTGTCCCTGTTTACCGCGGAGCCGAGGAAGACGAAGTCCTTGACTACCTCGAAGTTTCCGCTGCCTAGTGTGACGCTCCGGCCGAGACGTCGATGCTGTGTGTCCTTCCTTGATGAGAGCATATACTTCGTTTTGCCCTCATTTACCGCAAGAACCATTTTACCCGCTTCCGCTTCAATATCAGCAAACGCCGCATTGACGACTCGCTGTGTTCGTCCAATCACGTCAATGTCACCAGCGTAAGCCAGCAATTGAACTGACTTCTGGAAGATCGTGCCTCTGGTGTTGACTTGTGAGTTTCGCACGATCTTCTCGAGGATGATGTTAAGGAAGTCACATGACAGTGCGTCGCCTTGTCTAAAACCTTTTCTGTTATTGAAGGTCTCAGTGCGTTCGTTACCGATCTTGACGGAGCAGCGAGTGTTCTCCATTGTCATCCTACACAATGTGACGAGTTTGGTAGGAATGCCAAAACTAGACATGGCACTGTATAGCTCGTCTCTATGCACACTGTCATATGCGGCCTTGAAATCGACGGTGGTGAGTGTCGATTTGCATTTCTTGGGTCTTTTCCAGATTCTGCCGTAATGTTAAGATCTGGTCTATTGTGGAGTTCCCTGGCCTGAAACCACAATGATAGGGACCTATCATGTCATGGCCAAACGGCTTCAGACGCTCACACAATACGGCAGAGAGGATCTTGTATGCAATGTTCAGGAGACTTATCCCTCGGTAGTTGGCGCAGTCAAAGGGGTCTCCTTTTTTGTGAACCGGGCAAACGACGCTGAGATTCCACTCATCGGGCTTTCCTACGACCATATCTTACAGATGAGCTGGTGCATGCGCCCAACCAGGATCTACCTCGGCTCGGAAGTGTAAATATTACATGCTGAATATATTTTTGCCAATTAATAATAATATTTGCTGGCGCGACAGTCCACAGGGTGACCAGAGCCTATTTTGCTCATTAACTACTCGTATTGTTGATGCGCGCTACAGTTCTGTCACGAGTAGAAGGGACCTACAGTTTTTTTGCCGACTCCGAACGGCGAAGTTTGAGAAGCTTCCTTAGACAGTTATTTCTCTTTGAGTATTGTCAGCAGTTTGAAAGAGGAGGTGCCGTGAAAAAATAGAAGGGACCAACAATTTGTTACCGACTCCGGACGAAGAAATTTGAGAACCTTTTTTTATACATTTATTACTGGAGACAGCTTCTGAAAGATCGTGCTGGCTGGAGAGGCATGTTGGTTGAAGCCCAGGTCCATCCCGGACTGTAGCGCCACAAGAAGAAGATGAAGACACGGCGAAATTTGAGAAGCTTTCTTAGACCGTTCTTAGACAGTCTTTGAGAGTTGTCAGCAGCTCGAAAGAGAGAACTTCAAAAAAATCGTGTTTTGCTGGGAATCGGACCTAGACCTTCGGCGTGAGAGCGTTGCACTCTATCCACTACACCACGGCGGCCACTAATGCTAATTATTTTTGCATAACTGCATCAGAAATCACAGCTTTTTAGAGCTCAGACAAGGTTTAAGTGCTGTGTCCTTGATTTGGAGAACATCAGCAAGATTTCCATCTTCCAATTTCTAAAGTTTTTTGTTCAGTCGGATATACTGCTCCTTTTAAAAAGTTCATTACCGGCAAAAGTACCATGCTCAGGGCAGTGCAGGGCCAATGTCAACGTTTTACAACTTCAATCAAAGAGAACGTAAGTACGTCGCTTTTCATCAACTCAACAATTTGTCTCCCCCCAATAAAGTCCCGAAATTTCAAACAAGCTAAAATTTACAATCGCACGTTTCACAGATTCACATCTTCTGTCCTAAACCGACAAAAGCGGGCGGTAGTTGCTGTCGCAACCACTAAACATTAGTCACTTTGTCGTAAAAAATTCGGCCTGGACATTCCTGTTTCTGTTTTAGGGCGTCAATTAAAATGCCCTGGGAAATCACGGCTCCAACTTAAACGGGGCTCCTCTTTTACAAGTTTTAAATCTGTTTGCGTTAATTAACATAAAACTGCGGTCAAGGGGAAATGAATCATAGGTATGTATGCCTTAACCGATGTCGTTAACGTAACACGACGGAGTGCGTTGAGCCAAACCGAAATCTTGGTCATCAGACCGAAAGGGAATAACGTCGGTTGCAAATCTCTCCGAACCCACCCACCATTCCCACTTTGCCAAATGAAAAGAGAGAACCAAAACCGTCTCAGTCATTTTCAAAGGTCTTCATAGAGAATGACTTCATGCGGTTTTCGCATCGCTTCATCCGTCTGGCCATGAGCCATATCAGGTGGGTGTCTTCTTAGAGCGAGCGCAATTAAGAAAAATCCCACAATACCTCTATTGTTGACATTTTAAAGCGCCAAGGATGAGGGAAATTCTCCTGATCGAACACAGAGATTTGATGGGGCCGACCATCCCCGCAAGGACAATGAAAACTCGGAGACACTTCCATTGTCTATCAGAGTTTGTGGATAATTATTCGCAGCACTGTGCAAATTGAATCGCAACAAACGAACTGTCTGCGCCCGTGTGCGTGTTGCGTCCTTGGTTTGCAGATTGCCCAGCACATCGCCTCCAAATTGCTCACAGGCGAGTGAAGGAGAGTACACACAACAAGGTCCTTGTGCCTGGTCGATGATAGAAGCGAGCAGGTACACTTTTGTTTTGAATGCAAATATTTGACAGCGTCTGCCGTTTTTGTCTCATCATCATCTCTGAACGGGTGTCAGAGCCACTGCGATAACGACGGTGCCGTCTGTGAGGTGTTCTTGGCACAATGTCTGTCGCAGATAGCGAGAAGGATTTGTCAAAGGTAAACAAGAACGCTAATGAGACTATAGTTGGACTCATTGTTCGTAAGTGATTTGCACTTTCTCCAGCGGAGCACCAGATTGGAGTCAGTTAAGTCAGCTGTCTTATCGCGAAATTGCTTGTGTAATCGACTGGATTGGGGGCATAGGCTCAACGATACGAATTATACACTCTAATGTTTTCCAAATTATGTATTTATGAAGCAATCTTGGATTTGAGCTTGTCACTCACTTTAGTGTGGTGTTCCGACAGGAACACCGATTTGGAGATTCGAATTCTGCTCGATTGTCCTGTGGGAGAAAGGAGTTCTCGAGCAGATGTTTTTGTTTTCGGATGAAGGGACAGCAGGATTGTCTTTAAGATGAGAACGTCTTTAATCAGGGCAGAGCCTGCGAAACCAAAAAACCAGAGAGTAGGAGGCTTGTGGAGGGGCTTATGTGATTTGGGTTTGTTGTCGTTTGAAAATCGAGTTGGGTCAGTTTCTGTTGACATACGAGTGCTTCCGGGTGTCCAACCATAATCATCCCTTCTACGGTTGTGTTTTCCAGTTAAACCTGTGTTGGGTAATGTGATGCTAAAACTACACAAAAAACATTTGCAAGGACATCTCTCTCACATCGAATAGAAAGTTTGAAGTATTAAAACAGCAAACGATTGCCTCAGATGCCTTGAAGGGCAAACGTTTGAAAGGTCACAATCAGTGGAAACTTCTAGGACGGCAAAAAATTATGCATCTTGTGGAAGCAAACTTTTTACACTGTTCAACTGGCCGATGAATTTTCTCTCAACCCTTCCCGGGACTCTCGCTATTACTCAAGTCCTGCGAAAATTGCTTCTGTGCAGAATAGAACTTAATGAACTTCAGCCCAAAGATACATGTCAGTTCCCTCCCCATTCAACGACGTATTTCGGGAATTTTCAAAAAAGAAATATGCTCACTGACTTATGACCGATTGAGTCTATTTATATCCAGTGCATACATCCCCTCATCCGCACCCACATTCGCCACCATTTGGACGGCAATGTGGTGGCGCCCGAATGCGACCAGCAACAGCCTCGTTCAACATCGTTCCTCCAAGTCAGCGCATGATGAATGATACAGCAAATAGAAGCAAGCACAAGGATAAGATAAAAATAGGGAATCACAAAAGCGGAAAAGGAATAAGAATTTGTTGCAGGACACGCTGTTGGTAGGGATATGACAAATAAGGCACTTGTTTGCGCGTCTCTCTCCGACGGACAGAGTGTGGAAAAATAGAATTTTTCATGCACCCTAAAAAAGTACAACAGGATACGTCGAGATGAAAGGCGCCCTAGAAGCGCTGATAATTTTGCCAACGTCGTTGCTGGGCATTTTCCTTGTCTAAGCGGGTTGACGACAAGTGGGAGGGCAGACATGGTCCATGGAACAGCGATATGAGGCGGCGAAGTCTCGCTGAAAAGCACAAGTTTCCGCGAACTTTCACACACAACGGCACACAAAAGCGGCGCCGGAATGATAAAGGGTGGACATCTTTTCTCGGCAAAGGAACATAAATTTATTTTCATTTTCCAACTGGGTGCCCAGATATTTTTACACAATATTTTGTTATTTATTTTTGTCTCTTTGGCTGTGTCTTGACTTTGTATCGGTTGGTGGTGCGTGTGAGGATCCACTCCGGCAGTGTCTGGCGTGGCAGCGGTGTCCTAACTAAGTGAATGGATGCTCGTGAGTTATGAAGCATTTGTCGGGGAGGGAATCGACGGTGAGGATGTTTCCGTTTGGCTGCTTTATGTTGTGCTAATGGACCAGAAAGCGATTGTGTGAAATCTTGTTAAAAATTTTGGTGCGTCAGCATTGAGGCGTTTCCTTAATGGTTCACTTAGCGGGATGTGATGGCATGTCGATGGGATGTGGTTAAGTGAGTAGTTAATACGGTCAGGCTTACCGGCTGTCGCTGTGGCACTGAAGCGTGCCGAAGTTGTGGCCTTGGGTGGCGAAACCAGAAATAAAATGAGGCACTTCTATCATGCGGAACCAGAACTTAGCTTTGTGTTGTGCGCGTATATGCCTATTCACCAACAGTAATGGGCGTTAAGAAAGAAAGAAGATGTTTCCTTAGGACAGATAACCCTTTATAAAGTTTGTCTTTGTGATGCCTCAGGGGAGTCTTAAGCGCCAGATCCGCCAGTCCTCACCAACAGTGAATTTTCATTTTCGACGGAGAGCGTGGCCAAAGCAAGTTCTGAATGCAGGAAATGTTGACTTTGTAAATAGGGTGCAGTGTAGTCCATAACAACTCGCATCCGAGGCAATCATCTCGAGTAAGGATTACCAATAGCTTAAAACGTTTAAAACAAGGAGTGCATTATATAGAATAGAGGACGTCTCAAAAACAACGTCACAAATGTCAACTAAAGCATTCAGTTAGTTACGGGCTTCAGCTCTGAAGTAGGTAAGGAGAACGATGGCCATAGTCAAGCGTACAATCACTATCGCCAGTCGTTCTTTTGTGGAAGGAAATATCTGTGTCATATTTATGTCAGTGTGAATCAGGTTCCAAACAACGTTGAGACTAAAAAGTGGATGAGGCAAGTGGATGTGAAATCCCTATCCCATCTTCTAGAGAAGTATGTTTTTTATATTTCTTTGAATTGAACGATTAAAATTAATAATGCATGAGAAACTAAGCTTCAGACCATTGTCAGCTTGGTGTGTGAAACCGATCCAATAAGAGAAGCATTTTCTGGGAGAAAGTGTTTACGGTCAATTAATCCCGTAGTCCAGACCACGAAGACAGAGCCCTGTTAAACCATTTCTATTTTCGGGGAGAGATAAGCCAGTGGCGATTTGAGAATCCTGGTTTCACCAGGTTCAATGACGAGAATATTGCTAATAATGCCGTCGCCATAGATGGAATCAATACTATTCAAATATGAAAAGAAGAACTTCAAGGCATCTTGAACACTTCGAAATAGAAGGAGTCAACAGGTATCGATAGCATACCCAACACTGTGCTACGCCATCTACCCTCAGAGGCGGTGGAGATTTACACGACACTGTTCAACAATGCGCTGAGCAATGCATATTACCCAAAGCACTAGAAGACAGCTGAAGTGCAACCGATCCCTAAAGAGGACAAAGATGGGTCCATTTCAAAAAATATCCGGTCGATCAGTCTTCTTCTTTGCATTAACAAGGTCTTCGAAAAAATTTGCTCACCTCTAAAAAAGTGATTTGAAGACAATAACATTCGTGGGGTAGTGGGTAGAGTGCGACTCTCACACGTCGAAGGGTCTAGGTTCAATTCCCACCTCAACACCAATTTTTTGAATTTTTCACGACACCACCTCTTTTGAGCTGATGACAAGACTCAGAGAGTAATAAGTGTCTACGAATGCTTCTGAAATTTCGAAGTTCGGAGTCCGCAAAAGACTGTAGGTCTCTTCTACTCGTGAGAGACAAGTAGCGCACACAACACGAGTAGTTGATGAGCAAGCTAGGCCTTGGTCCCCCTGTGGACTGTCGCGCCAACAATTATTATTATTAACTAGCTATACCCGGCGCGCTTTGCTACGCATAAAATAAATGAAATTTAAAAAAAATTAACATTTATACTTATACTAAAAGGAAAATTTTTAATTTGTATTTTGCTTATTGAAGTGCTGTTGGATATAAAATATTTTTTGTTTTTCTATCTAGGGCATAAACGAATAAATTAGAAGGCTTTCCGACGCGTGAACAGGTCACATACAGTTGTCCATGAGAGAAGCACGGATTTTCTACATTCAGGCCACACATTTGTAAGGATTGTCCTTGTGCCTTGTTGATGGTAATGGCATAGGCGAGTCGCACTGGAAACTGCAAACGTTTAAATTGGAATGGTAAATCGGTTGGGATCATTGCAATGCGAGGCAATAGGACATCTCCTTTGAATTTTCCAATCAACATAGTAGATTCGGTAATATTCGCCATAATTTTTTTTACTGAAAGCCTAGTGGTGTTGCAAAGTCGTGGTGGATTAATGTTTCGAAGGAAAATGATAGGCGCGCCAATTTTCAATGTTAAAACGTGCGAAGGCATGCCAGGTAAGTCAAGTGAATTCAAGAATAGTTGACAACTTCGTCTTGGTTCATCACAGTATCAATGGATTTATATGTTTTCGCTTCTCCAGGTATTTTACCTTGAACGGTGAAATTAATTGAATTGACATCGTTGTTTTTGGCTGCGAATATAGCACGTTCACTGAGCCATGCATTATGTATTGGCTCGTCTGCATTTGATGCGAGTATGCGCAAGTCTGGTGGCAATAAGATACATTGTGTGACCTTATCCACAGTCAATGAACCATTTCCATCATCCAATTATTGCTTTGCAAAACGTTTAGCGGATCCATCAAGTTGCAGTTTGTGTTTATAAGTATTAGATTCTGCATATGTCGCCATAACACGGATAATTTTAAATATTCATTCAGTTCGTCAGGCAGGAAGTTTGTTGTGAAAAATTGCAATGTGACGTTTACCTTGGTATTTGAAATTAAAAACCGTCTGGCTAATCAAAAATTAATTTCAAAAAGGATAGTCTTCCTTTTTCGGACCTTGCTGTCCTAGGCCTCAAGGGCCATGAAGGTAAAGTGGCGTGAATTCCGCATTGTTGGCCAACGCAGAAAACCGCAAACTGTTAAAGGCTTGGTGAGGTACTAAGGCGTTTGGTTGGACCCGTATCTATACTTTGACAAACATGTACCTGGGCGTTCAATATATTCTCGGTATCTATATGAAGGAAAATGTGAATTCAATTTAAATTGTTTTTATTTTTCAATATAATCGCCCCTAACATCAATGCGTTTGTTACATCATAAGATTAGCCTTTTTAAACCCCCAAAAAACTAAATTTTGTCTTTCTCTGAAAAATACCCATTTATTGCCGACTTGTTTTCTTGACCTCGTCTAAATCGGGGGGACGGAATTCTTGTCTATCAAAGTCCAAATTGAGTGGAACAGTCTGCGGCATTGGTCCCGTTGTCACCATTAAGGAGTCTGCAGAACTGTTCCTTCCAGATTTTCAGCACAGGCTGCGACTCTACTACGAGTTGTCCGTTTTGGTCCCGGCAGGCCTTGGTCCGAACCTTGTATCCTCCGGATAGCTGCTTTACCTTTTGGTAAAACGTTCGGTCTTCATTTCTGCCAAAGCACCTTTCCATTTCCTCGACCGCGCGCTTCTAATGATCCTTCTTCTTCCTTCTGAGAAGCCGGTGCTCTTCCCTTCTTCTCTGTTCGTAGAGTTCACGAACAGGCCGCGTTGTTCGATGCAGCGTCGCCTTATAGGCGTCTTGTGTAGCTGCGTGCGCTTGCCCGCACTCGTCGTCAAACCATGGGTTCCTTCTGGGTGGTGACGTGAAACCCAGCACATCAGTGGCAGCATCTTTGATGACTTCTTGACAACATTTTCATTTTTCTTCTATGCTTAGTGCAGGAAGCGCCGAACTCTGAACGAGTTTCAGGGAGACTCGGTTGGCAAAGTTCCCAGCAATTGGCTGCGATTGTAGCTTTTCGACGTCAAACCGTGTTGGCCTTTCTCGACTCCGTTGCTCTCTCGATATCCGGGTTCTTACCTTGGCTACAACAAGGTGATGATCCGAGTCAATGTTAGCACCTCGGAAGGTTCGGACATCGAGAATACTGGAGGAGTGTCTGACGTCGATCGCAACGTGATCAATCTGGTTGACGGTTGATTGATCAGGAGATCGCCAGGTCCTTTTGTGAATGTCCAGGTGTGGGAACCGCGTGCTAGCCACAGAGAGGTTTCGCCCCGAGGCGGAGTCCAACAGCCTGAGTCCGTTTCCGGATGTGTTGTCGTGCAGGCTGTGTTTACCGATGACTCCAGCAAAGATGTCCTCCTTTCCCAGCTGAGCGTTGAAATCTCCTAGAACGATCTTGGTGTCATAGCTGGGGCATCGATCGTATGTTCTTTCTAGGAGATCATAGAAGTCATCCTTGATGTTGTCATCCTTCTCCTCTGTCGGGGCATGAGCGCATATTAGGCTGACGTTCCCGAATTTAACCTTGATGCGGATTGTCATGAGGCGTTCGCTGACTGGGTCGTAGCTCAAGACTTTTTTCCTAAGTCTGCCTCGAACAACAAATCCGCATCCGAATAAGCACTGCCTTCTCTCTCTATAGCAATTGCTGTAGTAGATATCGCAGTTCTTCATCGCTTTTATGCCAGGCCCATCCTATCGCACTTCCTGGATGGCGGTTATGTCAGCTTTGTAGCTGTCAAGGGCCTCCGCAAGTTGTTCGGCTGCACGTGGCCTGTTAAGGGACCTCACATTCCACGTGCAAAACCCAAAATCATTGTCCTTAAAACGTTTGCTGGGGTCGTCAACAGTTGATCCGTCCTTATCCGAGGCATATCGGGTTTTCTGAACTATATTATTTTTACGTGGTGAGGAAGTTACCCTCACGCACAACCCACAGACTGGTAGGCCAGGCTTATTATTTAAATCCTCGGGCAGAGGGGCTCTCTGCATACATTGGTTCACCATACGACGGGTGTTGTTATGGCTATCCAGGGGGCGCCACGTGGAGGCTGTATGTCAACTTGACCTGTGCACTAACGAGGATTTCCTTGGCAGCTCTCCATGTTGAGCGCAATCAACGACGTTACCTCGCTTGCATAGGCCCATGCCCCCCGAAAGCTAAAATCGGAATATTAAAATAAGAGAAAAACATGGACTACAACTTCTAAACAATGTTCCAATAGAAATTTCAACAACCTGCAGTTGAGCAATAAGCTTCGATTTTAACTTAAACTTAAACTAAAAATAAAATAAAATAAAATAAAATAAAATAAAATAAAAAACAAAGCACAAAAAAAAAATTATGGGCCTATCGATTTTGAGCAGAGGTAACTCCTTGTCACTGGCCAAAAGGATTGTTCTATGTGAATGACGATTACTTGATCTTACCATCGTTTGGGCCCACCCGAATCTTAGCTTCTATTAGATCTTGTTTCTGTCCCATCAGAATTAAACGTCTAAGCTTCCTTCTTCAGGTTTTCTTAAATCTGCAGATAGGTTTTGTATTTGTTAGATCTCCTCAAGACTGCAGTATATGCAATCCCATTGACGACAATACTTTTCACTATCGCTTATCGCGACACCTTCACATGTATGGAAGACCCCTTAACCCGCCTAAAATGCTCCCCGCCCTACAGTTTACAACATGACATTCATCAATCTACTTAAGGAACACTCTTGTCCCCATTGTCGATAACCCAATGCAGCAACTTTACAATTTTCTCCCTCAGAAAAAAGACGAGGAAGTCAATTTGAATGTCTCCATATATCAACGTGTAAAACGATTTAAAATAAATAAACAACCAAAGACTGCAACCGACGTCTACACCCTTGACGATCGTTTCGTATTCACTTTGTGCAAATGTGTCAGCAGCCGTAAATTGAATTTCTCAAAAAACAGAAAAGCACACATACACACCCCGCCACATAGCGCACTTACACAGCGCTCACCAAGCTGCGCGTAAAAAAGTTCTTAAAATGCAGTCAAATTGAATAACATCGAATCCGTCTTGTACAGGAAGGAAATGAGTCACTCTCCACCATCAGTTTCATTCGTACACACAGCGAAGTCCTTTCAGTATCCTTTTTCGCATATAAAGAGATTTTTTCTTGCCAAATACACTCCGGTTGGCGGTGAGGAAAAAAACACGAACATCACCAAATGGGGGATTCAATTTAATTTATTCGTCCCACACGGAGCCGAGGACTGCTAACAAGGATCGGGCGAAACGAATCTGCACACCCGCAGCCACAGCCACCGAATGAATAGTGGAAATGCTCTTAATCCGGCAAACTTACTTGTTTCCCCATTTTCCCGAAATGTTGGTTGCTTCACAGTCGTTTGCATATACCCTGCCCGAATGCTGGTTAATGGCGTCCGGATAATTATGAGTTTATCCAAAATTGTTAGTAGGGGTCGCATTCGTATTCCTTTCTGAAATCAAAGGAATAATGAAGGCTTACAACAAATAACAATTAAAAGGAAACTTGTCAGTGGATTTTGAAGGCGAAGGACTTCAGACTAAAAAACTGAAGACTGAAGACTGAAGACTGAAGACTGAAGACTGAAGACTGAAGACTGAAGACTGAAGACTGAAGACTGAAGACTGAAGACTGAAGACTGAAGACTGAAGACTGAAGACTGAAGACTGAAGACTGAAGACTGAAGACTGAAGACTGAAGACTGAAGACTGAAGACTGAAGACTGAAGACTGAAGACTGAAGACTGAAGACTGAAGACTGAAGACTGAAGACTGAAGACTGAAGACTGAAGACTGAAGACTGAAGACTGAAGACTGAAGACTGAAGACTGAAGACTGAAGACTGAAGACTGAAGACTGAAGACTGAAGACTGAAGACTGAAGACTGAAGACTGAAGACTGAAGACTGAAGACTGAAGACTGAAGACTGAAGACTGAAGACTGAAGACTGAAGACTGAAGACTGAAGACTGAAGACTGAAGACTGAAGACTGAAGACTGAAGACTGAAGACTGAAGACTGAAGACTGAAGACTGAAGACTGAAGACTGAAGACTGAAGACTGAAGACTGAAGACTGAAGACTGAAGACTGAAGACTGAAGACTGAAGACTGAAGACTGAAGACTGAAGACTGAAGACTGAAGACTGAAGACTGAAGACTGAAGACTGAAGACTGAAGACTGAAGACTGAAGACTGAAGACTGAAGACTGAAGACTGAAGACTGAAGACTGAAGACTGAAGACTGAAGACTGAAGACTGAAGACTGAAGACTGAAGACTGAAGACTGAAGACTGAAGACTGAAGACTGAAGACTGAAGACTGAAGACTGAAGCCTGAAGACTGAAGACTGAAGACTGAAGACTGAAGACTGAAGACTGAAGACTGAAGACTGAAGACTGAAGACTGAAGACTGAAGACTGAAGACTGAAGACTGAAGACTGAAGACTGAAGACTGAAGACTGAAGACTGAAGACTGAAGACTGAAGACTGAAGACTGAAGACTGAAGACTGAAGACTGAAGAATGAAGACTTAAGGCTGAAGACTGAAGACTGAGGACTGAAGACTGAAGACTGAAGGCTGAAGACTGAAGGCTGAAGACTGAAGACTGAAGACTGAAGACTGAAGGCTGAAAACTGAAGACTGAAGACTGAGGACTGAAGACTGAAGACTGAAGACTGAAGACTGAAGACTGAAGACTGAAGACTGAAGACTGAAGACTGAAGACTGAAGACTGAAGACTGAAGACTGAAGACTGAAGACTGAAGACTGAAGACTGAAGACTGAAGACTGAACACTAAAGACTAAAGACTAAAGACTGAAAACTGAAGACTGAAGACTGAAGACTGAAGACTGAAGACTGAAGACTGAAGACTGAAGACTGAAGACTGAAGACTGAAGACTGAAGACTGAAGACTGAAGACTGAAGACTGAAGACTGAAGACTGAAGACTGAAGACTGAAGACTGAAGACTGAAGACTGAAGACTGAAGACTGAAGACTGAAGACTGAAGACTGAAGACTGAAGACTGAAGACTGAAGACTGAAGACTGAAGACTGAAGACTGAAGACTGAAGACTGAAGACTGAAGACTGAAGACTGAAGAATGAAGAATGAAGACTGAAGACTGAAGACTGAAGTCTGAAGTCTGAAGACTTAAGACTAAAGACTAAGGCTTTCCATAGTTCGTAAAAATTTACTCTCATACCTTGGTTACGAATCCTTATCAAATATGGCACTGCCGTCTGAGAGGTATTTTGTGGGAAAATGGTTAAGAGGATGTCGCTACCCACAAAATCCTCAGATACAGAACAAGGAGAATCACACAAGACAAAACACAAACTTACGGCGTACTTCCAACGCATTGCTCCGAACATGACTCTCCGAAGGCAAGACCTCAACCCCTTACAGAAGGGAATCGCTGAGTGTAGATCCAATACAGTAAGTATAATAAAAATATTTCAAAAGCGGACACAGTGCTAGTTGAAGGAGGTATCGAGGACCATTTTGGAAATAGAGTCGCACAGCAAACGGAGGAAAGACATACACATCCTCCTTATCCACTTCTATGATATTATTCTGAAGTTTTTCATGAAAAATCATCTTCTTCTGCTCCAGTATAACCGTTAGAGTAGAAAATGTATTTTGCTTAACGGTTACGCCGAGGACATGGAACTCCAACAGTGTGCTTCACATGCAATCATCGTTCGATGAGCTTCAATGATTCATTGGCCATGGTCATGGACGATACGAGTCCATTAGGCAGCAAGTTGTATATTTTTTTTCGTTTCCTTTTTGGGAAGCGAAAGAAAAGAGAACAGTAGAAAGGGTAAGTGTTAGGAAGCAAGTCGTAAATTTATCGAGGTTGCTCTTTGTCACAGTGCAGTGCCAGTGGCTGCTCAACCTTTCAGAGTGCTGTATTTGGAAACGGAGGCGAAAGCGACTAATTAAGTTACCTATTAAGTGGTGATGAATGTTTGCTGAAACTACATGCAAATACGGCAGCGCTCCACTTAGCGCCCTGGTGGTTGGGGTCCGGCGGATATTTTGGGTGTGTGCTGTGGCGAATAACTTTCCCAAGTTCCAGATAAGCAAATTTCAGGAGCCAAGTAGTCAGGCAAACATAGGTGGCTGATATCTTATGCTCTGCAAGCACGTGCAGATAATTAGCTAATTTATCTTTCGGAACATATTGAGTGTGCCTGGCAGCGCTGAGTGGGGATGAGGATATGCGGTGGACTCCTGACTTTATGATGTACGTCCTTGAGGCGAAGACGGATGTTATGTAATCAAATTGACTCCGTTTATCTATTTAAGGGAGCATCCTATTTTCGTTTTAGGTGAATGTCCACGAGTTGTTTTGCCATGTGAATGCAAGACGATAACGATTTTTTGTTGAAGCTCTCAATTCATGACGTCGTGCAGAACTAAAAGTCGTTTTAGATTTATCTCATCGGAAAAACTATAACTAGCATGAAAAACGTTTGACGATGGATGTACATTTATTCCCGCGGCTATTTCTAAAACTCATGAAACAGGGGTATATCAAAATACGTCATGCGACCCATATCTTGTGCCTTGTTCATTTCTCCACTAAGACTCCACATTATAGTTATCGAATGACGCCTGAATATGGTGTTATTGTTTGCAGGAGGGAGTTTTCTTGTCACTCTTTGTGCCACCTGTTAGCCTGCCGTTGTCATTAGTATCGCATATCCACCATAAGCGCTCAAATAATTTGTTTAAAATCCTCATTTCTATATACTAAAAAACGCCCTTCTTATATGATGCCTAAGAAAACTCCCTCACCGCACCCTCCATCTCCCAAAGAGGATCTTTGTAATTTTCAGTTAAAATTCGACACTCGTTCTCCCATTTGCTGCATCGACGCCAACATCACCACCGCCCCAAAACACAAATAGTACCTCTATCCCGAAACTCAATTCAATTCCTCCGTCCAACAAACACGGAATGCTCGAGTTAAAATTTAAATGTAGAACACACATATCCCTTTTTAATGTCCTCATTTCCAGGCAAACACAAACAACAGAACTGTTAGGTGCTCACCTACCCTTGAAATTACCTTTTTCGGTCGACGGGATGGCTCTCGGCTGGTGTGATAAAGAACACCTCCAAAGGGTTTTGCTCCTCCCCGAGATGGAACGCGCCATCAAGCCCCCAATGCTTCCTATGTTTTCGTGTTGTAACCCCACGAATGCAATCAATTTTATATTCAATTCAGGTGCCTGCGCCTGTTGGTGGAATACCCTTCTTCCCTCGTGTGTTTTTGTTTCGTTCGTTTTCGGTTGTTTTCTTTTTTGCTTTGTTTTGTATCAGTGACCTACCTCGAGGCCGGAAACTTTAAGATATCACTCGTTGAACGTTGAGTGCGTGTGGATTTCGGTTTCGATTGTATGCCACCCACCGCCAGACTGTCGTTCCCAGCTTCGGTTGCTGTTGTTATTGTAAGTGGGCTCTGTTTGGCGTATGTTGTGTTTCCTGCTAGCAAGTTCTTGGACTTTTTTCAGGTTTTCACTCAGATTTTTGCAAAAAAAACAAAAAAACGAAAAACACATATTCTGATGTTAGGGACACTTCAGCCGGTGTCGGGCTTTGACTCCCTAAGGACCTCTTTGGTCGGTCATCGTGCTGTGCTTTTTACCTCTCATTGTGATTTCGTTTAAGGTGGAGTTGATGTGGAACCGGGAAGGAGAGCTGTTAAATTTTACGAGAGCCCTCTGTAGCTCGCATACACGCACATAACCTCACAATAAACTTAATATTGGATTATCGCTACCAAGGGTATGAGAGGGCCACACTCAAGCTGCTATTGCCTCTTTTCCGTTCTCACATCAAGCTCATGAATGAAATTAGATGCTTGTAGGGATATTGTTGTTATATTGGAACAAAATGACCGAAACATCGGCTGACAGTATTTTGCCTTCAGTCCTCCAGTCTTCAGTCCTCAGTCCTCAGTCTTCAGTCTTCAGTCTTCAGTCTTCAGTCTTCAGTCTTCAGTCTTCAGTCTTCAGTCTTCAGTCTTCAGTCTTCAGTCTTCAGTCTTCAGTCTTCAGTCTTCAGTCTTCAGTCTTCAGTCTTCAGTCTTCAGTCTTCATTCTTCAGTCTTCAGTCTTCAGTCTTCAGTCTTCAGTCTTCAGTCTTCAGTCTTCAGTCTTAAGTCTTCAGTCTTCAGTCTTCAGTCTTCAGTCTTCAGTCTTCAGTCTTCAGTCTTCAGTCTTCAGTCTTCAGTCTTTAGTCTTCAGTCTTCAGTCTTCAGTCTTCAGTCTTCAGTCTTCAGTCTTCAGTCTTCAGTCTTCAGTCTTCAGTCTTCAGTCTTCAGTCTTCAGTCTTCAGTCTTCAGTCTTCAGTCTTCAGTCTTCAGTCTTCAGTCTTCAGTCTTCAGTCTTCAGTCTTCAGTCTTCAGTCTTCAGTCTTCAGTCTTCAGTCTTCAGTCTTCAGTCTTCAGTCTTCAGTCTTCAGTCTTCAGTCTTCAGTCTTCAGTCTTCAGTCTTCAGTCTTCAGTCTTCAGTCTTCAGTCTTCAGTCTTCAGTCTTCAGTCTTCAGTCTTCAGTCTTCAGTCTTCAGTCTTCAGTCTTCAGTCTTCAGTCTTCAGTCTTCAGTCTTCAGTCTTCAGTCTTCAGTCTTCAGTCTTCAGTCTTCAGTCTTCAGTCTTCAGTCTTCAGTCTTCAGTCTGCAGTCTTCAGTCTTCAGTCTTCAGTCTTCAGTCCTCAGTCTTCAGTCTTCAGTCTTCAGTCTTCAGTCTTCAGTCTTCAGTCTTCAGTCTTCAGCCTTCAGTCTTCAGTCTTCAGCCTTCAGTCTTCAGTCTTCAGTCTTCAGTCCTCAGTCTTCAGTCTTCAGCCTTAAGTCTTCAGTCTTCAGTCGTCAGTCTTCAGTCTTCAGTCTTCAGTCTTCAGTCTGCAGTCTTCAGTCTTCAGTCCTCAGTCTTCAGTCTTCAGTCTTCAGTCTTCAGTCTTTAGTCTTCAGTCTTCAGTCTTCAGTCTTCAGTCTTCAGTCTTCAGTCTTCAGTCTTCAGTCTTCAGTCTTCAGTCTTCAGTCTTCAGTCTTCAGTCTTCAGTCTTCAGTCTTCAGTCTTCAGTCTTCAGTCTTCAGTCTTCAGTCTTCAGTCTTCAGTCTTCAGTCTTCAGTCTTCAGTCTTCAGTCTTCAGTCTTCAGTCTTCAGTCTTCAGTCTTCAGTCTTCAGTCTTCAGTCTTCAGTCTTCAGTCTTCAGTCTTCAGTCTTCAGTCTTCAGTCTTCAGTCTTCAGTCTTCAGTCCTCAGTCTTCAGTCTTCAGCCTTAAGTCTTCAGTCTTCAGTCGTCAGTCTTCAGTCTTCAGTCTTCAGTCTTCAGTCTGCAGTCTTCAGTCTTCAGTCTTCAGTCCTCAGTCTTCAGTCTTCAGTCTTCAGTCTTCAGTCTTCAGTCTTCAGTCTTCAGTCTTCAGTCTTCAGTCTTCAGTCTTCAGTCTTCAGTCTTCAGTCTTCAGTCTTCAGTCTTCAGTCTTCAGTCTTCAGTCTTCAGTCTTCAGTCTTCAGTCTTCAGTCTTCAGTCTTCAGTCTTCAGTCTTCAGTCTTCAGTCTTCAGTCTTCAGTCCTCAGTCTTCAGTCTTCAGTCTTCAGTCTTCAGTCTTCAGTCTTCAGTCTTCAGTCTTCAGTCTTCAGTCTTCAGTCTTCAGTCTTCAGTCTTCAGTCTTCAGTCTTCAGTCTTCAGTCTTCAGTCTTCAGTCTTCAGTCTTCAGTCTTCAGTCTTCAGTCTTCAGTCTTCAGTCTTCAGTCTTCAGTCTTCAGTCTTCAGTCTTCAGTCTTCAGTCTTCAGTCTTCAGTCTTCAGTCTTCAGTCTTCAGTCTTCAGTCTTCAGTCTTCAGTCTTCAGTCTTCAGTCTTCAGTCTTTAGTCTTCAGTCTTCAGTCTTCAGTCTTCAGTCTTCAGTCTTCAGTCTTCAGTCCTCAGTCTAGAGTCTTCAACCTTAAGTCTTCAGTCTTCAGTCTTCAGTCTTGAGTCTTCAGTCTTTAGTCTTCAGTCTTCAGTCTTCAGTCTTCAGCCTTCAGTCTTCAGTCTTCAGTCTTCAGTCTTCAGTCTTCAGTCTTCAGTCCTCAGTCTAGAGTCTTCAACGTTAAGTCTTCAGTCTTCAGTCTTCAGTCTTCAGTCTTCAGTCTTCAGTCTTGAGTCTTCAGTCTTCAGTCTTCAGTCTTGAGTCTTCAGTCTTCAGTTTTCAGTCTTCAGTCTTCAGCCTTCAGCCTTCAGTCTTCAGTCTTCAGTCTTCAGTCTTCAGTCTTCAGTCTTCAGTCTTCAGTCTTCAGTCTTCAGTCTTCAGTCTTCAGTCTTCAGTCTTCAGTCTTCAGTCTTCAGTCTTCAGTCTTCAGTCTTCAGTCTTCAGTCTTCAGTCTTCAGTCTTCAGTCTTCAGTCTTCAGTCTTCAGTCTTCAGTCTTCAGTCTTCAGTCTTCAGTCTTCAGTCTTCAGTCTTCAGTCTTCAGTCTTCAGTCTTCAGTCTTCAGTCTTCAGTCTTCAGTTTTCAGTCTTCAGTCTTCAGTCTTCAGTCTTCAGTCTTCAGTCTTCAGTCTCCAGTCTTCAGTTTTCAGTCTTCAGTCTTCAGCCTTCAGTCTTTAGCCTTCAGTCTTCAGTCTTCAGTCTTCAGTCTTCAGTCTTCAGTCTTCAGTCTTCAGTCTTCAGTCTTCAGTCTTCAGTTTTCAGTCTTCAGTCTTCAGTCTTCAGTCTTCAGTCTTCAGTCTTCAGTCTCCAGTCTTCAGTCTTCAGTCTTCAGTCTTCAGTCTTCAGTCTTCAGTCTTCAGTCTTCAGTCTTCAGTCTTCAGTCTTCAGTCTTCAGTCTTCAGTCTTCAGTCTTCAGTCTTCAGTCTTCAGTCTTCAGTCTTCAGTCTTCAGTCTTCAGTCTTCAGTCTTCAGTCTTCAGTCTTCAGTCTTCAGTCTTCAGTCTTCAGTCTTCAGTCTTCAGTCTTCAGTCTTCAGTCTTCAGTCTTCAGTCTTCAGTCTTCAGTCCTCAGTCTTCAGTCTTCAGTCTTCAGTCTTCAGTCTTCAGTCTTCAGTCCTCAGTCTTCAGTCTTCAGCCTTAAGTCTTCAGTCTTCAGTCGTCAGTCTTCAGTCTTCAGTCTTCAGTCTTCAGTCTGCAGTCTTCAGTCTTCAGTCTTCAGTCCTCAGTCTTCAGTCTTCAGTCTTCAGTCTTCAGTCTTCAGTCTTCAGTCTTCAGTCTTCAGTCTTCAGTCTTCAGTCTTCAGTCTTCAGTCTTCAGTCTTCAGTCTTCAGTCTTCAGTCTTCAGTCTTCAGTCTTCAGTCTTCAGTCTTCAGTCTTCAGTCTTCAGTCTTCAGTCTTCAGTCTTCAGTCTTCAGTCTTCAGTCTTCAGTCTTCAGTCTTCAGTCTTCAGTCTTCAGTCTTCAGTCTTCAGTCTTCAGTCTTCAGTCTTCAGTCTTCAGTCTTCAGTCTTCAGTCTTCAGTCTTCAGTCTTCAGTCTTCAGTCTTCAGTCTTCAGTCTTCAGTCTTCAGTCTTCAGTCTTCAGTCTTCAGTCTTCAGTCTTCAGTCTTCAGTCTTCAGTCTTCAGTCTTCAGTCTTCAGTCTTCAGTCTTCAGTCTTCAGTCTTCAGTCCTCAGTCTAGAGTCTTCAACGTTAAGTCTTCAGTCTTCAGTCTTCAGTCTTCAGTCTTCAGTCTTCAGTCTTCAGTCTTCAGTCTTCAGTCTTCAGTCTTCAGTCTTCAGTCTTCAGTCTTCAGTCTTCAGTCTTCAGTCTTCAGTCTTCAGTCTTCAGTCTTCAGTCTTCAGTCTTCAGTCTTCAGTCTTCAGTCTTCAGTCTTCAGTCTTCAGTCTTCAGTCTTCAGTCTTCAGTCTTCAGTCTTCAGTCTTCAGTCTTCAGTCTTCAGTCTTCAGTCTTCAGTCTTCAGTCTTCAGTCTTCAGTCTTCAGTCTTCAGTCTTCAGTCTTCAGTCTTCAGTCTTCAGTCTTCAGTCTTCAGTCTTCAGTCTTCAGTCTTCAGTCTTCAGTCTTCAGTCTTCAGTCTTCAGTCTTCAGTTTTCAGTCTTCAGTCTTCAGTCTTCAGTCTTCAGTCTTCAGTCTTCAGTCTCCAGTCTTCAGTTTTCAGTCTTCAGTGTTTAGCCTTCAGTCTTCAGTCTTCAGTCTTCAGTTTTCAGTCTTCAGTCTTCAGTCTTCAGTCTTCAGTCTTCAGTCTTCAGTCTTCAGTCTTCAGTCTTCAGTCTTCAGTCTTCAGTCTTCAGTCTTCAGTCTTCAGTCTTCAGTCTTCAGTCTTCAGTCTTCAGTCTTCAGTCTTCAGTCTTCAGTCTTCAGTCTTCAGTCTTCAGTCTTCAGTCTTCAGTCTTCAGTCTTCAGTCTTCAGTCTTCAGTCTTCAGTCTTCAGTCTTCAGTCTTCAGTCTTCAGTCTTCAGTCTTCAGTCTTCAGTCTTCAGTCTTCAGTCTTCAGTCTTCAGTCTTCAGTCTTCAGTCTTCAGTCTTCAGTCTTCAGTCTTCAGTCTTCAGTCTTCAGTTTTCAGTCTTCAGTCTTCAGTCTTCAGTCTTCAGTCTTCAGTCTTCAGTCTCCAGTCTTCAGTTTTCAGTCTTCAGTCTTCAGCCTTCAGTCTTTAGCCTTCAGTCTTCAGTCTTCAGTCTTCAGTTTTCAGTCTTCAGTCTTCAGTCTTCAGTCTTCAGTCTCCAGTCTTCAATCTTCAATTTCCTGTGAAGAAATTTGTTTCATTCCACTTATCCCAGCACCGTCCCTCTTCATGGGCCAATAGCTCTACCGCATTTCGCACAGAAAATTATTAATTAATAATATTATTTCTTGCCGAATCCGAACGGTGAAATTTGAGAAGCTTTCTTAGACAGTTGTTACTGTTTGAGTTTTGTCAGCAGGTCGTGAAAAATTTAAAAATTCTTGTTGAGCTGGTAATCGTACCCCGACCTTCGGCGTGTGAGCGTCGCACTCTACCCGCTACGCCACGGGTGCCGCACAGAAAATACTGCTTTCTAATTCTGTGCCATTAAGAATTTAAGGAATTTTCGAAACGGAACTTGGGCAGTATTTGAGTTCGCCATCCCTTTATCGGTTCTTCAATAAGGTCCAGGGGCTTTTTAAGAAAGGACTTGGTGTTAATTAAGAACCAGTGAGGTTGCGTTCAGATCACACAGTCGATAATCTTTTGGCACAAACGGAATACGTCCACCCTGTTAATAATTCCCTTTTATGTTCACAACCTCTCCCTCTTTAGTCAGAATATATGATGGGAGATCCTTTTGGCCGGACCTATCAAGGCATTCGTATGCAGAAAGCAACACTGGAATCGAGAGCATGTTTGCCAGTAATGCAACAAACGTTTTCCGCGGAAAGGATCGCTTTAGGCTTAAAGACATCAACTCGACAAAAGACAACTTATCACCCCAAAGGCATTTCGTCCGTTTCCGCTTCACGGGTGTGGGGAACGAGCGGTTGTGTCGGCTGAATTTAATTAATGCTTTCAAGTGGAAGTCCTTCACTGAATTTAGATTGTGTTGACTCCTGTAATTATGGATTGAGTTGTCGAATGTGCTGTGGTTGCGGGCTGTGATGGTGTACCGACACTTCAGTTCTCCATGCGGTCCTCATTAAAGGATCCATACATGTGTCGAGCGGGAATCGAAAACTGTGTTAATATAAGATTGCTTTGAGGCACTTGCTGTGCTTGTGATTATCTGAGAACAATAATGCAAGTAATTTAATTTTGGAGCTACTTTCCCTCATACTTGTGTGTGTGTCTGTTTGTGTGTGTGTGTTCTTTCACTCCGTTTTGCAAAATGGCTCAGTTGTGTTTGGGAAGACGTGTTCCGCCCTAAGCCTTAGAATTTATTACGAAAACCCTTTCCTCTCAAATGTACCCTATTAAGTGCGAAGATGAGGAGCATAAGTGCTTGCTAGACATCTGTTTGTTGTAGACTCCCCATGTGGCTGCTGTAGTTCCGAGAAATGTGTTTTGAATTCTGCTCTGTGCTACTTGAATGAGTTCTCAGAAATTGTTTTCCAGTTCTCACCCGTTACGTGTGAATGGTAGTGTCACAAAATTAATTTGCCCGTTACAAGTTCTGAATTTCACGCTTTTGGCCAAAATGTTAAATGTCAGTGATGTTAAAAGGAACGTTGCACGGAAACTAGAGATTCACTTATTCTTAGAAATTTATCGTTAAGAAATCAATAGAAATGGTATTAAAAAGATGGGGTAGTAAAGGGTATCCCAACAAGGACGTAAGATATAAATCTAAAATAAAACGCAGACATTTAAAAAAATCGTGAATTCTTTATAATATTGTAAAGTAGACAGGATGAGGTTGTGTGTGGAATAACACATCGGCCAGATGGCAGCCGCGGCTTTGCTGGCATATGCGCGATCTTTTAATGAAATTTTCAATGACCGTTTTGCATAAATGCTCCGGTAGTTCATCAATGCAGCGTCCATTTTTCTCTTTAAAGGCTTGAGTCGTCGTCGGCTTATTCGCATAATTTATCGACTTCAGAAAACTCCAAAGAAAAATGTTCAACGGTGTTAAATCGCACGATCTAGGCGGTCCACTCTGGTCTTCAAAACGTGAAATAACACGACCGGGAAATGACTGATCCAGCAATTGAATTGTTTCTCAGGCTGTATGAGATGTGGCGCCGTCTTGTTGAAACCACATCCCCTCCACATTCATTTTCTCAATTCTAGGCACGAAAAAAATGGCATAATGGATTTGGAAACACTAATTTGCTGAGCTCGGTGTCGAATTGAGGTGGATGGAATTTGAGAGACATCATCACGTACAGCTGCGTTATTTTCGGTCGATTGACCTGGTCGAAGGTCCGTTGTTGTCTTTACATCAGTTACCGACCCAGTTTCGGCACATTTTTCCATTAATCTCTTCACAGTTGACTCTTTTGGAACATTATTATAGCCCCGAATTGATCGCAAAATTGCGAACTGTAGCCGCAAATCGTTCATCATTTTGGTAAAACAATTTCACAAAGAGAATGCGTTGTTCATTCGTGTAGCGCTCCATTTTTATTAACCTTATACATTCTACTAACAAACAATAATAATTGTTCAAGTGTCAAACAATGGCGCCAAATTTAAACCTTGCGTTCTTATTGGGACACATTTTACTTTGGGTAGATATAGAGTGTAGGATCATTTCGAAATTTGCAACCGTGTGCTCACGGAATCTTCTACATTTCAAGTTTTGACAGTTCTATTCAGCCACAGTTGATGATTTTTTCCGTCACATGTTTTGTCTGATTTATCGACTATGAAAGTGGCTTCTTCTCATTCTATTTGTGGCACGAGGTCCACGCCTCTGCTGCCGGCACTGCAAGGTGGTTGAGGTCCTTCTCCTAATAAACGTTGTATCTGAAGACGCTTGACCAGGCGCATGTCGCTGTACAGTCAATAGGGTTCGTCATTAAATCTTCTCCTCTAACTGCAGGTCTTGCTGGTCACTGTCTCTTTTAACTGCTCAATATTTTCTTCTTTGTATACCATATCAGGCCAAACTTTACAGACTCAACAAACCTGTAATTTTTTAGCTCTCTTGCTATGTGTCAGTAATTTCCGTTCCTATGTACGTTGAGCTCGTTCTCGAGATCCCCGTGTATTGCGTTCAACCAATTGCTCGAATCAAAGGAGAGTTATTCATCCCCTCCTCCCCCATGACCTTGGTATTTAAAACTTGTTTCCGTATAGGTCTAACTAGGCGCTTGGCGTCATACGGAGTTTGTTTTTTATCTGCTACTCCAGATGTCATCAACAAACAATCACTAGCAGAAAGGAAAATTTCCCCCACTTTCACCCGAAGCTTCCGAGACTATGACTCAGTATGCAGGAACGGAATAATAATAATAATAATAATGGTTGGCGCTACAGTCCAAAGGGGGACCAGGGCCTAGCTTGCTCATCAACTACTCGTGTTGTGCGCGCTACTGTTCTCTCACTAGTAGAAGCGACCTACAGTTTTTTGCCGACTCCGAACGGCGAAGTTTGAGAAGCTTTCTTAGACAGTTATTACTCTTTGAATGTTGTCAGCAGCTCGAAAGAGGTGGTGTTGTGAAAAATTCGAAAAAATGGTGTTGAGCTGGGAGTCGAACCTAGACCCTTAGGCGTGTGAGCGTCGCACTCTACCCACTACGCTATGGCGACCACAACGGAATAATAAACTTATTAAATAAGCTAGTGTAGTTATTAGTTATAAGTCTTATTGTTCAGATTATAGGTTTCTACATGCCTAAACCTTTGAACCTTTGAACCTTTGAACTGTTTGCAGATGGTATTGTAACTATTTACTGTATAGATCATGTCCTTATCTCACTCACTGACTTTTCTGCCCACTGTTTCGGTCTGTATAAAAAGTCAAATTTGTTCGTTCCGCCTTCATCGTGGCAGGTACTTTGTGTTCCCTTGTTTGCCGTCAAAACCAATTACGACAAGTCTCAGCTTTACGTTGTTAAGGGGAATGACGAGTTCACCGACACTAAGCCTGCACCTCGAATGTGTACTCCAAAGTCCGTCTCTCCAGGGAATTGTCGTCCTGCCGTTAAAATATTCATAAAACCCGATGAAGAAGCAGTCATACATATGTCGGCACTGTGTCGCTAATTCACTTCAGTATTCTTAGTTCCATCAGTTGTTATGGGTCAACGGATAGTCTTCGTATAGGAATGTTAAAAAGCGACATGCTGATTCGTTTCTTTGACCTTGTCACCAAATTTTTAATTTTTTGATTTTCATGTAGTTTTTTAACGCTCTAAAAGCTCGACATATCCAGTCATTCACTCCTTTTTTACTTTCCCTCAGAAAATCGAAATTGCTTCAAAATGTCATCCAATAAGCAAAAGAATCGCTTTTCCTCGGTCCAGCCAGTCCGCAAATACAGCTACTTCGAACGATCCTTTGGCATTAACTAAAGAACAGAGCAACCAGAAATTTAGTATAGTTGAACTCATGTAATGACAGACCCCACAATTTCATTGCATCTTTCGGTCCCGCTGAGCTTTAAGTTGAGCGTTCTCTTTGCTGCCTATCCCGCAAAACACATACCTATCTAGTTCTGAGAACAACGAATATGGCAATTTTGACGCCTCACGTGCCCGCATCTTTTTATCATGTTACAATGGATAATGTCTCCGTATTTCCAAAGCTTCCTGGGGAAATTGCAGTCGCTGAGGTGTCGGCGTATTTGCATGCTGACCAAACTTAGGCTCGGTCCTATGAAAGAGAAGTGTGTCTGAAAGAAGCTGGTCTTTTTCTTCAAAATTTTCCTGTGGTTCGCATCAGGCCATTGTTCTTGTTGGGTTCTGCCAATACTCTCTCTTCAGTGGGTCCTTAACCCCTGCATTTTGCTTCACATAGTTACCGCCTGTCAACTGTTGTACAGCTTTCTATGAATGAATTTGGCAGACACCAAGCACACACCGAGTAGTTACTGGCATCCATGATTGCTGAGTCATCACACTATGGTGACAGTCGCTGCCATCAGTGATTGTATGTCTCTCTGACATTGTCTGGAAATTCAAGAGTCCGATATCTATAAACTGACACATTTTCTAACTTATAAAAACCAGAAAACTCCTCGAATTCCGAAGAGTCAAATTTTCAAGCAAATATTCCTGAAAGAAGACAGCTGTGGTTCTTAGACAGGTGCTCAATATGAAGTAGCAGGTTATATCCATACCATTTTTTAAACAGGATCTTAAAGTTCAGTTATTTCACAAATTTTACTCTTTCGGATATCTAAAATTTGACATATTGGGATTTTACGAACTTCTCTCTTAAAAATATTATACAGCACATTTTACAGAGACTTTAACAAGGCAGCTTTACAGGCACATTGTGTCTTTCGAACTTATGTACCTCTTTGGAGTGTCTTTTTCCGGAGTTTTGTTTGGAATTGGTCACAGCGAATTGGAGTTTAGCGGAATATAAAGCGATATCAAAGGGTGTTTCCTTTTCGTCCAATTGCGACAAAGTTCTTATTCCGATTTCGAGTCTAGATATCCGATTCAGATAAAATTGGGCGGCGGCTGAATAGAGCAAATTAAAGCCTTAATACAAGCCCCCTCTTTATCTCTAACAACCCAGACCCACCCCACTGATTAATTTTGAATAACACGAAAAAACAAAGGCACCCACGCGAATAAAAAAACACGCACACACACAAGATAAAAAAAAATTAACCCTCACAATATCCGCCTCTATGCCCGCCAGCTCTATGAATAAATAATTACTTCACTTCTTGTGCCCACCAACGCCCGTAAGCCGCCCACAAATCGGTTCACATTAATCGATTCCTCATTAAGGAATTTATTGCATTAAAAAGTCCTGAAACAAGTTTTTGAATTTCTAAGTAACCTGCCTCCACTCACCGTGCCGAGCAAAAAAGCAACAAATCCAAGAAGCAAAACAAAATTCCAGGCGATTAAATTTGCGAGAATTATTTCAATTTATTCATTTCAACATTTCATACTCGTTGGTGTCGGCAGAACTGGAGGCACACTGCCGTGCAGGCGTCAGTCGCAAATGTGAGCACACACACTCTCAAGTGTGTGCGATTGTGGAAATAACACTCACATGCTGACTAATCACCTAAGATCATGCGATGCGAACCCATCCCTGTTCACACGTCGCCACCTCGCCGCATTTCTGCACACACAACCACCCTCGTACACCCGTGTCGCGCTAGCTACCACAAATAAATCACAGAAATTAAATTTTGCAAACTTTCCAGTCCTTTCGGTCCTGATTATTCTTTTTTTTTTGTTCTTGTTTTATTTGTTAATTTTTTGCGTCCTTTGCTCCTTTAAAGTCGTTCACGCGATTCAATTTGCTTCGTTAAATTTTAATAATAATTCGCCTTCGCCATTTCTACCGCACACAATCATGCTGCCGTCGTTTTAAGGACCGCTTCAGCACAGCACAGCACCACCATCAGTCCCGTACCCCTCCCCCTGGCAGGCGTACAGTGCCAACCACGCCAACCACGCCAACTACAGAACTTTGCAGAGAAACTTTTCCATTTTGGCGGGATTCCTTTTCGATTTGTTCCGCATTTGGAACGGAGTCCTTTAGGGCGCGGCTGTGGGAAGTGGTAAGTTCATTCATTCGCATTGGTGATGAAAACTCATTCAACCGCGAAGTTTGTGTTTTTTTTCCTCTTCTTTGTATTTTACTTTGCCTTCGTTTTGTTTTTGTATTCCGCGCCATCCGACAGTCGGCGGCCGGGGAAAAACAACGAATCCGATGACGACGAAATTATTATTATTTCCCTCTACTTTTTTTTTTTTTTGTTTTTCTTTTCATTACTGGGGAACTCTTGAAGTACAGGAAGCCACGCACAAATATAACTTTTCCGAAGAAGTCAGGGGCAAACCGCAGCAATGGTGGTGGCCTGTGTATGAGTTGGCTTCGGAGAATTAATTCCCACAGAAGTCTGCTTTAAATGTGAAGTCATATTCGTGCCGGGGATCGCGATTAGTATCGTAGGGGAGGAATTATGATTTATGCATTTTGTTGGAGAGCTGGGAGGGAGGATTGTCCCCACTCATGAAATTGCTGAAACTGCCATGGATTGGAAACAACTGAAATGTGCTGACGAATTTCTTGCACGACCACGGTTTTTTCCTTCCCCTAACAAGGCGAAGGTTAACGATGCGGTAATTGCCTGGAAACAGGAAGACTACGGGAACACAGGGGTTACAAATTTAAGATAAGATTTGATTCAAAATCTGACTTCTCAACGTGTTTGTAGATTTGTAGCCATATTTCAGCCCTTTTGTTTTGACAGGGACTCGAAGCCTTTTACCCAATTTATTCATTCAAGTTCCTCAGTGACATACAGATACAGTTAAATTGGAACTAAAACGAAAAATAGTAAGGGAACAACGCGCTTTTGCTTTCCTTTCTTGGGTCTTGTGATGTACATTCATGGAAAATGGTTGAATAAAGAATGTTATGCACAGGCTACCTAAATATTTAGTATTCGAAAAGTTAAGAAAAAAAAAACATTCCAAAGGATTTCTAAAATACATACTGATTCTTTATGGAACTTGAACCTTTCCATAAATGACATGTACCACCCTGAACGAACACTGGAAAGTCGAATTGGTTTTTGGCTATTTAATAAATACTCTTATATGAGACGTTTGATATTGGAATATACCTACTCACGAGTGTCTTTTTAGTCCAATGTTTTACCGGTTAAAAATATAAGATTGTCAAATATCTCCGCTTTTTGTCTTTTGAATGTTCCGGCTACGTACAAAGCACTACAGAGCGCTAAAGTCTTGACAAAACCTACAAAACGACGCTATGCATGATTAGTTTAGTTATTGGTTCAACAGTTATAGATGTGTAAACATGGAGTTCACTAACGCCGAAATCCACGCTATTTTAAAGTTTTCCTTCGTTAGAGGCAAATCCGCTTGAGAAACGCTCCGCGAGATTTATGGTGTTTTGGGGGATGGTATTCTATCAACCGCGAACCGTGGAGAAATGATTTTGACGAATGCTTGCAAAGCGACACCATGGATTAGCTAGCCGGCGGAAGACCTGTGACGACGAATACTGATCGAATCATGAAAATTATCGAGTTAGACCGGCATGTGGCATCTCCTGACATTGCCCAGGAGATGGGGGTTAGTCAGCAAACTATTTTAAGCCATCTGCTGAAGGCTGGATACAAAAACAAGCTTGCTGTTTGGGTGCCGCATGATTTGGCGCAAAAAGACCCTCTGGACCGAATCAAAGCCTGCGATATGGTGTTGAAACGGAACGAACTCGAACCATTTTTGAAGTGGATAGTGAAGTGGCGACGGAAAATTGATCACAAACGACAATATCAAGCGAAAACAGTAGTGTATGAAGGCCGTTGAATCATCCCAAACAGTGGCCAGGAAGGTTTTGCTGTTTTTCCGGCTATGTACACAGACCTCGTATCTGTATTCTATATATCATTTGAAAGGTCTTGACATAACCTACAAAAGGATATGTTGCGATATGCTTCTTAAACGGAACGAACTCGACCCATTCTTGAAACAGATGGTGACTGGTGACGAAAATGTGGATCACATATTACAATATCAAGCGAAAATGGTCGTGGTTGAAGACTGGTAAATCGTCCCCAACAGTGGCCAGGAAGGTTTTGTTGTGTGTTTGGTGAGATTGAAATGGAATTATCCACTATAAGCTGCTCCCATATGGCTGGACGATTAATTCTACCATCTACTGCTAACAACTGGACCGCTTGAAGCAGGCGATCGCCCAGAAGCGTCCAGAAGTGGCCAACAGGAACGGTGTAGTGTTCCACCAGGTCCACACACTTCGTTGATGACTCCTCAGATGCTACGGGAGGTCGAATGGGAGGTTTTATCGCATCTACCATATAGCCCGGACATAGCGCCAAGTGATTACCACCTGTTCCCGTCTATGGGAAACGCCCTTGGTGGTGTGAAGTTGAACTCAAAAGAAGCTTGTGTAAGGTGACTGTCCGAGTTGTTCGCAAATAAGAAGGGCGGCTTCTACGAGGGGGTATTATGAAGTTGCCGTGTAGATGGAAACAGATTATCAAATGGGGCATATTTGAACTAAATCCGATCACTGTAACACTTTTTATGATGCAATGAATGAAGAGCGAAAAAGGGGAAGGGAGATATTTAATACCTTATATATAAAAAACAGAAAAATTTCGGGTATATATTTTAAGACTCTGTATGAAAGCCCGCTAGAGGCCGTTAATGTCAAAGGAAGGTTCAGATTTGGGTTCAGTATGATTCATAAACACAACTTAAAATTTTAAAACACTGTTGTAACGTTCCAAACATCAGCTTGGTCAAGTGTTAATGACAGTTCTACTAACTTGATATAGTAAAAGTTGTTCGTAGTATAATTGTCTGTATTAACGACACAAATAACCAATTCCTTTTTAATCACAGACAATTTATAAAGACAAGGTGACTTGGCTATGTTCAGTGTATAATAATAATAACTGTTGGTGCGAAAGTCCATAGGGGAACCAGTGCCCAGCTTGCCCATCAACTACTCATGTTGTGCGCGAAACTGTTCTCTCACGAGTAGAAAGGACGTACAGTTTTTTGGCGACTCCGAGCTGCGAGCTTGAGAAGATTTCTTAGACAGTTATTAATCTGTGAGTGTTGTCAGACAACAGCCGTGAAAAATTCGAGGTGTTCAGCCGGGAAGCGTGTGAGCGTCGCACTCTACCACTACGCCACGGAAGCCACATTATATTGAAAATAAAACCAATTAAAAGAAAAACAATTTAAATTGAAAAACAAATTAAATTGAACTCGAATTTTCCTTCATATCGATGAAAAATTCGAAAAATTCGTGTTGAGCTAGAAATCGAACCTACACCTCTGGCGTGTGAGCGTCGCACTCTACCAACTACACCACGGCGGCCACTGTGGATGAATAAATATAAAAAAGTCTCTAAATTCTGGTTAATGAAATTACACAAAAGACACATACCATAGATACACGAGAGTCACGGGCAGGGACAGAGATAGAGAGGCAGCAACGAACAACAGGTAAGGAGACCTCCTTATCAAACAAATCGGACACAAAAATTAAAAGACCTCATTGGGCTGGGTAAAAGCAGAAAATCTTGTTAAATGCAAAAATACTCTGGTTGAAGGCCGGCTGGACATGTTCTACCAGGGTTAACTGGAAGTATTGTTACTTGAGCAATAATGTTCAGTTAATAATAATTGCTGGCGCTACAGTCCAAAGGGGGACCAGGGCCTAGCTTGCTCATCAACTACTCGTGTTGTGCGCGCTACTGTTCTCTCACGAGTAGAAGGGACCTACAGTTTTTTGCCGACTCCGAACGGCGAAATTTGAGAAGCTTTCTTAGACAGTTATTACTCTTTGAGTGTTGTCAGCAGCTCGAAAGAGGTGCTGCCATGAAATATTAGAAAAATTGGTGTTGAAGTGGGAGTCGAACCTAGACCCTTCGGCGTGTGAGCGTCGCACTCTACCCACTACGCCACGGCGACCACTAAAAAATGTTCAGTTAACTTGTTTTAAATTAACCGAGTTTTAAAAGATCAATTGTTTTCCTGAGTTCAGTAAATTCTTGGGTTGGCAAGTTACTAATTGCAGAGTTCGCTCATATCTGGAATTAGTTGAACTTTTAGGTTTGGTGACGCATTCGAAATATCAAACGCATTTTGTTATTTGATAATTGGTGCGTCAACTGTCAATAGTCAAAAATAATTTTGATCAGTTATTTAGGTTTTGTTGAAAAATGAAAACTCAGAATGAACATTTTTATCATATTTTGTTTTCTTTTCTTTGTAAGAAAAAAAAAACGCATTGCAAGGTCAAAAAGGTAATATGCTGCCTACAGTAAAGGAGCTTTAAAAAACCTTCAGAGTCCAAATGGGTTTACATAATCTCTGTTCTTCTGATTTTTCAATCAATGACGATCAACTTTCCCGTCGTCCAGCTGAAGTTGATGACGACGAAATTGAGAATATTCGATTCGGATCGTTGCAGTTCAATACGTGAGATTGCAGAGAAGGTTCTTGTATCACATACATGTATTGAAAACCGCATAAAAAACTTTTCTTTGTAAGAAACCGCGATATATCGGTTGTTGATTAACAGAAAGAAAATCATTTAACACAACGCATCAGCACCTGGAATATTTTAAGTAAAAAATCAAAATTATAAATTTTTAAAGCAATTGATAGCTGGTGATGAAAAGTGAGTGGTTTACAACAATGTAAATCGGAAAAAGTCTTGAGCGAGCGATGTGTCAGCTGAAATGACATCAAAAGCTGGGGTGCCCGTAAATAACTTGAAAAAATCGAGCATTGTTCATCGTCATTCAACTCGATACACACATTTACGGTTAGCATGTAATTTGAAACGTTAATTGTGACCTACGTTTATAAAACTTATTAGGTGTGTTCCAGCACTTTTTGTACTAAACTCTGAAGTCTGTCATTTATAAAGGAGTGGGGATAATTCTCTCTCAGAAAAAGGGAAAGTACGGAAAAGCATCTAAGCTAAATGTGTAAAGTATGTCAATTAGATATATCATATCCTCTCTTCGATAAAGAAAACAAAAGCAGCAACAAGATTGGAGTCACGTACGCGGAGAAAATGTGTTAATGCTTACTTATCTCAGTACGCACACTAATTCATTGATAGAAAACCAACAACCTACCTACAAAAATTTTTTGGGTTCAAATCGGCACGGTGGGAGAGTATTTTACTCCTTTAGGAGAGCGCTCATTTGACGTAAGATCCATTTTTTCGGAATACGGAATCGGACATTGTGTTGTTTTGTGTTGTTTTTCCGAGAACCCACCTATTGTGAACAAAAAAGAGAAACCTCAGGTCGTTATTTCAATACTATTCCAATTCAATTTTGTGTATTTGTTATTCCGAGAATAATATTTTTTGGTTCGGAATATGAGGGTGGAGAGGCACCTAAACCTAAAATCAAAAGAAGATTTTCAATAGACACAAGTTACTCCTTGGAAATGAACGAAAGTGAGTAAGTATTAAGAACAACAAAATTCGACAAAATTGCAAACAAATATTGTTGTTTAGTTTTTTTTGACAGCAATTCAGATTGTGTTTGAACATCGGGTTTTTCATTTTACAGGAATGTACAACATTGAATATTTTAGCCAGCGGAAGCTATAAAGCAAATGTTGGAACAAATGTTATTAGGAAGTTATTTCGGCATACGTTGTTTTTTTTTTTTTGAAAATAGGAATTTTTGCCAACTTTGGTTTAAATTTGATAGATCAGCTCCAAAGGATTTTGTTGAAGAAACTTCATCAACTGCTGCTTTCAGGCCAGAACACTCAATTATTTTTCCATTCAACGCATTGTGTATGATACCTACTTTGACGATACAAACGTGAATAGACGACTGAATCCAAATAGGTGCTTCGAATGTTCAATTGTATCATGCAAGTTTGATTGTTTCAAACGTGCTGGCACCCCTGATATTCATCAAAGGAATGTTATGTTATCGGTTTGGTGGAATTGCAAAGGAATTGTCTACTTTGAACTTTTTCCACCAAACCGAACGACCAATTCCACATCTAAAAAAATGTAACAATGCAGTCGAAGCAAGTCGGCCCGAATTGATAAATCGAAAAGGTGTTGTATTCCATCGTGACAATGAAAAACAACACACATCTTTGGTCACATGGCAAACATTTTTGGAGCTTGGTTTGTATGTTTTACCACATAAACCCTGCACCATCTGATTACTTTCTACTTCGATCTATGCAAAACTACTGGAATGGTGAAAAATGCAACAATGACGATAATGATGAAGCGTACTTGGTTCAGCTTTTTACTGATAAAAACCAGAAGTTTATGATCGCGGAAGTAATTATGAGGCTGTAAATAGTAATGGGGGCAAGACTAAGTACATGCTGTCATCAAGGAAGGGCGCAAAATATCAACGTCTCGGACAGAGCGTCACACTTGGCAGCAGAAACTTCGAGGTAGTCCAAGGCTTCGTCTTCCTCCACAATAAGCAATACATTATAGAATAAACATATTTCGTGTCATAAACAAAATTTTATTCTATTTTCTAAAAAAAAGTTCTAATCTGAATCTAAATCCAATGTAAATGTAAATCTAAATGGAATTATATTGTTAGTTTAAAAGGACCAGTATTTCCGGAATTTTTCTGTAGTCTTACTCACAACAGCCTCACGTAGCGTGTCTTCTTCTTGTTACGCTACAGTCCGGGGTAAACCTGGGCCTCAGCCAAAATGCCTCTCCAGACAGTACTATCTTTCGCCCTCTGACTCCAGTTACACAGTCCAAGTTGGTTGAGATCCTTCTCCACTTGTGTGCGCCACCTTAGTCTAGGGCGTCCTCTGTTGCGTTGTCCCAATAACTCAGATTCGAAGACTTTTCTTGACGGTGCATTGATGTTTATACGCTCTACATGGCCTAGCCATCTTAGACCCTTGACCAGGCGCATGCCAATGTACAGCACATAGAATTCGTCGTTCAATCTTCTATTCCAAATGCCAACAACGCAAACAGGACCAAAAATTGCACGCAAAACTTTTCTCTCGAAAAAATTTTGGTAACATCTTTGGTAATACCCGGGTCTCCGCGTCATAAAGTAAGATTGGGATTATCAAGCTCTTATATAAAACGAGCTTCGTCCTTCAAGAGAGGGCCTAATTACTCAATTGCCTCTTGGGAAAGAAACAGTGAGTAGCAAAAGTGATTCTGTGTTTGATTTCAGAACTGGTGTTGTTGTCCCTGTTTACCGCGGAGCTGAGGTACACGAAGTCCTTGACTACCTCGAAGTTTTTGCTGCCTAGTGTGACGCTTTGTCCGAGACGGTGATGATTTGCGTCCTTCGTTGATGACACCATGTACTTAGTCTTGCCCTCATTTACTACCAGACCCAGTTTAACCGTTTCCGCCTTAATGCCACAAACATCTCATTGACGACTCCCTGTGCTCCTTCAATCACGTCAATGTCATCAGCGTAAGCCGACAGTTGAACTGACTTTTGGAAGATCGTGTCTCCGATGTTGACTTGTCAGTTACACCGGATCTTATCGAAGATGATGTTTAAGAAGTCACAGGACAGAGCGTCGTCTTGTCCTAGCAGTGCGTCGCCTTGTCTTTTTCGATAATGAAGGCCTCGGTATGTTCATCACCGACCTTGACGGAGCAACGAGAGTTCCCCTTCCTATACAATTTGACGAGTTTGAAAGGAACACCAAAACTAGACATGGCACTGTATAGCTCGTCTCTATGTACACTGTCATATAATTATAATAATAATTGTTGGCGCTACAGTCCAATGGGGGACCAGGGCCGAGCTTGCTTATCAACTACTCGTGTTGTGCGCGCTACTGTTCTCTCACGAGTAGAAGGGACCTACAGTTTTTTGCCGACTCCGAACAGCGAAATTTGAGAAGCTTTCTTAGACAGTTATTACTCTTTGAGTGTTGTCAGCAGCTCGAAAGAGGTGGTGCCGTGAAATATTAGAAAAAATTGGTGTTGAACTGGGAGTCGAACCTAGACCCTTCGGCGTGTGAGCGTCGCACTCTACCCACTACGCCACGGCGATCACACACTTTCATATGCGGCCTTGAAATCGACGAATAGGTGGTGATTGTCGATTTGGACTTTTTGACTCTTTTCCAGGATCTGCCGTAATGTGATCTATGGGGGAGTTCCCTGGTAAACACTGATAGGGACCTATCAGGTCATGGACAAACGGTTTCAGACGCTCACACAGTACAGCAGAGAGGATCTTGTATGCGATGTTAATGAGACGAGTCTTTCGATAGTTGGGGCGCAGTCAGAGGGGCTCCTTTCTTGTGTACCGGGCAGATGCCGCTATGACTCCACTCATCGGGCATACTTTTCTCCGACCATATCTTACAGATGAGCTGGTGCATGCGCCCAACCAGGTCATTTCCAGCTGCTAGTTCTGCTGACAGTTTCGCTCCAGCGGCGGACAGAAATCTTGTCAATCTCAAATCGAGTTGAACATTCTGTCTTACGGAATTGGTGCCGTCATCGCCGTTAAGCGCAGACTGTGACTCTACCACGAGTTGTCCATTTTGGTCCCGTCAGGCTTCGGTCCGACCCTTGTAACCTTCGGATAGCTGTTTTACCTTTCTGTAAAACTTCGGATTTCATTCCTGCAGTAACACCATTTCATTTCATCGGCCGCGCGCTTCTCATGCTCTTTATTATTCCTTCTGAGAAGCTGATGCTTTTCCCTTCTTCTCTATTCGTAGAGCTCACACAGCCCTCGTTGTTCGATGCATGTTTGGCTGCATGCGCTTACCTGCACCCTTCGTCAAACCATTTGTTCCTTCTGGGTCGTGACGTGAAACCCAGCACATCAGTGGCAGCTTCTGTGATGGCTTCTTGACATAGTTTCCAGTCTTCTTCTATGGTTAGTGTAGGCAGCGTCGAACTCTGAGCGAATTTCAAGGAAACTCGGTCGGCAAAGTTTCCGGCGATCGGTTGCGATTGAAGCTTCCCGACGTCAAACCATTTTGATCTATATCGACTCTGTTGCTCTCTCGATATCCAGGTTCTTACCTTGGCTACAACAAGGTGATGATCCTAGTCGATGTTTGCACCTTGGAAGGTTCGGACATCGAGAATACTGGAGGACCATCAATCTGGTTTACGGTGTATTGACCAGGAGATCGCCAGGTCCCTTTGTTAATGTTCAGGTGTGGGTACCGCGTGCTAGCCACAGTGAGGTTCCGCCTCGAGGCGAAGTCCAACAGTCCGAGTTCATTGCTGGGTGTGTTGTTGTGCAGGCTGTGCTTACCGATGACTGTCGTGCATTCTGTGTTTACCGATAATTAAAGCTATTTACTCGCCAAATAAAGAAACAGCGGGGACTCTTTACTTATCTTCATCGAGAGGATAATGAGAAAAAATCGACCAATTGTACGTAAGCAAACTACATTTTAGTAAACAACGGTCTGTGTACGGGTTCAATGAACCAAATCAGAAGCAGTCAACTACCCCGTCGCTTTTCAAAACAAATTAATTTTTGGAAGGCAATTAAAATTAAATAAAATCACTGTTGCCGCAGCTATAAATGCCTGTGGATAACACAGTCGGTTCTGCTCTTCCGTCGGATCCGTTTGGGCGGTAATCTAAACAGCGAAACCACCCACCCACCGAACACAATATGGCTTGTTTGTATGTTGCATACGTCATTCGCCGGCACTTTAAATGGAATGCATGTAGGATCCGATTTACCTCCGCAGGTGGTCTCGCCCTGTCCCACAAATGATTACATAACACTTAAAGTTTATCCTAGAAAAACGACATCGCTGGGATGAGCATACATTTCTCCACTCAGCCGTATAAACTTCATCCCTGCACAGATTGTGTCAGGCAATAAAATTTGCAAACGCATATCACAGCGCGTTGCTCAAGTGAACCGAAAATCTGCGCCCCGACCCGCACACATCTCATCCGGGCAGCATTTCCTCGACTCTTGGGGTTGTGGAATCCATCACCACAACCACTGGGAGCATTTCTTTCATTCAGTGGAACGTTAAACATGGAACGGGGATGATAGAAATCTCCAGTTCCCTGCGTTCGCTCAAAAGCAACATCCTTAAGGGTTGCGGTGCAGGGTGGTTGGTCTGGGCGACAGCGTCGGTTGAAAATATTTTATTGCATTTCGTATACGTTCCACATGAATTATTTCTGATTTACCTGAAAAACGGAATAAGTAGAAGTTTGGGTGAGTTCCTCGAGACGATCTCCGGTTGCCCCAGGACTGCTACGCTCCGTCCCCGTATCAGATGTGTACAATGTGTAGATAGCTGGAATTTTTCGACAGGATGTGGCCCCGGTTCACAGAACTGCGAGTTTTGAGATATCCCCTTACAATGAATTCGCCATGTAAGCAAAAGTTTTTCGACAGGTAAGCAAGTAATTCCTTGAAGATTTCCTTTTTTATCGCTCCAAAGTGTTTGTGTGCCTTTTTCTTGTTGCAACCGTCTCGAGCGGTTCTTTTGGGGAATGCACACGCAGACGGCGGAAGTGAGCAGGTGTAGGTGCACTTGGTGAACGAATGCATAACCTTAACCGGTGGCCTGGTACATGCAGATAGTTGAGGAGCAAGTTTCTGGGTGCTCTTGGTGGTGCTTATCTTTGCGATGGCTTTCAAGCTGTTTCTCTTTTGCTGAGGGGTGGGAGGCGCAAGGGAATTTTTCTTTGACTTAAGGCTGGTAAACATCTCAGAATAATAGGCGAGCTAAGCGATTTGTGGAAACAGGAGTAAATGAAACGTGAGCATGAGTCGGTGAACTCCCAGTTGCACAGTGAAGAATGAAAGTCCTGAAAGCAGATGGCGAGGAGGAAATTGTTTGCGGTGCGATGGGACGCTTGTGCTGTGCTTTTCCTGCAACTTGAGTTGATTTTAAGTTGGTTAAATGGAAATCAGTAATTACTTCCCCAGACAACGAGGGCGGGTCCGAACTGTGCCATCAAATATTCATGTTTTGCAATCGGTTTTTGGAGTTTTCCGTTCCCGAAAGGTGGAAAGGGAGGAGTTTTGTTTTTCAATAAATTTTCCGGAAACACAGCAACAGGTTGCTTCTGTTGAACGCATAGAGGGTTGTTGGCGCCAGAGGTATCTTCAATGCTGCAGGAGGATACATACGTCAATACCAACGAAACCGTCGTTTAAAAGGAGAAAGGAAATTATTCGAAGAAATCTGCGTCTAGGTTAGCATTGCGATATTCGTATCATATGGCCAAAGGAATTACGATCTCAGGCCTATAAGAGTCCTCAAAGTGCAACTATCATTTCTAAGTGAATGCGTGATCTTTCTGGCTTCTAAGACAGCTTGCTGGGCTAGATTTTTGTAAATTTGTTCTCCGATAGTATCCGATGTTGTATGGGATATCTTCTCAATCTCCTTCGTATAAAGAATCCCTTAAAAGCTCGTTCTAGGGGTCGCCAAGCAACCTTATACGATGATTCACTTAGCAATGAGCAGTCGGTACCGCCGTCCTTTGAGATCCATTACTTTTACCATGGCTAATTGGGTTTTCCGTCAGTGTACGACTGGTACATAGTAATTCTATCTATAAAGCGCATACACTAGGTTAAAGTTGGCCGCCGTGGCGTAGTGTTAAGAGTGCGCCGCTCACACGCGGAGGGTTGTAGGTTCGATTCCCAGCTCAACACCAATTTTTAGACTTATTCACGGCACCACCTCTTTTGATCCGCTGATAAAACTCAAAGAGTAATAACTGTCTAAGAAAGCTTCTCAAATATCGCCGTTTGGAATCGGCAAAAGCTGTAGGTACTTTCTTTTCGTAAGAGAACAGTAGCGCGCATCAACAACTCGAGTAGTTAATGAGCAAGATAGGCCCTGGTCACCCTGTGGACTGTAAAGCCAACAATTATTATTATTATTACACTAGGCTAAGGTGGCGAACACAAACGAAGAAGTATCTCAACCAGCTAGCGAAAGATTGTGCTGGCTCTAGAGGCATATTAGTTAAGGGCTATCCCAGACTGTAGCGCCATAAGAAGATGAAGAAGAATACACACAAGCTCCCTGGGTGTTTTAACACGTCACTCAATAAGTCTAACCAAGAAAAACACATTTTCTAGACAAAATTCCACTTCATTCATCATTCATCAACATAGTTTCCTTTAAGTGTCATACAATCAGTCCAACGCCGCTCAAACAGTTCGACACCGATTTTATAGAACGATTTATCTTTTCCTCAAAAAAGTCTTCAATTTCGGAGATCATCTTCTCATTCCAGCTATATTTATTTTTCAGCGAGCATCTTTTTGAAAAGATTTAGAAGTTTCTGGTAGCAAGGTCTGGAGATTACGGTGGGTACAGAAGCAATTTAAAACCTGATTCATACAATTTGAGCATGGTAGCTAATGACTTGTGAGAGGGTCAACTGTCTTTGTGGAAACGAATTTTTCGTCTTCATATGGGACCTATTTTTTGCAATTTCTTCCTTCAAGTGCACCAATAACGTCATGTAGTATAGGCTTATGATCTTTTTGCATTTCTCAAGATAGACGATAAACGAAATTTCGTGCGTATTTCAAGATGCGGATGCCATAACCTTGCCAGGCCGACGATTGCATTTTTTGTTTGTTTTGGGAGTGGTTCATCATCACAGCGCCTCAGAAAAAAACGAGAATCGCATGCTGTAGTGAGCTTTTGGAGATGTGTAGTGACAACGCGGACGGTGTTATGGATCAAATTGTTACTAGAGCCGAAACATGGGTTCACCATTCTAACCCTGAAAGCAAACAAGAATCCATGCAGTGGCATAAAATGGAACAGATCCCACGAAGAAGTTCAAAGTCACTCCGTCTGACGGTAAGTTCGCGGCCACAGTCTTTTTGCAACTCAAAGGGAATCTTGCTCATTGAGTACAATCAAAAAGGTAAAACCAACAACGTCACATTCTACGTTTCCACTTTGCATAATTTGCAAGAAGAAATTTAAAATAAAAGAAGGGGTAAACTCGCAGCGGGTGTGTTGCTTCTTCATGACAACGCTTCTGTTCACATGGCGCGAGTTTCCAAGTTTGATGCGCGAGATTGTGGTTTCCAAGAAATCCAACACCCACCGTATAGTCCAGACATTGCCCCTGGTGATTATGTCCTGTTTCCGGATTTGAAAAAATGTCTTCGGGGAAAAAGATTTTCGGATGTTGAAGAACTCAAGTCGGCAATAAATGGGAAGAGAACGTTTATTTTTTTGAGGATATAAAAAAGGTTATCTCAAGATGTAACAAATGCATTTAGACCAGGGCCTAGCTTGCTCATCAACTACTCCCGTTGTGTGCGCTACTGTTCTCTCACGAGTAGAAGGGACCTACAGATTTTTGCCGGCTCCGAACGACGAAGTTTGAGAAGCTTTCTTAGACAGTTTTTACTCTTTGAGTGTTGTCAGCAGCTCGAAAGAGGTGGGGCCGTGAAAATTCGTGTACAGTCAGGAATCGAACCTGGACTCTTCGGCGTTTGAGCGTCGCACTCTACCCACTACGCCACGACGACCACATTATATTAAAAATAAAAACAATTTAAAGTAAAAAAATTTAAATTGAACTTCATATCGATACCGAGAATATATTGAACGCCCCTCGTATATCTGGAGAATGAAACAGAATTTGGACGACTTACGACACCACGCATTGTGTTGGTGAAAGAATATTCTTTTCTTTTTCATAATGCACCAATGACTTCATGTAGTATACACTGTTGATCCTTTTGCCTTTCTTACGACAGTCGATGTATAAAATTCCGTGCGCGTCCCAAAATACCGATGTCATTACCTTCCCAGCCGCCCTGTGTTTTATTGGATGCGAGGTTCACCGGCTGCTGTCCACTCTAATAACTACCGATTTGATTCTGGAGTGTAATGGTGGATCCATGTTTTATCAGTTGTGAAACACCGACGCAAAAAGTCCTGTTTGTTCTGGTGAAACGGCTGTCAGGATAATCGCTATTTTATTGTTTGTTTTCCACTGTGAGCAAATGCGACATCCATTTCGAAAGATATGGCTCGAATTATGTTCTGAGCATCTACATTATTCAATAGAGCTTTCTCAAACGTTCACAAAAAATAATACCCTCTGATATATTTAAGTTGCTAACTATATAATGCAATTTCACTTTACGGCTTCACAAAACGATTTTTTGTTCTTTTTGACGTTTTCAGGTGTACGCAACTACCTCAGTTGGATTTCCAGAGCGTTCAGCATCGTTGGTGTCTGTAGTTGTTTTTGACGGGATTGAGTCCCTGTAACACGTTTCTGGCAATTACTGAGCTCGCACGGTAATTTTTTTCATCAAAAAGCAGTGTTTAATCTACACACGAAATTGTTTCTTTTCATTGTTTTAAAAATCGCAAAACTAGCGTCACTTGAACAAGTGCAATTTTTAACCTATAAGTCAGATTGTCATGACAATTTGGCAAGCATCAGTTGAATGTTTGTGCCAGAAAGCATTAAGGACGGAGATAGTCAACTGAACAGCTGGTCAAACAGCTGATTTCCCCGTTTGCCTATCGACCGTTTTGACTGTTACGTGTTCTTATAAAAAAAACCTCAAATTCTGAAAGTTTGTTACGTAACATCGAACATTGTGTCATTTTACTCACATATCTCTACGTTTCCCCTCCAAAATTCACAAGATGGCGGCTATTTCGTCATTTTTTGCATTCAAAAATGTCAAACACTCGTATATTGGCCGCTGTTCGTGAATTTGTCAGTCGTTTTGTGTACATTCAACACAACGCGTTCGGAAAATCTACTGCGTATTGTTTCCGCTAGTTAGTGTAATCGAAAGTTTAAAGAGGATTTATTTTTAATAAATGGATAATTTGATAGCATTTATGTTTATAATAGCTTATGAAATATGAAGAAAAACATGTGAGTTACCCGTGCTGAAAAAACGCACATTTGGAAAAGATTTATTATCAATGGATATACCGAGTTTCGCGTATTATAATAATAATTGTTGGCGCGACAGTCCATAGGGTGACCAGTGCCTTGATTGCTCATCAACTACTCTAGTTGTACGCGCTACTGTTCTCTCACGAGAAGAAGGGACCTACAGTATTTCGCCGACTCCGAACGGCGAAATTTGAGAAGCTTTCTTAGACAGTTATTACTCTTTGAGTATTGTCAGCAGCTCGAGTTGAGTTCAGGGAGTTGAACCTAAACCCTTCGGCGTGTGAGCGTCGCACTCTACCCACTACGCCACGGTGACCACTATTTCAATAAGAACAAAAATAATATCAGACATAATATTTATTAACAACAGTTATAAAAATGATATACATTTATAGAAAACGAGTTATAGAATTTAAAATCAGTAGCTGTTATTAAGTGGTTTTTAATATTTATTAGCTCATAATTACTATTTCGTAAATTATTGCGTTTAAACTAAGTTTGTCTTCGCATTTTGTTGTTGAATTAATCATACAATTTCAGGCATATTGCTTTTCTGATGGAATTACTGCCTTACAAACATAAATTCTGAACGCGGCTATTTGTAATCATTACTTTGTGGTGGGAAAAACTATTCCTTCTCTCCTCCAATTGTTTAATTTATAAGTCCTTTCCTTCTAACAGTTTGAAGACCGAGGAGATCCACCGTATAGGCAGCTCACACGTATTCTTATCTAAAAACAAAAAAATCCTGTCTGTGAATCAGCTGTTAAGGAGTGGAAAGGGCAGGGGCTATAAAAAAAAGCTGTCAAAATAAAGTCAAAGGGCGGGAGACGAGGAAGTTGACTGTCTCCCTATTGATCTCTAATATGTACTTCCTAAAAATAATATGGTTTTTTTTAAGTGGCGCCCTCTATATGTCAGCCCCGGAAATTATTGAGTGACGTTTTACGACCTGTGACCAATGTCCCGGGCTATATTCATAGATTGTAATTTATTTTTACTTGGTTATATTGGTAATCTCTCTACAGTTTCAGGTGTTCGGCAAATAAAATATGATCAGAGAATTTCCAACACATTTTTTGTAAAAATGAAAAAAAAAATTGCAAGAAACACTTTAAATTTTAACAGTGGCATATGGTGGGTGTAGTCTTAGTCAAAAAAATTTTACAAGTGATACTTAGCTAGCCGTTTACATATCGGGATTAGGCAACCCTAGTGTTGTAATCTGGCAACTGCCAGCTCTATCGTAAAGTCTGACATTTTTGAGGTTATACGTACTCAGAACGTTTTGACATACGAGCGCTATTTTTGTTGTTTACAATAACTTAAAAGATTTATCTCGCCCAAAAAATGGAATTAAATCGTGAAAATTTTCGTGCGATTATTTTTTACAACTTTCGACGTGGATTAACTCAACAACAGTGCACCGATGAACTTAATTCAATTCTTGGGAATGAAACTCCATCAAGAACCAGTGCTTATCGATGGTGTGGTGAGTTGAACCGAGGTCGTAGTTCACTCCAAGACGAATTTGAGATTAAACGTACTGAAGGTCGTCCAAAATCAGTTGTTGCTTCGGAAACCATTGACGCTGTGTGCCAACTGATATTGCAAGATCGTCATGTGACCTGTCGTGAGAATGAGACAACCTTAGGTATTAGTGGGACCAGCATACATTCAAAATTGCATGAACATTTGACCGTCAACAAAATTTGTTCGCGTTGGATACCACGCAATTTGTCAATTGCTCAAAAAAAAACCTCGTGTCGATTGGTCAAAAGAAATGCTCCAAAAATACGATCGCGGTCCTTCGAAACAGGCCCATGGCATCGTGACAGGTGACGAAACGTGGATTTACGCGTTTGAGCCCGAAAGTAAATAGCAGTCGACTGTATGGGTGTTTTAAATTGAGCCGAATCAAACAAATGGTCGCCACTTTCTTCCGAAAAACTAAACATGTCGCAACTGTACCTCTAGAGAAACGCAGAACAGTCATTTCTGAGTGGTACACAACCATTTGTTTGCCAGTTGTTTTCCAAGAAATAAAAAGAGCCATCCGCCGAAGACGGATCACTCTTCACCACGACAATGCGAGCTTTCACATATTGACAACTGCATTTTTGAGCACTCAAAACATCGAATTGATGAGTCATCCGCCGAATAGTCCTGACTTGGCACCGAGTGACTTCTTTTTATTCCCGTACGTAAAAAATAAAACGAGAGGTCAACGTTTTACGGCACCTGAAGGAGTGGTTGAATCCATGTTTTGGAGATACCTTAATCTGAGTGGCAAAAGCGCTTCGACAATTGACTCAATCGCATGCAAACTTGTATAGATCTTAATGGGGAATATTTTGGAAAACAATGAAACTGTTTTCGATGATAAATATTTGTTTCTGTTCTCTGATCCAGGAATGTAATAGGCAACCCTCGTACAAGTTATTCAAGGAAGGTGAGATGTGAATGACGAAGCTTGGACTGGATGCCTTAGGAGAAAATTACGAATGTTAAATCCGCGGTTGAGTTTTTAAAAATATAATTTTGTTACCTCTTCATCTACTGATAATCACTTACCGCGCGGCGTTGACTTTACCACTTTTATTTCTAATGCAGAATGTAGGATGTCTTTACCATCGGGCATGTTATATGATTCCTTGTGGGTGTAGGTATTTCTGATCATGCAAATACAAACAGTGCATGAGCCCCTTGGGTGATCGGTGACTTAGGAATATGTGCAAGCAGTGCATATTTGCGTTTACTTGAAGGGATCGAGTGAATAATGTGGATAAGTTGTGTGAGAATGACCGGGAGTGGTGTTGGGAACATGACTCCTGTTTTCCCCGTACGATTATTATGGTTTGGATTGTGGGGTGGGGAGACTAACGGGACTGCAAGGAAGTGGTGTCTGGGACGTAACTAGACAATAATCGACGAAAATATTGACAAAGTGAAAGATTTGTTATCTGTAGCATATGTTTTCAAATCCCTTTTGGAGAAGTTGCTTAAGTTGACAGCACTCTGTTGGTTCATGTTATGCAAGAAAATTTTCGGAAATTTTGAGCATGGAGCGTTTGGCAGCGAATTTTGACCAGAAAACTGTCGCATGATCTTCGCTCAGGAATTGTTGAATGAAGTCAATGGCGATACAGATTTCTTGAAATAGGCCATAATGGGTCACGAATCATGGGTATATGGTTATGACATCGAAAGACTCATATAAGGACATTGTTGTGTGAAGAGAGAGGAAATGGCGCTGAAGGAGTTAAAGGCCATACCAATAACTGCATATCAGAACTGCACCGCCTTGATTTTTATGAACGGACCTCGTAAAGAGACGTTCGTATCTTCGAAGAGAGAGCGTCGTGTAGCAACTAGCAAGTCAAAGCTTGTCTTTGAAATAAATGAAATTTATTCCGAAGTTTCTTGTGCTGTCTGATTCTTTGTGAACAATAGAATATACCGCAAGTATAAGATAGGTTTGTGAAACTTGAAACATGTTGTATTAGCTGGAGAATCAGTACCAGGCACGATAATCAGAGTCGCGTTCAGCCTTCTTTTGTGTTAGATCTAAAAGTGCTTCTTGATAGCCTGTCCCTGTATTTCAGCGTTTCCTATGTTCCATATCACCATCTGCTTTGGATAGGGAACACATGAATTTTTCAATAACATTCTGTATCAATTCAGCTTTTTCCGAATAATCCTGTAGCGTCTTATTATTCTGCGTGCTATTTTTGGTCTTCTTTGCATTGATGGCACTGGAGGAGGAGGAGAAGATTCAACAACGAACTTAAGTGTTTACGTATACATCGCTTGAGATAACCAGGCCATATAGACCGTATCGATATCACTTGTGCGGCCCGAAAAATCTTTGAATGGAAGCCACTGCGACAACAGAGGACATAGCTCACACAAGTGAGAAAACACCTCAGCCAACTTAGAATGCGCAACTGGAGGCAAGTGGCAAGGGAACGTGTTTCGAGAGACATGTGAATTGAGGACCAGCTGTACCGAAGTGTAGCGCCACACAAAGAAGAAAAGGAAGAACACGTATCGCCACAAAACTCACTTTTGGCACCAGTTTGAGTCTTTGATTCGGCGAATAATACATTTTATTGACCTGTGTATTGACCATCTTAGTTTTTCAGTGCTCTTAGATGTTTCTCACCAGAGACAGAAAATTTTCCTCTTGCAATGATAGTCGTCAGTGTTAGAATTGCTAGCTTAGTAACATCTTATTTGAGCAGCTTCCAGCAGAAGTCCGGAGAAATATATATACTGGAATATAGTCAGAAGTCATCCAGATGAGCCGTTTGATCGTTTTGGTGGCTGCTGTGTAGAAGTTCAAATATTGCCTGTTCCCAGATTGATAGCTGAAAAGGAAGAGACAGTTGACGCATAGCCATTCATTTCTAGTTGCTATAAACTGCAGATCCTCTTAATAAAGAGAACGGAAACCATAGGTGTAGCTTAATAGTTGTGAATTTAAGCAAAGCTTCTACTCACGCACGGATTACTTAAATTTTTAGAGTGCAACATTTTTCTTCAAAAGGCTTCCTTCCCCGTGTCGGTAATGGGATAAAAAAAATGCAAAACGATGTACTTGAACGATTGTACTCAACGCTATGCAGATATTGATGGCATTACTTGCCTATGAGCAGCCGAAAGGCTATCAAAACAGAGGAACGCTGGCTGCTCGCTTCGAATCCACACAATGCCCCATTCGATTTCATGACTCAATCAAACTTTTGCCAGACATTCACTTTTTACAAGTTAATTCGACTCATATTTCCTACAAAATGGATCATAAAACCAAAACCATCCGTGGGTTTAATCCTGAAGCGAGCACAAAATTTTAAAGCGGCATTAAGAATCCAAAATCAATTTTCAACCAATAACTAAAAGCTTTTTAGGACACAATAATGGCAAGCGATAAAACAGCCATTTATTCACCGCAACGCTTATGTGCAGCGGACAAGGATTTTCAATTGTTTTGCTAGAGTTAATGTTTTTGTGCCCGCATCCAATAGTAAATACAACGTTTCACCCACTCGAGTGCCGTTGTTTGTGTGGGCGGGAGTAAAGAGGTTGAAGCTTTAATCGAAATTGCAAAACAAGTCAAACATCGAGGGTCCGGGAATATAAATAAACAAACTCGCCCTCCCCCGCAGCAATGGGTTCACTTGCCGATGTGGACGTGTATGTAAGCCCACCCAGTAGTGCTTTCCATCATAGCCGCAAATCCCTATTAACGGACAGGACTATCAACATAGCTCTTAGTTGGAAATTTCACTTTTTTACATTCACTCTTGTCTGAGCGACGGTAGCGGCGACGGTGGCGGCGGTAGTGGCATGAAGCTTGTGCGGAGTCTGGGTGTTAACATTTCTAATTAAAAACTAATTTTCAAGTTATAAACATTAAACTGTTATACATTCGTATCTTAGGCACTAACTCTGGGTTATATGGGGAGAGCGCTGAGTGCTGTCCATGGAGGTAGTATTTGTTTTTTTTTTTGGTGAAGTTTAGCGATGTGCTAAACGCACACAGGCTGCACCAAAATACTTCGTCCACCAATAAATCAGTGTTTCTAGGAAAATTGCTTTTGAATTGATGTTCGGGCTGTAAGCTGAAGTAAGGAGCAACTATGGTTCGTCTGATTCTTAGAACGACGTTCTGAGAAACGCAATTTTTTCAAACCTTGCTTTGTATACACAGTTCCAAGAAATATTTTTCATAAGTAAGTACAGATAAGGTCATGTAGAACGCATGGATGCCACTGCTCCAACCCGAAAAGTCTTCGAATCAGAGCCATTGGGACAGCGCAACAGAGGTAGGCGTAGACAAAGATGGCGCCCAAAAGTGGAGAAGGGCTTTAACCAACTTGAAGTGCGCAATAGGAGGCAGCTACTGAAAGATTATGCTGGCTGGAGGGGCATGTTGGTTGAGTTCCAGGTCCATCCCGGACTGTAGCGTCAAAAGAAGAAGAAGAACCACAGTCTTCAATCAACTCCCCAATTACGTACCTCAAGATGCTTCAGTTCCATTCCTGCTTCAGTCGCTTCTCTCAATCAGGGACATCTTCTCTTGACTTGTCTCAAAGACTGGGATTTAATGCTTTTTCGGATGCTGTGATAATCGTACCCCCATTTGGCTAGGTATCTTGGCGTTACCGCAGTTGACAGAAAATGTTGAAACAGTTTTGTATTGATTGCTTTTTTATCATTCAAAGGAGAAAACACTGCTCTCCACAAATAAATCCATGAATATTTTACGTCCTTAGCCGTCTCAGTGTTTCAGCTCCTTAACAGTTTTGATTAAAGTTACCCTGTCTCTGTTCCTCGATTGTGGTTTCTACGCTTTACGTGCCTCCAATTACGCACTCCAAAATGTTTGAGGTCCTTTTCCACCCTAGCCTATACCGTCCTTTGTTATCCCAATGGCCCAGATTCGAAGACTTTTCGGGTCGGAGCAGTTGTGTGCTTTCTGAGCGTATTGGAAGACTTAAGTGCTGCTGTTAGCCCTCATCGTATGGTCGCTCGTCTGGATCTGATTCATGTCTCCAATTCACATTTTTAAGTTCAACAAGATCTCTGTCAATTAACTCATGCCGTACCTCAACTCGCTGCATCATGCTGTACCTCTCCATTGTGATCATTATCGTCCGGTACGATCTTTGCTCTTTATATTTCGGGATTGGCCAACCCAAGTGTTGCAATCTGGCAACTGCCAGCCCTATCGTAAAGTCTGACATTTTTGAGGTTATATGTACTCAGAACGTTTTGACATACGAGCGCTATTTGTGTTGTTAACAGTAACTTAAAAGATTCATCTCACCCAAAAATGAAATTAAAACGTGAAAACTTTGCGTGCGATTATTTTTTACAACTTTCGACGTGGATTAACTCAACAACATTGCATCGATGAACTTAATTAAATTTTTGGCGATGAAGCTCCATAAAGGACCAGTGTTTATCGATGGTATGGGGAATTCATCCGAAGTCGTAGTTCACTCCAAGACGAATTTCGTGAAGGTCGTCCAAAATCGTGTCGATTGGTCGAAATAAATGCTCAAAAATACGATCGCGTTGCTTTGACACACGTCTATGACATTGTGACAGGTGATGAATAGTGGATTTACGCGTATGAGCCCGAAAGTAAACACCAGTCGACTGTATGGGTGTTTCAAAATGAGCCAAATCCAACAAAAGTTGCTCGTGGACGAAGCACTTCCAAGGTCGCCTGTTTTTTCGAAAAAAAACTGGACATATCTCAAACGTGCCACTAGAACAACGCAGAACAATTAATTTTGATTTGTATAAAACCATTTGTTTGCCAGCTGTCTTCCAAGAAATCAGGAAAACCAACCGCCGAAGACAGATCACCCTTCACCACGAGAATGCGAGCTCTCACACATCAGCTCAAACAATTGCATTTTTGAGCACTCGAAACATCGATTTGATGAGTCATCCGCCGTATAGTCCTGACTTGGCACCGAATGACTTCTTTTTATTTATGTAAAATAAAATGAAAGGTCGAGTTTTTTCGACAGCTGAAGAAGCGGTTAATGTGTTCAGAATGCATGTTTTGGAGATACCGCAAGCAGAGTGACAAAAGTGCTTCAACAAGTGGTTCGAACGCATGCAAAAGTGTAAAGATCTTAATGGGGAATATTTTGAAAAACAATAAAGCTATTTTCGATGATTAATATTTGTTTTTGTTCTCCAATCCCGAAATGTAAAAGGCAAACCTCGTACTATCAACCCTCTTGAAAGCTTTGTTCCTTCTAGGAAGTTCTATTCAAATTTGGTCAATCGAAATAAATATTTGAAAATAATGTAACCTCTAACGTAAAAGCTATCGAATAACCTTTATGTTAGAGGTTACATTATTTTCAAATTTACCGAAATTTTTTTTTATTTATTTATTTCATTTACCGAAAGAAAATATTATATTGACTACCGGTGTGATTACAGCTCACCAGTAAATTTCTTGTGTTTTAGTATTTCACGGCAAGCAAGTTAGAGATTATGGGAACATGTTACATTCACTCAAAAAGGGTTTTGTATTTTTTTCATAAAGGAATTGTTTTGAAAGAACGCATTTTTTCAATCTGTTTATTGCAACCAAGATTCGAGTCGTCACTCTATTGACTTCAATCTCTCACTTAGCCTTTCGTACAATTTGTTGTTAAAGCTTGTTTTTTTAGAGCAGTCAACTTGATTCCTGAGTGAAAATTATCTTCTTGATGCCCCTAGTCCGGCCAATCGTGGTTTATAGTATACAGGTTTAGTTTAGACCAGATGAGAAAAATATGTGTTCGAGAAACACATATCCAAGAGGTTGCCTTATGATTTGTTGAACTCCGGTGTCTAAGAACAGGAAGTTTTTCGCAAATGAAGTTTCGTATACCAAATCAAACGTTAATAGACTGAATACTTTAATTATTAAAGTTTCGTATACCAAATCAAACGTTAATAGACTGAATACTTTAATTATTAACCTAATTCCATGGCATGTTGAACGAGCAATGACCTCGGAAAACTGTCTGATATTCGGATCCTACTACCCAAATGACGCATATTATTGCGCACGCCGAAGTGGATTCATTTTACTGGTCATTCATATATCTCGACCTATTTGGCTGGATGCAAGATCCGGAGGAATTAAGATGTGGGTGATCTTCATCACGTGGAAACAACAAGGCATCTGATTTCTCCAACGATGTAAAAGAGCGCGAATTTCGGCGCTAGTGAACTCAATGTTTACACGTCTATAACTGTTGAATGCAATATCCAAACTAATCATGCTTAGCGTCGTTTTGCTATGTCAAGACCTTTCAAACGATGTATAGTATTGCCAGATACAAGCTTTGTGACGCATTGGACACATCCGAAAAATTCAAAAGACAAAAATGCGTAAAAGAGATATTTGTCAACCTTATATGTTCGTGCAATTACATGCGGTACGTGTTGGTGATCAATTTCGACTAGTTGATTATGAATAACCCTTTTTTTCATTGAAATTTATTTTTTTTCTAATAATTTGGTTTTCTTTTTCTTTCTTATGATGTTATTGTTAGTTTAGAGCTAGATTAAGTGTTAAGTATAATAAATTGTATAATTTGAACTATAAATAGTGGCCACCGTGGCGTAGTGGGTAGAATGCGACGCTCACACGCCGAAGGGTCTAGGTTCGATTCCCAGCTTAACACCAATTTTTCCTATTTTTCACGGCACCACCTCTTTCGAGCTGCTGACAACACTCAAAGACTAATAACTGTCTAAGAAAGCTTCTCAAATTTCGCCGTTCGGAGTCGGCAAAAAACTGTAGGTCCCTTCTACTTGTGAGAGAATAGTAGCGCGCACGAGTAGTTGATGAGCAAGCTAGGCCCTGGTCCCCCTCTGGACTGTAGCGCCAACAATTATTATTATTATTATTTGAAGCGAACTGCAATCTTTATGTCGCGATTCAAATGCTTAATCGTGCAACGCCCAAATTAAAGACAAATAAGAGACTACTACCTTTCCCAAAGCTGGTCAGGCACCCTCCTGATAGGGGTCGCGTACCGTTGAGAAAAGAAAACGATTTAACACCATCTGTAATGGAAAATCGAAAATTTAGTGATATATATATATTTGTTGAATTCAGAAATATTTATTTACGTCTTTATTGTCTGTGAAGAAAAGCAAAACTAATGTGTGTTTTAGAAAAAACGAGAATGCGAGGGAAGTTGCCGAAGTCGGAATTTCCTATTTTAGAGGAAGTTGGCTGCAGCTAGTCCAATGTCATCTTTCAAATTGGTGTTCGCCACTAGGTGTCACTATAGTCATTAACGATGCGGCCGCACTGTGATGTCAAATCTTAATCACCATCAAAGCTCAATTTGAAAAATTTAATTTTGACTATAGAAAGGAAAGCATTCTTTCATTGAATTTTTTCACTGGATTTCAAAAGAAAATATACTATATCCTATGAAATTAAGGACATCACTTCGTAACCAAAATCAATGGTCGAAATTTTCCGAGCGATCCTGTATGCTTCCAAGCATTTTCGACCAAGCCACTACCTCTAACAACACCCACTCTAACGAAATATCCTTATGGCCTGCAACGCTCTCCTTCACTCATCCCATTAAAACACCGCATGCAGCACATCCTCGTCGACAGAAATAAAGTTTAGTCTGTTGAGCTTTACGGGCATTCATTCCCACCAGTCATATTTTGTGAAACAAGCACTCATCCACAAATTAGTAAAGTGCCCGTGCACCCGTCCGTTCCTACAGCAACTGCACCGTCCCTCGAACACACGAGGATTAAATATTTAGATTTTCTGATTATTTTTCCTCTGCAAATTTGACTATTTGTTTAGGCAACAAAATTTAATTTTGATTTCGGTTGCCCATGGAGACCGAGTTGTTGGGGCCGAAGTGTGCTGAGCCAACAGGCGATGAGCGCGGGGTCACTGTCATTAAATGAATGAGATCGTAATTAGGTGCAGTTGAACGGGAAACGTTACACTGCAGCCTAATCCGATTTAAATTGATCAAAGCTGCTGTTCGGGTGAATTGGATACATTTAGAAATTTACATGGTTCATTGAATTATGGCTGCGGGACACATAAATTTGAAGAGTGTTTTTTGGTCTGGCGGTTGACAGATTGCTTTTGTGTGTGCTTTGCTATGAACTTGGTGTTCATGTGCCATAAATAGTTCTCATTGTTGGCCGTGATAAAATGAAATGCAATTATCCACATCAATAGCACCTGGATTTAAGAGCGACGTTTTTTAAACTGGAATATAAGCAAAGCATTCATTGCTACCCGTGGTTTTATTTTAAACTTTAAAGGAACATACAGACGCATATTTATAGTCAGCTTATTAATAGTGCCAAAAGTCGGCTTTACTTATAGCCGACTCTAAAACAAAGAGACAACTTTAACTTTTCGTTGTTTATAGACTTATTTATGCCTGTGCATAGCTGATGTCTGCTTTAAAGCGTTATTGTAAAGTGATTTCATCGAACACACCCAAATGTCAAAGTATTTCACAAGAAATCTATTACTTTCAAGTGTTTTTGTTTTGAATTTACAAATTTTCCAAGAAAAAAGTAATTGAAATCAGTAGACTGGATTCAAAAAATGAGATAAATGTATTACAAGTTTATTATTTAAGATTTATTATAAGTAAGACTGTAATATTGAAGACAAAATGAGACAGATCACATAACTGGGACCCTATGGAAAGTAAAATGATGCGGCAATTCGTGGAACAGAATTTGGAGGTGGTTATTATATAAAAATTATACTGAGAAAAAAAGCTGCCTGGGAGTCAGTGGCTACAAGTATGCGTACTGCTGGCTATCAAAGGAGCATGGATAAATTGAAGCTGCAATGGTCGCCGTGGCGTAGTGGGTAGAGTGCGACGCTCACACGCCGAAGGGTCTAGGTTCGATTCCCAGCTCAACACCAATTTTTCAAATTTTCCACGGCACCACCTCTTTCGAGCTGCTGACAACACACAAAAAGGAATAACTGTCTAAGAAAGCTTCTCAAATTTCGCCGTTCGGGAAAAAACTGTAGGTCCCTCTAATCGTGAGAGAACAGTAGCGCGCACAACACGAGTATTTGATGAGCAAGATATTCCCTGGTCCCTCTTTGGACTGTAGTGCCAACAATAATTATTACAAAAAAGTCCGCTACCGCTGTTAAGAAAGCAGTAACGGCTATTGGAAACTGCGTTACCGTACCAGTTGTCAATGCTTCGGATGTCCTTGTACAAGCCATGATTGCTGGTGACTTAGAAGCTGATAACATCCTCATCGACAGCAATATCATCCTGGATGTTTGCTGCACATATATCGATACGTTAGGCGCTTTAAAATCTCCTGCCATCGTTACGTTTGAATCCAGTATTCCAGAAACTGCCGCAGTTACTATTCCCAAAAAAGCCGGTAAACTTTTGTTTCCAAATGAAGATGTTGGAACAACTTCGGATGCTGTGCTTAACGGGCCAACTCCTTCCAGATCGAGGCAAAATATAATTGAGAAATTAAGGAAATTGTCGAAACCACAAAGAATTAATGCAAAAAAAATAAAAGAATGTGATATTGATTGTTGTTTTAATGTTTGTTTATTATTCTTAATTATTCTGTGATATGAATTCAAAGAAATCTGCTCATTATATTTATCTGTTTATCATTTCTGAATGCTATTCCATTTGTTTCAACAAGTTCTTTGATATTTTCATAGTGTGGTTCTTACTGGCTGGGAGTGGGAGTGGGTACTTTACATTTTCGACGAAAGGAATGTCACGCTCCTTGGCAATGTTATGCAGAACTGCAACAGCAACAATCACGTTCTTTGCAGTGTTTAAATCTACGCGTAGTATTTTTAAAATCGACCGAACTTTCGACTTCAATTGTCCATCTAGGCATTTAATTTTACTTCTTGTTGCTGTATGGCTATTGTTGTAGGGTTGTTCTTCCCGATTAGAAGGATTTCTGATTGGCGTTTGCAAAATATTTGAACAAGGTTAGTCTGCATCACCAAGCAAAATACCTTGATGACTATTTATAGTTGATTCCAGTTTATATTTTAAGATGCAACTATTCCATACGCTAGAGTCATGCTTGGAACCACGGGATCTTGCAGCGATATCAATAATCTTGCATTGGGCATCGCAAAAGATTTGAACATTAAGAGAATAATAACGCTTCTGTATAACTAACAGGCAGCCATTAGAGGTTCCTCAACCTTAGTTGGGCGTTTAATTTGCACATGCGTACAATCTATCTCTCCAATAACCTTTGGAAAGCGAGCAATCCTATAAATCTCTTTTGTTTCATTTAACTCTGCCGCTGTGAACGAAAATTTAATGAAAAGTGGAAACAATAATGTGATCCGTTTTGATTTTTTTTTATAATTCTGGCCACTGTTGGTTGGGAAATTCTATGCACAAAGTACAAACGTTCAACTCGTCATTATATATAACTGAATTCGGAGTTATACAAGGTTCCGTTCTCGGTCCCAGTGGAAAAGGACCACAACCAAATTTGGCAAGAGATCGTGCTAGCTGGAGAGGCATGTTGGTTCGGAGTCGGCAAAAATCTGTAGGTTCCTTCTTCTCGTGAGAGAATAGTAGCGCGCACAACACGAGCAGTTGACAAGCAAGCTAGGCCCTGGTCCTCCTCTGGACTGTAGCGCCAACAATTATTATTATTATTATAAATGCTTCGGTGTTTGACGACAACCAATCGCGTCACTTACTATTTTTCGTATGAATGTTTCTCTCTAATCTCCCGTCCTCTTCTATCCCGTCCTCTTGGATGTTCGAACATATGTCGATGCCGTTGCATGTCGACCATGCGTACGCACGAATGATAGAAAAAGAAAAATGAAGTGATAGAAAAGAAAAGTATTTCTATCATTCTTGATGCGTACGTATGTGGTATGCAGTTCTTTGTTCTCGTGATGTGTTCTGTTCCAGAGTCGTTACTGTCACTTTGGTCAAAGTGTGTGGCTGTCGCCTGAACGTAGTGTGTATGTAGTGTATGTGGTTCTTTGTCGACGTGTGTATTCTTCGAGTAGCAGTCGCCTGGTGGACTGATCGTACAGTTACCCTTACGAGTGCTTAAATTTTGCCGGCCTGCTATTTTTAGCGTATGTTACTATATGCACGTCCGTCTTGCTCCCATCCCACATCAATGATGTGAGCAAAAACTTAGCAGCCGGATCTTGTAAAATTTCCACTCAAAGAAGCGGGATTTCATTTTGGTGCGTTAGACCAGACAAGAATGGGAGGGACACAGTTCTGAAAGAAGAACATTTTCTAAGAGCAGCGACTGGTGGCCTTAATAACTAACTAATATGATAATTGCGATTACTCTCGCAACGAAATTTCCTTTCCACACGTGCATATGTACCATGTTAACCTAACACATCACTTAATAATTCCATGACTGACATATAGAGGGAACAACTAACAAACATACATATTATTTTTTGGAAGTACAAGCATTCAAATGATATCTGTGAAATTTTTATGACAATCTGATTAGAATAACGGCACTAGCGTCCAGCCCCTCAAATTTGATTTTATTACTCAACAAGTGCAGCTGGTAGATATGCATCAGTCAGTGCGCATTGGCAAAGGGATGAAAACGTGGTGTTTGCCTATTTTGTTATTAGTGGTGCGTATTTCGGAAAGTTATAATTTCTACTTTGAGTTGCTTGGGAGAAAGTATTTGAAGCATTTGTTTTGTTATTAAAAGCAGAAGGTATGTACTTAGTGGTGCAACTATTGAAAAATATTATTATCAGTGTAAATAATGGGATGGCCGACTACTAGCATCAAATTCAAAAAGAATTTTAGTCTTCGGCCTGATATGGCCAAGCACTAATGTGGCTTGTACCGATAAGACCCAAGTGCTGTGGAATATACCAAATGTGTGAAGACGACTGCAATCAAATCAAAATTAAATGAATTGCTCTGATAGGTATATAATTGCCGCTCAGATTATTTTGGAGTTGTCCTCTAAGTTCAAAGAATTCGGACTACGTCCTGATGATATAATCAAAATCATAACAGATTCATCAGCCATACCTGGTGCATCATCCTCTCCGAAAAACCTGAGGAGGAATTGACCCCCTTCTTAGAGGAGGTGTCCAATATTTTAGGAGATGTAGTTCAAGCCCGCAATCCCGATATTCAAGAAGTTCAGCCTCAAACACCAGCAAATCCAATAGACAATCCTAAGAATAAGAGTCCAGCTCAAGAAGAGGAAGAAGCAGACACCATTCCAGATGGAGGAGCTGACAGTGAAGAGAAGGAAAATGCCACGTCAACAATATCACCTCCATGGATCTTTGCTGAAACGTCAACACTTCATGAAAAATTAAAAAGCGACAAAACATCAAACTCTTCAGACGACTCTGCAATCTCATCAACAAAGGCATTATCAGCCGCATCAAAATCTCTACAGACCCACCTATTTTATCCCAAATCAATTTTATTTGAAACCAAGAGAAAATCCAAGGAAAGTGCCAGGGCCAAAAGTACTATATCCTCAGAATGTTGGAGGAATACTATGTTGAACAGATAGCGCAAAATGCAAATGGAACAAGAAGCTGTATTACATCAAAAGGAAGAACGCCTTAAGAAGAAGTTTCTTAACCAGAATCAACCTAGAGGGAAATCAAAAAGAGGAAATATACACAAAAGAAGTTCTTCGAGAGGTAAACAAATCTGAACAAATTGTTTTGAAGAAATTATAAGCGAAATTGAGGATAATAATCTGAAGAATATAGGTTGTGATTCTTGCCCTTCGTGGTTCCACCTCAAATGCACATCCTTTAAAGAACAAACTTATACAGAAGCATCAAGAACAGATTTTATATGCGAGTATTGTTCACTTTTAAGTTCTTAAATTAGAACCTAACTTTAAACTTTAAACTTTAAACTTGAAGGGTCTACGTTCGACTCCCAGTTCAACACCATATTTTCTTATATTTCACGGCACCATCTCTTTCGAGCTGTTGACAACACTCAAAGAGTAATAACTGTCTTAGAAAGCTTCTCAAATTTCGCCGTTCGGAGTCGGCAAAAAACTGTAGGTCCCTTCTACTTCTGAGAGAACAGTAGCGCGCACAACACGAGTAGTTGATGAGCAAGCTAGGCCCTGGTCCCCCTTTGGACTGTAGCGCCAACAATTATTATTATTAATTGGACCTGGCAGACCACTCGAATTGTTTTGGCCTATCACTTAAATTTAGTGGCCGACCACTAGCGCAATCTGACCTCTTTCATTAATTTAATAGTGTCTAGAAAACGGTGAGGGTTGACTTAAAAATTATTTCTTGTATCCAATAATATTTGTTTCAATATTTAATAGAGTTTATTCCAAAAATGTCCGTCTAATACTTTCGAATCTGGAGCGATACGAAGTGAAAAAAAAAAAAAATTGGCCGACCACTAGTGCCTTTATTTTTCTATGTTATTATGTTGAAGCACTGTAACTTCAACATTACTTTTGCGATTCGTAAAACAATGGGAAGGGCAGAATTTCGTGTGTTCTTTTAACACAGCTTTCTGATGGAAAAATGGCATGAAAAGTGTTACAGGGACTCTACCTTAGCAAAACCAACTATTTGTCGGTGCTACGTCAAAAAAGTGCACAAAATCGTTTTGGAAAACCACAGAGTAAAAGTGCGTGAGATAGCTGACACCTCAAAGATATCAGAAGGCAGTGGATAAAAGATAGATCCACCACTACACTCCAGAGTCAAATCGGCAGTTGGAGGAGTTGACAGCAGCCGGTGAACAACGCATAAAGCGTTGTCGGCTGGCAAGGTTAAGACAACCGTATTTCGGCATGTGCACTGAATTTCATACATCGACTATATTGAGAAAGGCAAAAGGATCAACAGCGTTTAGTACATGAAATTATTGGTGCATTATGAAGAAGAAAATACAACGGTATCACACGTCGTAGGGTACCGTGACCAAATTCTATTCTATTCTCAAGATCCAGCCTCCAGCGACTTCTACCACATTCCAGACCTCAAAAAGATAATAATAATTGTTGGCGCGACAGTCCACAGAGGGACCAGGGCCTAGCTTGCTCATCAACTACTCATGTTGTGCTCGCTACTGTTCTCTCAGAAGTAGAAGGGACCTACAGTTTTTTGCCGACTCCGAACGGCGAAATTTGAGAAGCTTTCTAAGACAGTTATTACTCTTTGAGTGTTGTCAACAGCTCGAAAGAGGTGGTGCCGTGAAAAATTCGAAAAATTCTAAGAATTTGAAAAATTGTTGTTGAGCTGGGAATCGAACCTACACCCTTCGGCGTGTGAGCGTCGCACTCTACCCACTACGCCACGGCGACCACTACCTCAAAAAGATGCTTGCCAGAAAAAATTAGGCTCGAATGAGGAGGTGATCGGCGAAACTGGAACCGATTTTAAGGCTAAAGATAAATCGGTCTGCAAAAAGGTATTGCAATATAAGAGAAACGTTGGACTGATTGTATCATTCTTGAAGGAAAATGTGTTGATGAATAAATTCGCAACTTGTCCCGAAAATGTCTTTTCATTGGTTAGTCCCGGGATAAGATGAGTTAAACACCGGACCAACAGGAAACAGTAATATTAATTCTTCAGATTCAGCCCCCAGCGAATTCTACCACTTTTCAGACCTCAAAAAGATAATAATAATTGTTGGCGCAACAGTCCACAGGGGGACCAGGGCCTAGCTTGCTCATCAACTACTCGTGTTTTGCGCGCTTTTGTTCTCTCACGAGTAGAAAGGACCTACAGTTTTTTTGCCGACTGAGAGCGGCGAAGTTTGAGAAGCTTTCTTAGACAGTTATTACTCTTTGAATGTTGTCAGCTGCTCGAAAGAGGTGTTGCCGTGAAAAATTCAAAAAATTGGTGTTGAGCTGGGAGTCGAACCTACACCCTTCGGCGTGTGAGCGTCGCACCCTACACTCTACGCCACGGCGACCACGACACGAAACAGTGTCCAGTACAAATTCAAAAATGTACGTGAGACAACATGGCTGGTCGTCGAGCATGGTTTCTAATAGATTCTATTTTAACCTAGTTAGGAAGCAGCTGACATTTAGTGCGCCTTCTTTGCACCATTAATTTGTAATTACTAATTAAAGGCATAAGAGCAGCCTTCTCAATTAAAGGAACCTATTTCCTATCAGCCAAATAAGGGCTTAGTGAGAGACCAACCGGCAATTCAAAAATGTGCTTGTAGTGCACTATCAGGACACACAACTTACAAGCACCAATTCCCAGCAATTGATCGCATCAGCAGAGGAAGGCAACCATTTACCGACATCGCCAGGGTAGCCAACAATCAAAATTTGTTTTAATTGCTATTGGGATGGTTGTCAAATCGGGTAACATTTATTTTAACGCAGTTAACTGATAACCACTGAAGTTTCATATGCGAATTGAAGTCGTTTGACGGCTGCTCACAAAGACAACGACATGCGATCATTAGTTGAAGTGCATTCACTGCAAGACATGTTCAAAGTTTTTACTTGCCGTCTCATTTAATGCGAAAACTTACTTAAGAAACAGAAATCTGAATGTTCCAAGTTCGAGCAGAATGTGGATGCACTTCAGAATAATCCCTTTGAAATCCGAGTCCCTTGTTCGCCTTGAGTGAGCGGACCTTAACGACCGCCCTACAATGCATATTCATTGTTGCCTCTTGTCAATTGTTGACAATCCACCAGCCAAACCTCTTCAACTCCAACAAAACTCTTGCTCACTCCTACTCTAATGATTATTCAGGCTATTGTCTTTATTGCATCACTGCTGCATATCTCTACTTCATTAAGTTGCACAACTCATAGTTTTTCCACTCTGCAAAATCCACTAGAAAGTAACAATTCTCTCTGTGTCGGATGAATTTTGATTTGGCGCCCTACCCCCTAGTAACGGGGTAACATGTCTGCCAAAGCACTCGCTTTAATTATCTTCTCCACCCTGTCATCCACTTAAAATCCGAGCTCGAGTGTGCGTTCTCCATCGTCCGGCAACGTGCAACAACAATCTATTCCAGTTAATCTGAACAATGCAATCCACTAATTATGTGCAACTCTATCCAGCATGCAAACTCCCCCTGGCGGGTTGAAGCATGGGATTCAACTTGTTGTTCCATACCATTCGGGTCCTTGACAACACAGCCAAACTCGACCAGAAACTAGGGAAAAATGCAAATACCACCCCCCTCTTATCACGCCACCGGTCACCCGATGCCTCTGCACCCGGGGGTGCATCCAACTGAAACGGTAAATTATTTCGTTCTCCACAGTTGGCCACCCACCCCGCAAGAACATCCAAAAATAATCCTTGCTCCATTGCGCCGCAGGAGTTAGGCCATTGTCTAGCTCCGAGAATCCGAGTAGAGGCCAACACGAAATAGTTTTAATGCCAACTCAGCCCAGATAGCAGATATCATCGTCCGTTCGCTCGACGGTCGTCCCCGCAACGGGGGCACCGAAATAAATTCTCCTGATTTACGATGCGAGCTAAACATCATTATTATGTACGCTTTCCGAAACGGGGAGTCGCTCTCTCCGCATGCTGAAACGGCGCCGTAGACGACTGTACCATGCCACTCCGGCAAGTCGTTCGCTGACGTCTCTCAGCGGCGCACTGCCCTGGTGAAGGCCACGGCCATGGAATTAGGGACGCACACGCTCTTTGTGAGTCAAAGATTTACATATTTGCAAGGAGTAGCGGAAAGCGTTCAAGAAAGACGCAAACAGACTTCGGGATTCGGTGAGTTATCTTTTATTCTCGTCCCCAGTGTCCTTCTCAACGTGGCTGGGAGGACTGGAGGAGTGGCCCCATTCTGTCCATTTGGCAGATTCGAGATGTGCATCGTGCCGATGCAGATCCGAAAATATGTACGTACTTAAGGGTGTCCTGTGAAAATATTTGTGCACAACACTCCATCGCATCTGCATGAAAGATAGTCCCCGAATGTGTGTGGGCTTGTGTGCTCGGACGCGTTGCTTCGTTTATGCAAATCGCTTTGAATTTAGATTGTTATCTGCGGTAATAGTGGTGGGAGGGTTGGTTGGTTTGCAGCTTGTGTTGCAGCCTTCCGTATGTGGCTGCTGTCGTCTCCATCGTCTCTGTCGTCCTCGTGAGTCCTGTGAAGTGGATTTTATTTTATTTCTGGCTTGGCTCGCCCATAAGTGGGTTGAGTGGATCCGTTCGAGTGGATTTCATTGAATAATGCCGCATTGTGGTGACACTATTTTGCTTTTCGGAATTATGCAAGGCAATCTGTTTATGCATTGACAATATTATCGCATAATAACGCAGCAAATGGAGGATCTATAAGGATGTGTGCATGGGTCCACCTGCGTGCCTCGCCTACGAGGATGCCAACGGCTTGTGGTTTGTCAGTGTGGGCATGAAACGGTTGCAATCGACGATTTTGTTGAAAATCGGGAACAGTGAGGAATAAATCGATCTTTAAAAGGCTCCTGCTGAACTTCGTGCAATATCGACAGATAGGTGGCTGAGAAACGAATCTGAAGATATGAAAAGCCGACAGAACAAATGTTCCACATACGCCCCCGTTTGCAGGAATTCGTTTCGACTCCTTTATAATTTTAATTAACTAGACAGTACAGGGGGTATGGGCCTATGCACGCGATTTAACGTCGTTGATTGCGCTCAACATGGCGATCTGCCAAGGCAATCCTCTATAGTGCACAGGTCAAGTTGACATACAGCCTCCATGCGGCGCCCCCTGGATAGCCATCACAACAAACCTCGTATGGTGAACCAATGTATGCAGCGAGCCCCTCTGCCCGAGGATTTGAATAATGGGCCTGGCCTATCAGTCTGTTGGTTGTGCGTGAGGGTAACTTCCTTACCACGTAAAAATCATTAGCTCAGAGAATAGGCCCAGGGCCACCCCGGACTGTAGCGCCACAACAAGAAGAAGGACAGGACAGTGACAAAAACAATATTACGTGCCTTTGAGAAAACCTCGTGCTCTGTGGCCTGATGTTAATCCAAATGGGGAGTCAAAACTTCTGGAGATCAATGCACTTACAGCTTCCAACAGGAATCGCCTCCTATTCCGTGGTTTCGTTGGAGTTGCTTTCGAAATTCAGAAAATGGAAAAATTTTTAAATTGCAGCTGTATCGAGTTCTTTGTTTTTTGCACTCATCATAAGAAGTTAGCAAAAATTTTGATTTTCCCATGACTGTATGTCACCTTGTGATGGCTGGGTGATGTGGGAACAGGGTAGGCACTGATTGGTATCAACCTGGCGATGCCCAGCTGCTGTAACTGTCTTCCACACACCAATTGTGCTTATTCTACCTCCACGTTGGTAGCCATCGGGTACTGGTTGTTGTTCACCCGAACTCAACCTGCCAAACCTATAAGTGCGACCTCCGCCCAAGAGGTATAAAAAAGGGCCTGGTCCTCCAGGTTGGGGTTGTGCGTCGGGGTAACTGCCCGGCCAAATTAAAAAATTAAACTATTACGAAACAACCGAATGCCTCGGATATGGATGGATTCACTGTTGACGACCCACGCAAACGAAAAAAGGATAATGCTCTACGGATATGCACGTGGAATGTGAGGTCCCTAAACAGACCACGTGCAGCCGATGAACTTGCGGAGGCCCTGGACTGCTATAAAGCAGACATTACCGCAATTCAGGAATTGCGGTGGGATGGGCCGGGCAAGAGAAGAGTGAGAAACTGCGACATATACCACGGCGACTTCTACAGGGAGAGAGGGAAATGCTTATTTGGATGCGGTTTTGTTGTTCGAGGCAGACTTAGGCAAAAAGTCTTAAGCTTCCAATACATAAGCGAACGCCTCATAACAATCCGCATCAAGGCTGAATTCGGGAATATAAGCCTCATATGCGCCCACGCCCCGACAGAGGAAAAAGATGACAGCAGTAAAGAGGACTTCTATCATCTCCTAGAAAGGACACATGATCGCCTGCACGCCAACACCTCCGGAAACGGACTCAGGCTAGTTGACTTCGCCTCGGGGCGAAATCTCTCTATGGTCAGCACGCGGTTCCCACACCTCAACATTCATAAAGGTACCTGGCGATCACCTGATCAATCAACCGTCAACCAGATTGATCACGTTGCGATCGACGTCAGACAATCCTCCAATATCCTCGATGTCCGAACCTTCCGAGGTGCAAACATCGACTCGGATCATCACCTTGTTGTAGCCAAGGTAAGAACCCGGATATCGAGAGAGCAACAGAGTCGAGACAAGCCAAGACGGTTTGATGTCGGAAAGCTACAATCGCAACCGATCGCTAGAGCCTTTGCCGATCGATTCTCCCTGAAACTATCTCAAAGTTCGACGCTGCCTGCACAAACAATAGAAGACAAGTGGAAACGTTGTCAAGAAGCCATCAAAGAGGCCGCCACTGATGTGCTGGGTTTTACGCCACCACCTAAGAGGAACCCATGGTTTGACGAAGAGTGTAGGCAGGCGCATGCAGCCAAACAAGAAGCGTACAAGGCAACGCTGCATCGAACGACGAGAGCTGTTTGTGAGCTCTACAAACAGTGGAGAAGGGAAGAGAACCGGCTTCTCAGAAAAAAAAAAGAGCACGAGAAGCGCGCGGTCGAGGAAATGGAGAGCTGCTATGGCAGGAATGATGTCCGAAATTTTTACCACAAGATAAAACAGTTAAACAGTTATAAGCCTCGGAACTCACACGTCAACACCAGAGTCACCATCTTCCAAAAATCAGTTCAATTGCTAGCTTATGCGGATGACATTGACGTGATTGGCCGAACTCAGCGAGCCGTCAATGAGGCGTTTGCTAGCATTGAAGCGGAAGCGGCTAAAGTGGGACCGGTGGTAAACGAGGGCAAAACGAAGTATATGCTGTCATCGAAGAAGGACGCAGAACATCGACGTCTCGGACAGAGCGTCACTATGGGCAGCAGACACTTCGAGGTAGTGAAGGACTTCGTCTATCTTGGCTCCGCGGTGAATAGGGACAACAACATCAGTACCGAAATCAAGCGCAGAATCACTCTTGCCAATCGCTGTTTCTTTGGGCTCAAGAGGCAATTGAGTAATAAAGCCCTCTCCCGAACGACCAAAGTGACTTTGTACAACACCTTGATCATCCCAGTCCTGCTCTACGGCGCAGAAACCTGGACGCTACTAAAAGCGGATGAGGAAGCCATTGGTCTCTTCGAGAGAAAAGTTCTGCGTGCGATTTTTGGTCCTGTTTGCGTTGATGGCAACTGGAGGAGAAGATTCAACCACGAACTGTATGGGCTGTACGGCGGCATGAGCCTAGTCAAGCGTCTACGGATACAACGCTTAAGGTGGCTAGGCCATGTAGAGCGCATGGACAGCACTGCTCCGGCCCGAAGAGTTTTCGAATCCGAACCACAGGGACAACGCAACAGGGGACGTCCTAGACTGAGATGGCGCACACAAGTGGAAAAGGACCTCAACCATCTTGGAGTGCGCAATTGGAGACAGCTGGCAAGAGATCGTGCTAGCTGGAGAGTCATGTTGGTTGAGGCTCAGGTCCACCCCGGACTGTAGCGCCATCCGAAGAAGAAGTATGTCACCTTGTGTAGACTTATTTGTACCCTGAACCACTTAGTCACATTAGAATCGATCCTTAAGCAGCAGATTTAGTTCTTCATCGTCATACTGCACAACCTGAAGAGTTTGGCAGAAGTGTCAAAATTGAACGTGGTCTCGTAGAGTCGGTTTCATAGACTTGGCTAGATATTTTAAACGCAACTCCAGCTGAATAAATCTTCAACTCCTAGACAAGAGGAGCCACAGAGCCGATGAAAAACACAAGTGGAGAATCAATTTGGGTTATGCAACCCAAAGAGGCCGACTAGTTAAAGAGCCTTATTGTTTCCGGCCTTGGTTTGTTCCGGAATGTAGGGCTATATAAAGAAAATCGTGCTAAGCACTCTAATTATCGTTTAAAGGATCACTTTGCTCGCGTGCTTCTTAAACCCTGACTCTTATAGTGATCAAGTATATATATTATTTTTAATGTCCGCCTGCGTCCTGTTGGCGAAGGACTAATTCAACGTGTCGATGTGCACCGAGAACCTGAAGGCGAAGAACACAAGAAAGGCCAAGAATAAGGGCGAGTCCTTAAACATACTTTTGTTGAAGATGGCGTTTGGGCTAAAGAAATGGTGAAACGAGAGGACGAAGAGGATAGATAAAAGACAAGTGCTACTGTATGATTCCGGCCGTAGACAATCTTGGGCCAGTATTGCTTAAAAATGGAGATGAATGTTGCCACGTGGACATCCAAACCAGCCATGCCGAGCAGCAGAACAGGAAACTTCATCGACCCCTATCCAGACTTGTGGGAAGAATTTGACAGCTCCAACGAAAGTAGGCCAAATGAGCAAACAAGAAAGTTCCAGAAGGGGGAACAGGACTATCTGTAGCATGGGGTACCTGGCGATAATGCTCACGATGGAGAGGTACAGCATGATGCAGCGACGTGAGGAACGACATAAACGAAATGACCGAAACCTTGTTGAACTTAAAAATGTGAATTGGAGACATGAATCAGATCTAGACGAGCGGACATAGGATGAGGGCTACCAGCAACATTTAAATCTTTCAAGATGCCCAGAATGGAGACAACTGCTTTAGCCTGAAAAGTCTTCGAATCTGAGCCATTGGGACAACACAACAAAGGACGACCTAGGCTGGACGGAGAAGGACCTCAACCAACTTGGAGTGCGCAATTGCAGGCAGCTTGCAAAATATCATGCTGACTGGAGAGACATGTTGTTTGAGGTTCAGGTCCTCCTCGGACTGTAGCAGCACAAGAAAAGGGGAAGAAGAAGAAGACGTATGTATGAAGCTGTCTTGACAGAGCTCCTGTCAGCAAGCACGAGGGAAGCATAGAGTTTGTTAAGAAAGAGGGGCATGTTGCTTGAGGTTCAGGCCCTCCTATCCACTATTGTGCCACAAGAAAAGAAGAAGAAAAGGAAGACGTTCATATGAAGCTGCCTCGACAGAGCTCCTGTCAACAGACACGAGAGAATTATAGAGTTTGATGGGAAAGAACATGTGCATCATGGTTCCTTTGAAGGTTACTTTAAACTATGTGTCCGGCCTTTAGCAGCTTGTCACGGCTGAGTCTGTCTCGTCTGCGAGCGCCATCAACTCCGTGCCCATGGCTTCATGGCTTCACCTGGCTCGTCCTTTTTCCTACAAAGTACGGACTTTGACTGATATTTGGGTAAGAAACGAGCGGGGAATGCCTTCGCTGAAAGCTTGGTTTTGATAATAAGTTACGTCCCCTCAAGTAGGATACTCTACGACGAGCTCCTGAATTGGTTTGTTTCTGCGGCTCTTAAATAGAAATTACATAGGCCATCTTTTGTCATCCGCTCCATTAGTACAACGCAACAGAGGACGACCTTAAGTTGGGCACACAAGTGGAGAAGGACCTCAACCAACTTGGAGTGCGCAACTGGAGACAGCTGACGAAAGATCGTGCTGGCTGGAAAGGCATGTTGGTTGAGGCCCAGGTCCATTCCGGACTGTAGCGCAACAAGAAGAAGAAGACAAATCTTTTGTCATTTTCCTTGTTCGTCAACTACCGTAGCACGTCGTTCTGACCTTTCCAAGCTTCGAATAATATCGCCACCCATCTGTAGTTTGTTGCCGATATATGTGATTTACTAGCCATTCCTCGCAACATCCAATCATCCGGTTTTGGCAACATAATGCAGTGGCGTCTAACCATTCGTGTCGATTGCATAAATTTCTGCGTTGTTGCTAAGTAGGATCTCCACTATTTTACAATGCCCGTCCACGGCCACAACGTGGAAGCCAGTCTCGTCAGTCCACCGATTGCAAGAGTTCAGTTGATTTACTCACAACCAAGCCGACCTCTGGCATGTGACCACTGAAGCAGGCCTAATGCAGTGGATAATAGCCTTGCATCAAGATCGGTTAGGAATGCCCTAAGCAGCCCTAACGAAAAGAAACTTACATTCTCCTTAGTTGCCGAATAAAACTGCACTTCAACAAAATTCAACAGGTGACGCACAATGTCCCATTCATTCCTATAGAATGTTGTTATGCTCAGTGCAGCTCAAAACAGACGAAACTCCTCCTCAGATCCTTAAAGCTTCATTTAAACGTCTGCAATATACTGGAAACCATATTTAATCTCTCCCCAGTGAAGCGCTTTGTGTATCGAAAGGCAAATTAAGGTTTAAGCTCTCAGATCTAAGGCGTCCAGAACATCATCCTTTGTATTATCAAACAACAATGATATTTCCACACACATACGCGCCGTGTCATCCACCACCCAGGAACGATTGAATTAACATCTTGACCCAGTGCAAGGCCCAATGAAATTCAACCCCAGCAACCCAATAACTCATATCTGATTGCGTGACACCCATAAAGCCATCTTCACAGACACGTTTCCATCTCCAATTTATGCCCGTCCAGATTTCATTTGACCGCAATTTACGAAGCACATTTGCCACCTTACCACTTCGGCTCAGTGCCCGCCGACCTACAAATCCAATAACGCATCGAATTGAATGCTGCAATATTCATTGGTATAAGTGCCACACGGAGGTCCGGTTCAAGATGCCTTTGGCCGGCAGGCAGTGCAAGTGTAATCGTGCATAATACAAATTACCTTCTGCCACTTGCCGCCAGGACTGCCTGTCCTGAAAGGTATTCCGGAGCACGCAGCCGGCTATCAGGAGCAGAATCGGGCACTAGTCCACAAATCCAAGCAAACCCGAAAATCCTATCGACCAATTTTGAAGTCCAAGACCTATATTAGCCACCGTCGTCATCATCGCCCTCACGGGCGGGCAATGCTAGTCTCCAGAAACCGAGGGAATTTGCTGCGCTCACCCCATGTTTGGGTAGATATCCAATTATCGTCGCAACCAACCCCCGGAATGCATTACAATAATATGCGAGTAATGTGCACTCCGTCCACACAGGCGGACTGTCGTTCGGAGGCTGTGGCGGATTGGCAGGGGCGATTTGTCATCTCACCCACACCACCGGTACGGCGATTATTGTTCTTGGGAGGAGCTGCTGCTGGTCGGGGCCATTCCCTGCGTGCCGTGACGACCGACAATGTTGGCTGTAGGCGTCCAACGTGTTGGGTAGTTAATGCAAATAAACAAATAGGCATCATCATCCGCACATTGCTGCTGGGTCGGTGTATGCCTGTGCACGCAACGCAATTAGGCGTGTGCGTGGAGTGGTGCGAATTCATTACCATAAGCAGTTGATGCTGTAATTCAATCGCCATCACTCTCTCTCTGCGTGTGCACGCCGGTGCACTGGTACCTGTGTGAATGGAAAATGTGGCACTTTGTTTTTAGTTCGGTGCCGAGTTGGTGATGCGGTGTCGGCAGCGTCGGCGGATAGGCACGCACTCAGCTTGATGCATATCCTGTTAATGAGGTGTCATCAGGGCGAACAGATGGCATCGGTAATCGCTGGCAGTGTGGGTGGATTTTACAGCAGCCAGTGATGGAGTCTCGCAAAATTCAAGTGAAATTTAGAAATGCACTTTGTGCCCGTTCACAGATGTCATTAGCAGTCGCCAGGCGTCGGAGAGTGCGACATAAATTGCATTAGTGCTGCTGTCGAGTCCGATCGAGGCAGAGTGCTGAGGGAATGCACTGTGCGTTTTGATGGCGATTTTTCTGTGCGTTCTTCAATTCACCGGGGAAATTTAGGCTTCGTGTTAAACACGAAATGGGTCTAATTACTGTTGGCAATGGAACATTTTCGATTCAATGACGGATGGCTGGTGTCGAATTAGAATTTGTCTGCCACGCAGATCGAGCGAGGGCGGTGCAAAGCGCGAGAAATGCGCATGAGTGCGTTAAACTGTTAAATTGATGGCATATGACGGAGGCATGTGAAGTTGTAGAAGTTTAGAGCCCTACAGAAGTTTCTGCTGGGAGGCGGTTTTAGACCCGACTGATGCTCGCCACAGTGAGTTAGACAGAATCTCAAGAGAATAGTTCTGAGACTTTATAAGTGGTTTGCCAGCAGTCAGTGTGAACAAGGCACGTGAAAACCAAGCCAGTAGATGTAGCTTTGAAACAAAAAGGTCTGAGGGACAAACTGACGTATGCAAAGTTCATCGATGCCGATATAGGTTAATCCTCGCAGACAGAATGGATTCAAAACAAGGACGCGTTTGAATGACACCCTTCAAACATATTCAAATATGCTCAACAGCGAGACAGTTGCCACAGGAGCAAAGAACATCAAGATTAAATTTTAAACTGAAACTGAATTCTAAACTTCGCCGCAGCAGATAACAGAACACACACTCGCAAAGTGTTCCAAGTAGATCCACTCTGTTGCTTGGATATCGTATACCTATCCCTTTATCATTATTCAATTACCTCCAGTCAATGTGACGCCAACCCCCGCCGCTGACGGATCTCACGGCATCACAACCTCTCGACACAGACTTTAACCCAAATTAATGTTGAAAGGCTTTGTGTAATCCCTCTCCCGGCCAGCCAATTACACAGAAGCTCGACCCCCCCACTCAGGAAGAAACCACCTCCATAAACCGTCGTCGGGGGCAACCTAACACTGGTTCACACTGATGCGCTGCCAAAATCTACAGAAAAGAGCCTAAATCAGGATAATATTCGGTGCCAACCCCACACACGCGTACACACGGCTCCGACCACCCACCCATGCTCATCCAATGTATACTCACCTTTAAAGTGCCGCCTGAATTACCTGCTTTAAGTCTAGCTGATGAGTAGAGGAAGTTGGCTTTGCAAATAATGGTTCCCGGAGCCACATTAAACGAATTTATCCTTGTTGAGGCAGGAATAATATTTAAGGACATCATTCTCAATCCCTCCCGCCCACACCGTTGTCACTTTATGTGCGGCTGTGCACTTCTTCTTTATTCTGCGTGGAATTGTTTTAATTTGGAAGCCTAATGAGGTTGAGGTTTCTGTGTACGTGTGCGCCGCTGCCGTTGACACCGGGACACCGGCGCCGTCACAACGACATTCAACGCGACGTGTTGGGATGTTCGGATGTTCAGATGTTCCGATGCTGGCTTGCCAGGTCGTCAGGACACCTAGCGGTGCGAGTAATGGCAGAAGGGCTCTGCCTGTATTGGCTTTGCCACCAGACATTTGTTATACTTAAAGCAACGGATCTCATCACTCTCTGCGCTAAGTACGCTCTGTGCAGGAGAATTAGTTCGATGTCCTTTCCCCACGCCGTGCCAGATTCGGTAGTCTCAACCCAGACGACTGTAGCGGCGGGCGGTTAAATGTGGCAAGGATTAGAGCGGTAGTTCGTGACGCACGCCTTAGGCTGAATATAAATAAAGGAATTAAGTGCTAATCCTTGAGAATATGCTGTTTCCTCAGCACAAACACCTGCCGCCTGTCGGGTGACGCGGTTTAACGAGCGAGCACCCTCCGTGTGTGGATGACCAAAAAATCAATTCAACGCAAGTAATGAAGCGCACTAATGACACACGCGAACTTCGGGACCTTTGCCAAGTGCGCGCTGATTGCACCGCCGGGCATGCTGATTGCCAGTCTGTTGGCACTGTCAACCGCCTGCAATCGATAACTCATTTGTATAATTTTAGCCTGCGAATAATTAAACAGCCGACTGGGCGGCGATTATCTGGAATCAAATGAGATGCGCACAGATGCATTTTCCACCTGATTTGCGATTGCTTGCGACCCATATATCTTGTGGCTGGCATGCGAGAGTGTTTGGCTAATTTGCATTGCAATACGGCACCGCCGCCGTCCTTGGAGGGCTGCTGTTTATCGAATATGCCAAATGGATGATGATGCTCTTCGCTCGTGCGTGTGTACATTTCTGGCAGTCATTAGGGGCTGACGGCAACGAGCGAATGATTTGCCTGTGCGGTTGTCGAGGATACATAATTATGTTTGAGGTTGATTGGAGTTATGCAGGCCAGAGATAATTTTGCACCTTGTTACGTAGTAATCGAACCTGAGCATCGATTATTTGTCGGCTCGCGGCTGGCAGAAGAGGCAGGAATTCATTTGAGGGTGTTCAAGGAAATCTGACGTGGGCTACGAGTGGAGAGCATCAGATTTGTGGAACGTACGACATCCTACACAGTTCCTCATTTTTGGCGTTTTATTGAAAATTCGCTCATTTGTGAGTCAAGAGCTGAACTATGTGCGTTCCGATGAAGCTAAAGGAAGTGTCTTCGGCTTGTCATGCGGATGGTCAGTAGTATGGCAAACAGCCTTATGTATACAACACTCTAAAGAACTAAGATACTGTTATGATGAAGCTTCCACGTACACCTACAAGAATCACCTTCAAGTAGGGTGTCATTCTCCTCTCTCGTTCATGTGTACCGTACAGACAGGTTCAAGAAATATTTTGGGGAGAGAATTTTTTTATAATTGGCTCTCACTAAAGGGATTGTTTGTACTCTTAAGTGACCGGAATTAAGTCACAGCACGTGTCAAAGGATTAGAAGAAAAGAGGGAAAGGAGGTACTGATGTACATTATATTTAAATGCCTGTGGATTGTAATTAGAGGGGGAAGTTATTTTGGAATCGATTGAGTGACAGAGAACAGCACAGAGTTTTAGAGGCATTAAGTTCCACTTTCTTCCTTTCTTAACGCATTCAATTATGCTGTCAAGGTCGGAATTAAATGAGCTTAACAAACGCTGCCATTCAATGTTTATGGCCGAAAAAGAGGGTCGAGAGACGAGGAACGATTATGAAAAGCTGAGGGTACTATCATCAACGAAACAGTAAACTGAATTCAAAATGACAGACCGATGATCAATTTAAAAAATGACCAACAGTCATCGGAGACAAGACGGAGCCTTGGGAAATACCAGCATTAATATGGTCCATATCGAGCTTGAACCCATCCAGTACAACTTGTATTGAACGGTGCGAAAGGTAATTTCTAATTCGTCGAAGAAGAGATTCATCGACGCCATAAGCAAGCATTTTCGACGACAGAGAAAATGACAGACTCTGTCAAATGCTTTTGAAATATCAAGTACAACAATCTTGCTTTCTCTTACATTGTGTAAAGATTGGTTCCATTTTTCGGTGAGATTTGCTTTCAAAGTACACGTTGCTGCGAAGGTCGTATTGCTGGTCATGAAGCAGCTTCCGGATTTCATGTTATTACATAAACTGATCATTTGCCATCGTTTCCATGATCTTAGAAAGTAGAGGCGTAAGTACCATGGGTCGGCAAGAGGTGAGAGATGACGCTTCACTCTTCTTAGGGACGGGTTCTACAAACGTTGTTTTCCACTTACTCGGAAAGAGCCCTAAAAAGTAGGACAGAAAGTAAAGCGAGTGAGCGTAGAAGAACACCTCTTCCTAATACCAGGGGGTATACCATGTGAACCCGTTTGTGTACGTTTAGATCTTGAAGCACTTTTGCAACTGTATAGACGCGAAACTGGATTTGTCCCACGAAGGAATTTACGCTCTCAAGCATAGGCGCGGACAAAGCACAATCTGGTAGCGTTAAGCTAGCTGCCAAATGTGCAGGTAGTAGATTTGCTTTGTTTAAAAAACTGACAGCTGGAATGTCATTGCAAATGAGCGCTAAAAGTAGAGTCGGAACTCTATACGTTTTTTACAAATAACAAAACGCTTTTGCTGCCTTTGGGACTTTTTTCAGCAGCACTTTTTTCCTCAAATTTGATCATAGAAGAATTTAACACGTCTTATTAAAGCATTACTGTCATTTCGGGCGTGTTTAAATTTCTTCCGGTTTTCGTCAGAATGATTGGCTTTGAAAACACCGAAGCTTATTTCTCTCGACATCAACCCAGATTATCCTGTAAGATCAGTTATGTGGACCGCTCCAAAGTACATGATCCTGTTGGTTTTTGGGCATCATTTTTGTAACAGTCATCGAGCTTATCCATTTCTAGTAATCAAAGTCAATTTTTCCTGATCGGCTCACGGGCCCCAGACGTGGTGGTACATGTAGAGAGTTCATTGTTTGTGCAAAGAAGAGGTGGGGATGAGGCATTTGTGGCTACGACCGAGTCAGTTTTCGTGAAAGGACTAATAGTTCTGCTTAGCCACAAGAAAGTACCGAAAGCAAACGCAGAATCACTCTTGCCAATCGCTGTATCTTTGGGCTCAAGAGACAATTGAGTAATAAGGACCTCTCTCGAAGGACTAAGCTGGGCTTGATAATCCCAGTCCTGCTCTTTGGCGCGGAAATGAGAAATCTGGACATTAACAAGAGTTTTGCATGCGATTTTTGATACTGTTTCCGTTGATGGCATCTGGAAAAGAAGATTTAACTACGAACTCTATGGGCTGCACATGTTCCTGGTCAAGCGTCAACGGATACAACGCTTAAGATCGCTAGGCCATGTTGAGCGTTTGAACTAGTAATGGGCGCTTTCGAATGATATTTCGAATGATAATCGATTATTACAATATTTCGAGAGCAATCACTACTAATCTCTCGAATGACTACTAATCACTCGAATGACTATTAACCACTCGCATGGCTTCAAAATGCTAACACAAAAGAACCCGGTTAATGTATCAACAGCGCGAGAGCGAGTAACAAAAAATTCTTGTCGAGAGCTACTGATCAGGAACATGAGGAGCACATTGAACTTTTTGGGTCTACAATTTGTATCTTTGAACGTAGCCACTTCGACGGAACTTGTTACCCATGGGCATGTGCTCTCATCCGAGGTACTAAATTTACATCGAACACTGCATTATTACTACATGAACTTCATATGTAAGAGGTTCATTTCACGGAATTCCACGATGAAACCAGGAAGAAAAAATCAATGGTATGGAATTTTTTCCAGAAGAGCACAGATGCAAAATCTTTGAATTGCAGGATCTGCAAAAGAACACTGAAATTTGTTTGTAATACTACGAATTTGAAGAGTTATCTTGAGCGAGTCCTTCCTGTGCTAATAGCAAAATCTAGCGATTGATCTGAAGAAGTGCATCAAGATGAACCTCTAATTGCAACAGAAGCAGATGTACCGAGTTGTTCTAAAAGAGTTACTTCAGATACAAAAAATGGATCAGTAAGTCTGATCTACTATGCAGTCATCAGTCATCATATTTTCAATGACAAGTGGAGAAGAAAAAGATTTCGGAAGTAGAAGATCTTGGGCCAGTTTTGCTTCGAAATGGAGATTAACGATGCCATGTAGACACCCAAACCAGCCATGCTGAGCAGCAGAGCCTGCAACTTCATCGTTCCCTATCCTGACATGTCGGAAGAATTTGGCAGCTCCAGCGAAAGTAGGCCTCTCCAACAAATGAACAGACACTTAAGTAAAAGTAGGGGATCAGAACTCGCTGAAGCATGCGGTACCGGGCGATAATGCTCACTATGGAGAGGTATAGCATGATGCAGCGAGGTGAAGTACGACATGAATTAAATGACCGAAACTTTGTTGAATTTGAAAATGTGAATTGGAGACATGAATCCGATCCAGATGAGCGGGCGTACGATGAGGGCTACCAGCAGCATTCAAATTTTCCAAGACGAACAGAATGGAATCATCTGCTTTGGCCCGAAATGTCTTCGAATTTGAGCAATTGGAACAACTTAAAAAAGGACGGCCTAAACTTAGGTGGCGCACGCAAGTGCAGAAAGACTTCAACCAATTTGGAATGCGAAACTGGAGACAACTGTCGAAAAATCTTGCTGGCTGGACAGGCATGTTGGCTTAGGCAAAGATTCACCCCGAAACGTAGTGCCACAAGATGAAGATCAAAAACAATAAGTCAAATCCTTTTCGACATGGCAAAAAACGCCCCGATGTCATCTATTGGGGAAGAGATACACTTCCATCTTGTATACAGAGCCCAAATTTAGGTCTGACTGAAGGGATCTAGGATTTATCTAGGATTTATTCGCTGTCCCGACTGAAATGTTTATATATGTATATACATTATCTCCGAGATCTGTTTTAAAAGTTATGTGAAAATCAAATTTCGGTGGGTATACCCACCACTTGCTCACAAGTGGTTCAAGCTTTTCAAAGAAGGTCGAGATGATATGATGCGACGCTAGCTCTAGCATATCAACAACCGATGAGTCGAGTTAGCTAAAAAAGAAGAGAAGTTGTTGAAGATGTCAGCATATCGGTTGGCTCATGTCACGCAATTTTTTCGGAAATGAATCATATGGTGGCGAATTTTGACCAAAAAATGGCGGATGAGCATTGCTCAGGAATTGGTAAATGACGTCAACGTTCAAGCAACTTCGTTTAAAAGAGTCATAACTGGTGAAGAATGATTGGTATATGGTTATGACATCGAAATCAAAGTCCATTCGTCCACATGGAAAAACATTATATATTTCGGGATTGGGCAACCCTAGTGTTGCAATCTGGCAACTGAGTAAGCTAAATAAGCTTCATCGTAAAGTTCGACATTTTTGAGGTTATAAGAATTCAAAACTTTTTGACATACGAGCGAAATTTGTGTTGTTTACAGTAACTTAACAGATTCATCTCGCCCAAAAAATGGAATTAAATGGTGAAAATTTTCATGCGATTATATTTTACAACTTTGGATGTGGATTAACTCAACAACAGTGCATTGATGAACTCAATTCAATTTTTGGCGATGAAGCTCCATCAACGACCAGTGTTTATCGATAATAATAATAATCGTTGGCGCTACAGTCCAAAGGGGGAACAGGGTCTAGCTTGCTCATCAACTACTCGTATTGTGCGCGCTACTGTTCTCTCACGAGTAGAAGCGACCCACCGTTTTTTGCCGACTCCGAACGGCGAAGTTTCAGAAGCTTTCTTAGACAGTTATTACTGTTTGAGTGTTGTCAGCAGCTCGAAAGAGGTGGAACCGTGAAAAATAGGAAAAATTGGTGTTAAGCTGGGAATCGAACTTAGACCTTTCGGCGCGTGAGCGTCGTACTCTACCCACTACGTCACGCCGACCACATAGTGTTCATCGATGGTATGGTGAATTCAACCGAGGTCGTAGTTCACTCCGAGACGAATTTCGTGAAGGTCGTTCTAAATCAGTTGTTGTTCCGGAACCATTGATGCTGTGCGCCAACCGATATTGCAAGATCGTCATGTGACCTATCGTGAGATTGAGACAACCTTAGGCATTGAATTGCATGAACATCTGACCGTTAAAAAAATTTGTTCGCTTTGGATCCCACAGAATTTGCCAATCGCTCAAAAAAAAGGCTCGTGTCGATTGGTCGAAAGAAATGCTCCAAAAATACGCTCGCTGTGCTTTGAAACACATCTATGACATCGTGACATGTGATGAATCGTGGATTCAAGCGAATGAGTCCGAAAGTAAACAGCAGTCGACTGTATGGGTGTTTCAAATTGAGCCAAATCCAACAAAATTTTCATGCTCACGAAGCACTTCCAAGCAAATGGTCGCCTGTTTTTTCGGAAAAACTGAACATTTCGCAACCGTGCTACTAGAACAACGCAGAAAAGTCAATTCTGAGTGGTACTCAACCATTTGTTTGCCAGTTCTCTTCCAAGAAATCAGGAAAACCAATCGCCGAAGACTCATCACTCTTCAACACGATGTGAGCTTTCACACAGCGGCTCAAGCAACTGCATTTTTCATCACTCGAAATATCGATATAAGGAGTCATCCGCCGTATTGTCCTAACTTGACACCGAATGATTTCTTTTTATTCCCGTACGTAAAAAATAAAATGAGAGGTCAGTGTCATTTCGACACCTGAAGAAGCGGTTGATGCGTTCAGAATGCAAGCTTTGGAGATACCTCAATCAGAGTGGCTAAAGTGTTTCGAAAATTGGTTTGAACGCACACCAAAGTCTATTGATCTTAATAGGGAATATTTCGAAAAGCAATTAAGCTATTTTCGATGAGTAATATTGGGTTTTGCTCTCTAGCCCCGAAATATAAAAGGCAACCCTCGTATGCCTCTCGAACTTTGACCTTCATTTCAGACATCGAACTTCCAGGGCATCCTTATATCTACTATTTCCAAGCAGTACTAAAGGCTTAGGACTCAATCAGACCATCACTGAATGTGACAAGGTCCTGGACAAGATGGTTTAACCTTTTTTTGACTTTCGCGTGTTCTGGATAGTAATAATAAGAATTGGATGGCGCGAGAGTCCACAAAGGGAGCAGGGCCTAGCTTGCTCATCAGGTACTCGTGTTGTGCACTCTACTATTCTCTCACGAGTGAAAGGTACCTACCGTTTTTTGCCTTCTTAGATCGGCGAAATTTGAGAGGCAATTTTGTAGACAGTTATTTATCTTTGAGTGTTGTCAGCAGCTCTAAAGAGGTGTTCAGCCGTGAGAGCGTCGCACTCTTTTCACTCCAGCACACCGGACATCGGCCTGTGCTGCATGCCAGGGCATAAAGGTACATCGGTGGATATATATGACGCAGATCAAATTGCTCACAGAAAGGATATCTCGCCTTTTAAGCAATTTCATGATTTATTTCGCAAAAGGGAAACGGCTTTTTTGTCGAAATTATCGGATTTATGTTAGTTGAATTGATGGAACAAAACTTCATCACAGGAAAGGAAGCTTGCAGACAAGACATTTTCGCGACAAATTTTTGCAAAAGAGATTTGAATGCAGAGGAAGAAATAAGGGTCATACACCTCCTCCCATTTTACCTGCCACCAGATTCATATATCTCCTCCCATTTTACCTGCCACCAGGCTGCTACAAAAATCTAGGAACCAATTTTCTTATTTCTCCGCAGTACCTCTTATCTTTTTATTAAATTTGTTTTTCGGCTTTGATTCTCCTTACTGTTTTCAAAAAGTAGAATTTGACAGACGTACTCTCGAAGCATTATCCCATGAAAAGTTAATTAGTCAATCAAGATGATATTACACCGGGGCGGAGATCCTGCAGCGGTTTACATGTTTCTCACGTTTGTCCTACGTACGTACCCCCAGATATCACAACACCAACCAGACTGTGAGCGACAGACTCTTCTTCGCGAAGTAAATACAAATATTTCAGAACTTCATTTTTTCCCAAAGGAATGGTGTTAAGTTCTAAACCTTAATAAGAAAAACTTGAAAAAGTAAGCTTTCTGCAGATATAAAAATCAAACCATAGATGCCTCTATAATCCCTTCTGTACGGCGTGCGATTTGATTATTATTACGAGAGTAAGCTGATAAGGCACCAAATTGAAGGCCCTTTTGACAAATTTGTCCCTTTCGACGAAGCTCCAATTTGTACACATAACGAAGGCATGTATCTTGAATTTTCATTTTGGCAGCCGTGCTGTGTGCTTTTCTTATGCCCACTTTGTCTTATGGGAGTCATTAAGGGTCGCGATTATTCTGCTTAAGCGCAAGGGCACTCTGTCACAAATTGGATGCCATACCTTCTGTCTCACCACATGACCCAGCTGCGTTTTATGCATCTAAACGAACTTCTCATTGCAAAGGAAAAACAGGCATTATTGCAGCTTTGTTTCAGATTACCAGTCACAGAACATGACGAGAAGACTCAATTCCCTTTAACAATATTCCCACAATATTCGCCACAGAGAAAATGCACAAGTTGAGTAAATTGTTTCCGACAAGCGCAGTCAGTCTTCTAAACAAAAATTAGCCATTCAATAATTACTCCCAGGCAAAGAGGAACTTTTTCGCAGGGAGTCCCTCCCCTCCTCCCTTTCCGACCACGCTACAATATCAAATGTCCAGAATTCCGACTGCAATTGAGCACTCCACTTGAATAACAATCTTGGCTATCGATTGCCAGTGCACCCCACAGAATGAGAGCAGCCAGCAACGACACACAACGTTAAAACGATATTAAACTTGAAAAAGGATACCAAATATCACACTTCTCAATGGAAATCCAAGCAAGAAGATGACATTCCCCAAGAATGAGTTTCCCTGTGTGTCGGATGATCCGGGAAGCATTTGTCACAACTGCACAGTTCAGTCGGGCATCCATATCGGGCGTTATAAAGGGCTTGCTGCAGAAAACATTCTTACATCTCTCGTATCCCTGTCTCCTTGTTCGACTCCGATCAGATGATGCCGAGAGATGAAATCGATTGCATTTTAAATTGGTTCTTGAACCAGAGCACTGCATGGCGGAATGAGGGGATGCACTAATATTGGGTATTTTTTTCCTCCCCTCCAGTGCATGCGTCGTCCCTCTGACATCATGCATTTGCCGAGGGCAAATTCAATTTCATTTAACCATACGGATGCATGAATCTCCGAGTTCCCACTCCTGACAGCATCACAAACACGAACAAAATCAAGCGCGTTCGATATTTAAATACCATAAGACATACCCAGGAGATGTGTGCAGCGTTCAATTATGAGTTTCAGAAAAGTTGGCTTACAGTTAAAATACAGGAGATTCACATCAAAGAGAATCAACAGTGAGAGACATGTTTCCTGTGCTTGGATGCCTGTCCCTGTTCTGCCCACAGGCCGCAAGCCCCAGCCTTCACAGATGCCTTCCAATGAGAAGACGAACCTAATGAATTAAGATGCCAGCACAGGAGCGGACGGGGTGTACATGTGTCTCGTCGTTATTTCAGAAATTTGCGTTTTGGGATATTCTCGGATTTTCTTGAAGTGTGCTCCGCTCCGTAACTTGAACTCTGATTTCAGAGGAAATTGCCTTGGCTGGGAGAAGCATCAATCATAAATTAGACCGATTTTCGATCAATTCGACTCATAAAAGTTGCATTTGCCCCATTTGCAGGGTTATTTGCAAAAGACTTTTGGAAAGATTTGGACGGGGGATGTGCTTGAATTCGAATTTAATTAAAATTCCTCGTGTCTGACAGGCAATAATGGCATGAGGGAATTTCTTTGAAATTCACTTGCTGCAAGTTATGAAATAGTTTTCGGAGTCCTTGCCGAAATTATTTGTGCATGCATTTTTAGGTGAATACTAGTTGCCGTTTGGTACCCTTGATGAAACACTGTTGTGCAAGGTGAAGTGCCACAGGGGAATTGAAAGCCTTCGAAGTCCTGTGGTGTTCCTTGATTCAAAAGTCTGTGACTCCTCGATGGATTCGGAAAACGAACACAGTTGTCCAATTCACGCCTTTGAATTACTTTTTGATCCCCGTTCTGTTTTTGTTTCCCTATCCGCGTCACAAAACTGCTATCCTGTTTCCTATGGTTCCCATAACACAATTTGAATTCGCCAATTACGCAACCGAACGTCATTCGTTTCAGCGGAAAGCTACTGAAAGCCGAAACTCACTGCCACGGCACATTACTTCGAATTCTTCCCCAAATCCTGTCCGAAAGCCCACCGAATTTACGATTCTCGTAAATTTCGCAATTATTCGATATTAATTTCACCGCTTATAACTGCCGAATTCAGCCAAATCTGGACTACACTTATCGTAATTGTATCTAACGCCACTACCCACCGCCCCACACCAACCGCCCCACAGAGATCGCGTGCGCAACCGATGAATCGATTGGGGCGTAGTCAAAATCAAATTATGAGCTACAATTTCATCAAAATAAAATTACAAGTGTATAAATTTGAATTTCGCATCCCGAAATTAGGGGCGACTGCATGGGGAAACTGTGTCGCGCGAGACATGAATTATTCGGTCAATTTGTGGGCAGAAACAAAAAGCGATTCAATGGGGGACAATGTACGCGTGTGTGACACACACGGGAAGCGGTGCATTATATCGGATTTTGATGTGAATTATGCGCTCATTGTTCGGCTGGCTGGGGAGATTTTGTCGTGAATGGCGGATACAGGCCAAAAAGCCGCGGGGTCATTACCGCATACAATGCGACTCTAATCATGGTTGGGCGAATTAGATTTATCACATTTCGCCGCTGCGTTTGTCCCGAATCTGATCGAATTATGGGGCGTGGTTAGAGGGTGTTTGAGAAAAAAAAGCTACTAAACCATCATTGAAATTTAATTAAATTGTGGACTGTAATTAATTGAATTTGATTTTCACTTAATCAAACTTTAGCCCGGCAGTGGGTGTTCAGTTTTGATAGAACCGCAAACTGAATTCGAGACACAAGCTTTGCCGGCGATGCCGTGCACGTTATCTAAATACCTGCAGGCTACAAAAAACGGAGTTGAATTAAGGTGGGACAAGAATTCAGAGCACAGGTTGATCGATGTTAAAGATGAAAAAGTAACTAACAAAGAAAACGATTATTTCTTCCAGCCAAATGATCACTAAATAGTTGCATCTGATTCTTTGGTCTGCTACTCAAACACAGGTCAATTGTTTTTCGGGAGGCGCTGAGGTTTCATTCTTTTATTTCTTTTCAAGTAGATTTGAAGTTTTTTTTTTATAATTGACACGCACTAAAGGGATTGCTTATACCCTTAAATGGCTGGAATTAAGTCACAGCACGGGCCAAAGGTATAGGGAAAGAGAGAGAAAGGAGGTACCGATGCTCATTGGTTTTAAATGCCTGTGATTGCCTGTGGATTGAAATGGGGGGGGGGAGGGGGGATATTGAGCTAGGAAGAGCATTCCATATTCGTGTGGTGCGGCTGAAGAACGAATCTCTAAACTTAGCTGTACGTCCGAAGATGGGCTTAAGGGTGAACGGGTGAGCATTCCTAGCAAGGCAGGTATTGCGGGTGAATTCGTGAAGGGGAAGAATGCAGCTGGCTAAATTGTTAGAGCATTTTTTGTTGAAATAGCGATAAAATAGTGATAGAGACGCAACATTTCGTCGATATTCAAGCGAGTCGCAGCACTTTTATTACCAATAAGTTTTATCGTTCGGTGTTGGATTCTATCTAATAGGTGCGGATAGGCCTTAGGACCACCGGACCAGGTAGGAGCGTTGAACTCAAGCTTTGGGCAGATGTACGCCTTACATATTGTTGCCAGGTCAGAAGGGGTGAAATATTTCTTGCATCGCTTTAAGAAACCTAGACATTTCGCTGCATTTTTGGCGATCTCGAATATGTGATCGTTCCAACTAAGTGTTGAGTTGATGCACGTACCGAGGATGGAAAGTCGTTCAGTTTCAACAATGCAGGAGCCATTCATAATAATGATAGGTTGTTTTGAGAACGCTTGAGTGACAGTAGACAGTATTGAGTTTTGCAAGCATTAAATTTCACTCTATTCTTTTTAACCCAACCAATTATGCTGCCGAGATCGGAATCTAATGAGCTTAACATACGCTGCCGTTCCAAGTCAATGGCCGAAGAGGAGGGACGAGAGCCGGGGAACGAATATGAAAATTTGAGGGTTCTGTGATCAGCGAAGGAGCGAATTGGATTAGAAATGAAAGACAGGAGCTCTTATAAGAATGAGGAAGAGTGTCGGAGACAAAACGAAGCCCTGGGGATCACCAGCATTAAAATGGTGAATAGCACACTTGAACGCATCCCATACATTTTGTATTGAACGGTTCGAAAGGTAATTTCTAATCCATTGAAGAAGAGACCCATCGACACCAAAAGCAAGCATTTTCGACAAGAGAGCTTGATGCCAGACTCTGTCCAATGCTTTTGAGATATCAAGTGCAACGATCTTGCTTTCTCCTACATTGTGCAAAGATTGGTTCCATTTTTCGGTGAAATAAAGCATCAAATCACCAGTGGACCTGTTGCCGCGGAGTCCGTATTGCCGGTCATTAAGAGGCTTCCGAGTTTCAAGATATTTCATGAGCTGACGATTTATCAGTGTTTCCATGACCTTAGAAAGTAGGGACGTTTGTGCTATGGGTCGGTAGGAAATGGGTGAAGATGGTCCGCCTTTTTTAGAGACGGGCTGGACAAAAGCTGTTTTCCACTTACTCGGAAAAAGCCCTTAAGAGTAGGACAGATGTTAAAGCCTACGCCGTGGTTTTGCCAGCGTAGGAGAACACCTCTTCAGAAGAACAGGGGGGATACCATCCGGGCCAGTGGATTTGTTCACGTATAGATCTTTAATTACTCTTCCAATTCTTGCGAAAATGGACTTGTTTCATGGAAAACTTTACGATCTCGAGTACAGGCGTGGACAGAGCGTAATCTTGAAGTATTGAGCTAGCTGCAAAATGTGCAGTTAACTGATTTGTTTTGTCCAAACGGCTGACAGTAGGAATGCTATTGCAAATGAGCGTTGCAATTGAAGACGAGGCGGAATTCTTTATGTCTTTTACAAATGATAAAAAGTGTTTGCTGCCTGTGGACAATGCAGAACTTGTTGCCTCAACTTTTGATCAAAGGAGGATTAAACTCGTCTTATTAATGCATTTCAATCATTTCAGGCCCTTTTGAATTTCTTCCTATTTCCCTCAGGCTTGGCTTTGAAAGTCCGGAAGCTTATTCCTCTCAAGCTGATAGACTCTTTGCAGCTCGAGTTATACCACGCGTTTTTATTTGGTTTGATACCAGTTAAAATACCGCAAAAAGTTTTTCGGGCTGATCCAGTTCGCTTTCTCGTAGAGCCAGACTGTTCTTTTAGGGATTTGCTCTCCTACTGAATGGGATGAGTACGGAAAATTGGCTGATACGACACAGTTATCTGACGAGCCTAGAGGCCACAATATGTCAACTGACTATTTCTCAGAATGAGATGTGAGAAAGAGGTCCAAGGTCTTGGCGGTATGATCTGCAATGTGAGGTATCCGTGTTGGTTCATTCACTACGTGAGTCGAGCTGCTTAACTTCCTTCGGGTGTTGTCCGTCCTGAATGTCGAAGCCAAGAAGAATTGTGTACATTGAAATCGCCCGCAATAACATTTTCAGTGCGAGGATACAGGAATACAATTCTTGTGATGGAGTTGGATAGCGCATCAAACTCATTGAAAGTTGAATTGCTATCTAGGTTTGGACTTCTATAAATAAAGCAATAGTGAATTAACTGCTTACGGGCATGGAGTTTTAAACACAAAAAGTTAAATTTGGGATTGGGACAGTGGCTGCATTATGGTTGAAGTTGGTAAGCAAGATCACTGCGCACGTAAATAGCGATACCGCGAAGTGGGAAAAACGAAGGCACTAAGCTATAAATAGGCAGATTCAAATCCGACAAGTCGGTATTCTCACCGACCTGTGTTTCACTTGGCACCAAGAGAACTGGTTTATAGTGGGAGAGGTGAACGTACACAGCAAAGAGATTTACTCTTAGCCCACGAATGTTGCTCACATCAACATTTCAATCACAGACATTAAGTAAACCAACTCCGACTACGCAGCTGGTAAAAAGCAGAATTAGGAAATGTAAGTCCTTGCTATAGCTTCGCAACAAAAATCAATGCAGGTTTTATTCCCTTACATTGATTTGAGTTAATCCACTAACAGAAATTCACACTTCATAATCCGCTACGTCAGATGCTAGGCAAACTCAGTCATCGCCCCAGCCCGTCTGGAAAACAAACGGGAGTTGCGACCGAGAATGCCTAGCAGCGGCTTGTGAAGGAGGGCGTGGGGGAGGGACGGCACTGTGCGTGCTAAACCAAATCACTTCACTGCACTTCACAACACTAATGACTTTGATTTTTATTATGATTTTTGATAATATATATACGTTTATTTTTTTTAATGTCCGGGATGTTTCACACGCGACGAGGTGGAGGCGGATTTTATTATCGGCGCGAGGGATTTTTTTTCTGTTTTTGACATAGTGTTTAATTTTTGTTGTGGTGCATACGGCGGCGGGACGTGTGCATGCGTCGGAGGGTGACTCGGCACTTCAGATTCTTCCAGATTGCAGGTATGTTGCATCTGTAATAGAGGGCGCGATCGCAAAATGTTTTTGCGCAGGTGCAATTCGACCAGTCTCTCCAAGATTTTAGCATGAAGGAGGTTAGACTGAGATGCCTGAAGGTTTTGGCGAGTGTGTAGTCTCCTATTTACCACTTTTCGGTATGAAGGCTACTCTCACCTACCTGAGGGGTTGGATGGCGATTTGTGCCAATATCGTTAGGCAGGCACGGGTTCTTAACGAACCCTTATTACGGAACAACAGAGAAAGAGCAAAGTTTCGTAGAAGCTCAAAGCTTGGTAGTCTTAAGTTAGTATAGGTCCAGCGAAGGTTAAGTTGTAAGAATGATAGGTTAGTTTAAATTTAAGGTAGGTTAATTAGCTTAGCTTTGGTTAGCTTCGTTTGGCGGTCAGGGCAAAGGCATTGAACACCATTTCCTACTACGCCCTCTTCCTATTCATTCATCCCTTAGTTGTCTGTCCGCTGTGCGATTAGGGTCTTAAGATTTATTTTTCCTATTGTAACCTTCTCTTCTCTTCCCCTTCTTTCTATCTTTCTTAAGCTAGCTTTGGCACGATTTTTGTTTTTGTGTGCAATTTGTGATGTGCGAGTGAGATTGAGAAGAACCCCCGTCCGACTAGAATATACGTGCAACCACAAACGTGCGGCCGTCCTCCTCCTCCTCATCGAAGCTGCCCCTCTATTGACAAATTTCACTGCAACAAACTGTTAAGGCTTTTTTTCAGCGTCGATTTAATAGGTTCACCAGGCCTTTTTCTGATTGCGGCAGTGATTACGTTTTAGAACCAATCATGTCTTTTAAGAAGCAGTTCCGAAGTGTAAAAACGTACAGCATCCAACTTTCTTTCTTTTGATTAAATCGAACGGGAACTGTTAGCTGAGTTATTCCCAAAAATTCTGCAAGTTTGCTTTGCCTTCGACATGGATCTCGAATGCATAAAGCCTTCGAAAAGTCATCATCAAACTTTTTGGGTTGGGCAACAAGGTCTTTGTCTTCGTCACTTTTTAACCATCAAGACTCTCCAAATGATTTTCTTTCAGAACAGACTCACCTTAAATTTTCTAAAAGTATCCCATTGGCTTCAATTGCATTCTTCTTCCAATTCAACATGATAATGAAAACTCTCGGCAAATGATGTTTCTTCAAAAGAAACTCCGAAGTTTTTTAAAGAAACAGAAAATTTTCTTATTGCCTGAAGCAGACACTGATGCGCAACATTTATTGCTGACTATTCTCACACCTTTTCAATGAAGTAGGTAATCGCTTCTAAGATTAGCCAAAACTTGCAGGTGGAGCCATCTTTTGACAACAGACCGAATTATTTTGAACACCAATAACCTAACTTTATTTGACTTAATTTTAATAAGTCTTTAATCGTTTATGCTTCTTATGCTCGCGAAGGATAGAAAGAGGTGTGTGACATTTCAAAGGCACTCAACAGAGTTTGGCATCAAATCCCTAGTTTTTAGTGTCGATAGGTCCCTTCTTCATATGATTGAAAAATACCTTTTATAAAAAGAATAAAAACACACTCTGAAATTTATAATTTCCCAATCAGAAATTATTACATTCGCCTTCACTTTCTTTTGACTGTCATTTGCTTCAATAATGAAGCCTTTAAATACACTGGCACAGTGCCACGAACAGTACCGGTACATGCACTGATTCAATGCAAAAACCCTATCGCAGGCTTTATCGTTCGATCCGCATGTTGTGGGCTGTGATACCACCGTGGCGTGATGAGTATGATGGGTGGTCTCTCGAGTGATACGATGTGTGGCTGTGAGAGCACTTACAGTTTTGAACAGTTAAATCCAAGATGTTTTGGATGCAATCAAGTCTCATATAAGGTTGTCCAATATCACCTTCCCGCCTGTTTGTCTTTTGAATTTTCCTGGCTGTGTACATAGCGCTACAGACCTCGTATCTGGCAATACTATACACCATTTGAAAGGTCTTGGCATAACCTACAAAACGATATTTTGCGATATGCTGCTGAAACGAAACTAACTCGTTCCATGCTTGAAGCGGATAGTGACTGCCGACGAAAAATGGATCACATACGACAATATCAAGCGAAAACGGTTGTGGTTAAAGTCCGGTGAATCGTCCCAGATAGTGATTAAGCCGAGATTGACGTCCAGGAAGGTTTTGCTGTGTATTTAGTGGGATTGGAAGGGTATCATCCACTATGAGCTACTCCCATATGGGCAGACGCTTAATTGTACCATCTACTGCAAACCGCTTAAGGCAGGCGATCGACCAGAAACGTCCAGAATTGGCCAACGTTCCACCATGACAACGCGAGATCACACACTTCGTTGATGACTCGTCAGAAGCTACGGGAGCTCGGATGGGAGGTCTTGACATGATTACTTACTGCTCCTGTCCATGGCGAACGTCCTTGCTGGTGTGAAGTTAAGCTCAAAAGAGCCTTGTGAAAAGTGTTTGTCCGAATTCTTCTTAAATAAGGAAGGAGGCTTCTTTGAAAGGGGTATTATGGAGTTGTCGTCTAGATGGAAACAGATTATCGAATAAAACGGCGCATAACTGAACTAAGTCCGATCACTCTAACACTTTTTATGATGCATTGGATGAAGAGCAAAAAAGTGGAATGGAGATGTTTGGTAACCCTATATCTGACGTAGAATTTTTTATACGATGTCACCAAGAATCAGATCTGCAGCCATAATTAATGTCCAGTTCTACGTCGGATCTCCAGTACGATGTCATTTGTGGAGTTTACTTTTGCCATGAGGTATACAAACTCCTTTACTACCTCGAAATTGTAGCTGTCGATTGTAGCGTTTTAGTCTACTGTGCGGCTGTTCGTTTCTTGGTCGACAGTATATATTTGGTTTTGTCCTGTTTAACCTTTAGACCAGCTCGATTCGCCTGTTCCTCAATTGCCGTGAAAACTTCCTCTACAGCGTGTTGGGACCGCGGGATAATGTCGATGTCCTAACCGTATCCCAACAGCTGGACTGACTTGTGGAAGATAGTGTCTTCCTGGTTGAATGCAAGCCAGGGGCGTATTTGAACTAAATCTGAGCACTGTAACACTTTTTTGAAGCATTGAATGAAGAACAAAAAAGTGAGAAGGGGATATTTGACAACTATATATATATATATGAACTTATATTACTGCTGGTGTTTCCTAGGGCTCAGAAATCTCTCCGACACTTATGTTAACAAACAGTTTTTACTAGTCTGTAACATCTTATCGAATCCACTGCTTAGTATATTACAGTGCTCTCAGCGCGTCACATCCGATCCATATCTCTCGACCCTCCTTTCCAGACATAGACAAGCGACGGCGTTTGGCGAACGCAGAAAATTCCCAATTCGACAGAAAATTCGATTGGAGTGATGATCACATATTTAAGACCGCTAAAACCGCAGCGAAATGTCTAAAATGCATGGCGCATGGCACCCGAAGTTTGATAACTACGCTCCTATCTGGTTCGGTACTCCCACGTTCTCCGGAGATCTGGATAGAATTCAATTGAGAGCGATAGAACTTTTTGGGTTGCATGACGCTGCGAAGCCAATTGACTGCCCAGAAAACCGTCGTAATATCACTGTTTTATTGTTTTTTCAATTAGATATGTTACAACCATCCCCTCCAGGAATATACCCTTGTTTCACTCTTCTCTAGGAACGCTACCCAAGTCACCTTTAAGACAACCTTCAGACGTTCAGTTAGGTTTAGATACTCGTTCTTTACCCGCACCACACGAATATGGAATCCTCCTTTCAACTGAAATTTTATCCCTCCTTACAATCCATAGGTATTTATAAGCGATGACACGTTGTAGCGCTTGTTCAAAGAAACCTTTAATCATTTGAATGGCTTAACCGTTTTTCGCTGAAGAGGTCTTGCTCCCTTTGCTATCTCTTCAAAGCGCCTGTCAAAACTGACCTTTTGTCGATGAAAGACTCCACCCGCATTAGTGGGCTTATTCCAAACCGGTTTTCATACGCCAACAGCCCCACACCTGCGTGATCAGATAGGTTCCGTGCCACCAGAGAGAAATGACCTTGAAAGCGAAAAATAAATAGACCTCTCAAGAACAAACATAATCACAAAATCCTTCTAATTAACGAGCCGCCAAATCGCAGCGACAAATCTCAGCACTTCAGCCGGGACATGTTACTTTCAAGAAAGTTTCACATCACGTGAGTGACACACGCCATTTGTTTGCGGTGGCGACGACAGCCCCTGTACGCACTGCTCTTTCGCGCGTGGGTGTGCATGTGTTTGCTTGGGTATTGACAAATCGTCGGGCGTTATATTTGCCTTGCGACGAAATTTTGTGGACACAACACTTTAACTATAAACGCAACTGCTATTATCACCACTGCGGACCGCCATCGAAGCGGAAGGAGATGTTAATTAATATCGAACGAGGAATACAATGGCAGCATGGGAGAAAGTCGAGCGTAGCAAGAGAGTGTCTCATAGCTGCCGGCCTTCGCATGGGTTCAACAATTGAGGCGGTATATGAAATTTGTATTTCAAGGTAAATATAACGGAACCTAAGAGAGTAACGAAATCAATAAATGGCGTATCGATTTTGCCGCAGGATGGGCTCGCAAACAGTGGACAGCAAACACTCGGATTGAGGTACGTGATAAAAAGTTGAGTGGATACCTCCGATAAGCGGGGGCAGGGTATGTTTGTGATTTGATTTGCCTCTTGCCTCATTCTTAATTTATTTTGCAATTTCCGTAGAAGGGCCGCTTGACGTGAAAGGTTAGGTGATATGCGTTTCTGCGCAGGATAAGTGAATATCATATGGTCGGTAGGAAAAGCAAGGAGTTGAGGCTTCCTGGGTGGCAAATATAAAATTCTCTGTACACTTTCGCCACAAGAGTGAATGGGAAAAAATCCCTTATACGAGTGAATCAGAACTGTCTACGTCGAGGTTCTAAAGCGACTTTTAAAGCTTAACAGAAACTTATGCTGAATCTATCTGCTCTGTATACTTTGCTCTAGGCACTTCGACAGACTGAAATACTATAGAAGATTCTGTACTATTTCTGTTTAAGACCATTGAATGATAGCGGACTCTGATCGCTACTTATGGCAGCATTGGGCAGTAGAGATACTGCTGATCGATTGGTCTTTTCTGTTGAGCTCCCTGTCCAATTACAAGCATAACATTATTGCAAAGTGGCCGGCGCCCAGTGGTGGCCTTAAATAAGGAACCCGGAAAAAAATTGAAATTTTTGTACCCCATGGCGGATGGCTTGATGAAATTTTGAATAAAGTACCACTGTAGTAAGATCCTCCCGATGCTTTGAGAATGGTTGATGTAGCATAAAGGATACCGGAGTAATCTTAAATTAAAATATTTACAAAAAAAATTACTTTTCTTGTTTACTTACATAAAATGAAATTTAAGTAACAATCTGCGTATGTGAGTTAAGGCTCAAAATAAAGCTGGAATTAATTTCTATATAGGAAAATTATATTCAATAATATTTACCAATACATTTTCATTGTAAAAAAATTTTATATCTGAATTTAGTGTAATATGGATTGCGCTTCGTTTCTTACTGGTTCATGTCCATGGTATTTACGCAATACAAGCGTAAGAAGGGAAACCGTAGGAAAATTCAATAAAAAATGTAGAAAAAATTACGTGATTGCTTCACTTAAACGACCTTTTTCCCCCAAATTACAAAAAGTGCATTTCTGTTTTCGCACCATCGATAGAGAATATTTCAAGCTTCCAGAAAATTGTACTTCCACTGTGGCGACTCATGGATCACTTTTGTAATGCTCCACAGAACTTCCCGCCAAAAATTGACATTAACAAAAAGCCTGGTCTACAAATCTGGTGGTCAAAATGTAAGAGAAAACTGTTGGTTCAGGTTGAAAGCCAAAATCACGTCCTTCTAAACAAATATCATGTTCCATGGTGGCTTATTTTAAGAACTTTGTCACATCGAATTTTCAATTTCTAAAATTTCAAAGTTCCACCTTTGAGCTAATCCTACATCAAAATGGCTCAATAGAAGCCAGCAAGATTTTGGGTTTCAAGGTTCTCAAAACTCAAAACATCACCAACATCATCAAAACTCAAACAATCACCAAGTCAAGAAAATTGGTTTATTTTGCGCAATTTTTCAGCTGGAGCACCACCGTGCGCGAAGTGATAGTGTGTGACATTCACTCACCGAAGGTCCAGGTTCCATTCCCAGCTGAATACGAAGCTTGCTTTTATATTTCGGAATTGGGCAAAGCTATTTTTGCAATCTGGCAACTGCCAACTCAATCGTTAAGTTTGACATTTGTGAGATTATACGTGCTCAGAGCGTTTTGACATACGAGCGCTATTTGTGTTGCTTACAGTAAATTAAAAGATTCATCTGGCCAAAAAAATGGAATTAAATCGTGAAAATATTCGTGGGACTATTTTGTACAACGATTAACTCAACAACAATGCATCGTAGAATTTAATTCAATTTTTGGCGATGAAGCTTCATCACGGACAAAGTCTTTACCGATGGTGCGGTGAATTCAACCAAGGTCGTAGTTCACTATAAGATGAATTTTGTGAAGGTCGTCCAAAATCAGTTGTTGTTCCCGAATCCTTGATGGTTTGTGGTAACTGATATTGCAAGATCGACTTTTGACCTATCGTATAATTGAGACAAAATTAGGCATTAGTGGGACCAGCATACATTCAATATTGCATGAACATTTGATGGTTAAAAAATTTGTTCGAGTTCGATCCCACGCAATTTGTCAACCGCTCAAAAAAAGCCTCGTGTCGATTGGTCGAAAGAAAAGCTCCAAAAATACGATCACGGTGCTTCAAAACACATCTATGATATCGCGAAAGGTAATGAATCGTGGATTGACGCGTATAAGCCTGAAAGTAAACAGCAGTCGACTGTATGGGTGTTTCAAATTGAGCCAAATCCAACAAAAGTTGCTGGCGCATGAAGCACTTCCAAGCAAATGATTGCCTGTTTCTTCGATAAAACTGGACATGTCGCAACCGTACCACTAGAACAACACAGAACAGTCACTTCTGAGTGGAACACAACCATTTGTTTGCCAGTTGGCGTCTAAGAAATCAGGAAAACCAACCGCCGAAGACTTCACCACTTTTCATCACTCTTCATCACGACAATGGGAGCTCTCACACATCGACTCAAACAACTGCATTTTTGAGCACTCAAAACATCGATATGATGAGTCATCCACCGTATAGTCCTGACTTGGCCCCTAATGAATTCTTTTTATTCCCATACGCAAAAAATAAAATGAGAGGTCAACTCTCTTCGACACCTGAAGAAGCGGTTGATGCATTCAGACTGTGTGTTTTGGAGATACCTCAATCAGAGTGGCAAAAGTGCTCCGACAATTGGCTCAAACGCATGCAAAAGTATATAGATTTTATTGGGGAATATTTTAAAAAACAATAAAGCTATTTTCGATGATAAAGTTTCTGTTCTCTAATCACGAAATATCTGGAAACGGACACAGTCTGTTGGACTTCGCCTCGGGGCGGAACCTCTCTGTGGCTAGCACGCGGTTCCCACACCTGGACAATCACAGAGGGACCTGGCGATCTCCTGATCAATCAACCGTCAACCAGATTGTTCATGTTGCGATCGACGTCAGACACTCATCCAGTATCCTCGATGTCTGAACCTTCCGAGGTGCAAACATTGACTCGGATCATCACCTTGTTGTAGCCAAGGTAAGAACCCGGATATTGAGAGATCAACAAAGTCGAGAAAGACTAAAACGGTTTGACGTCAAAAAGCTACAATCGCAGCTGACGGCTAGGAACATTGCCGACCGAGTCTCCCTGAAACTCGCTCAGAGTTCGACGCTTCCTGCACTAAGCATAGAAGAAGAATGGAAACGTTGTCAAGAAGCCATCAAAGAAGCTGCCACTGATATGCTGGGTTTCACGTCACCACCCAGAAGGAACCCATGTTTTGACGACGAGTGCAGGTAAGCGCATGCAGCCAAAGACGCATCGAACAACGAGGGCTGTTCGTGAGCACTACGAACAGAGAAGAAGGGAAGAGAACCGGCTTCTCAGAAGGAAGAAGAAGGAGCATGAGAAGCGCGCAGTCGAGGGATTGGAACTGGCTATGACAGGAATGAAGTCCGCACGTTTTACCGAAAGGCAAATTAGTTATCCGGAGGATACAAGTTTCGGACCAGGGCCTGCCGGGACCTAAACGGACAGCTCGTAGTAGAGTCTCAGTCTGTGCTGAGAATCTGGAGACACCCAAACGGCGATGACGGCCCAAATCCCGCTGTTAGGCAGAATGTTTCACTCAATTTGGACTATGATAGACAAGCATTCCGTCCCCCAGAGTTAGACGAGTTGGAGATAGCAATATCCAAGCTGAAGTCGAACAAAGCTGCTGGAGCGGACGGACTGTCCGCAGAACTATTTAAAGCAGCTGGAGATGACCTGGTTGGGCGCATGCACCAGCTCATCTGTAAGATATGGCCTGAGGAAAGCATGCCCGATGAGTGGAATCTCAGCGTCGCTTGGACGGTTCACAAAAAAGGAGATCCCTTTGACTGCGCCAACTACCGAGGGATAAGTCTCCTGATCATCGCATACAAGATCCTCTCTGCCGTGTTGTGTGAGCGTCTGAAACCGTGTGTCCATGACCTGATAGGTCCCTATCAGTGGGGTTTCAGACCACAATAGACCAGATCTTCACATTACGGCAGATCCTGGAAAAGACCCAAGAAATGCAAATTGACAATTGCATAGAGACGAGCTATACAGTGCCATGTCTAGTTTTGGCATTCCTACCAAACTCGTCAGATTGTGTAGAATGACGACAAGGAACTCTCGCTGCTCCGTCAAGGTCGGTACCGAACTCACACAGACCTTTAATGTCAAAAAATGTTTTACACAAGGCGACGTACTGTCATGTGACTTCTTTAACATCATCCTCGAGAAGATCGTGCGTAATTCACAAGTCAACACTAGAGGCACGATCTTCCAGAAGTCAGTTCAATTGCTTGCATACGCTGATGACATTGACGTGATTGGACGAACACAGCGAGCCGTCGATGAGGCGTTGGCTGGCATTGAAGCGGAAGCGGCTTAAATGGGTCTAGCGGTAAATGAGGGCAAAACAAAGTACATGCTGTCATCAAGGAAGGACACACAACATCGACGTTTCGGACGGAGCGTCACACTAGGCAACAGAAACTTCGAGGTAGTCAAGGACTTCGTCTACCTCGGCTCCGCGGTAAACAGGGACAACAGCATTAGTACTGAAATCAAACGTAGAATCACTCTTGCCAATCGCTGTTTCTTTGGGCTCAAGAGGTAATCGAGTAATAAAGTTTATTTCTCGAGGGACTAAGCTCCCTTTATATAACAGCTTGATCATCCCCGTCCTACTATATTGCGCGGAGTCTTGGACGTTAGCAAAGGCGAATGAGGAAGCCCTTAGTCTTTTCGAGAGAAAAGTTTTGCGTGCTGGTTTTGATCCTGTTCGCGGTAATGGCATCTGGAGGAGAAGATTTTGTGATGAACTCTATGGGCTGTACAGCGACGTGCGCCTGGTCAAGCGTTTATGGATACAGCGCTTAAGATGGCTAGGCCACGTAGAGCGTATGGACACCACTGCTCCGGCGCGAAAAGTCTTTGAATCCGAGCCATTGGGACAACGCAACAGAGGACGATCTAGACTAATGTGGCGCACACAAGTAGAGAAGGACCTCAACCAACTTGGAATGCGCAACTGGAGACAGCTGGCGAAAGATCGTGCTGGCTGGAGAGGCATGTTGGTTGAGGCCCAGGTCCACCCCGGACTGTAGCGCCACAAGAAGAAGAAGTAATATCCCCATATACAGAGAAAAATTTGATCACCTTATATCTTGCATGAACATTTGTCCATGAGAAAGCTGTTTTCGAAATGGGTTCCGTGTTTGCTAACATTGGACTTAAAACAACAACATATCAATGATTCTGACAACTGTTTTGTGCTGGTTCGCTAGAAAAAAACAGGATTTTTAGATCGATATGTCACAATAGATGAATCCACCACTCAATTCAGTGTCGAATCGGCAGTCAGCGGAGTGAAGAGCAGCCGATGAACAACAAACCAAAGCGTCCAAAAACACAATGATCGGCCTTGAAAGGTTATGGCATCCGAATTTTGGAATCCGCACGGAAATTTGTTCTTCAACTATCTTCAGAAAGGCAAGAGGATCAACAGCGAATACTACTTGGCATTACTGTTTATTACTATTTGAAGGAAGAAATTTTAGAATAAAGCCGTCCCATATTAGGCAGAAGAAAATTCTCTTCCACAAAGGCAATGTACCTTGTCACAAATCGTTGGCTACCATGGCCAAATTGCACGAATTGGGTTTTGCATTGATTCCACATCCACCGTAGCTTTTAAAGAAGGGCTTGATAGTGCTGGCATGTACTTCGGCAGCGCACTTAACTGCAACTTTGCCTACTTTTGCCCGCAGATACGTTTTATCCAACTCGACGACGCAGGGAGAGAAAATGAGTCTCATTTGGGACGTGTCTACTTTACCAGGTGGAGCTCCTGGATCGTCTTTCGTATTATTCACTTAAATTGAGTACTTTTAGAATCGTGTGCGAGAGTTTCTAATGGGAGGTAAGGTTATCGTTGAGTGAAATAAAAATCTGGTACCACACCTGGCAAGTCCAACACCTTAGATATCACTGTGGATTGACCCCAATTAGTTAGCAATCGTTGAAAGCTAGGCGACACCTAAAAAAGGCATTTGAATTAAGCCCTGGCTGTCTTTACTGATGACTTTGTCAATTTTGAACATGCGACTGTTTCTCAGCCAATTTGAAAACATGGTCTGTCTGAAAGAAGCTACAGTATAATGATAAGAACACATGCATGCGCGGGGCTTTCAGCCTCCAATATAAATCGCCAACGGAAAACTTTCCTTTTGGCTCATCAAAAAGTGGACCTTCCGGAGATGTAGGTGTTTGGTGGACGTTGAAGTCCCTAGAAACGGTCTCAAGACTGTTATTCTGAAAAAGTCCGACAACACGTCCTCTCCACATTCACAAAGCACAAATTGCTGGTGGAAAGCATCCCAAATCTCTCCCTTCGGAGTGGGCAGTAAATTGCAGGTCCGCTAATCTCGTGCAAAAATGACAGATTGCACATCCCAAAAAAATTCTGAAAAACTGATTGCTTGCCGGCTCACAAAGCGTTACGAAAACAACAAATTCATAGATGTCGCTAAATCGTCACTGCTTTATTGAAAATAAGTCGTGGAATTCTCCACTGAGTTGTGATTGACTCCAACTGGAATTCCCTCAAATTCTGTTCGCTCTTGCAGAGGCAAATGGAATATGTCTATTCAAATGTATCGCTCCAATAGTTTCTTTCAGCAACGCGAAAGGAGGGTCTGACGAAATTGAAATTAAATCTCTTATTCGATTTATAGCAGCACTCATTATCAATAATTAAGCTTTTGAGAGTCCGATGCAATAAATAAATGGACTGACAACGATGAGCAGATCTCAGGTTTCCCCACGCAAGCAGCCAGACGCTTCCTTCCATCACAACTCAGCCGCGAGCAAGTACCGTCCATGCGAAAAAATAACACAAAGTTATTCAGTTCCACTCAGTGGATATGAATTATTTATGCAGTGCCGTGCCATCGCCTCAAAATGTTGACCGACCCAGCAGGAGTGCCTGCGAAGCACCGACCGGCAGGCATGTGTAGTCTCGACCAAAAATTGAAGGTCAGCAATTTGCCGGAATATTTTTGGCAACCCGAAGGAGGCTGAGTCTCCACGCAATTTACTCGCCAGCAGGGCGATTGTGCTGAATTCGGCTGTGTATCGATCAGGGACGTGCAACAATCATTGCGTCCTGTGGTTGGAAGACTGACGGGATGACGGTTGTGAGCAAATGAATAAACGGCGTTAAAGGCATTCCCAGTTGCTTCGTACCTCATTCGCCAGATGAATTATTTATGTTAACTTCGGGCATCGATGTGGGTGGCATGCGTTGAAGGCGGACGGGTTGAGAATCCTTGAGCCTGAGAAATGTGTGCACGTTAACACGGTAATGAGTTCGACTATCAATAGATGGAATAATCCTCCACTAAGCTGATGTCGAATTGCAGCACACGCAGCTCTCATGCAGCCGAACTACAGGGGTTCACCACCTGCCTGGGGTGGAGGGCAAGTTGTCGAGACATGAAACCGGGTTCAGTGACTAGAGGTCACCAGACGCACTCATGACGAAAAGTTTTCAGAAACTTTTTCCGAGTGAATTGATTAGGCCACCCTCCTTGTCGGGTCCTTTGGATTATTTTGAGTTTCAGTAACTCACGAGATGAAATATTCATGTGAAGCCATTCAAACACAATGAGGAGCAGCCGAGCACAAACTTACGCGAACGCTGCTCTGCGCCCGTGTACGCTTCGACTGAGTACTCGCGCACAATGAAACGGATCAATATCCAGGCGACTGAGTTTTATAAATCAATTACGCGGTTAAAGTTGACGAATTATTAATCCTGTTCCGCAATACACGGAATTTTTACGCCCCAATACATGGCCGCAAACAGAATTTACTCTCCCGAATGACACAGAAGGGACTTAAATACTTTCCGAGGTCCTTGAAAGTTTAAACCGATTTTTTCTCTTTTAACTGGAAAAGAGTTGCGCCACCACTGGTATGGCGCACGGCACGGCAATGTGTCAACCTGGATGTGCTCTGATCCGGTTGTACTTCATTCAATATTAATCGGCGCTACTTGGCTGGCTTACGTATGAGTTTGTTTGCCGATATTGCCTATGGGAGTGAATTCTTTACACAGAAGCCACGGAAAATGAAATGATGTCGGAATTGAAACGTGAGTGCTTATCGCTGAAACGACTGCCAAGGGTGCCGCTTCATTATCTCTTCATGCCAATGTGGAATAAATTTGGGTGCGGGGAGTGGCTTCTTATCACTTATTCCATTTTACGGTGTCTTTCGTAATTAGCGGTGTAATCGTATTGAACTACAGCGAAAGTCAAACCAACAAAATTTTTCAGATTTGCTATGCTTGACTTCCCGCTGCACGAGTGCGGCTGGTACATGTTAATGACATTCACAATTAAAGAGGGACACGTTTCGTGATAAAATTGTGTTCTGGGAGCTCATGCACATGGCGGCTGAAGAGAGAAGATGGTGATTTCCGAAAGGTTATGGAATTTGTGCTTTTGGAAAAAAAAAACCGCAGAGAGCCAGTGTGTTTTTAGTAATTCAGTAACTGGAACAAGACTAAAAGCACTGTAAAACTATATTGAGGAGGCTTTTCATTCGAATGTTGTAACTATGAATCCTTTCAAACAGCACCGTCATACATCTCTCAGTATCGGTTGTCAAGACATCGTGAGAAACCCCATTGTCTGCAATTTCTGCAACTCTACACTTAGCATAAGCGTTTGGTGAAAAGTATTTCCCGCGCAATTAGTCCAAGGTTAGGTGTATAATGATACCACCATAGCCAACACCTTTGGCAACTATTCCACACGTTAGACCACTTTTAGCACGTACATAGTAAGGACAATGTGTAGCAAGAGCTGAGAGCATGAGCTGTGAGAAATCAATTTCTCCAGCAGTTTGGCTTGGCGTGGTGGAAAACTTGGCTTATTTTACAAGAGACTTACGTCCTTTAAATGAAATTCGATTCGTATTTATTTTAATGTTTGTGTTTATTGCAATGTGCCCAGTATTCTTGGTGGACCTGGGCCTCAATCAGCATACCTCTCCAGTTCGCACGGTCTATTCCTAACTTTATGGAAGTTAACACTTCGATCCAACCGTAAACAATACCGGACAAACAGTACATCTGGAATTAATAAACATTATGGTTTATGACGCAAGCGATTCCTTAATTCAAGAAACCACTTGAGTATCGGAATGATTACCAAAAACGTGCAACGGTTCACATTTTAACTCCCAAACAGAACACATCAGACTGAGAATACCGAGGAGACTTACTCCGAGCAGCATCCTAAAAAAAGCAAATGAGATTCAGACGTCGAACAATTCAGTAATCGTGCGGTCTAGTCCTCGGCCGGTTCAGTCTTCGGAAGGCCTAGTCGTGTTCGTCATTTTATACTTGTAATATATAGCCGTGTGGCCGCCGTGGCGTAGAGAGTACAGTGCGACGCTCACACTCCGAAGGGTGTAGGTTCGATTCCCAGCTCAACACCAGTTTTTCGAATTTTTCACGGCACCACATCTTTCGAGCTGCTGACAACACTCAATGAGTAACAACTGTCTAAAAAAGCTTCTCAAACTTCGCCGTTCGAAGTCGGCAAAAAATTGCAGGTCCCTTCTACTCGTGAGAGAACAGTGGCGCACACAACACGAGCAGTTGATGAGCAAGCTAGGCCCTGGTCCCCCTTTGGACTATAGCGCCAACAATTATTATTATTAATATATACCCGTACTTTTTTTTATTATAACTATGCAAAAAATAAATAAATTTGTATATTTGTACTCCAAGTTGGTTAAGGTCCCTATTCACTTGTGTGCGCCACTTCAGCCTAGGGCGTACTCTGTGGTGTTGTATAAAAAACTTTTAAAACTTTTTGGGCCGGACCAATGGTGTCCATACGCCGTACATGACCTAGCCATCTTAAGCGTTGTCTGCGAAGATTCTTGACCAGGCGCATGCTGCCATACAGTCATTAAAGGACGTCGTTGAATCTTCTCCCTAAAATGCCATCAACGCAAACGGAACAAAAAATCACAAAAAGACTTAAAATTCCCTTCTCCCCTTTTAGTAGCGTCCAAGTTTCCACACCGTTAAGCAGACTGGGAAGAAATAGGTGCTAAACAAAGTCTAAAGAAAAAGCGACTATCCGGGTAATTCAAAGTTTGATTTCAGAGACGGGGAAGACGAAGCCCTCACCTACGTCGAAATTTCTGCAGCTTTATGCGACGCTCTGTGTGAGAAGTCGATGTTGCGTGTTCTTTCTTGACGACAGCATGTACTGCTGCATGTTATGCCCTCATTCACCGCTAGAACCATCTAAGCCGCTAGGGCTTCAATGCCAGCGAATGCCTCATTGACGGTTCGCTATGATCGTCCAATCACGTCAATGTCATCAGCGTTATCTAGCAATCGAACTGATTTCTAGAAGATCGTGCCTCTGGTGTTGACTTGTGAGTTACGTACGATCTTCTCGGGGATGATGTTGAAGAAGTCACATTACAGAACGTCGAAATTGAAAGTCTCGGTGAGTTCGGTAGATAACTTAACTGAGCAACAAAAGTTCTCCTTCCTCATACTACACAATCTGATGAGTTTTGTAGGAATGCCAAAAATAGACATGGCACTGTATAGCTCGTTTCTATGCTCGTTCCTATACACACTGTTGTAACAATAGTACTTATTGTTGGCCCGACAGTCCACAAAGGGGCCAGGGCCTAGCTTGCTCATCAACTACTTATGTTGTGCGCGAAACTGTTCTCTCACGAATAGAAGAGATGTACAGTTTTTTCGCCTTGCCGTTTCTGACACTGAAGGTCTTGGTGATTTCGTTACTGACCTAGACGGAGCTGTGATAGTTTTCCATCCTTCACAATCTGACGAGTTTGGTAAGAATGCCAAAACTAGACATGTCACTGTGTAGCTCGTCTGTATGCACACTGTCATATGCGGTCTTAAAATCGACGAATAGGTGGTAATTGTCGATTTGCACTTCTTGAGTCTTTTCCAGGACCTTCCGTAAAGTGAAGATCTGGTCCATCGTAGACTTCCCTGGCCTAAAACCACATAGATCACCTATCAGGTCATGCACAAACGGCTTAAGATGCTCACACAATGCGGCAGAGAGGATCTTGTATGCGATGTTAAGAACGCTGATTCCTTGATAATTGGCGCAGTCAAAGGGATCTCCTGTCTTGTGAACCGGACAAACGACGCTGAGATTCCACACATCGGGCATGCTTTCCTCTGACCATATCTTACGGACGAAGTGGTGCTTGCATCCAGATCATCTTCATATCCTGCAAATAGTTCTACGGACATTCCCTCTGTTCCATTCCATACAACGCTCTAAAGAGTCAAAATTTAAATAACCGAAGTGTCGCTGAAAATCAACCAGCCAAGTTTTCCAAGAACTTCTTCTCCGATAAAACTTGCTTAGGAAGAAGTAGAAAGAGCTCTCCAAAAAAGCAGAATCAAAGCGGCACAGAAGTAGGATACACGCTTGACCTGGGGACAAGTAGCCGACATAAGAAACAGGTGTAACGCAGTCTCTTTAAGAAAGATGTTCACAAGGACAGAGCAAGTTCCGTGGTCAAAAATTGACTCGGGAAATTCCAGTCTGGATGAAGTGACTGTCATCAAAACCTTTCCCTACTCGCCTCCATTTTGACCCAAATTTAATCAAATCTTGCTGCTAAATTGCATTCCATCAGTTCAGTACTGAAACTTTTCCTTGGAGGTATCACAGTGATTAAATCACTAGTACAAACGCCAGAAATGGAATTAGCAGGCGATATTATTTCGTGCTTATCCCTTCTAAGGGCAGAAATCATTTAATTAGCCCTCAACTTATCACGAGTTGCGAAGTAGCGAAGACGAAACAGTTTCACCGGCAGAGGAGGAATGAGAACATTTTCTCCATGCCTTGAATAGAATCCCTTGCTGAAGCTGGGCAATGAATTGAACTGGAAGACTCAATCCCAGACATTCTTTCTTCTCTCCGTGCTTTCACTTGTGCACAGGCAGACATACGTTCATACGACTGCGGTGATGGTACAATGGATGCGAGGAGAAGGGCCACCTTGTCGTGCAAGCCACACTGTTACAACACAAGGAAGGGCACTACTGGACGCGGACAACGGAGATGGTCTTGACAGACAAGTGACCCGGCACCGTCTGCAGATATTGGCTGATTACGAAATCCAATTACAAGCAACAGCTAATCGCCTAATGACCATTTTTCAAATAATTACGAAGGATTATCTGGGATTACCGTTTGTATTCTTTTTCGCCCCGTCTGACGGAGGGGTACTCCGGGCGTGTGGGTGAGTGCGGTGGCTGGAAAATAAACACACTCAGGGTAGTTATGATGAGGGGTGAAACACACCCCGCATCCTGTGCGAGGAGATTTACGCTGTTAACACTTCAGTTGTTAAGAGAGGTGCGAACGATGTGTCAAGTTCATGAATGATTGAAGGGCGAAAAATGTTGCTCATACGACACAGTGAACAATTGAGTGCCGAAAAAAATCGACATGCGACGGGCATGAAGTTTGAACTTTAGACTGCGGTGGTTTTTGAAATATTTTAATTTTCTGTCGAGCGCGAATGGATGTAGATGTATTGAAGGATATCATGATTTGTTAAAGGACACAAATTAATGTGTTGATGTCGGCTAATCCAAAATATTTCGAGACATGCAGCAAAATAAAGCAAGTGCTCGCACAGCTTAGGCCTTTGTACCTTTGATGAGCCTCAATTGAGAAGCCTCAGACTGTCTTCGTAGTTCTCGCTCAGTTGTATTAATGGGCAACGACTTAATCAGAATTGTTTGGAGCTAGTAAATAATTTTCTTTCGTGCGAATTGGGCTGATTTCAGTGAGTACAAGGACATATGTTTACGGAAACACAGAAAGTTCCACACCTTCTTGAAGTGTTGATTACACATCCTTACATTTGTTGGCAATTCTTAGTTTCTATTTAGAAACAAAGAAAGCTATGAATCTTATGTAGGATACGAACCCGAGAAAGATGAATTCAACGAAGGGAAAGTCCAAGCCTTATCCAGGGTCATCGAAGAAACTACAACATATCAAATGACCGAAATTGTTGCTCAAAAGAATCTAAATTGCCACGAAGGTTTGAATCTCACAGTCATAAAATGGCCCTTCTCGTATGCGAAGTCAATTACATCGTAAACAAGATCAACATTTGTGACGCCAAGATGAAGCCAGTCAAGAGACTGACAAAAGGGATAAAGTGACTGGAAACTGAAGAAGCGGAAGGGAAATATCCAGAGACTGAAAAAGGAGCCAGATCCCAACTCAGCTAAAAGAGTTGCAGATCCCCGTAAAACAGTAAGCGGCCAAGCATCGCACAGCAAGCTTTAGAGAAGAAGCATAGAAGAAGCAAGGTCTATTCAAAAAGAATATGCGTCGCACAGTAGACCGTTTAATTCTTAGCTCTCTCTACCTATCTAAAGACTCTGTCTGCTTTTTTTTGTTTCTGTTGGAGGTTGGAAAACACTGGAAAACACTGGAGCGCTCAGACTCAAGAGGTCCGTTTTACTCCCTGCAAGTGAACTTCAATTTATGTGATTTCTTGGTCTTCCAGAGTATGGCCGGCAAGCGCTCCTGTAATAAAGAACCTCGGTTTTGGCTCGCACCATATCAACCCCAAACAGTCTCCACCTGATCTGAAGCAAGTCGGTGCATTGACAGAGGAAGTGCTCTACAGTGTCTTCATCTTCTCTGCAGTCATAAAATACCAGCAATTAGCCTTATCACACTTAAGTACTTAGTGAACGTAAAGTGCCTCCTTTGTAGCCCAATAAGTCGACTGCAGCCTTTCCTATTTAGGGACAGAAGAGAAGCCGAATATATCTGGTGGGCATTTGGGAGCAGGCCCTTGGTAAGCCTGCATCATGGAGAATCATGCTGCTTCATGGTGACCCAACCCTCAATAAAAGCCTTAAACAAGGACGCGGGCAGTGAGAATATGAGTTCGGTTACTGTAAATGCTTCATTTGATGCTTTCTTAGACAGTTCATTAGCAATTTCATTTCCAATGACACCGTGGAGCCCGGGACCCAGAGAGATTTAAGTGACTTTAGTCTGCCGACCAAACTAAGTGCAGACTTGCATTTCTGAACTAACTTGGACGTGGGTATAGGGTTGAGTAAAGCCTAAAGCGCAGTTCGACTATAGCTACGTTCACAGATATTTTGCCCTTCTTACTTGTTCTTCACAACAAAGTTTGTGGCCATTAGGATCGAAAAAGTTTCCGCTTCGAAAACCGACGAGAAGTTTGTAGTTCAATGTTGTCGTTTTCTACCTAAGCTCCAGATCTCTGCAGCTTTTGGAAACTATCAGTGAATATTCGAATTCCTGGCATAGTTGTTGGTCAGAGCTAGTTTTGGACACAAGAAAAGTCGGCTTTAAATGAACGATAGAACTGGATGGCTGCATGTCCATCAGACTAATGTCAAAAAAGAAGTGGAGCGGGATGTCATTAAAGCAATCTGAGCTGAACCAGGTACAATTCCTTTTTAGTCGTAAGATGGCCTGGATTGTGCAACCAATGATGTGGATATCAAAAGCAGCAGAGCTGGGTGTATTAATAAGAGACCCTGTTAAGCCAAGATAGAAGCTTGGAAAATGCAGTAAAGGACTGGTACTTGCACCTCTATCGATCTAGGCCCTGGCCCCCTAGGGGCTGTCGCGCCAACGGCGTGTGAGCGTCGCACTCTAGCCCCTACGCTACGGTGGCCACGTGTGGGAAAACTGGGCGTTACAAAAAATGTCAAAGAATATTTCTATTGCCTTATGATTCGATTCCTGTCACTAAAAGTCAGTTTTAAGCTACAGTCGTGTGTACATTTATTTGAGCAAGCAATTTTCTTTAAGTCTTTTATAGTAGGCTATGGTGCCAAATATTTTGGTAAGCTTAAGTAGACTATGGATTAAATACATTTTTGTATGTTTTTTTAGTCACTTACATTGATTTGACTGTTATAAGAGGTATGCTGCTGTGTTTTTAAGGAAAATAATTATACATACAATTGCATGACTTCTGGCAGTTGTTCGAAATGCAACAAAGCCTTTGATAAAACAGTTGATGACCGAAAAAGGGAGGCATAAGAGACCAAATTGGGGTAAGAAACAAAAGAAATGGACTGGAATTGCAACTCCCCTGACCTCAATTTATTTGTGAATCTGTGGCCAATTACCAAAGGAAGGCAAAGGAAATGAAACTGATATTATTGATATTTTTTTCATGACGAAGAGACTTAAAATATATGGGAATGAACTGTTCCATCATTTTCAAAGAGAGCAAACGGACTCTTAAAAGCCACGGGAGGCCATATAAAGTATAAAAATTGTCGTGTGTTATTTTTGTTCCAATTTTAATGGAAAAAAATGTAAAATGTACTGAAAATTTCGTTTCTCCCAACAAATTTACACACGACTGTAAATATGATACTCGGATGCTTTATTTTATAATTCTTTTGATTAGATGGCAACAAAGTTGGTCGTACCCCGATTTATGAGGCACAGAGGATCCTCGGAAGACACAATGGGAGATAGCGTAACAGGCATCAAAAATTCGCAATCTTAAAAATCATGGTGTGGATTCTATTAAGCAATATTGGATAGTCTGAGCCAGTGTTGGGCAAATTTTAGTCGAATTATAGCTAGTGACTAAATTAGTCATTAGTTGCCGGATTGAAGCGGGTAATGGCTTGTTTATTCATTATTCATGAAAATAATGATTGATCAATAAATAATTCATTATTCGCAGAAATTATTCTTGACTAAATAGACGTTTGTTTAGTCATTAGTCATTATGTTATTTTATGTCCGACTCTGGTCTGAGCAATATTGGATCTGCCGCTATTGTTTGCTTCTGTTTACTCGTGATCACTTCAGATCTATGTTCTTCGTATCGAAATCGTTTAAGATTCATGAATCTTCTGAAGCCAGAAAGTGACCACAAGAGTGAACATCACTCAGTGCACAGGAAAGGGCGACGTCGACAACAGTGGACATCACTCAATGCTCAAAAAAGGGCAAATTTCATTCTTCCGACCAAAAGAAATATCAATCATCGGTCTCTTGGAAAATAAATCATCGCTGTTGCGAAATTCCCCTTTCTCATGCTTTTGTGTCTTACGATATAATTGTTTGTGTACTTTAGCGTACTACACAAAAGAATATATTTATGTGTTCCGTTTTAAAAACACAAAACGAAACCAATTATACGCGTGTGTAACCCACATTTGTACAGTTTAGTTCTCAGCACCAGTGGTCAAAACAGAAATTTTTTCTCGGCAAGCTAACTCACCTTTCCAAGTAACTTAAATTATCGATCCGCTACACGAGAATGCATGTTCAGAGTTCAGAACACGCCACAGATTCAAATAGTTACCCAGTCCGCAGATCCCTCTCACTCGAATCCATACACATGCAATCCACCGGACATTTATCTTCACAAATTGACAATCATTCAATCAGCCTACCCATCCCTGCTCCCCTGCTTGGAGTCCGATTCACGGCCGCTTTTGCCTTGAAAAGGAAATCAATTACAAGTCTAATTCGAGGTAAATTACATGTTCATTCGACCGAGTGGATATCATTTTTCCCACCGACGTCTAGCAGGTAGATTCGATGAGCGGCCGACGGGCTCCGTGTACCTCCTCCTCCGCCCCGCCAATCATTCACAACATTTACTTAGTTACAGATAATCATGAACGAAGCCCATGCCGAAACCCATAATCCGTTATATTGAATTTAGACACTGTAACACGCTTTGCTTTGTGCTCAGCCCCAGTGAGAGCATGCTCCGCCACCCCCAAAAATGTTCTTAGTATGTAATCTCATTATTGATTAATACCTCTGCTACATAAGGGTAATTAAGATTTTACCATACAGCCGGTAGGATGCCTAGCAAAAGGAGTATGGAATGAGTCTCTCAAGGCGATGCTGAACGGACTTAATTTGCCATCGTAGTTACACACAACACAACGCGCTCACACAGCATCCCTTCTACGGCCACTATCCCGTGCCGTTGTCATAATCGTCATCATCGCACACACACACGCCCGAATGGGGAGACGGAAGACGCTATGACATACCGGCAGGCGGCGGTGAAACGAGAAATTACTGGGGCAACTCTATTAACTCTCACACGCTGACTGTACCGTTAGGAGGGATAATGAAATCCACGACGGTAAATTTACTTTATGCTTTTATTTAACGAAAAGTGTCAGCCACACACATTACAACTTGTCACCAGAGCGACCTCCGCACCAGTGAACTAAACCATATCCACCCCCATCTGCATACTGTCGCCGCATCCACAGCTCCGCACGCTGTAGAGCATTCTCTACGTTCATCCCGAGATTTTTTTCCGGGTTCGGTGTTGAGTCGAAAGTGCCACTAAGCCTAGGTAAATTGTAACAGCATGCATGTGAAGCGATAGTTTTGCTTTTCGGTCCGTTTTTCTTTTCGCTATCGTCATTGTGCTTCATCCTTTTTATTCTGCACCCAGGGTGAGGGACATAAATTTCCGCCCAGTTGTCGCTTGCAGCACCTTGAGTTTCGAATAAATCCTTTCCTGCGTCCCTGTGCCGGTCCTCCCCGAATGTCTTGCAGGACAGAAAAGGTGCCGAGGATTTTTTTTCGACCTGGTGGGTGTGCGTGTTTGTGTGCCCGTTGGCTGAATTGAAACGGCGCCTCTCTGTAACGCTGGCGACTCTTGAATTTAAGAGCTCTGCCTTTGAGACCGATTCCGATTTCAGTCGGTGACACATCGCTGAGCACACCCTCAATGAGAGAGATGTCTTCGGGTCAAGGACGAAGTGGAGTTAATTAAAATCTAGACGCACCATTCTTCTTCCTCTCCTGACAGTGAAAGTCAGGATGACACAAAAATCCCTCATTTAGCAGTCCATTACAGCAACCGAGGCCTTCTCTGCCCAGTCCACCGGGGGACTGGAATCCATGTCACCGCTTTGTGCTGCGGTCTTCTTCCGGTTCGTGCCCAGTATCCTGCTGCAATTCACGTTGAGACAATTTACATACAGTCATAATATTTGCTTATGAGTCCATTTCAGTGAGTGAATTATCCCTTTTGAGTTGCGGCCGAGTTGGAAATGCACTCACGTGGAATCGCCGTGTCCTTTGAGGAAGCGTTGACTTAAGCAGGGGCTTCGGTCGGCTCGCGTCGCCTTTGTCTCGCACGGTGAATATGAATGTCTTTATTGACTACGGATGACTGTAAATTGTATGCTCGCGTCCTTTTTTGCTTGTGATTATTAGATATGGTTATGCTCTGACTGTGCAAATGCTGGTGGCGTGGAGGGGGGAGTGGGTGCATTATGAATTAATATCCTTCCGCAGCAGAAGGTCGGTGCAGTGTTTCTGAAGTCCTCCATGAATGAGTGAGAGGAATCATTAGTCAGGGTGCAAGTGGTGTGGTGTGCCTTTCTTTCGTTTTCTTAGTTCTGCAAACGGTTTCGGTGCGGACTTCCTGTGTGCTAAGCACACACATGTACTGCGCCGAAGTTTACGATGCAGTGGGAAAGAGGCTTTTGGTCCTGGCACTGGGTGGCTTTGATGTTTTTACACATGAACAACTCGGGACAAGGAACGCTTTGCTTGCCCGGCAATTTATGAACATGGGACCTGTGCAGCGGTAATGGGATGTAAATAGCTGAGACTGGAGGGAATTGATTTAATGCAACTGCATTTGATGATTTAATGACTTCGGTGCGAGAAATAACTGCTGCTGGTGTTGGGGCCGGAATGGGTGGTGTCCACTTGGGGACATAAAAAATGGCATTTAGTGAAGAAATAATGATGGTATGTGAAGGTTTCACGTCAACGTCAGTAATTAGGAAGGTTGGTTGAGGTTATACGTGCTCAAAACGTTTTGACAAACGAGCGCTATTTGTGTTGTTTACAGTAACTTAAAAGATTTATCTCGCTCAAAAATGGAATTAAATCGTGAAAATTTTCCTGCGATTATTTTTTACAATTTTCGACATGGATTAACTCAACAACAGTGCATCGCTGCACTTAATTCAATCTTTGGCGATATAGCTCCATCAGGGACCAGTACTTATCGATGGTATGGTGAATGCAACCGAGGTCGTAGTTCACTCAAAGGCAAATTTACTGACGGTCGTCCAAAATCAGTTGTTGTTCCCGAACCCTTGATGCTGTGTGGTAACTGATATTGCACGATCGTCATGTGACCTATCATAAAATTGAGACAAAATTAGGCATTACTGGGACCAGCATACATTCAAAATTGCATGAACATTTGACCGTCAAAAAAATTTGTTCGCGTTGGATCCCACACAATTTGTTAATAACTCAAAAAAGGCTCTTATCGATTTGTCGAAAGAAATGTTCCAAAAATACGATCGCGGTGCTTCGGTACACGTCTATGACATCGTGACAGGTGATGAATCGTGGATTTACACTTGTGAGCCGAAAAGTAAACAGCAGTCGACTGTATGGGTGTTTCAAATTGAGCTAAAACCAACAAATGTTGCTCGCGCATGAGTTTCCTAACAAACGTTCGCCTGTTTTTTCGGAAAAACTGGACATGTTGCAACCGTGCCACTAGAACAACGGAGGACAGTCAACTGTGAGTGGTACACAACCATTTGTTTGTCAGTTGTTTTCCAAAAAATCAGGAAAACCATCCGCCGAAGACGGATCACGACAATGCGAGCTCTCACACATCGGCTCAAACAACTGCATTTTTGAGCACTCAAAACATCGATTTGATGAGTCATTTGCCGTATAGTACTGACTTGGCACCAAATGAATTCTTTTTATTCCCGTACGCAAAAAATAAAATGAGAGTTCAACGTTTTGCGACACCTGAAGAAGCGGTTAATGCGTTCAGAATGCATGTTTTGGAGATACCGCAATCAGAGTGGCAAAAGTTCTTCGACAATTGGTTCAAACGCATGCAAGCGTGTATAGATCTAAATGGGGAATATTTTAAAAAACAATTAAGCTGTTTTCGATGATTAATCTTTATTTTTGTTCTCTAATCCCAGGCATGGGCCTATGCACGCGAGGTAACGTCGTTGATTGCGCTCAACATGACGAGCTGCCAAGGCAATCCTCGTTAGTACACAGGTCAAGTTGACATACAGCCTCCACGCGGCGCCCCCTGGATAGCCGTCACAATACCCGTTGCATTGTGAACCGAGGTGAGTGGCGAGCCCCTCTGCCCGATTGTTAAAATAATGGGTGTGTCCTACCAGTCTGTGGGTTGTGCGTGAGGGTAACTTCCTCACCACATAAAAATCATGTATGGTAGTTCAGAAAACCCGATCTGTCTCGGATAAGGACGGATCAACTGTTGACGACCCCGGCAAACGTTTTAAGCACAACGATTTTCGGTTTTGCACGTGGAATGTAAGGTCCCTTAACAGACCACGTGCACCCGAACAACTTGCGGAGGTCTTGATTGCTGTAACGCAGACATTACCGCCATCCAGGAAGTGCGATGGGATGGGCCTGGCATAAAAGCGATGAAGAACTGCGATATCTACTACAGCGATTGCTATAGAGAGAGAAGGCAGCGCTTATTCGGATGCGGATTTGTCGTTCGAGGCAGACTTAGGCAAAAAGTCTTGAGCTACGACCCAGTCAGCGAACGCCTCATGACAATCCGCATCAAGGCTAAATTCGGTAAAATCGGCCTTATCTGCGCTCACACCCCGACAGAGGAGAAGGATGACAACATCAAGGATGACTTCTATGATCTCCTAGAAAGAACATTCAATCGATGCCCCAGCTATGACACCAAGATCGTTCTAGGAGATTTCAACGCTCAGCTGGGAAAGGAGGACAACTTTGCTGGAGTCATCGGTAAACACAGCCTGCACGACAACACATCCGGAAACGGACTCAGGCTGTTGGACTTCGCCTCGGGGCGAAACCTCTCTGTGGCCAGCACGCGGTTTCCACACCTGGGCATTCAGAAAGGGACGTGGCGATCTCCTGATCAATCAACTGCAACCAGATTGATCACGTTGCGATCGACGTCAGACACGCCTCCAGTATCCTCGATGTCCGAACCTTCCGAATTGCAAACATTGACTCGGGTCATCACCTTGTTGTTACCAAGGTAAGAACCCGAATATCGAGAGATCAGCGGAGTCGAGAAAGACCAAAACGGTTTGACGTCGAAAAGCTACAATCGCAGCCGATTGCTGTAAACTTTGCCGACCGAGTCTCCCTGAAACTCACTCAGAGTTCGACGCTTCCTGCACTAAGTATAGAAAAAGAATGGAAACCTTGTCAAGAAGCCATGAAAGATGCCGCCACTGATGTGCTGGGTTTCACATCACCTTCCAGGAAACCATGGGAAGCGCATGCAGCCGAACAAGACGCATATAAGGTAACGCTGTATCGAACAACGAGGGCTGTTTGCGGGCTCTACGAACACAGAAAAAGGGAGGAGCATTGGCTTCTCGAAAGGAAAAAGAAGGTTTATAAAAGCACGCGGTCGAGGAAATGAAGACGTGTTATGGCAGACAATTCTACTGTAGGGTAAAACAGCTCTCCGGAGGATACAAAGTTTCGACCGATACCTGCCGGGATAAAAATGGGCAACTCGTAGTAGAGTCGCAGTCTGTGCGGAGAATCTGGAAGGATCATTTCTGCAGACACCTAACGGCTATGACGGCCCGAATTCCTCTGTTAGGAAGAATTTTCTACTCGATTTGGAAAATGATAGACAAGAATCCCGTCCGCCCGACTAAGACGAAATGAAGATAGCAATATGCCAAGTCGAATAAAGCTGCTGTGTGGATAGACTGTAAAGCAGCTGGAGAGTGGGTGGGCGTATGCAATAGCTTATCTATAAGATCTGGTCGAAGGAAATCATGCCCGGTGAGTGGAATCTCAGCGTCGTTTGCCCGGTACACAAGAAGAGAGACCCTTTGACTGCGCCAATTACCGACGGATAAGTTGTCTTAACATTGCATACAAGATCCTTTCTGCCGTATTGTGTGAGCGTCTTAAACCATTTGTCCATGACCTGATAGGTCCCTAGTAGTGTGGTTTCAGGCCAGGGAAGTTCACTATACGCCACATCTTAACTTTGCGGTAAATCCTGGGAAAGAAGTGCAAATCGACACTCACGACCTATTCGTCGATTTTAAGGCCGCATATGACAGTGTGCATAGAGACGAACTATACAGTGCCATGTCTAGTTTCGGCATTCCTACCAAACTCGTCAGATTGTGTAGGATGTCGAAGGAGAACTCTCCCTGCTCCGTTAAGGTCAGCAACGAAATCTCCGAGAGCTTCAACCTCAAAAAAGGCTTAAGACAAGGTGACGCACTGTCATGTGACTTCATTAACATCATCCTCGTGCGTAACTTACAAGTCAACGCCAGAGCCACGATCTTCTAGAAGCAATGCCGTGATTGGACGAACACAGCGAGCCGTCAGTGAGGCTAAAATGGGTCTGGCGGTAAATGAGGGTAAAACTAAGTACATGCTGTTATCAAGGAAGGACACACAACATTGACGTTTTGGACAGAGCGTCACACTAGACAGCAGAAACTTCGAGGTAGTCAAGGACTTCTTTTACCTCGGCTTCGCGGTAAACAGGGACAACAACATCAGTACCGAAATCAAACGCAGGATAACTCTTGACAATCACTGTTTCTTTCAGCTCAAGAGGCTCTCGAAGGACTAAGGACTCGCTTTATATAACAGCTTGATCATCCCCGTCCTACTTTATGGCGCGGAAACCTGGACGTTAGCAAAGGCGGATGAGGAAGCCCAGTAGACGACCTAGAATTAGGTGGCGCACACAAGTGGAGAAGTTCCTCAACTAACTTGGAGTGCGCAACTGGGGACAGCTGGCGAAAGATCGTGCTGACTGGAGAGGCATGTTGCTTGAAGCCCAGGTCCACCTCGGACTGTAGCTCCACAAAAACAAGATGAAGACACGGCGAAATTTGAGAAGCTTTCTTAGACAGTTCTTAGACAGTTCTTAGACATTCTTTGAGTGTTGTCAGCAGCTCAAAAGAGGTAGTGCCGTGAAAAATTCGAAAACTTCGTGTTAAGCTGGGAATCGAACTTACACCTTCGGCGTGTGAGCTTCGCACACTACCCACTACACCACGGCGGCCACCATACAACAATTTAGACACCAATAATTTGGAGGTGTTTACATCCACCCCATTAAAACTTTCGGTCATCTGTTATTGTAACAAAGCTCAAAAACGAGTAAATTTTTAAATATGGGGAATTTAGATTTACTTGCTGGTCTATATTTGGTGCTCGAAACCTTGCCTGTAGATGCCACATTAGGCCTACACTCTCTTACTGTCGATGAATGCTCCCGTGATTTAATTTTTTCTCCACATCAGTTGGTACAAGACGTACTCCCTCTAAATCTTGAAAATGCTGCTGCTACCCGATCACGGCCAGAGTCGACCCTTCTGTGATGTTGTCACAAACAACTGAATGAGGACAAGTTGTAAGATGTCATCTGCATTATCATCTTGCGTCCATGGTCCATTATGTCCCCATAGTCAAGTTAACTCTAGTCAGCCATGCAAGGTTCGTTCTTTGAACATAGTCAGGACAATACGTCATTCCAGACAGTCATTCCAGTGTTATTGACACATTTTTCTGTTCAGCTGTCCTGCACATGTCAGATGTCAAAAAAGTACACTTTCTCCACTTTTTTCCCAGTAACAGGGCTCCCTGTGGCGAGTCTTGAAGTTCGACATATATGGTTGCATACTTCAACCTCCATTTTTCAACGAATCCCCTAATTCAGTCGAAACGAACACGCAACCTCCCCGAAAGTTCGATCTTGGAGGAGGTAAAGCGCGTGCACAGTCTCATCCCGTTCGTTAACGTTCACACAGGCAACCCTAAAGTGCAGTGCGTGCAAGCAAACATTCCTCATTACGGCCCACTTCTGGGCACTAATTGCACCCACATCGCATTCCCCCAACAGGCCAGTGGCTCGCCACAGCCATATCACCCTAATAACGGCAGCTAAAATATAACAGTGGCATTACACGAAATTATTCCTTAATTGCGCCATAAATTATCGCAGGTATTTAATTTTCCGGTGGGTATAAAATGAAAATGTTTCCGCCATAAACAAGTTTTCAATAAAATAAGTTGTTGCCTCCACGTCGCGCCGACATGACGACGGCGGCCACGTTCCCGCGTGCTCGCAAATGCCCCCGGCAGCAATTGGATACCCGCTCTCGGGGGGACACTTACGACCGCATTATCCTGCTGAGGGCATGACTTAATATCAATTAGACGCCGACGGGGCACTGCTGTAATTCCGTACACATCAGGTACTTTCAATTGACAATTAATCGCCAGCACTTAAGTTTGCTGACAATGTCATCTGGGGTATGGTGCGGCGATTCTCGGGGAGTCTGCGAGCTCTCCTCGCCATCTGCCGGCGGTTAATTAACCTTACGTCACCCCGATGGAGGCTTCCTGAAGTTGAACGCGAACTCAATCGGTGTTATCACTCAATACCAGAAGTGGGAGGGTAATTACTGGCAGTGCCACTCCCAGAATCCACCAAACGTGGCATCTTCTCAAACCGTTGCGACACCTGATTGAGCTTTATGGGCAGCAATGCTTTCAGTCTGTTTCGCACCACCTGCTTCGGAATCTGCGTCTAATACCGCGCGGTGCCGACAATGGTTCTTTCAGGCGTAAGGTGCTAACCATAAAACACTTACATGTGGCAATGACACACACTAACTGCGCTGAGGCTGCCTAATGTGGCCGTGCTCGCAGTGAAGGGTTAACATTTAGTGGCTGTAGCGAACTAACTGGATTACTGCTGACAATTGGGCCGTAAAAGTGTTCTCTCGCAATTAGTGTGCTCGTGTGCTGTTGGATTGATGAGTGCGGTCTCCTTATCCCCTCCCGGTAGGCGTCAAATTTGCTTAGTTATGGTTGCAATTTTTTCCCCTGAATCGAAAGTGAAAGTCGGCACGCACGAGAAGTTCCAGGGATGACGCCGTCGACCACCGCTCCTGGAATTGAGGGTGTTAGGGTAAATAATGAACCAATCGATGAGCATTAGATAGGCGATCGATAAAATCATTCATCAGTGTAAGTGTTCGAGAATTGATAGCATGTGTCTAATTCAATAGATAGTTTGGAACGCAACTATTCCGTGGCGTGACAAACAGTCGCAGATAGTTGTGGCAGTAGGCGGGGACGTAAACGCTTGCGAGTCGAACTGATTAATTCGAGACGGATTTAGACATAAACTGGTACCGAATGTCGATGATAGGAAGTTGCTTTGCTTTCACTTGGATGTGACATTTAATTATTGGAAAGGTTTCAATTATGGGCGTAGCACGTGCCAGGAGCATCGGAGTGTGTTGATGAAGATGAGTCCGTTTATCTAAAGGTCACTTGAATTTCATTTGAGACTGGCTTAGGATGAGGCATCGAGTGTGTTAAGAGGGTCTGTTCGATGTGCAAACAGAAGCAGGAGACAAATTGTTCCACTTCGGGGATGTTCAGGAGAAGAGGAAGTTTAAGAACAGCCTTTAACTGCGTGCAGGCAATGAACTTCTGATCTTGTTGCGCATTGGAAGACATGTGGCCGTCGAGAGATCCACAGACTGAATTTTGTCAAAACTCCGCTCATTGAATTTTAAAACCTGAATTCGGAGGAAACTCCTAACAAACCCACTGATCTTTAGTGTGAATCATGATACCATACATTTCCTGTTCAGATCTCAAATCGGTCCTCGACTTTCTCGACTTTCTTCAGGGTTGTACGGACGTATTGACCATTCTTTGGAAAGCACCATTTTCCTCCATTTGGTCAGTCACTTTGAACGGGAGAAGGAGGAAACGTAAGAAAGTTCGGTTGTGAGCTGATTTTGTGTAGTTGATTCTCCTTTTTCTGTGCAAAGTTCGATTGTCAATGGCATTATTGTGTGCAGATCTGTTTCGAAGTTCGAAATCATGGATACATTGGAGCAAAATAAGGTAGGTAAGTAGGTTAAGGTGGCTGATGCATACACTCTGTCCCATACAGGACCGTTGTGCTGCCACACTATGTGGGAGGAACCTACAACCAGCTGGAGCCTATGATAAAGTTTAAAATGTCGGCGGGAGGGGTTTTATTGAGGTCATGTAGACCGTTGACAAAATAGCTTCCAAAGTGTTTGTGTCTGAGGCGCGAGAGCGCCAGGCATGTGCATAACAGGTGTCGGAGGGTTTCTGGTTCTTCCTCATCCCTGCACCTTCTGCAAAAATCGTTTGAGGAAAAACCTAGCCTGCTAGCATGCTCGCCGATTAGACAGTGCCCGGTTATGGCTCCCATGACCAGGCTTATGTCTGATCTTTTGAGCGATAGTAGCAGTCAGGAGCTTTTGTGTTCAATCGAGGGCCACACCTCCTTGAAGACCCGACAAAGGTTATGGTTAGACCATTTTTGATAATTCTGATGGATCGCGTTCAAACGCAGTACTAACTTGCATGAAGCGAGAGGGATACCGAGGTGTTCGTGTTCCCGAAGTAGTGGTTGCGTTGTGGCAAGCCTGGACAGTTCGTCTCCTTGACAGCTACCGGGAATGTCTCTGTGACCTGGTACACAGCATAGACTTATGTTGAACTGCTCAGCCATCTCATCCAAGGATGTGCGGCAGTTCATGACCGTCTTGGAACTTGGTGAGACAGATTCCAGGACCCTGAGTGCAGCCTGACTATCCGTAAGAATAAGGATATCAGCTGAGGATATACTATTCCTCTTCAGCCACGACAGTGCTTGGCGAATGGTCATTACTTCAGCTTGGAAAACGCTACAGTGATTGGGAAGCCTGAATTTTAGACTAAGGTTCAGATCCTAAGAGTAGACTTCGCAACCAACTTCGATTGGAGCAACTTAACTTCGATTGAATATAATACTTTCACGATGAAAGGAATTTTAGCATCAACTTAAGAAATTAACAATTTTTATCTTCCGGAGCCTTTTATCCGAAACCTCGAATAGCACTCTACACGGTTTGTCGTTAAGATTGCAGCTTTATGTACTTGTCGCGAGCAAAAATCGACGGAACGAAATTTTGTTTATCCATTCGAATTGTTTCTCCGTTCATTTGCGAGACGAAAGTAAATATCCAACCCTCGCCAATGTCTGACACCCGTGTTTCCTTGGCCTTAACGAGAGCTTACACTGAAAAGGTTTTGCGAGTACCTCCTTTTCTGATTTTCCTTCAGTTGAGAGGTTTTTGCCTGAAAGTATACCTAAGATTGGTTAGCGGATAATGTGTGGATAATAGTGAGGATCACGACGTAGGCTGTACGTCCAACGTTTGTCAGTTTGCGAGATAGGTTAGGGGTGGAGTAGTCGACAGGGGCGCTGACGTTGTGGGTTCAATCACAGGTTTTCTCAGCCTGCTCCGTTTTCTTTATTTTCCTTTCTGTGCTGTCGGTGCTTTTCCCTGCTTTTGTTTCACAGCTATGGACTGACCCTTGTTCCTCCTCAGACGCAACGTGATGGTAGCCGTTCTTGTCCGGTGGATGGTACGATTGAGAGTTTGCGGCCTTCCTGGTGGTTCGATCTATTTCGACCGGTACGGGTGGTCAGGCGAACATATCCCAAAGTGGACGAAAGATATTGATCGTCTGATCAGCCAGGAGTTCGAAGTAGTTCGGGCGAGAATCAAGTGGGCAGTCTTTGGGAGATGAGAAAAGAAACCGGACGTGCTATGTTGGGAGAGATTCGGGTATACGGGACAGTAAGAACAAAAAAAGGAATAATAAAGAGCAAATGCATGGCGGGCGACCAGTGAATACAAAAAAAAAATAAATAAGTAAAGCTTGTGTTAGTGTTCACAAAAAAAATTCTTTTTGTGGAGAGCGATAAGGAGAGCCCTCCGCCGTCGCGTAGTGGGTAGAGTGTGACGCTCACACGCCGAAGGGTCTATGTTGGATTCCCTGCTGAACACCTCGAATTTTTCACGGCACCACCTCTTTGGAGCTGCTGGAGACACTTAAGGTGTTATACCTGTGAAAGCAAAAATAAGATTCTCAAACTTTTCCGTTCGGAGTCGGCAGAACCACCGAGACCTTTAATGCCAAAAAAGGTTTTAAATAAGGCGACGCACTGTCATGTGACTTCATTAACATCATCCTCGAGGAGATCATGCGTTACTCACAAGTCAACACCAGAGGTACGATCTTCCAGAAGTCAGTTCAATCGCTAGCTTACGCTGATGACATTGACGTGATTGGACGAATACAGCTAGCCGTCAATGAGGCATTCGCTGGCATTGAAGCGAAAGCGGCTAAAATGGGTCTGGCGGCAAATGAGCGCAAAACTAAGTACATGCTGTCATCAAGGAAGGTCACACAACATCGACGTGTCGGACAGAGCTTCACACTAGACAGCAGAAACTTCGAGGTAGTCAAGGACTTCGTCTACCTCGGCTCCGCGGTAAACAGCAACAACAACATCAGTACCGAAATCAAACGCTCTCTTGCCAATCGCTGTTTCTTTGGACTCAAGAGGCAATCGAGTAATAACGCCCTCTCTCGAAGGACAAATCTAGCCTTATATAACACCCTGATCATCCCAGTTTTACTCTATGGCGCGGAAACCTGGACGTTACCAATGGCAGATGAAGACACCCTTAGTCTTTTCGAGAGAAAAGTTTTGCATGCGATTTTGGTCCTGCCGATGGCATCTAGAGGAGAAAATTTATCGACAAACTCTATGGGCTGCACAGCGTCTGATAAAGCGTTTTCGAATACAGGGCCTAAATGGCTAGGCCATGTAGAGTATACAGACACCACTGCTCCGGCCGGAAAAGTCTTTGAATCCGAGCCACTGGGACAGCGCAACAGAAGACGGAATAGGCTAAGGTGGCGCAATCAAGTGGAGAAGGATCTCCACCAACTTGAAGTGCGGAACTAGAGGCAGCTGGCGAGAGATCGGGCTGGTTTTTGGGGCATGTTGATTGAGGCCTAGGTCCTCCCCGAGCCATAGCGCCGTAAAAATATGAAAAAGGAATCTTTAATTTTCTGCACACCACCTAATCAGACACGTGTTCGTCTGAGCATTTATTCTCACAGGAGTTCTCTTATCTCCAGGTGATTTTAAAACTTTTTGGCTGTTACAGCTGTTTGCAGCAGAACTAGGGCTGTGATCTAAATTTTTCACAACGAGATCAAAAATTATTTTTTCACATTCTTAATATACAACGTATAGCGGTATGAAGTGAGCGTCAATATACAATTGTCTCGATAAGGAACATTCGTTGTGAACGAGCCCTTATTTTTTGTTTGTTTGTTTGCTATGACATCTGTATACATCAAGTCATTGAACAGACAACATCATATTTTTTCATCGTGTTAAAAATTTCGAATTTTGTACCAGAAATCGATGATTTGCCGAAAGCATTATTTTTTCGTTTTCATTTGAAAAAGTGCTGCAGAGTTGCATCGAATGCTTGTCGAGGCATATGGTGATCGTGCTCTATTAGAAGCAACATACAAAAGATGGTTTCAACGGTTCAGAAATAATGATTTTGATGAGAGAAATGAAGAACGTGGAAGACCACCAAAAAAATTTGAAGACACCGAATGGAAAACGATATTGGATGGAGATGACACTTTAAGTCAAAAGCAAATGGCAGCAATGTTAAATGTTGCACAACAAGCAATTTCTGACCGAGCTCTGGGAAAGATCCAAAAGTGTGGAAAATGGGTGCCACATGAATTGAATGAAAGACAGATAGAAAACCGAAAAAACACTTGTCGAATTTTGCTTCAAAGAAACGAAAGAAAATCGGTTTTGCATCGGATTGTTACTGGTGATGAAAAATGGATTTATTTTCAGAATCCTAAATGGAAAAAATCATGGGATAATCTGGGACAATCATCAACATCGACTGCAAAACCAGATCGATTCGGCAAGAAGACAATGCTGTGTGTTTGGGGGGAACAGAAAGGTTTGCTGTACCACGAGCTCCTTAAACCTGGTGAAACCGTTAATACTGATCGCTACCGACAACGAATGATCAATTTGGCATATGTATTGATCGAGAAATAACCAGAATGGGCCAGAAGACACGGCAAGGTAATTTTGCTCCATGACAATACACCTGCACACAAAGCAAAACCGGTTCAGGATACAATCAAAACACTTGGCTGGGAGCAGCTATCCCACCCGCCGTATTCACCAGACGTGACTCTTTCCGACTACCATTTGTTTTCGTCGATGGGACACGGATTGGCTGAGCAGCACTTTGATTCCTACGAGGAGGTCGAAAATTGGGTGTCTGATTGGTTTACTTTAAAAGACAATTCACAAATTGCCAGAAAGGTGGTCAAAATGTGTAGAAAACATTGGCCAATACTTTGAATAAAATGTTTTTACTTTCTTATTAATAATTGGTGTTTTATTTTGGTAAGGTTCTCAATATAAAGTATTCTAGTCTATCTTCCTCTAGGCATCGACCTGGACATGCCCATAGTTTCATGTCTGCTGCGACAAAACTCCGTGTCTCCCATTTTTTTCACTCTTTCTACTCTCACGCTCACTGATGCAGGATCTGTTTCTAGGCCCCAAACTTGTCTGTATTCCATCTGCCCCCTCTTTCTTTTCTCATCTTTAAACTGTATGTAACAACTTCTCTTGTGAGTTCTTGGCGACCTTTGAGTTTTTCTTGAATTGTCGTTGAAGTTATACATTTTTGACGTAAAGTCTTTTCCGGTCTCAAGTTCTTACTTCCAAGTTGGTAACAGGAGGACAATTGTCCACTTCATTGTCCAGACTGCGTCTTTAAAGTTTCAGTCGCAGTAGTATTACGGAAGTCTTCTTTGTCGATCCCACTGTAGTTCGTCTGAACTGCGCTTTGCTGCAAATGATGCACCTGCAGTCGAAGTCTACCAAACTGAGTTCGTTTCCAGAAATCTTGTCGCTTAGGATCGACTCGAGATGGACGGGCTCCTTTCCAAACTATCTTTCTACATGAAGTGATTGTCGTTGCTTGGAAAATATTGTGAAATATTTCTGGGATATCGACTGTCCACTGATCGGAAGAGGACTCATTGGTGGCCACGTTGACGTTTCACGGCCATGCTTCCATGCCGATTGCTTGAAACCTAGTTCCTTTTGCAGAAGTCTCCATCGACCCAACATTTTGGGTCAATTCCAATGTGCATCGGTACCTCCTCTCCCTCTCTTCCTCTATACCTTCGGCCCGTGCTGTGACTTGACCCTTTTGCACGCGTCAATTATAAAAAAAAAATTCAATTATCTTCTAGCCTATATATTACTTCACTGGACAAAAAACCTGACGCAGAAACTTTTTTTGTAATATTGTCTGAGCACCCTGAGAAGATACCCAGAGGAGGTTTCATCGTCACCTTAGGTGCGCTGAAGCACTGAAAGTCCAATTCATCCTCTAAAAAAAGGATCCAACTCCTCCTTGCCCACTAAGCCATTAGCTCCATCGAATAATTTCTTAAAAAATTATCAGATGTCGGACGGAAGCGAACTCGGGTATCTCTGCAAACGGAGCGTTCATATGTATCAATAGCAAATCCAAACCGCAATTCAAGTGGGCTGTGTAAACAAGCAATGGCTTCAAAGGGGAAACGGCATTCCAAGTGTAATTAAATTTCTGTGTGTCCGCCACACCATTCAAACGGGACGTCGTTACGATTAATGACCCCGCTGGCCAGCAGCGTAATGCTGACAAATTGCTTTGCCGTGTCAGTTTTTCGCTCAGAGTGGGATAATTCAACGGGATCCCGTTTCTCTTCATTTTTGTAATTTTCAACAAATCTCGCTGCATGAGTTCGGTTCACCGTGGCCATTGGGTGGGCGAGGATTATCTCGGGTTCGAGCGCTCTTCGTGCGCGGTCCGCGGTTCCCCGTGATCCGCGTTTCAGCAATGGACTTGTTCAGGTGTTTTGAATTTTTTTAAGCTTATTTATGACTTGCGTGCGAAGAGGATATTAGCGTGATACATTTCCCGCTACTTACGCGGGGGATACTGGTCGCCGGGGATCAGCCACGAGCCGCACTCATAATCATTCGCTAATCACAGCGAAATTACCTCTTCTGGGGTTGGGCGGGGGCAGCGTTTTCCAATCGATGAAAGGACTCACTTTACGTGGTACACACGATAAATGGTGGCACCACGGGGAGTCAAGGTCAATGAGCGGCACTGTGACGAAAGCGAAGCGCGATACCAACCCCTTGTTGAGATAGCTCATTTTAATGATGGAGAGATGGAAACTCTTTGATGTGGCAAGGCTTAGCAGGGCGCTTGTGAAGGTGCGGCTAGGGTCTAGGAGCTTTTGATGTATTTTATAATTTAACAAAGTAAGAGTCCCTTCTCCTCTTCTAACGCATGCCACGGGGGAAATCAATTAACGCGTGGGCGAATTGATGAGGAAAAAGTAACGGGCGACTCTGGACTGCGTGTAAGTGTAGAGGAAGTGGTTGCTCGGACTGTTATCTATTTTTGGAGCCAACGCTGGACGTTGACCTATCACGTAATTCATGTTTGCATTTGAATCGATCCGACTTTTTGATTGGCAGCTCGGTTACGCAGTCATGAAGGCCAGAAAGCGCGCGAACCATGCTATGAGCACATGCTCACTAGAGTGACCGTTCTGGTGTTGTCTAAGAACAGGAAGAAAAGAGCGATTAAAACTCATTTCCTCCTTTTTTTTTTGCTCAATTGTATGGAGCTCCAAAAGGATAATTCTTTTTTTCGTTCTGCACTTTCTGAGTTTTGCAAACTGTTGCTTACATTGTTAATTTTGTGGTATTCCAAGGATTTGAACGTGTACAATTTCGTAGGACTTGTTTGATTTTCAGAATGTTTTCAGAAGCACATAATTTTGTTATCCGGTCTCTGTTAGGACTGTGTGGTGTCTCATTCCGGGGTGGACCAGAACCCCACCCAACAAGTTTCTCAACGTAGCATGGTTTTTAGCAGGTTGCCCCAGTTTTCAAACAAATTTTCGGTTGAACTCCTCCTCTACCACAGTGTGCGGGCCGTCCCCGATTGAGTTGTACCACTTGTTGGCAGTGCACTCGACATGACCTTACTATCTTACGCGCAGAGCCCACAGGCACCTGGCTAGGTTCATGTCGCTGTACAGCTTGTACAAATCTTGGTTGATTCTTCGTTTCCGAAAATTATACACACAAACAAGACTAAAGAATGCAGACCTGTTCCATACAACATATCAGGAGTTTCTTTATCTACTTTCTAGATCATAAGGGGACAAGGAGCATATTTATGCAATGAAATAATGATGAAATCAGAAATAAATAAATAATGTAAGACCTGCCTTGAAATAGGAGGGACTATAGACGCTAGTTGATGTTCGGGCCAAATGAAAGATTGTTTTCCGAAATTTTGTATAATCTTCATAAAGACGTGCTACCGTTCATACTTGGGAGTTGACGTAGTCCTTCACTACATCAAAAATAAAGCTGAAAATGGTGTACTGCTCATATACTTGTCGGTTTTAACGCTACATAGGACAGTGTGCATAGGGCCGAGCTATTCAGTGCTACATCGTTTTCGGCGTTCTTACAAATCTTATCTGATTGTTTAGGATGAGGAAAGAGAACTCTTGCAGCGCGGTTTACATTGAATAAAAATTATATTCGAATCGAATCCACGTCAAGAACTTGTCATCATATTACAAAAAAGGTTTAGAAAAGTATCACAAAGGTAAAAGAAAGTGCTCAGCAGGATCATTGTCTTCTTTGCAGCAGAGCTTTTCTGTAAATGTTTTTACAAGCTCTGCGGCGCATGCGTTCAGGTTTTTTTTTTTGGACTTTATCCATCACAGAGTAATACAAAAAACTACGTTCCCTAAGTGTTAACTCTCAGTATCGCTTTACACAGCAGATGTTTGCTGAGCGACTTAGGATCATCTACCGACTCTTATCGTCTTACAGATTACTTCATTAAATAATATTAATTCAAATACGATGCAATAATCATGTTTATAAATTTTAATCGTGGCAAGCTAAAATCAAATTCGTTGCAAAGATCATTAAATGTATTTATATACCTTGTCATAGGTTCATTGCGACCATAATTGGTTCTATGCCTTTTGTCAAAAAGTAAGTTTCTCACCCGTAGACATCTTTGGGGAGCATATATTTTTATGAGAAAAAGTAACTCTGATAAATGTAACTGATAATTAATAATATCACGAATAAACATGGCTGACTTTGCCTTACGTCTGAAACTTAAGGTTTACAAGCCAATTGTTCTGCATCTTTCATCATAATTACGAGGATTTTCAAAGAGATACAACTTTCAGAAAGCATATCTCGTGAAATTCTTTCGAACTCGTTCGAGTCTAAGTTCTTGATTATCGTAAGATGAGTCCCAGACAATGGATGCATATTCCAAATAGGGTGTTACTAACGAAACAAAGATGGTCTTTAAACTGGATATGTCGCGAAAATCTTTACTATTTCTTTTCAAAAGTCCTAACATAGAATTAGACTTCGCAATGGTGTAATCATAATGAAATGAGAAATCCAATTTGGGGTCGAATATTACTCCAAGGTCTTCAATTTCTTTTGGGCGATTAAGTATATGATTATTGATAAAATAATCATAAACATTTGGAGATGTAATTCTATGTGCCGTAAAAATTTTACATTTTGAAATGTTTAGATGTTTATGTTTACACCATTCCGCTTAGTTATGCATAACCGACTGAAACTTAATGCAATCGGCTATACTATTAATCGACAAAAATAATTTAGAATTTGGCAGAATTTAAATATTTCATGAACATCGTTTATAAATAAAAAAAAATAATAGTGGGCCCAAGTGGCTACCCTGTGGCATGTCCGATGATAACTTTATTACGCGAGAAATGTAACTATCGACCTTAACCATTTGCTTCCTCCCCGTTAAATAATTAGAAAACCATTCTAGCATTGCTGAATGGATTCCCATGGATTTAAGTTTGTTTAAAGGCAAAGTGTGATGCACTTTATCAAAGGCTTTCGAAAAGTCAGTATAAAGTACATCAACTTGTAGGCGATGTTCTAAATTTGTAAATAAATAATTTTTAAATCAAGTCAAGTTAGTAGAACATGACCTACCTCTCATGAAGCCATGTTGCCTATTTGAAATAAGCTCTTTTACTAGAAAATACATATCTTCTTTTACGAGTTTTGCAAACCATTTTGGAATGGATGAAGCTTTGATAGGCCGATAGTTTTCTATTTTTTGTTTCAATCCGCATTTATAAATTGGTGTTAAATAGGAATACTTCCATTCATCTAGGAGTTCACCCTTTTTTAGCGATTGATAAAATATAATTCTAAGAGGTCGATACGAGGAGCTCCAACAAAGTTTTAAAATTGCTGCCGGGAGCCCATCAGGGCCTGGGCTGTAATAAAGTTTAGGATTTTTTAATTCGTTAATTATAATAATTAATAGTCATTCGAAGTATATAAATATAATTTCAGGTATATTTGAGTAATAGTTTGTCGTTAAATTGACATCAGTTTCATTATAAACCGACTCAAAAAAGTCGGCAAATTAATCACAAGTTCCATTTAAGTCATTTGAAATTATGTTTGCAAGTTCCATTGATTTAGGCAAGCCTAAAGAATTTCTCTTAACTTCCAAAATGCTGAACTATTGCTCTTCACCGAAGATTCTACGGACAAGATATATTGCTTGTATAGATATCTATTCAAGAACTCATACTCTTTCCTAAGTCACAAAAATCTTTCACGGTTAGATGTCGATTTCATTGAAACAGAGATAGAATATGCTTTCCTTTTGATGTTTCTTAAATTAAACAACTGTTTATTTGCCCATGGAGTTTTGAACCGATAATTCCGACGCGTTTTTGGAACAAATATCTCTCCACCAGAATTTAATTTATTCATAAACATTCCATAATTACCTTTCAAATCTGGAGAATTTAAGATGGCATCTCAACTGAAATTTTTTAAATAATCTACCAGAGCAACGAAGTTGGTTTTATGAAAATTGAAACTTAAATTGGCAATATTACTATTATTGTCACTACCGTAGTTAAAAAATTCGAATTCCAACAACAACGCTCTGTGATGTATTTTATTTGAATCAATTAGATCCAATGCTTCCGCTAATGTAAAGTTAATGTCGTTATTAAGAAATATTAAATCTAATATTCTATTCAAACTATTTTTAATATTATTTACTTAAAATAATTCCAATGATAAATGTCCATCGATTAGCAAATGCTCCCATTCATGAGTAACATTGACTGGGATTAAATTCTCATCACCATCCACATTCCTCCAAGTCACATCACCAATATTGAAGTCTCCTAGTACGCACAGTATTTGGAAGGCTTCAAGACGAGTAATGACACTACCAATGTTATCAATGCGTTTTTGATGCACATTGGCAATACTTTTTGGTGGAACATAGGAGGCAAGAATATATATTTAATAACGGACGACAGTAACAAAATCTACGCACACACACAATAGCTCCACATCAGTTGTCGAGTGTATTAACGCAGTTTGCCGGCTAAGAAGACGAGATGAGACAGCTATTATGACTCCCCCACCCGTCTCCTTAATCGATTTGCATCGATCATTCCGGTAAACTACTTAAGACGCGTCGAAAATCTCAGCAGAGCAAATATCTGGGTACAACCATTTCTCTGTTAAAACAACAACATCATATTGGTGTTCCCAGAGCGAAATATAAACATCATTTATTTTCGTTCTCATTCCAGAAATATTCTGATAATACAGAGACATGGTTTGGACAGAGGTGGATTGCCCTCGCAGCTGATCATTGTTTATGTTATGTTCACTGTGGCGGGCAATACAACTCCGTTTTTTTTTTTAAATGAAATTCTTAATTCTAATTCCCGACGGCCAGTTCGATGGGCTTAATGCGCGCGCGTAAGCACTTTCTGGCACTGATATTTTGAAATTGGCAAATCTTAATTAAGTTAAGTCCGCGGTTGACCTAACCAATTAAATACATGTAATTTCGCGGTCGGAAATGTTCAATTTTTCACCGCACTCTCTGTGGTATCAACACGGAAACCAGCGGCATGTATTTCTTGATACGATCCGCAACAAGTTCGGAAGCTGACACATAATTACCTACGATTTTTTTTATTTTTCTTAGCGCGCTTAGTGCTTTTTTAATTTTTTTTATTTATAAATTTTTCCAGCTTTTCTTTTTCGTTATCATTATTGCTCGGTGCACCAATAACATTTTCCGCTGGCGAGGCAATTTGCTGTTCTATTGGTCCTTCTGTTAATAAACGCGGCTCTTATGTTCGGTGAAGAATTATTTTACAATTCGCGAATTTCCGATTTAATGAAGCTCAGTTCATTCGTTAATGAAGTGAGCTTACTTATTAAGCCCAAAAATGGCACATTGTTGCAGATTTTGCACTTATAGCTCACATTGCCGATCAATTTTATGAGCTCGATAGCTGTCGTTGTCAATTCCACACATTTAATGTGAAATTTTCTGCAGCAGAATCTACCGCAGCTCATGAAATCGGCCGACAAAATGCCAGTGTTGCACTCTCCAAAATTATCTACCATTTTTGATATTTTTAAGTTAATTTGAATAATTAGAAACAATATTGGAAGTTAAACGAACGAACGACGCTTGATAGTTCAGTGATAACTGAAGATTGACTTGGAGTGTGCAACTGGGGGCAGCTGGCGAAATATCGTGCTGGCTGCTGAGGCATGTCGGTTAAGGCCAAGGAGGAAGAAGAACCCGAATCAGTGACTTTCTAAAATATATCACATCCGTCCGAAAATCCAGTAGTCAGTAGAAGTCAGCTCTGAAGTATACCGCAAATGGATTGAGACATTTTATTTCAGCGCTTCTGTGCGGTTTCCAACCGCTGCAGCCAATTGATTCCGAACGTTAATATGTTGCAAAATCACCTTGGTATGTTTCTCGAACCTACTTGCGGCCGCCGTGATGTAGTGGGAAGAGTGCGACGCTCACACGCTGAAGGGTCAAGGTTCGATTCCCGGCTGAACACCTCGAATTTTTCACGGCACCACCATCATTCAATTTAGACGACGCTGACTGAAGCAGGTTTCGAAGCAATGAGATCGTGATTAGAATCCGAATCAACTTGGCATTTGCAGTGGAGCCATATATGGTAAAACGCGTTCGAATAAATATAAATTTATCTGAGCAGCTTACTTTTCGGAACGTAAAATCAAACACAAAAAGACCTACAGTTCAGCCCTTGGTGGCTTATTGCAACTTATGCTTTCAATTATATTCCAAGCCTCATATCATTTGATGCTCTATATGCTGACAGGCCCAAGACCTTGGCCCCAAATACCATTAGGCTGATGTCGGTGAAATCATTAAACTCCCATTACCGTGTGCCTGTAAAGAGAGTCATTTACATTTCATCACGTACCGCGGCACAGATAAATAAAAGACTTACCAATTACCTCTCCGATTAGTTTACTCGTGCAAAATCTACGCCACGGATCCACGCGCACCTCATTTGGCTGCCTCCATATTCATTTATGATCCAATCAGGCCCCAGCTTCGTCTAATCAATTCCCCAGCAAAACGATGAGTTTCATTTATATTCCCCCCGTTCGCGTTCGCGAACGCGAATTGCAGACATCATCGACGGAAATATGGGTTATTTGGCAGCGGCCTTATGGTAAATCAATTCTTCTAGGCAATCTCCTCCGTCGAACCGGAGCCGACCCGGCATATCCTACGCCTGCCGAAAGTCAATTTCAGCTTATCAATTTTGATTGCAAACTTGTTCCCCTTTCGACGCACCCTCAAGAGTTTTTGCCTCACAACTTAACCGGCGGGACGCACCCCGGTTTCGAGTAATCAACAGGCAAGGCAAGTGCTTAAGTCCTCAAGCAACACTTCACCTCCCCCCACAATGAACACAGCACCCATGTTCTTCACACGCATCTCAGACACTCGTATCCCTCTTATCCGCGACGGCAAGAGAATCGGCGAGGGCGTGAAACTTGTTATAAACGCGCATATTTCTTGCCGTCTTTTGTGATTAATGAACTGAAATATCTCTTATCCTCATCCTGTCAAGTTTGTCGACCTCTTCAGCAGGCGGAGCAGCAGAGTGAAAAAATAGCGGGTGAAGGAAAGAATGAAACAGTGACGCAGATAGAAGAATCTCCAGCAATCTTCTTGACTGAAACTCAATCTTTTAGCAATCTTTTCCAATTCTAAGTATGTGCCGTAAAGTGTCGTTGTCGGGGGCTATGTGGGGGCAGTGCCATCATCACTCCTTTTCACACACATACACACACATTTGCAAATCCGCTTCCATCTCCGTTCATCTAATTTACGCGCTCCATCATCCATCATCCGAGTTTAAGTTGATTAAAACTCCTTTCCTGACTCAGCATGCAGTGGGCTGAGGCTACATGGGCTACACAGCTGTGTTAATAAAGTTTACCTACCACTGTCCTTGTCGAGGGCGACATCAGCCATGCCAAATGGTCCGCACGACAAAGACAGAATCCTTTGCCGAGAGGAGTTAACGAGGGAAAAAACGGCGCATACATTAATTTACTTTCGCAGAAGTTGAGCTTTGACGAAAACTTATTAAATTGTCGCGTCATCCTGAGTGTACGCACAGTGTGATGCCATTAGTGAGTCTTTTCCGTCTCAGTAATAGTTCGTTCGTCACGATCATCATCCGAATACAGAGGCATGCAAGCAAGCGATAAAAGTCAAATAAAGCACGATGAGTCTTTGGAACACAGGACTTATTAAAATTTTAATGTTTGAAAAGGCAGAGCTACATAGCGGCTTTTAAATGAATTCTGCAAAATTTTGTTAAGAGTCATTCTTCCTTAGCACTGTATTACTTAATGTCAGTCCTTTTGTATTCATCATTTACTCATGGTTCATTCATCATTCATTCATTCATAATTCATTCGTCATTCATTCATCATTCATTCATCATTCATTCATCATTCATTCATCATTCATTCATCATTCACTCATCATTCACTCATCATTCACTCATCATTCACTCATCATTCACTCATCATTCACTCATCATTCATGCATCATTTATTCATCATTCATTCATCATTCATTCATCATTCATTCATCATTCATTCATCATTCATTCATCATTCATTCATTATTCATTCATCATTCATTATTCATTCATTCATCATTCATTCATCATTCATTCATCATTCATTCACCACTCATTCATCATTCATTCATCATTCATTCATCATTCATTCATTATTCATTCATCATTCATTCATCATTCATTCATCATTCACTCATCATTCACTCATCATGCACTCATCATTCATTCATCATTTATTCATCATTCATTCATCATTCATTCATCATTCATTCATCATTCATTCATCATTCATTCATCATTCATTCATCATTCATTCATCATTCATTCATTATTCATTCATCATTCATTCGTCATTCATTCATCATTCATTCATCACTCATTCATCATTCATTCAGCATTCATTCATCATTCACTCATCATTCACTCATCATTCACTCATCATTCATTCATCATTTATTCATCTTTCATTTATCACTCATTCATCACTCATTCATCATTCACTCATCATTCATTCATCGGTCACTTAAGGGTACTCGCAACCCCTTTTGCACGCGTCAATTATAAAAAAAAAAAAATCATTTATTCATCATTCATTCATCATTCATTTATCATTCATCCATCATTCATTCATCATTCATTCATCATTCATTCATCACTCATTCATCATTCATTCAGCATTCATTCATCATTCACTCATCATTCACTCATCATTCACTCATCGTTCATTCATCATTTATTCATCATTCATTCATCATTCATTCATCATTCATTCATCATTCATTCATCATTCATTCATCATTTATTCATCATTCATTCATCATTCATTCATCACTCATTCATCATTCATTCATCATTCATTCATCATTCATTCATCATTCATTCATCATTCATTCATCATTCATCATTCATTTGTCATTCATTCATCATTCATTTATCATTCATTCATCATTCATTCATTATTCATTCATCATTCATTCATCATTCACTCATCATTCACTCATCATTCACTCATCATTCATTCATCATTCACTCATCAGTCATTCATCATTCATCCATCATTCATTAATCATTCATTCATCATTCATTAATCATTCATTCATCATTCATTCATCATTCATTCATCATTCATTCATCATTCATTCATCATTCATTCATCATTCATTCATCATTCATTCATCATTCATTCATCATTCATTCATCATTCATTCATCATTCATTCATCATTCATTCATAATTAATTCATCATTCATTCATCATTCATTCATCAATCATTTATCATTCATTCATCATTCATTCATCATTCATTCATCATTCATTCATCATTCATTCATCATTCACTCATAATTCATTCATCATTCATTCATCATTCACTCATAATTCATTCATCATTCATTCATCATTCATTCATTATTCATTCATCATTCATTCATCATTCATTCATCATTCATTCATCATTCATTCATCATTCATTCATCATTCATTCATCATTCATTCACCATTCATTCATCATTCATTCATCATTCATTCATCATTCATTCATCATTCATTCATCATTCATTCATCATTCATTCATCATTCATTCATCATTCATTCATCATTCATTCATCATTCATTCATCATTCATTCATCATTCATTCATCATTCATTCATCATTCATTCATCATTCATTCATCATTCATTCGTCATTCACTCAATTTGAGCACTTGTGTACATGAAATTCGCAGTCCCTTTATATTTGAATAATCTAAGCTGGTTTTGAGCAGCACTATCACGCCATCCTTATTGTCAAATTCAGGAAGATCTTCTCGTTACATTTTAAATTCAAAACAGAGTGTCTCAGCTTAAAGAAACTTTTGAGCAAAAACTGAAAACAAAAGAGAAGCGAAACGACTTCTCCATCAGGGGAGGTCTCGCTCCAGCTGCGTCTCCCACCCGTCCAGCATTGTGAACAAATTTGAGTTGGGAAAGAAATGCTCTTTTATTTTTAAAGGCACACCCTACTTTGTGCGCACCATGCCCCTCACAAGTGCAATGAAAATTGCCTCGAAAAAGTTGTTAGTGACAGGACTTTGGAAGAGAAAACACGAAAGAACTAACGGCACAGCAACAACACAGACAAACAAAAGGACGTAGCAGAAAACAAAGCGGAACAAAGACGTGTTGGCTAAGATGCATAACACAGTTCACCCTCTCTGCCGTAAAATCATGATCATGACAGTCTCAGCAGCAGCGCTGCAGTTCCCGCAGGACATCCAGACCCATGATAATTATGGGAAAAATAACAATGCAACTTTTTAATTGGTTGGGGGTTACTCCCTCCACGAATTTGCCAATGGCGCGCTAATGCCCATTTCTTTGCCACGATTTGGATGAACCGCCCCACCGCTTGCTGGCTACTGGCTGCTGGCTGCTAAAATCCGAGATTATTAATTGTTGCGCGAATGGAGCGTTTACGGTTAAAAGTGCATGAGAAAGGAGCTCCGCGGGCAGCGTAGTCTTTGATACGTTCTGTGGCGGAACGCACAAAATAGCAATTCTATTAATCGGAGTAAACAGATATTTTTTACCCTTCCAGGGGGAGAAGAGTATCCTTTGATTTTAGTTCCCTGAAAACACGAGTGAAGTGTACATCAGGCGTGAGTAATGGCCGCTTAAGCGGTGGCGAATCTTGATTCTATTTGGAATTCATTTGACGGCTTCAGGAGCATTTGCATTTAAATAGATAAAAACCGCCTAAGGAGACTGTGGAGAATGATGAATGGAGCGGAGGTTCAGCTGGTGGGATTGGCTTGACGGGTCACACACAATTGTCGTGAAGCGCAAGAGAGAATAAATAGGATTATCAATCCATTATCTGTTCTTAAATGTCAAGTCATGACCGACTTGGTGAGAGTAAGGTAAATCTACTTCTTAACTTGTGTTTTGATTTATTTTGCTAAGCAGAAATTTGATCTTTTCTTCACTTTAGTTCTGATCTGCTTCTCGGTGTTGGTCAGTACCGACTGTTGCTCTGCCAACGACCATTGAGCACACTTTCTGACATATACAGGCACGAAATAAGCGTTTTTTTTCTAAAATAAAACACTAATAATTAATGGGAAAGTAAAAACATTTTGTTTAAAGTATTGCCCATTGTTTCCTATACATTTTGACCACCTTTCTGAAAATTTGTGAATACCACACCAATAAAATTGTTCGTCTTATAATGCAAACCAATCAGACACCCAATTTTTGACCTCCTCTTGGGAATCAAAGTGCTGCTCAGCCAATCCGTGTCCCATCGATGAAAACAAATGGTAGTCGAAAGGAGCCAAGTCTGGTGAATACGGCGGGTGGGGTAACTGCTCCCAGCCAAAATATTTTCGTTGTATCCTGAACCGGTTTTGCTTTGTGTGCAGGTGCATTGTCATGGAGCAAAATTACCTTGCCATCTCTTCTGGCCCATTCTGTTTATTTCTCGATCAATGCATGGTTCAAATTAATCATTTGTTGCCGGTAGCGATCAGTATTAACGGTTTCACCAGGTTTTAGGAGCCCGTGGTACAGCTCACCTTTCTGGTCCCACCAAACACACAGCGTTGTCTTCTTGCCGAATTGATCTGGTTTTAAAGTCGATGTTGATGGTGTTCCCAGATTAACCCATGATTTTTTCCGTTTAGGATTCTTAAAATAAATCCATTTTTCATCGCCAGTAACAATCCGATGCAAAACTGATCTTGTTTCGTGTTTTTGAAGCAAAATTCGACAAGTGTTTATTCGGTTTTCCATCTGTTCTTCATTCAGTTCATGTGGCACCCATTTTCCACACTTTTGGATCTTTCCCATTGCGTGTAAAGGGTCAATTGTTTGTTGTGCAACATTTAACATTGCTGCCATTTGCTTTTGACTCAAAGTGTCATCTCCATCCAATATCGTTTGCAATTCCAACGTTTTTGGTCGTCTTCCACGTTCTTCATTTCTCACATAAAAATCATTATTTCTGAACCGTTGGAACCATATTTTGCATATTGCTTCTGATAGAGCATGATCACCATATGCCTCGACAAGCATTCGATGCGACTTTGCAGCATTTTTCTTCAAATGAAAACAAAAAATTTATGTTTTCCGCAAATCATCACTTTCTGGTACAAAATTCGACATTTTTAACACGATGAAAAAGTATGATGTAGTCTTTTCAATGACTAGATGTGTACTAAATATTTTTTACAGATGTCATAGCAAACAAACAAAAAAAAAAAATAAGGGCACGTTCACAACAAATGTTCCCTATCGAGATATTTGTATCATGACGCTCACTTCATATACGTGTACCGTATATTTACGGTAGATGGTTTGGACATCTTGATCTGCTGCACACACTGTGTTCCCAAAAGTAATTCACAGCTTTATTCAATGCTCCTTCTTTAATGCATAAGTGATATGATGCGTAACAAGTGCATCGATTTGACGTTCTCATGCTCTAGCAAGTAAATGCTTAATTAAATACGGATGCTCAGACATACTTGCATTAGTTGAGATAAACGGCATCAATACTTAAACAAAACATGGAAAAATCATTTTCAGTGATGAGACTTGACTAATGTACAATTTTATTTCGAACGATGTCAAGTTTAGTTAAGATAACATTATTGTATGCTCGGGCTATGCATACTTAAGTTATGCTCTATAGTATGTACAATGGCGGTGAAAAAATTCAGGCAGTCAGCTGCAATAAAGGCTTTGCCGCCTCAACACTTGCTTCTCTTTTCTTTGCGGTTACTTTACACTTTACACTAAATGGGTAGACACCCAAAAAAAAAAAATAATAACGCCAGGGCGCAGCAAACACAATTTCGAGGGCTCATGGGGCACCGTTCCATCCCGAAACAATTAATTCCTTCGTTTAATTTTTCTTAACGTAAGAAATGCGTCACTTAAGTGATTGTTCATTAGAAAAGACTACTTTTTCCTATCAATCTGTCAACTTTCGAATACCATCTCTGTGAACCATTCTTCAATTTCTTCAAAAGACCTGAACCAGTGCCCCTCCAAATAGTCCTGCTTCCGTCGAAAAAGCCAATGGTCGAAGGTAGTAATTTCTAAAGAAACGAGTAGTTTTTGACCTCTACAGCCACATGGGTACGGCGTTATCATGTTGCAGCATCACTTTGTCAAGCCTTTCGGTCGTTTCTGGTAAGTTTCACGAAATGTTTTGCAATAGACGATCAGAATACTGACGATGCAACAAACTTGTGCGAAGAAAAAGAAAAATATATCAAGAAAGTCCACTAACAAAGTATTGGCAAAATATCATTATGTACTTTTTTATCTATCTAGTTTAAACAAAAATCAATAGATCAACCTAAAATGCACCCTACACTATGCAAACTTAACTACAACTTCATTTTTTTCTATTTTATTTTATTCCTTTTCTTTGTTTTTAATTTTTTTTTTTGTTCTTAATATACAAACCTACCTGTTGTTGTTTTTTAAAATACTCCCCTATCTGAACTTTTGGCCGCCGTGGCGTAGTGGGTAGTGTGCGACGCTCACACGCCCAAGGGTCTAGATTCGATTCCCGGCGGAACACCTCGAATCTTTCACGGCACTACCTCTTTCGAGCTGATGACAATACTCAAAGGATCACAACTGCCTAAGAAAGCTTCTCAAACTTCGCCGTTCGTAGTCGGCAAAAAACTGTAGGTCTATTCTATTCGTGAGAGAACAGTAGCGCGCACAACACGAGTAGTTGATGAGCAAGCTAGGCCCTGGTCCCCCTTTGGACTGTAGCGCCAACAATTATTAGGTACAACTTCTTCGCATGACTAGCATGGACACGTTTCCAGAACTCCACTTTTGTTGGTCCCGTCGAAAGTTGGCACAAATTAATCGAATTTCCACCTAGTTCCCCGTCAATATTTGTAGGTCCCTTTTACTCGTGAGAGAACAATAGTGGGGAACAGTAGCGCGCACAACACGAGTAGTTGATGAGCATGCTTTTCTCTAGTTCCCCTGTGGACTGTCGCGCCAACAATTACTCTTTTTATTTAAATTTTATCGAAGCGTCATCTTGAGAAGCCTGTTTGAAAAATGATTATTCGACCTACGTATTACTTTAATTTAATAGTCTGCATTTGCTTTCAAATTTGTATGGTAGATTTGCGACAACCCAGATTCCACGTCCTAGATAGCGTTTGAAGGAGTTGTTGGCGGGAATTTAAAAATGCGCTTGAAGAAACCCAGCTGAATAATTTCGCATTCTACAAAGAACTAAAATCCAAATACTTGGTTTGCGTAGCATACACATGAATTCACAGTGGCATTCAACAGCTTGAACTTTGACGCACTGCCGATTCATTGGTTACCAAAGAAAGTTCTCCACATTAAATTAATTGCTGTCTTAGCCCCTGCCGCTTTTTTGTGAACATGTGCGCTCATATCAAGATTCGATTTACTCGTTTGTGACTACAGACTATTTGATTAAGTGCGCACCATTTATGTGACTTCAGACTCCTTGTCTTGGGACTAACTAATGTCTTTAGTCTGGTGACGATAAGCATTCAGATCAAATATTGAAAGTCAAATCGTTAGAACTAGAACTTTGCAAACGTGCCCGTGTTGAGCATTCGAAGGAGTTCAAATTTTAGCCAGGATTGCAAGTTGATGTTTCTGAACACATGAATTATTTTTTTAAGATACCTTCTTTTGTATTTTATATAGAAATAAGGATGAAGCATTCTTCAGAATGATAACTTTCACCATCATTTCATTAAATGTTGAATACTTGAACCCGTGGTCTAGTTTTGGATTAGTGCATCAAATTCCCGGGTTATCGACAATGGCTGTTAGGATCAATAAAAGAATATTGAAGCGGACAAAACATTCTTGTTTATTTTTCCTACTTCGATGGTAACATTTGTGGACTGTATAACACGAAAAATACTGCACACTAAAAATATTACACAAAATGTTGCACAAAATATGCTCCTGACTGCTCTCGCTGGAAGTAAAATCTGGAGTGAGGAAATTTGATTTCCTAATAACCACCAAACGTCGGTACACATGATGCACACAAAAAATGTACCGATGATCAGTACCGCTAGATGGTCGCGCTGGTGTACTGGATGATCGGATGTTTTGCTCGTCTCCTTTCGGTGATTCTTCTTCGCGCCGCACAAGAGGGTTGGTTCGCCATCGTTGCTCTGCACGTGCTGATTTCTAGCGCGTAGACATGTGATGATGCCGTTGATCGCTGCTCGTGCTCGTTTTATGATGCGTGTGCCCGTGGCTCTATATTGTTTGCTTAGGGCGTGCTTTGGTGTGGGGTAATGTGCGCTTGTGACAGCCGTTAAGTCGATCGGCTGCGCCGTCGATATCATGCCATGGATGATTCAAACAATGGTTGATATAAGTTTTCAAACAATTCCTCTTTTTAAAAACCAGCGGACAAGTCTTTGGATGAACATAAGACGTGAGATAAGCGGCGGAGCCTGATACTATTTTCAATCCTTTGGGCGGCTTCTGAAGCATTTGAACTGAAATGAAGTACCGACCAATAGTCGTTTACGTTGCTAGCCCGATGGTCAAGCCGTTAATGTGTGATGAGCAAGAGAGATTAAAGATTATTTGCTTTTTGCTTGTACCGATGAGGCGACATCGATGATAGTCTTGGTTAACACCAAATTATAGGTGCCTGCGGGGGCATTTAGGAGACCTATGTACGTCTGCGTGATTGTGTTATGTAATACGAAGGTACTGGGAAGTTAAGTAAAACGAAGCTTCCCTTTCTAAATACGCTGCGACAATCATCAGGAACGAATGCCACTTCTTCGTCCAGCTTATACGTTAGATGCCTGCACTACGCCACATGTCAATCAGCCGCACATTAGATATACCAGGTAATCCGGTATGAAGTGAGCGTCAATATACAAATGTCTCGATAGGGAACATTTGTTGTGAACGTGCCCTTATTTTTTTTTTTTGTTTGTTTGCTATGACATTTGTGACAAATATGTATCAAACCTCAAGTCATTGAACAAACAACATCATATTTTTTCATCGTGTTAAAAATGTCGAATTTTGTACCAGAAAGTGATGATTTGCGGAAAGCATTAATTTTTTGTTTTCATTTGAAGAAAAATGCTGCAAAGTCGCATCGAATGCTTGTCGAGGCATATGGTGATCATGCTCTATCAGAAGCAATATGCAAAATATGGTTCCAACGGTTCAGAAATAATGATTTTGATGTGAGAAATGAAGAACGTGGAAGACCACCAAAAAAGTTTGAAGACGCCGAATCGCAAATGATATTGGATGGAAATGACACTTTGAGTCAAAAGCATATGGCAGCAATGTTAAATGTTGCACAACAAACAATTCCTGACCGTTTAAAAGCTATGGGAAAGATCCAAAAGTGCGGTAACTGGGTGCCACATGAATTGAATGAAAGACAGATGGAAAACCGAAAAAACACTTGTCGAATTTTGCTTCAAGGATACGAAAGAAAATCAGTTTTGCATCGGATTGTTACTGTCGATGAAAAATGGATTTATTTTAAGAATCCTAAATGGAAAAAACAATGGTTAATTTGGGACAACCATCAACATCGACTTCAAAACCAGATCGATTCGGCAAGAAGACAATGCTGTGTGTTTGGTGTGACCAGAAAGGTGTGCTGTACCACGAGCTCATAAAACCTGGTGAAACCCTTAATACTGATCGCTACCAACAACAAATGATCAATTTAAACCATGCATTGATCGAGAAACGATCAGAATGGGCCAGAAGACACGGCAAGGTACTTTTGCTCCATGACAATGCACCTGCATACAATGCAAAACCGGTTCAGGATACCATCAAAACACTTGGCTGGGAGCAGCTATCCCTCCCGCCGTATTCACCAGACTTGGCTCCTTCCGACTACCATTTGCTTTCATCGATGGTTAACGTATTGGCTGAGCAGCACTTTGATTCCTACGAGGAGGTCGAAAATTGGGTTTCTGATTGGTTTGCTTTAAAAGACAAGAAATTTTATTGGCGTGGTATTCACAAATTGCCAGAAAGGTGGTCAAAATGTGTAGAAAACAATGGCAAATGCTTTGAATAAAATGTTTTTACTTTCCCATTAATAATTAGTGTTTTATTTTCAAAAAAAAAAATTCATACCGGTATACCTGGTACATCACCATAGTTGCGCTACGTACAATGTGTCACAAAACTTAACACTCCCCGTAAAGCCCTTGCTAGCGCAATGGGAATAGAATAAATTTTACTCTTTCGTTCGTTATAGAACTGGACACCATCACTGATCTCCAACCAGATCTCGACGGACATCTGCAGGAAGTGTCGAGTAACGGCAGAAAACTCACATTCCGCTCAAGCCAGGACAACAGAGTTTTCCAGAGACCCGCCCCTGTATGGCTGTGTTGTCGTTATTCTGTTAGTTACGCCATTGTTGTAACACAATATTGTAGTTCTTCTGAAAAATTCGCTTATCCAACACCTCCGCCGATAAATTCCCTTCAAGTCACTTAACCCTTCAAAGTTTAGTGCGACAGGACTTTCGCAAGAAAATTTAAAATCAAATAAATGCACCCCCCACGGATGCGAAATCGGATCTCTCATGAGCAAAGTCTTCCATCGCAGATCGCCTTCCTAACCAAATTAGCCCATCCCCTGCACTCCGAAAATATTCGTCTTCCTCCTTGAAGTAATCCACGAACGACGCGTTCTGCCGTATCGCTATTCTCAGCTAAGCCCAAAATTAAATCCACTCAAGTCCTGAATATTTGTGTGTCATTCTTTCCGAAGAATTTCCTCGCAAGAATGGCTTCCCCTAAATTAAATACACATTCTGTTCAGTTCCACTAGATGAAAGAAAAATACATTCATGTGCTGGTGTGCTGCTTCGCCTGATGTCCCAGCCGCTGCCGCTGCTCCGGCACAAAGTTTCCATTTATTTTTCCGCCCGGCAAAAAACAATGAAAATTGCCAAAGTAACCCCTTATGTGTGTGTATTTTGTTAAGTGCACGCCATAATCCTCACTGCTGAGCAGAAAGCACAGGATATAAGCGGAAAACAGAAGAAAAAAAAAATATCAACAACGCCATCAAGCAAGCGTCGGCGAAAGGCTGAGTGAAAATATCGCAAGAGAAGGCAAAACAAATCTCAAGCTGGGAACTTAGAAAAGAATGAAATCAACGAGCGCAAGGGATATCGTTGAAAACTCCCTCAGCGGAGAAGTTAAATTATCAAAATTTTCCCCTGCAGCCCTGGAATAAAAGTGCTCCACATGTCGCATTCCATCCCGAGACTCTTTGGCAATTTCGCCATCACTCATATCGAAGTCGCTGTGTCCTTCGCTCGTTCTACTTCGCGTTGTGGAATAGTTTTTGAAAGACCCCATCCTCTTGAAGAAAATCCTCAACCTCGATTTTAATCTGCAATTAGTTTGTTCAGCGAACAGATGACATTGACACAACCGCATCAGTTTATCCATTTGCAACATTTTGCTTCTTTTCATTCATCGCACACTCTCGTGCACACGTGTGTGTGTCTGTTTTCAGAGTGCCAGAGACGACAAGTGGCTTTCGAGAAAAGTTTTCCGTTCGCCAACGGTGTGGGCATGCTAGGCGTCAATCCGAAGCGAAATGGGTTTTGGCAGAGAACTAAGAATTTAAGTCAAAATGGTATCCTGAGGACAAATTTTGCATCCGCTTTTTGTTCTCACTCCTGCTGAGTTTTTTCTGTGCTGCCGAAGATCCGGATCAAATTCCAAAACAGCAACAACAACACCGGCAGCTGTGAAGGGACACAACAAAACAGAAGAGCAAAACGCACAGAAGCAAAGCAGTGGGTTGAATGTCACTTGCATTCGTCACCTGCAGGATGCCACGGCAGAACCGGTGACTGGAGCGCGGGGCACCAGGCCACCTGGCAACCGTGGGTTTGGTTACTTTTCTCTGAAAAATGAGTTTGTCTTAAGCCAGTAACGGAAAGTAATGTGGAATCCATGCAGGAGCTTATGCGGATGGTATTTTTCAGCATGAGACCATCATCTCCACGCTATGTTTGTCTTTCTCATTTTTTTTCTCGTTTTGTTTCTGTGGGAGGTAGACGATGAGTCATGGAATTTGAACCGCGAAATAGGGGGAATCTGGAGTTTATAGAATGTCATTTGCATTGATTAGGTTTTTGCATCGAAGCGACTGGGATCTGAATACACGCTGAAGTCACCGTTGCTCCAGGACTGGATTGAATTTAAAGCGATTAAATTAAATTTCGTTGGAAATGTTGAGCGATTTTCCATTTATGAGTAAGAAGTGGCGCCATGTTTTTTACTGGAATTTTTGATTTTCAGAATGTTTTCAGAATCACATAATTTTGTTATCCGGTCTCTTTTAGGACTGTGTGGTGTCTCATTCCGGGGTGGACCAGAACCCCACCCAACAAGTTTCTCAGCGTAGCATGGTTTTTAGCAGGTTGCCCCAGTTTTCAAACAAATTTTCGGTTGAACTCCTCCTCTACCACAGTGTGCGGGCCGTCCCCGATTGAGTTGTACCACTTGTTGGCAGTGCACTCGACATGACCTTACTATCTTACGCGCAGAGCCCACAGGCACCTGGCTAGGTTCATGTCGCTGTACAGCTTGTACAAATCTTGGTTGATTCTTCGTTTCCGAAAATTATACACACAAACAAGACTAAAGAATGCAGACCTGTTCCATACAACATATCAGGAGTTTCTTTATCTACTTTCTAGATCATAATGGGACAATTTATGCAATGAAATAATGATGAAATCAGAAATAAATAAATAATGTAAGCCTTGCCTTGAAATAGGAGGGACTATAGACGCTAGTTGATGTTCGGGCCAAATGAAAGATTGATTTCCGAAATTTTGTATAATCTTCATAAAGACGTGCTACCGTTCATACTTGGGAGTTGACGTAGTCCTTCACTACATCAAAAATAAAGCTGAAAATGGTGTACTGCTCACATACTTGTCGGTTTTAACGCTACATAGGACAGTGTGCATAGGGCCGAGCTATTCAGTGCTACATCGTGTTTCGGCGTTCTTACAAATCTTATCTGATTGTTTAGGATGAGGAAAGAGAACTCTTGCAGGCCCTTCAAGGTTTTGTTTTTTTTTTTTTTTTTGTTTGTTTTGTCCATCACAGAGTAACACAAAACACTACGTTCTCTATACAGCAGATGTTTGCTGAGCGACTAAGGATCATCTACCGACTCTTGTCGTCTTACAGATTACTTCAATCAATAATATTAATTCAAATACGATGCAATAATCATGTTTTTAAATTCTAATCGTGGCAAGCTAAAATCAAATTCGTTGCAAAGATCATTAAATGTATTTATACACCTTGTAATAGGTTCATTGCGACCATAATTGGTTCTATGCCTTTTGTCAAAAAGTAAGTTTCTCACACGTAGAAATCTTTGGGGAGCATATATATTTATGAGAAAAAGTAATTCTGATAAATTTAACTGATAGTTAATAATATCACGAATAAACATGACTGACTTTGCCTTACGCCTGAAACTTAAGGTTTGCAAGCCAATTGTTCTGCATCTTTCATCATAATATTTTAATAATAATTACGAAGATCTTCAAAGGGATACAACTTTCGGGAAGCATATCTCGTGAAATTCGTTTGAACTCGTTCAAGTCTAAGTTCTTGATTATCGTAAGGTGAGTCACAGACAATGGATGCATATTCCAAATAGGGTGTTACTAACGAAACAAAGATGGTCTTTAAACTGGATATGTCGCGAAAATCTTTACTATTTCTTTTCAAAAGTCCTAACATGGAATTAGACTTCGCAATGGTGTAATCATAATGGAATGAGAAATCCAATTTGGGGTCGAATATTACTCCAAGGTCTTCAATTTCTTTTGGGCGATTTCGCAAATTTCTTCGAGTTACTTCATGTGAGCCTTTAGTGCAGATGTGGGTTTATCCAGGCCTCCTTCGTTGAGATCGTTAACTCACGTAAAAGTTGTGTCCTTATTTTAAAGAACACGTATGTTGGGAATTTCATCCCCCAACTTCTGGCAAATGTACCCAGCCTAGTTTTCAAGCCCATCGTGAGCTAAAGACTCCAATTTATTGTCCACCTGGCGGTATATATCAGTGCTCGGATGATTTATAATTATACTTATAACATATTTAACATATGTTATAAGTATAATTATTCCCTTGTTGTTGTTTGTATTGCAGAAAAACACAGCACACCTCATTTTTAAAAATTTCTCTTTATTTAATTGTTAATAAACTACAAAATATTTTTCTTTTAATTTTTTCAAATAACGCGCGGAAATCGCAGTCAAACCTGACATCCGTATATAAAAAGTTAACATCCGTTGCCTCAGCCTACGTCGTCAAAAATTGACAGAATGTGACAGACATGCCCAATGCGTAATCTGTATTTCTATCATTCTTGACCACCATCGTGCTGCGTGCAGGACGCCGTGGGACTGCAAACAACGTGAGTCCGCGGGTTTCGAAATTGGAGACCCTTTTGTGTAGTGTGTCGTAATGTAACCTTCGGTAACTGTAACCAGGGTAAGAACCTCAGCCCCACAATAATTCTTTCAATCTTTGTTTTCGGTACATTTTCTTTCTCTCTTATTACTTAGTTGAATAGAATTTTTCTTTGATTTTAAGTACCATTACACTTGTATATTTTTTTTTTTCTTTTTTTTACATTTGAAGATTTAATTGAAATTGTATAATTAAAATTGCCTATATTGAATAATTTTGTTGTTTTTCTTTATGAATTGTTTTAAATAAAGTACATTTTGTTTGAATATGTATATAGCCATAATGGAGCAATTCGTTTTCTTACAGATTGTACGTGTGTTTTGTGTAGAGGACGGCCGTCCTTCTAGGTGCTGCTGACGGGGTGGAGCGTTGAGCCGTGGCTAACGTCTTCGCCAAGGGGCAATCTGCCATAAATTCCCCAAGGGAGGTAGCAGAGGTCATGTCATTTATGACATGACTGGCTATATGGCGACTTGTGCCAATGTCATCCGGCACGCGCGGCTTCTGAACGAACCCTTATCGCGGAACGACGTTGGAAGGGCATTGTTTCGTGGAAGGGCAAAACTAGGTAGTCTTAAGTTAGTATATACTTACCGTAGGTTTAGTTTTAAGGATAAAAGCTTAGTTTAGGCTTAGGGTAGATTGATAGAAAGAGCAAAGGCATTGAACACCCTTTCCTGTTCCGTCCCCTTCCTCTTCATTCTACCTATAGATGTCTATCCGCTGTCGGGTTAGGGTATTAGGCTTTCTTTCTCTTTTCTTTCTCTTCCTTCTATATTCCCGCAGCTAGCTTAGGCACGTTTTTTTTCGCGTGCAATGAGTGATGTGCGAGTGAGGTGGACAGGAACTACTCCTTCCGACGGGCTAACCCGTGCAACCACAGGCGTGCCGCCACTCCTGCTCCTCATCGAAGCTGTCCCTGTGGCTAAAACCACAACTGCAACAAAATAGCCATAAAGTAAGACTGGGACTATCAAGGTGTTGTATAAATCGAGTTTAGACCTTCGAGAGAGGGCTTCGAGAGGAGGCTTTATTACTCAATTGCCTCTTGAGCCCAATGAAGCGCAGATGGGAATGGTGATTGTGCGTTTGATTTCGGTACTGCGTGGTTTATTTACGCAGCAGTGGCAGACCAAGTCTTCCACTACCTCGAAGTTTCTGCTGCCTAGGGTGACACTCTGTCTGAGACGTCGATGTTGTGTGTGTTTCCTTGACGAAAGCATGCAATCCGTCTTGCCATCATTCAAAAATCATCAATGTAGTCAGCCAAATATTGCAATTAGCTGACTTTTTAAGCCTCTGTTGCCTCTAGTGCCTCTGGTGATCATTGTATCTCTGGCGCTCTTGGTACCTCTGGTACCTCTGGTAGTTCTTGTACTTCTGGTTTTAACTTGTGAGTTACGCACAGTCTTCTCGAGAATGATGACATAGAAGTCACATGACAAAGCGTCGTCTTGTCTTAAGCCTTATCGACATTGAAGGAAGAAAATTAGTTTTCTGTGGTTATAATTTCCATTCCCGTAAGCAGTTAATCTACTATTGCTTTATTTATCCAAGTCCAAAACTGGACATCAACTCAACTTTCAATGAGTTTGATGCGCTATCCGACCCCATCACAAGAATTTTATCCCTGTATCCCTTAAATCATGTTCGCCGTGGCGTAGTGGGTAGAGTGCGATGCTCACACGCCGAAGGGTCTAGGTTCAACTCCCTGATCAACACCTATTTTTCGAATTTTTCACGACAACATCACTTTCGAGCTGCTGACAAAACTCAAAGAGTAATAACTGTCTAAGAAAGCTTCTCAAATCTCGCCGTTCGGAGTCGGCAAAAAACTGTAGGTCCCTTCTACTCGTGAGAGAACAGTAGCACGCACAACACGAATAGTTGATGAGCAAGCTAGGCCCTGGTCCCCCTTTGGACTGTAGCGCCAACAATTATTATTATTATTATCCCTGAAATCGTTGTTGCGAGCGATTTCAATGTACAGAATTTATCTTGGCATCGACATTCAGGCCAGACAACACCCGAAGGAGGGTATGTTTAAATTTTTGATGAGCTAAGCAATTTGACTCAGTTAGAGAATGAGCCAATAGGGATACCTGACATTGCAGATCACACCGCCAACACCTATTTCCCACATCTCATCCTGAGAAATGCTTAGTTGACATACTTTCGCCTCTAGGCTCGTCAGACCACTGTGTCGTGTTAGCCAATTTTCCATTCTCATTCCATTCAATTAGAGAACAAATCCCTAAAAGAACAGCTTGGCTGTAGGAGAAAGCCAACAACAACTTTTATAGGGATTTCAACTGCTTATGCTGATGATTATGATTATAAAAATAATTTTGTCAGGTATTAAATCCTTCATTCCTTTTAGAGTGATGAGTATGCGTGGTACGACTCGAGCTCCACAGAGGCGATCATTTTGAGAGAAATAAATTTCCGAACTTTCAAAGTCAACCCTTCTGGGGAAAACCGGGAGATATTCAAAAGGGCCCAAAATGATTGCAATGCATTAACGAGGCGTGTTAAATTCTCCTATGATCAAAAATTGAGGCAAAAGTGCAGCATTGTCACAAGGACAGCAAAAACTTTTGGTCGTTTGTAGAAAATGTAAAGAATTCCGCCTCATCTTCAATCCCAACGCTTTAATGCTTCCAAAACTCTGTGATGTTTTCTGTCACTCAAGCTTTCTCAAAACAAACTGCCATTTTCTATGAATGGCTCCTGCATTGTTTTAACTGAACGACTTTCCATCCTCAGTACGTACGTGGGAACGATCACATATTCGAGATCGCCAAAAATCCAGCAAAATGTCTAGGTTTCTGAAAACAATGTAAGAAATATTTTACACTCTCTGACCTGGCAACAATATAAATGGCGTACATCCGCCCAAAGTTTTATTAAAACTCTCCTATCTGGTTCGGTGCACCTTAGACCTCTCTGGACCATCTGGATGGAATCCAACAGCGAGCGATAAAACTTATTGGTGAAAATAATGCTGCGAAGTTAATCGACTCGCTTGAACATCGACGAAATGTTGCGTCTCTGACACTATTTTGTCGCTATTTCAATAAAAAATGTTCTAAGGAGTTAGCCAGCTGCATTCTTTCCCTTCAAGAATTCACCCGCAGTATCCACCTCGGTAGGAATGCTCACCCGTTCACCCACCATTGGACGTACAGTTTAGTTTAGAGACTCGTTCATCAGTCGCACCACATGAATATGGAATGCACTTCCCAGCCCAATCTCCCCCCAATACAATCCACAGGCATTTAAAACCAATGTGAACCAAAACAATACCTTTGGCCCGTGCTGTGAATAAATCCAGTCATTTAAGTGTATAAACAATCCCTTTTGTGCGCGCCAATGATTAAAAAAATGTTCTACGGACACTAATCTACTTCAGCAGCTTTGTTTGACTTGAGTTTCAATATTGCTATCTCGACTTCATCTATGTTGGGGTGACGGAATTCTTGTCAAACATTGTCTGAATTAAGAAGGACATTCCGCCTTACAGCGGGATCTGAGCCGTTATCAAGGAGTCTACAGAAATGTTTTCTCCAGACTCTCAGCACAGACAGCGGCTCTACTACGAATTGTTCATTGTGGTTCCGTCTGGCTTCAATTAGAACGTTGTGTCCACCAGATTGTTATTGTTTTCGGTAGAACTTTCGGGCTACATTCCTCTTATACCACGCTCTTTCGTTTTTCGTCTTGAACGCGGTTCATTTCCCTTCGTCTCTATGCGTAGAGTTCAACTAATAGATCTTAACATTCGACACAACATTGCTCTCTTAGCGTCTTGTTTGCATGTACTTGCATGGTTTCATCTCAAAACCATGGGTTTCTTCTGGGTTATCGTACAGCCACTTTGTGAAATTACATCGGGCTTCCATGCCAAGCGGTCCTTACTTGGAAGGTTGTCACAAGTGGTGTCACACATCAACGAAGAATATAAACAAGGGTCATTTCAAGCTTTCCCCCTCAATTCAAATTTTTTCCAAAATGATGTTCACTATGGGCGGGCAAACAAAATCAACCCAGCATATGTCGCAATCCATTTGAAGTTCCCTCGCACCTGTTGCAGGTATAGAGCTCCTCTGGTGCAAGCAGACTCCACATAATCCACGCAATTGCCAGCACTTAACTTGTGATCAATTATTAGTTTAAGTTTCCAGCCGTAACACGTTATCGCATATCACTTGAGTTCTCTAATTTAAATTTTGCACGTAGTAGCCCACTCAGACGGGCCTCAGTTCACAATGTAATTAAATTCCACTCCTTGCAGCGATTGCTGTCATCACAGGGCTCCCACATCCGCCAGCGTGCACTCACAAAGGCTCCAAATGCATTATTCCATCAAATGCGCTGCATTTGGAGCTAAGTGCAAGCAATCTTAATGAACCGGCAACAAAATGTTAGTCGTCTCCGAAAAAAAAAATACACACAGGCGGCTCGTGTTCGGGTGTGCGTTAGTGCAATCTGTGATAATAATTGCATTACCTGCCAGATATTCAATTATGACACTCCACCGCCACCACTGTGCACGGCACCCGATGACGGCCTGGCAGACTGGCGACGCCCAACGTCAGTTCAACTTTACGGAAGATTTTGTCATCACCGCCCACCAACCTGTTGACAACCCCAACCCGCCATTCCCTCTCTGAGAATTAACTCACTTAGCTGAGGGGAGGCATCACATCCCTTCGCCACCCAGTCCCCGCCCATCCACAACTATCTGCGATCACACGTTCCACGAGGAACATTTTAATGGCAGATAATTGAAAGTTGTGATTTTCTTGCTAGGTATTCTCCTCCGTTCTCCGACCTCCGTGCGTCATCCTTCTGCGTGGCGTGCTACATTGTCCTGGATGTGCACTGGCAGCAGGCGTACGAAACATGTGTTCTCATTAAAAGCTTTCCTTCATTAATTGATGTCAGTGCAAATGGAGTTTGCAAGTAGGAGCTCGTTGCCGTCGCCCACCTCCACCCCATTTCTAGTCCTCTTCCGGGTGTGGAGCGTACGGGGCGTATGTGGAACATTTCTACGAGAAACTGCTTCCTTTCGAAGCACACAAACACAAACACATACACAATCCGCCCCCTGGCAGACCCACGAAAAGCCGTACATTTCAGGCTGTCGTTGCTTGGGGATTTTCTGTGTTTTTTCCTCCTTGTCGCCCGTGCGCATCTCCGGCGCCTTAGATGGGGGCTAGCTGAAGGCGATGACCCAACAATTCAATGTTGTTTTGATTAATTATTTCAAAATGAACATTCTCTCCTTTCTGGGTTAACAACTTTTCGGGCTTTCCTTGGCGGATTGTTGTGAGTTGGTGCGATGGGCTTCCACGACGGGTGAGTCGTTCGAAATTCATCCGCGGGCGGCTGGGGTGAGAACTGAAAACGTTTGGGTTACAGCAATGAATTTAATTTGGCAAGTGACGAGGGCTCTTTCGCTGCGAATTGTAATGAAGTTTTCTTTCCAAAACCGCGCATAGCCGTTGTGCGTGTTTTTTAATTCCTATTTCTGACGGGGCCATATAGATCTACAAATCGCTTTCCTGATGATGGAATTTAATTTTGAAAATTGACAGTGCTGTTGTAAAGTGTTTCAATATTTATGGGCAGGCGGGCATAGTGAATACTAGGATTCCCCACAATCTCGCTACTCGCGCTTAGCCCCCACTCGTTTTGAAATATTTTCGAAATTGAAAATTCAATTTGATATTGTGAAGAGGATTGCCGCAATAAATATATCACAAACGTTTAATTGAATTTAAAGTGAAATGTGTGCCGGGAGATCTCATTAATGCATTCTGCTTTGCGCGCCTCGTACGCGTGTCCCTGTGTGAATGGTGGGGGGGAGGTTTTGTGACATTTGCAGTGGGTGGCGTCAAATGAATTTTAAACAATACAATTGTGTTTTTTCTGTTGTCGTTAGGGGAACGTGAATTGGTTGAGATTTTTTATTAGGGATCTTTGAATTAGAACTTTGTTTTGTGTTATATGTAAAACCGGTTTGAATGTATATCGGAAACCTGTCGGCGGTGATTTGGGGTTTTCCCATCCCTGGCGGCGATTAAACCTGTTGGAGGAGCTACGGTGGACGTCAAAAGTGAGTAAACAGATATCAAAACAACAACAAAACTCAAATTCCATTGATACACAAAAACAACTTTATTCAATGTGATCAATTATAAAAAAATAATGTACGGTAAAAGCAAAAACAAATTTATTTTTTTAATGAAAATTGTAACTACTGCTTAAATTACGAGTCAAAAGTGAGTAAACAGTATACATTTCTATCAACAAATGTACTTACTTCTTTCTTAAAAAATTAAATTTAGTACTATGTTGGTCCTCCCTTAGACTTTATTACTTCCTTGAGTCTACATGGCATAGACATTACCAGTTTATTGGTAACATCGGGGAAAATTTTTGACCATTCTTCTGTTATAGCTTTTTTCGGGTCTTCCTTGTTGTTAATAGTACCCTGTCGAATTCTTCTATCCAAATGCTCCCATAAGTGTTTTATTGGGTTAAGGTCCGGTGATTGCGGGGGATGATCAAGCTGTTTTGGGGTCCTATAAAGCAACCACTCCTTAACAAGACGTGAGGTATGCTTAGGATCATTGTCTTGCTAAAAGATCCAATTCCAAGCTAAACCTAATTTGTCTACGCTCGGTTGCAAGTTGGTCCTGAGAATAATTAGATAATCTTCTTTCCTCATTGTACTATCAATGCAGACAAGATTACCTACCCCAGATGCTGCTACACACCCCCACACCATCACTGAACCTCCCCCAAGTTTCACGACCGGCCCAATATTATTTTCAGTAAATTTTTAATTTTTTGCCCCCCAAAATTTTTTCATTCATATGGCTCTTTAAAATTTCGAATTTCCTTTCATCACTAAATAAAATGTTTCGAATAATTGATCACATTGAATAAAGCTGTTTTTGTGTATCAACGCAATTTGAGTTTTGTTGTTGTTTTGACCCAATTTTCATCTTTATACAGTCATCAGATATTTGTTCACTCACTTTCGACGCTCACAGTATCACAGGTCCACCACCATTTCTTTCCCCGAACAGCAATGCGATACGAAGATATGAACTAATCCATCTCGTCTACGCCTCCATCCCTTTATTGTAGTTTTGGAACAGTTCTGGTATATTTATATCAACCTTTGCTTTCTTTTCATTTCCCTTGTCTTATCAATTGGCTCAAAGGTGTCGAAATTTGTTCCCATGGTGCAAACACTGGTGTCTTCCCATTGCACAAGTACAACTTCATTGCCGGTGTCAAATCGGTAGTCGACATCTCCTCTCATTCTATTTACCAGGTATACCGGTATAAAATAAACGTTTTTTTAAATAAAACGCTAATTATTAATGGGAAAGTAAACACATTTTATTCAAAGTATTGGCCATTGTTTTCTACACATTTTGACAACTTTTCTGGCAATTTGTGAATACCACGCCGACAAAATTGTTCGTCCTTTAAAGCAAACCAATCAGACACCCAATTTTCGACCTCCTCATAGGAATCAAAGTGCTGCTCAGTCAAACCGTGTCCCATCGATGAAAACAAATTGTATTCGGAAGGAGCCAAGTCTGGTGAATATGGCGGGTGGTGTAGCTGCTCCCAGCCAAGTGTTTTGATGGTATCCTGAACCGGTTTTGCATTTTGTGCAAGTGCATTGTCATGGAGCAAAATTACCTTGCCGTGTCTTCATTCTGGTCGTTTCTCGATCAATGCATAGTTCAAATTGATTATTTGTTGTCGGTAGCGATCAGTATTAACGGTTTCACCAGGTTTAAGGAGCTCGTGGTACAGCACACCTTTCTGGTCCCACCAGACACATAGCATTGTCTTCTTGCAAAATCGATTCGGTTTTGCAGTCGATGTTGATGGTTGTCCCAGATTAACTCGTGATTTTTCCATTTAGGATTCTTAAAATAAATCCATTTTTCATCACCAGCAACAATCCGATGCAAAACTGATTTTCTTTCGTTTCTTTGAAGCAAAATTTCACAAGTGCTTTTTCGGTTTTCATCTGTCTTTCATTCAATTCATGTGGCACCCAGTTTCCACACTTTTGGATCTTTCTCATAGATTTTGAACGGTCAGAAATTGTTTGTTGTGCAACATTTAACATTGCTGCCATTTGCTTTTGACTCAAAGTGTTATCCCCATCTAATATCGTTTTCCATCCGGTGTCTTCAAGCTTTTTTGGTGGTCTTTCACGTTCTTCATTTCTCACATCAATAATAATAATTGTTGGCGCTACAGTCCAAAGGGAGACCAGGGCCTAGCTTGCTCATTAACCACTCGTGTTGTGCGCCCTACTGTTCTCTCACGAGTAGAAAGGACCTACAGTTTTTTTTGCCGACTCCGAACGGCGAGATTTGAGAAGCTTTGTTAGATATTTATTACTCTTTGAGTGTTGTCAGCAGCTCGAAAGAGGTGGTGTCGTGAAAAATTCGAAAAATTGGTGTTGAACCGGGAGTTGAACTTAGACGCTTCGGCGTGTGAGCGTCGCACTCTACCCACTACGCCACGGCGACCACAAAATCATTAATTCTGAACCGTTGAAACCATCTTTTGCATGTTGCTTCTCATAGAGCATGATCACCATATGCCTCGACAAGCATTCGATGCGACTCTGCAGCACTTTTCTTCAAATGAAAACAAAAAAACTAATGCTTTCCGCATATCATCACTTTCTCGTGCAAAATTCGACATTTTTAACACGATGAAAAAATATGAGGTTGTCTGTTCAATGACCTGATGTAAAGTAAACATTTTTTACAGATCATAGCAAACAAACAAAAAAGTAAGGGCTCATTCACAACAAATGTTCTCTATCGAGACGTTTGTATCTTGACGCTCATACCGGTATACCTGGTACACCGGATGGTGACTTTAGATGAAAAGTGGATTCACTGCAGCAACCCCAAGAAGACCAAACACTATGCACAGGTGATGGTCGCATTCGAGTAATATCTCGAGTGATAATCGATTATTACAACATCTAGAGAACATTTCGATTCTCAATCAAGAGCTACTTATTACTCGAATGACTACTAATCACTCGAATGACTACTAACCACTTGCATGGCTTCTAACTACTTACACAAGAGAACTCGCTTAATGTATCAACAGCGCGAGAATGAGTAACAAAACATTTTTGTCGAGAGCTACTGATCAGTAACCGGAGGAGAAGGAAAGAAAAACGCAAAAGAGAAGATCTGAAATATTACTCCACCACTCACTTCATTTCTTCACTCTCAGTTTGTGTTTGCTCTTATGTATATCTTACTCGTAGGCATACATGTATGTATGTATATTTAAAACTAATTTTGCACTATGCTTTTTTTCTGGGTGAATTGTGTTTGAGTAAAGGTTGTGTAAAGTCGACGGGGTTGATTTTTGTTACTGCCGTGTTTCTGCTATTCGGTATACTCAACGTTTTTTTAGAGCATTGTACAGTTTTGGTAAGTTTGATTTTATTGTTTCTTCGCAATTTGAAATACAGCACTCCCCGGAAAGAAGCAACCTCCTTAGAATAGCAATCAAGTGACTACTACTAAGTGCTTACTCTTTTATAAGCAACTGATTACATTCAGTTGAGATTTACCAACGCCATCCTATACAATTGCAAGCGCCAAAATATAATCAGTATAAAAAATATTTTACGATGTTTTTATTAATACACCGAGTAGTGGAGTAATACTTGAGTTCTTTTCGCTTGCGTTTTTCTTTCTTTCTGATGTTCATTCTATGTTCCAGATGAGCATTTATCGACGAGAGGTATTTGTTACTTGTTCTTTCGATGAAGTAAGATATTTAACGAGTTACCTTGTGGTAGTACATAGTAGTTAATTAGTAGTCATCAGAGTGAATAGTAGTCACTTGATTGGTTAGTAGTCATTAGAGCATTCATTCGATTAACAAAATATCTCGATTAATAAAGTTTCGATTCTTAAAATCATTCGATTATGTCTATCACTACTATACAAGACCTGGTCAACCTGCTCCATCTTCGACTACATTGAAGCCAAGAAAAGATTTTTACGGTTCAAAGGACAAACTCTGCATACTTAAGCTGGTCGAATGCGGCATACATTTTGCTCCTGAAACCAGGCGAAATCATTGATGGGGAAAGTTGTCATATTAAACCAATGGATATGAGCCATAAATTGTATGATAATAACAATAATTGGGTGGCGCTACTGTCTACAGGGGACCAGGGCCCAGCTTGCTTAACAACAACTCGTGTTGTTACTGTTCTCCCACGACTAGAAAAGACCTACATATTTGTACCAACTCTGTACATCGAAGTTTGAGAAGCTTTTTCTTAGATAGTTATTACTCTTTGAGAGTTGTCAGCAGCTCGAAGAAGGTAATGGCGTGAAAAATTTGAGGTATTTAGCCAGAAATCGAACCTGGACTTTCACCGTGTGAGCGTCGTACTTTACCCAATACGCAATTGCGGCCACGACGGCGGAATAGCATGACAAGCTGACTTTGCAACATTATAAAGCTTGTCCCGTCGTCGCTGTAGCGGTTGACAATTACCCGGAAATGTTGGAATGGTAAGTCTTGCCTAATACGCCGCAGGCTGCAGTTCTCGCTCGTTTCGACAACTGACTGTTTCGACTGAAACGATTGGAGGAGACACCGGTTCGGTTCTTTTGGAAAAATCGGGGGATGGATCAGGGGATAGGACCGATGCCAGAGACGACTCATTGCTTAGAGATAGTGTTGGAAATTCACCAAGTAACGCTTCCGATGAATAATTCTTTGAGTGATTTATTCCTAACATTTTATCAATATAAAAATTGTTAAGCACAAAATGCCCTATTTGATGGTCCCAAGAACATTTTCTTGAAGATTTTGCATTTTTGTACAGAGAGTTGTATAAGGTTGTCAAATATCCGCCCTTTTATCTTTTGAATTTTTCGGCTATGTACAAAATGCCACAGAGCTTATATCTGGCAATTCTATCATTGGAAAGCTCCTGACAAAGCCTACAAAACGACGCTATGCATGATTAGGTTGAATTTTGCGTTCAACAGTTATATTCGTGTAAAAATGGAGTTCACTAATGCCGAAATTCGCGCTATTTTAATTTTTTTTTTTTTCGTTGAAAGCAAATCCGCTAGAGAAACATTCCAAGAGATGAATGGTGTTTTAAGAGATGGTACTCTATCATTTCGAACTACAGAGGACGATTCAGAGCCCGTAAAAACGACACCATGGTAAAGCCAGCCGGCGGAAGACCTGTGACTACGAATATAAACGAGTCATGGAAATCATCGAGTTAGACTGGCATGTGGCATTTCGTGACAACTCCCAGGAGATGGGGGCTAGTCACCAAACCATTTTAAACCATCTGCAGAAGGTTGTATACAAAACAAAGCTTGATGTTGTTGGGGGCCGCATGATTTTACGCAAAAAAACCTTCTGGACCGAATCAAGGCTTGTGATATGCTGCTGAAACGAAACGAACTCGACCCATTTTTGAAGCGGATGGTGACTGGCGACGAAAAATGCATCACATATAACAATATCAAGCAAAAACAGTCGTGGTTGTAGGCCGGTGAACAGTTCCAAACAGTGGCCAAGCCGGGATTGACGGCCTGGAAGGTTCTGCTATGTGTTTTGTGGGATTATGAGGAAATCAACCACTATGAGCTGCTGCCATATAACCAGACGCTTAATTCTACCATCTACTGCGAACAACTCGTCCGCAAGAAGCAGGTGATCTACCAGGTATTGGTATTTGGAGCTCACCCTGTCTTGGGCAAGGTCATGCACTTCACAAAAAGTTCAGAATTGAAAACCAGACTCAAGTGACGCTTCTTAAAAACAAAAATTTTTCCTTTTTTAAACCGTCTTTCATCACTCGTTGTATTTTTATTTTTTGACAAATGAGCGCAATTTATGTCCATTCAAGCACATAAAATGCATCCGCCCCGACTAGGAACGTAGCAAGGAAACGAGTTGCCTCTAATCGATTACATGTATTGGATACTGGTGCATACATTCCGAAGTTCACTTTGCGCAAAGAGATTGATTAATTTTTCTAGTCAAGAGCTCCATCATAAGCAACCATCGAACACCTTCCTGCTCCACTGCACGTTCACCCGCGCACACTGCATGCCTCTGGGGGGCGGGTGCTTTTTAAAATGATCTTATAACTGTGTCGACATTATGCCACTTAGGGCATAATGGGGTTATAGTCAATTGCCTAGCAGCTGAAAGGCATCAGCAATTACACTTTGAAATTCGTTGGAGCTTGTGTAGCCGCCGTGGCGTAGTAGGTAGAGTGCGAAGCTCACACGCCGAAGGGTGTCGGTTGGATTCCCGGCTGAATACCTCGAATTTTTCATGGCACCACCTCTTTCGAGCTGCTGACAACACTCAAAGAGTAATAACTGTCTGAGAAAGCTTCTCAAACTTCGCAGTTCGAAGTCGGCAAAAAACAGTAGGTCCCTTCTACTCGTGAGAGAACAGTAGCGCGCAGAACACGAGTAGTTGATGAGAAAGCTAGGCCCTGGCCCCCCTGTGGACTGTCGTGCCAACAATTATTATTATTATTATTGTGATTTTGTATTTACATTTCGTAGTTGAATTCAAAATATTGATAGGTCAGGAATGGGTTTGTGCGCTTTTTATGTTGTGTGTCCCTTCAATGCAGGCATCAAAGAACCCATTCTTCAACAGCCGTATTAGAGCCAAGATAACGACAAAATTACACAACGGCTACCTTAGAGACAGGCCGTCCATCGGGATCCGCAAACTGCGTGCAAATGCGCACAGTTGCTCGAGTAAAAATCACGCTCTGGTGATCATGCGTGCACACCTATTATTTGTGCCCTACAATAGAACCAGAGAATTCTAAATAATCTACAAAGCTGTGCAAGTTTGCTTTAAAAACTCTCATAATCCTACATGCAGCCTCATTCGGGATTCGTGTCCTCTTTAGATCATCTTCATTGTTACCACCATTGGCCATTGTCATCGTCGGGCAAACAGCAAACTCAATCGTCCGCACACAGCATGCGGAGCTCTCTGTACACATGGTGGAAAGGAAAGGAAAACATTTTGTTGGAACCCAAAGGTCATCCCCCGTCCGAGGTACCGCACTGTCGTCGCTGCGCCTACAAGCTGCCAGCACACAAATGCCGTTCGTCTTCGCCTCTTCCTCCTTCGTAACGTAGAAGTTGTTGCCGGAGTTCACCCCCACACCGATGCCAACGCCGCCACCATCTCCTCGTGCCATCCGTCATCAGGCCCAAGTGGAGGAGAAAGTCCTGCAGAATTGTTCATATAATCATGAATCAGCAGGAAAAAAAATGAATGTGGAACGATTCAACTAATACGCTCCATCACCACCACCCGCACTGAGGTTGGCTAGATGACCGTCCAACGATGCCTCACCACTCGTTCCGAGCCGACGAGGGAGACGATGTGGGCCGGGAATGGGCTGTTTCTATTGGCTGGCTGGTGTACACCACTCGCTTGTCATGAGGATTCAATGGTGCGGACATGGGACGGGGTACAAACTCGTGTTTGCCATCTGGTCCAAGATCTGGGGTAATTGCCAGCGCACCCATCCACCAGCTGGGTGGTTCTCGTCCTTCTCGTGCTGAAACTTCTCATGTCCTTGATTCTTTTGTGTCAGTTGGAAAAACACAATTTTACATAATATGCGCATATGGCATCATCCCTTCAAGTCCATCTCTGCTCCGCCGCCACTCACTGTGCGGTCTGGCAGCAGAAGTGGATGATGCTAGTCCTACACTCATGCGGCAGTGAATGGAAGCCGAAGGAGCAGTGGGGCCGTGGGATGGTGGGAAAGGATTTGTCGGATCTTATCGCTAATCTGTGGAACGTGTGCAAAAGATATTTTTCACTCATTTATCTATCATCCCTGTGTGTTCGACTTCGTATGCTAATACCGCACACTCGGGGGTGTATGACCGGGATACTTCTGCATCCACTACCCTAGGCTGTGTTAGTAGTTCGTCAAGATAATGGCGCTTAAGATACGGGGAAGGGTTCATGAATGAGCCACCGACCGAGGCTCACTGCCATTGGACCGTCTTCAACAATGCAGGGCTTGCCCAGACGGCCGTTCACACTCCCGCATTTGCATCGGCTAGAGTCTCCCATGTGTTAGCTCTTCACACGGCCGAGGTGTGTCTGTGCGCCGGCCACGAGGAGGACGAATATGATTTACGGTCGACAGTTTGTGTGAAGGTCATTGAATTTGAGAATTTAATGGGTTTCTGCTTTGAAAAGGTGTCCTCAGTGAGTGGGCTTCGATCGGCTTACGGTCAGGGGCTCTAATCGACCGGCAAAATTGAATCTTTTGTAACTGTGAGCGTTTTATGTTGGTCCTGATAAGAGTGGAGCTAATCAGAACCGATGATTACACACATTTCGTTTAGCGTTCGCATGTGTGTGTTCACTGTGTGCTGCGTGTGCATGTGTGTATGTGTGTGCGGATAATGGGATTTTGAAGTGAGTCCACAAGTCAGACATCGTGATACCTTAATATTTTGCGGTAGTTAGTTAAGGGTGACCTGAGTACGGAGTGAACGAAAGAGGGATGTGGAGCAGGTGAAATTAAGTCGACGTTGAGAAAGCTTATGAACTTGTGGAGTGCAGTGGGGAATGAATGCTACTCTTCATCTTTTTTTGAAAGAATCGGAGGAAGGCCCTTTGCTCTGTATTAAGACTTGAATGCAAACTTTTAAGTTTTCCTGATCCATTTTAGGGAGTAATAGATAGGATAGCTTAAGTCTGCTATGTTTAGCAGGGTTCAATGTAAGCGTTGGTAATCTGCCTGGGATGTCGTTGATAGTCGTTATGCTTCGATGTATTGGATAAACCAGGATAGAGCTGTTTTGTAGCCTCATTCTTAAAAAATAATAGTGGTACGAAAAACATGGACCTGTGCAGAAAGGACAACGCCATTGTTTATCTTCAAACTGGTGAATGTCAACACTGTCTCCGCCAGTGCACTAGTCAAGTTAACTAGTGTCGATGATGGCGTTCATGGACTATCAAACCAATATATGTAGCAATCAGGATTTAAATAGGAGACTTGGCTTGCCTTACTACGTACACTCACACACCATGCGTTAGATATAGAATAATGGCGACTCTTGGAAATGAATGGGGAACAACAATTTTGGATCTGAACAGACCACGTGAAGTCGTGAAAGATGCGGGGACCCTAGATTTATACAAGTAGCACATAACCGTCATTCAGTAAGTGCGGTTGTATGGAACGGGCAAAAGCTACATCTACAGCGGCCAGTGTGCTACAGAGTGAGAAAAGACTTCCCCCATTCGGATGAAGACTTGGTATTTTAGACAGACTAAGGCTAGCGCCTTAACTTGTGCTAATATTCCTCAAGCGAACACCTCTTGACAATCGGCACCCGGACGGCTTCAGGAAACAGTCTGATTTGCATTCAGCCCAAGGAAAAACGGATGACAAAAGCAATCATTAAATCTGGGACTCCCAGAAAAACATACGATTCATGCCCAAGACCAAAAATCAATCAACGAGGGTTAAGTACTGCTGAACAGCTGGCTAAAAATATTAACTTTGACAGAAATAATCACAAGAGGCAAGGTCTGGACTTTGGACACCCACCGTGTTGGATTTCTCGGAACCACAATCTCGCGCAGCAGCCCTGGACACTAGCACCGTGTGAACAGGAGCGTTGTCATGAAGAAGCAACACATCCGCTGCGAGTTTACCCCGTTTTTTCTTCATAATTTCCTCCCGCAATTTATGCAAAGTGATAGGATGAGGCGTTGATGGTTTCACTTTTGGTTTGTACTCAATGAGCAAGACTCCCTTTGAGTCCCAAAAACTGTGGTTATGAGCTTCCCGGCAGACGGAGTGACTTTGAACTTCTTCGGGGGTCTGTGTCTTTTTTGTGCCACTGCATGGACTCTTGTTTGCTTTCAAGGTCATAGCGGTGAACCCATGGTTCGTCCCCAGTAATAATTCGATCCATAACACCGTTCGCGTTCTAATACCACATCTCCAAAAGTTCTCTACAGCGATGCGACTCTCACTTTTTTTCTGAGGCACTGTGAGCATTCGTGGCACCCACCTTGCACTGACCTTTGAAAGGTTAAGATGGTCATGAAGAATGGTATGAATGGTACCATTTGATCTTGATGATCTCTGCACATCATTTCCACCTTTGTTTGGGCATCCTCAAGAACAAGTTTTTCGATTTCTTTGATACTTTCTCCCGTACAAGCCGGGGCTCCGGAGCGGCGGTCATCTTCAAGGCTCACTTTGCCTTTCCTGAACTCACTTGACCACTTTTACACATTTAATACCATCTGGACAGAGCTGGATAGAAAATAGCTTGATTTTTGAGTAGCGCATGATTTGACGGAAAAACCCATTCTGGACCGAATCAACGCTTGCGATATGCAGCTGAAACGGAACGCACTCGATCCATTTTTGAAGCGGATGATGACTGGTGACGAAAATTGATCACATACTACAATACCAAGCAGAAACGGTCGTTAGGCCGGTGAATAGTCCCAAGCAGTGGCCAAACCGAGATTGACGGCCATGAAGGGTTTTCTGTGTGTTTGGTGGGATTGGAAGGGAATCATCCACTATGGGCTGCTCCCATATGGCCAGACGCTTAATTCTACCATCTACTGTGAGCAAATGGACCGCATGAAGCAGGCGATCGACCAGAAGCGACCAGAATTGAGCAACAGGAAGGATGTAATGTTCCACCTTTACAACGCCAGACACCACACACCACACACTATCGTTGATGGCTCGTCAGAAGCTACGGAAGCTCGGATGGGAGCTTTTATCGCATCCACTATATAGCCCGGACATAGCGCCAAGCGATTACCATCTGTTCCTGTCCATGGCGAACGCTCTTGGTGGTATGAAGTTGAACTCAAAAGAGCCTTGTGAAAAGTGGTTGTCCGAGTTCTTCTCAAATAAGGAGGGTGGGTTCTACGAGGGGGTATTATGAAGTTGCCCTCTAGATGGAAGCAAATGGACGAACAAAACGGCACATATTTGAACTTAATCCAATCACACTTTTTATAAAGCATTGATTGAAGAGCAAAAAAGAAGAATGTTTGAAAAGTCGCCCAGTCCCAATTAAAATAGTTGCAGTCAATTTGGAAAATTTAAGTGCATTGATCGATTAGTATGCGACACGACATTGTAAATGGCAAACAATCAGCTCATAAAGTGACACTTCAAATGACAGTTGTGTTAGGCAGGTGTCAAGTGCCAGCACTTTCAACTTGAAACCGCAAAAGGAATGACCTTGTATTCAATTCTATCATCAGTTCTTGCCGCAAAACGAACACAGGTCATTTATTCTTTTGTTAATTGCTTTTCACTAAAGTGAACTGTTTGCTAAAAGTACATCTGGTCGCTTGTAACAGTGGGACAGGGGACAGTTTAAAAGGGACAAACTGCAATTGTGTAAACTTCGCGAATTCGAGTTCAAAATCAAAGCTTGTACACCACACAGACACAGCTCAAGCATCCAACACCCGCTTAGCACTATGCTCTTCGCTCCGACTTTGCACAGTCCAAAGTATCGACCGCACTGTCAGCAGACTGTGATAATTCCAAAAACCATTTGGAGCCCATCTTGTTAGCAATTTCCTACTCATTTCCCCTGAAACCACTGCGCCACCGTCTGAAAAAGAGCTCATTTGAATCAATTTAGGAAATTAATCCTGATTATCTGTTAATCGCATGTTGTGTCGTCTTAATTACGGAGAAATAATTTCCCTGCCGCCGTTGCCATCCCGTTTTCAAGTCGGGAGCACACCTCACCTGGCGTCGCATAAGTGTTCTCCGGCAGCAAGAACTTATGTTGAGGCACAATTCGTTGCCACAGGCAGTGGCGACGGCGATGTGGTGCCAGGAGCACTCTCAAAATCCACCTTCCCTCCACTCATTCCTTGGCGTGACATAAAGAAAAGAGGACAAGGAATTCAAGATTTATTCTTCATCCTTGCGTGTACCTATCGTGCGCCCGCCGTGCCTCTCCATCAGCTGCGTTGGCGTCTGTCTCTCCTTGAATGTTAAGCGATCTCGTTTGTGTGTGCGGTAGCATCACCAGCACCGGCGGCAGCCGATGAAGGCCAAGATGAGCAGGACGGGAGACACCGTTGTCTGTATCCCTTTTGCGCTTGGTAATGTGATTTTAAAAGCAAACAGCCAATAACTGCTAGATAAGAAGGCAGACATGGCGCTGCTGTTGTGCTGGTGTTCCTGTTTCGGTGTCGCTACTACCGCCACCGCCGCCGCCGACTCCACAACCGACTCCACTCCTCACACCCTGTATTGTCAGTTCACTTAAGCCAAATCGGTTCCCGTTTTTATCTACGACCGTAGTGGATTCCAATGAAATTTGTATCCTCTGAAAGGATATTTTTATTTTTTCCTCCTTATTGTGTTCGTTTTGCTTCCTTTCTTGCTTATTATTGTGTTTTGTGCTGGCGCTGAATATCCTTGAATAAATTCACAAGAACATGAATTTAAAATCTCCTCTCTGCCTTCTTGAAAGGATCCGCTCCGGCGGCGCCGGTGTATCCTACCAATGCTGAGGTGTGTGTGTGTGTGGGTTAAGATCTATCAGGGCGTGGGAGCGAGCGTGCACGTTTCGGTATCTCAGCCAGTGTATTGATTTGATTTTTATTGTCACCACCACACGCTGCACGCTGTATCTCTGCGAGCCCCACTTAAACCGAGGGGGAGCTGCTGGTTTAATGTTAATTTTATTGGCGTTTCCGTGAGGCAGGTGACAACATCGAGTTCTGTTCGCTTCGTTCGATTGCTGGCAGCAGCAGAAATAACGTGTGAATTTATTTGTTTCCCTTCCCTGTGGCTGTACTGCGACAACACAGTGTATCCTTGGGAGAGCAGGATGTGCCGCAATTAAAGGCGAAACGAACGCGATTCATTGGGACGGAGATACAAAACTTATTGCTTTCAAGTGCGGGAAGGTATTCGGCGCACCTGAATCAAACGAGTGTCGTTGCAAGGAAGAATGGCGCCCAACACAATGCCGTCTCGTACGAAGCACGGCACATCGGAGCAGAGCGAGACGTTGCCCAAGGCCGTGAGCGAATTTTCGACATTGATTTAGTGAATGGTTTTGTTGACAAATCGAGTGTTAGTTATGTGAGATGAAAACGGATGGAGAGAAATCTGTGTTGTGCTCGTTTTCTTTTTCGACTTCGCTTGCCGTTAGTTAGATGCGAGAATAATCTGGAAATTTCAGCATCAACCTCATTGAGTCGATGGAAGTTTGGGGCATTCAATGCAGGGGGGGAGAAATAAGCCACCAGGATACGAGAGATACTGGTCGCCTTGTCTGCCATCAAGTCAAGTCAAGATGAACGGTGCGGAAGCTCCTTTGCCAAACGAAAGATGGTATTGAGGATCTTAAGTAGACTATTTATATGATAATAAAAGTCTTGTGGACCGGGATGGAGAAGGGCGAGCGAGAGAGCAGGAGTGCTTTGAAGATTATCTGCTGTTTCTCTTTTTCATCTATTTATTTTCCCTCTGTCTTGTCACAAGACGACGAAAGGTGGTCGTGGTGGTTCCTTGAATTTTCTGTTTATCCTCGGAATTCTTTTCTGCTCCTCGCTTTCTCTCTGTGTCTCTGTCCCGTGCCGAACCGGTCCACAAGCAGCAGAAGCAGTAGTACATCACAGATGGATGTTGTTGCGATTCGTAATTGGTTTTTAGTGAAGTCGTTTCAATTCCTAGTTGTCGTTGTTGCTGCCCTTGTGCCCAACGTCGTTGTCCTCGTCGCTTGCTTCATCAATGTCGTTCTGTGAGTCTGCTGCTCTCGGTCTCTAGTTCTCTTGACGAGTCGCCGAAAGCAAATGATATTGAAATTTGTTTGAATTGATTTTCGTTTTCCATTCTTATTCCGTCGGTTTATCCGGTTCCCTTGCATGATTTCCCTGTGTTTCCTGCTCAACGATTTATCCTCTGCAGGGCGACTTTGTCTCTCAGCTTTGGCTGTGGTGGCTGGATCGGGGAGGGGATTCGTCCGTTTTTTCGTTTTTGCTTGCATTACCGATGGAGATGTTTAACATGGTATTTCTCTTATTCTTTTGTGTCGTTTCTTTTCGCGTTTATTGTGTCTCATTGCGAAATGGGAGAGCAGTAACAATTAGTAATTTGTTGAGTGGAATTAATTTTCGTTCGTTGGGTGGGCTTTCGTTTTTCTTTTCGCTTTATGGACCTCGTTCGTTGTTGGATGATGAGTTCAAAGTCCCAGTAATTAGGTCGAACTGGGATACTGAGGAGGCTTCTCCAAGTCATGTGGGTTTTGCTTGTTTATGGCGGCACTTATGAATGGAATGTCAGGCACAGAGCGACGATAGTTAAAAAGGCCTTTACAAATTAGGGACATTTGCTGCGATTCGTTTAATTAAACTGACAGATGTTTATTGTGAGTGCGTCACAAATGCGAGGCGTTATCGTTACAATTGCTAGAGACACGTTTCTGTGAATTGTGATTAAGCCCAAATAAAGGCAACGAATTGGCTGTCTTATCCATAAACTTGATTTAAAAGAAGATTGTGGCGTTTCTTTCTATCACTCAGGGCGCTCTGTTTCATCTTCCTGTGACCCACATTCCCCAACGACCACTTGTGTTGTTCTTGTCGTTCTCTTCTTAACAATTCGACTCTGAAGTGTGAGAAATTTTCCATGGAATTTGTGCTACCTGAAAGTTATGAGCTGAAGGACTTGAAGATGAAAATGCAAGGTTTGAGATCGGGCGTTATTTTTAAAGCATCTTAAAAAGTATGAGTCATGGCTCCATCTGCAGATGGCACAACTTTTGCCTAAGTAGAGCAATCATGTTAATGACTAGAATTAGTAAAGTGGCCCTTGTTCCTTCTTCTAGAGAGGATACCGAACAGATGATTCTAAAGAACATACCAATTAAAGATTTCATTGGACATATGAGGGTTACCTTTCATATTTCGGGATTAGAGAACAAAAACAAATACTAACCATCAAAAATAGCTTTATTGTTTTTCAAAATATTCCCCATTAAGATCTATACACTTTCACAAGCGTTTGAACCAATTTTCGAAGCACTTTTGCCACTCTGATTGAGGTATCTCCAAAACATGCATTCTGAACGCATCAACCGCTTCTTCAGCTGTCGAAAAACGTTGACCTCTCATTCTATTTTGTACGCACGGGATTAAAAGGAAGTCATTCAGTGCCAAGTCAGGACTACATGGCGGATGACTCATCAAATCGTTGTTTCGAGTGCTCAAAAATGCAGTTGTTTCAGAAGATGTGTGAGAGCTCGCATTGTCGTTGTGAAGAGTCATCCGTCTTCGGCGGATGGTTTTCCTGATTTCTTGGAAGACAACTGGCAAGCAAATGGTTGTGTACCACTCAGAATTGACTGTTCTGCGTTGTTCTAGTGGTACGATTGCGACATGTCCATTTGTACCAAAATAACAGTCGACCATTTGCTTGGAAGTCTTCGCGCGGAGCAGCTTTTGTTGGATTTGTCTCAATTTGAAACACCCATACAATCGCCTGCTGTTTACTTTCGGGCTCATTCGCGTAAGTCCACGACTCATCACCTGTCACGATGTCATAGATGTATTTTGAAACACCGTGATCTTATTTTTGGAACATTTCTTTCGACCAATCGACACGAGCCTTTTTTGAGCGATTGACAAATTGTGTGGGATCCAACACGAACAAATTTTTTTGACGGTCAAATGTTCATGCAATTTTGAATGTATGCTAGCCCCACTAAGGTTGTCTTACTCTCACGACAGGTCACATGACGATCTTGCAATATCAGTTGGCGCACAGCATCAATGGTTTCCGGAACAACAACTGATTTTGAACGACCTCCACGAAATTCGTCTTGGAGTGAACTACAACCTCGGTTGAATTCACCATACCATCGATAAGAACAGGTCCCTGATGGAGCATCATCGCCAAAAATTGAATTAGGTTCATCGATGCACTGTTGTTGAGTTAATCCACGTCGAAAGTTGTAAAAAATAATCGCACGAAAATTTTCAAGATTTAATTCCATTTTTTGGGCGAGATGAATCATTTAAACGACACAAATAGCGCTCGGATGTCAAAACGTTCTGAGTACGTATAACCTCAAAAATGTCAAACTTTACGATAGAGCTGGTAGATGCCTAATTTCAACACTAAGGTTGCCCAATCTCTAAATATAAAGGGTAACCTTCGTAAAAACTTTTAATTATATAAATTTGAATTAAAGAATTTTAAGAAAATTTAAAGGCTTGGTGAATATGAAATTAAGGATGTTAACTTCAAGGAGTTGGTCTCTGAAGGAAAGCAGCGTGGAAAATTTTTTGCCAATCTCAGTTAATAGAATAATCCAGGAAAAATTGTAAATCGCTCTGTTGACAAGGTCTTGAGCTACTCAATTTCCAACCTTTTTAAGAGTCATTGAACTGAACTGATCCATTGTACTTATGTCCCTACCTTCTAAGGTCATAGAAATGCTGATAAATCGTCAGCTTTAAAATATCTTGAAACCTAGAAGCTTCTTAATGACCGCAGCAAAAGGACCACTGGTGATCTGAAATCACTGAAAAATGGAACCAATCTTTGCACAATACAGGAGAAAGCAAGATCGTTGCACTTGATATTTCAAAAACATTTGACAGAGTCTGGCATCATGCTCCCTCGTCGAAAATTCGTGCTTTTAGATTCCAAGAATTCTTTCTACAATGGATTAGAAATTACTTTTCGAAACGTTCAATACAAGTTGTATACGATGGGTTCAAGTCTGGTATTCAAGATATTAACGCTGGTGTTCCCCAGGGCTTCGTTTTGTTTCCGACACTCTTCCTCATTTTTATAAATGATTTCCTGTCTGTCACTTCTAATCCAATTCGCTCGCATATGACAGTACCCTCAGCTTTTCATATTCGTTCCTCGGCTCTCGTCCCTCCTCTTCGACCATAGAATTGGAACGGCAGCACTTGTTAAAATGTGTTCTTCTCTGCGTTAAAAACTTGAATGCTTTATTTTTCTTCCTTTCTCGTTTTCCTTCAAAACATGTTTGTTTACATTGTGGTTTGTGTGTTGTTACATTGCGAAGGTTTACATTTGTAGACATTGTTGAGGTTCACAGAGAATCCACCCATCGAGCATACTTTTCTCTGACCATATCTTACAGATGACCTGGTGCATGCGCCCAAACAACTCGTCTCCAGCTGCTTTAAATAGATCTGCGGGCAGTACATCCGCTCCAGCAGCTTTGCTCGACTTCAGCTTGGATATTGCTATCTTTACCTCGTCTAAGTCGGGGAAATACAATTCTTGTCTATCTTCTTTCGAGAAGCCAATGCTCCTCCCCTCTTCTCTGTTCGTAGAGCCCACAAACAGTCCTCGTTTTTCAATACAGCGTTGCCTTATAGGCGTCTTGTTTGGCTGCATGCGCTTCCCATGGTTTCCTTCTGGGTGGAGTTGTGAAACCCAGCAAATCAGTGGTGGTGTCTTTGATGGCTTCTTGACAACGTTTCCTGCCTTTTTCTATAGTTAGTGCAGGCAGTGTCGAAGTCTGAGCGAGATTCAGGAATACTCGGTCGCCAAACTTGCTATCTACTGCGAATGTTGCTTTCCGACGTCAAACCTTATTGGCCTGTCTCAACTCTGCTGATCTCTCGATATTCGAGTTCTAACCTTGGCTACAACAAGATCATGATCCGATTCAATGTTTGCACCTCGGAAGGTTCGGACATCGAGAATACTGGAGGAGTGTCCGACGTCGATCGCTACATAATCACTCTGGTTGACGGTTGATTGATCAGGAGATCGCCAGGTCCTTTTGTGAATGTCCAAATGTCGGAACCGCGTGCTAGCCACAGATAGGTTCTGCCCCGAGGTGAAGTCCAACAGTCTGAGTCGTTTTCCGGATGTATTGGCGAGAAGATTGTGTTTACCGATGATTCCAGCAAGGAAGACTATTTTCCCGGCTGAGCGTTGAAATCTCCTGGAACGATATTGGTGTCATAGCTGAGGGAGGAGATCGTAGAAGTCATCCTTGGTGTTGTCATCATTCTCCTCTGTTGGGGTATGATCGCAAATTAGGCTGATGTTCCCGAATTCAGCCTTGATGGGGATTATCATGAAGCGTTAGCCGACGGGGTCGTAGTTTAAGACTTTTTGCCTCTACTTTGTAGCAGTCAAGGGCCTCTGCAAGTAGTTCGGCTACACGTGGTCTGTTAAGGGACCTCACATTCCAGATGCAGAACCAAAAATCATTGTCCTAGGACCGTCAACAGTTTGTCCTACATTATCCGAGGCATTTCTGAACTATATTATTTTTACGTGGTGAAGAATATAATCTCACACAGAACCCACAGACTGGTAGGCCAGGCTTAGCATTTAAACCCACGGGCAGAGGGGTTCGCTGCATACATTGATTCACCATACAACGGGTGTTGTGATGGCTATCCAGGGGGCGCCGCATGGAGGATATATGTCAACTTGACCTGTGCACTAACGAGGATAGTCTGTGCAGGTCTCCATGTTGTCAACAATGTTGCCTCGACTGAATAGGCCCATGCTCCCATGCAAATACTACAAACTCTAAATTTTCGACTTCAAAATAGATTTATCTTGAACTTCTTTCCCAAAGCGGTTGGTTGGCCATAAATTAGCAAAATACCAAAATACCTGATCAGGATCCATGGCGAGAACCTTTATAAGAAACGGAATACAATCTCGCCTCCTGATTGGTTGATGAAAAGCGCATATTATAATTATCAGGGTTGTAAATAGCAAAGATTGTTTGGAATTATTGATTTATTGGCGTCGGTTGAAGCTGATGGTCGTGTCTCCTGTTTATGACAGACCTTTGAAGTCTTCGGCCTTCTAAAACTTGTTCAGTATTTCTGACGCTGCTTTGTTATAAATAATAAATACGTTAAATGATTAGCTCCCGTTTGTCAAAGGGCACTAATCCAGCAATAATGAACCCTTTCACATAAAATCAGGACAGACACCGACGATAGAACGGTCAAAGCCTATGAGCGCATTGAAATTCCAGTACGAGCTACATTTTTCAAACAGAAGGTGACGTCGCTGCCTCCAAGCTCTGTCACACAAAGGAGGCTTATGTCGTTCTTTGGCTGTTTTTTTACTTTCTAAAAGTGCGTACATAAGACAGGAAATTGTTAGCCCATATTGATTTTCTGACCAGCACTGCTTAAATTAATCCTGTCTCTCGGAAATGGACAGGAAATTATCAAACCATGAACCACGCACGAGCTTACCTCTATTCCCCACTCCACAGCGAAGATTGTCTCAATATGATAGCAATATCTTCCAAAACAGTTCGCCTCATTGACTGTGCTCTAAGTACAAACCTCCCGCCACAACACAACTCTAACGCAAAAACATTTATTTTATTCTTCCGCTTCAATGAGCCAGTACGGAACAACGTGCATACACCCACACCCCATCCATCATAACTCACCTTGATTACTTCCGGCTTAGAGTCGCTGTCCTTTTACACATAAAAAGCATCATAATGTCAGTTGAGGAAAATGAAAAGCCTAATGTTATTATTATTCAAATCTTCAGTTGCGGCGGTTGGGTTGAATGCGCCACGCGAAACCTACAGTTGGTAGGAACAGGCCAAGCCAAAGATCCCCGGTCTTGTTAGCTGAGCAAGGATATGGACCATGCAGAGTGCTAACAAACGTGGTGTATCCCGATGCCAATGTGCTCATGCTCCACATTCGTGCGGCCGTATGCGTTTGAGGATGTGTATACGTGCGTTGTATGTTCTTCCTGAAATCCTTTCATCCTTTTGTTTGACAATTTGTTTAGCCTACAAATCCGGTTTCGTAGAATGCTGTACGACAGGTTCCTGGCAATGTTGTTTTCGATTATCATAAACAGACTGGGGAACGGGGTTCGCCTGCATACATGAGTAAGAGCTGAAATGGAAAAAGTTTATGACTCGGCGGAAATAAATTGATTTTCCTCCTTTGCGGAGTTCTAGAATCTTTAATGATTTGATTTCGATTCTCAAGGGAATGCACGTGGGAGCGGCCAAGTCGTTTTATGGTAAAAAGCATTCGTCATTTACGCTTCATTACAAGTGTGTGATTTTTGCAAAGGAGTAGGAAGAGAGTTTCTTATCATCCTCATCCTCATCCTCATCCTCATCCTCATCCTCATCCTCATCCTCATCCTCATCCTCATCCTCATCCTCATCCTCATCCTCATCCTCATCCTCATCCTCATCCTCATCCTCATCCTCATCCTCATCCTCATCCTCATCCTCATCCTCATCCTCATCCTCATCCTCATCCTCATCCTCATCCTCATCCTCATCCTCATCCTCATCCTCATCCTCATCCTCATCCTCATCCTCATCCTCATCCTCATCCTCATCCTCATCCTCATCCTCATCCTCATCCTCATCCTCATCCTCATCCTCATCCTCATCCTCATCCTCATCCTCATCCTCATCCTCATCCTCATCCTCATCCTCATCCTCATCCTCATCCTCATCCTCATCCTCATCCTCATCCTCATCCTCATCCTCATCCTCATCCTCATCCTCATCCTCATCCTCATCCTCATCCTCATCCTCATCCTCATCCTCATCCTCATCCTCATCCTCATCCTCATCCTCATCCTCATCCTCATCCTCATCCTCATCTTTATTGAATTCAGAAAATCTAGGCTACTTCCTGGGGGCATTTTCGAAATTAAACCGTTTACGTTTCCAGTGCACGTCTTTCCTCGTCTTCTTTCTCGGCTTGTTTCCTCGCTGGACAGCTGCAATTGGTGCTCTTTGACGCGCACGTAATGAGTATATCAGATCGTCTGCCCATGTAAACATCACACATCCACTCAAGTTCTCGCACAATAGAAAGACATATCCCATCGTTTTTCATTACTCATGTTTCCCATGGAATCTTGCTCTGCGCCCGGCTCGTGTAACCCTTCTATTTTCCTAACCTAAATTTCACAGGCATTTTTCGAAGTTGATAAGCCATCATCGTGTGGTTCTCCTCTCTCGGAAGGCATAAGCATCCGACCGGACTTACCTTGGAAGGACATATGCATGTCAACCGGTTACCAGAACGGCCCCAGAACAATTGAGCCCACCAGGACCTATCCATCGCACAATTATACGTGACCCCATGTAGCAGCAGTCATTTGGTGCATAAGTACGCCGGAGCCGTTCAGTTTTATTGTACATCCTCACACACACCTACGAGAGCGTTCGCAACTTGAATAGACTCAACCGCTATCGGGGGTAATGCGAAAATAAACTTGGAACCTTCTCCTGTCAGAGAAGTATGCCGATGTGCTTGAGAGTAAGTGTGCATGTAAAGAAGAGAATGAAAGATGATCCCGCATGTGGTGTCCTGCAATAATGGTCCGAGATGAGAAGTAAGGCAAGCTCTTCGTGTTTGGGTTGACTAAACAACGGCTACGGCACCAACAGTTTGTTTGTATAGTTCAAGGATGTCGATGCTGTTGAAGGAAAGTAAAACTTTTATACTATCAACAACATGTGTTTGCTACTCGCATGTGCTGCTATCGGATATCAATATTTTATACCCTTCAAGTGCTCGCAAGCTGCGAATGGATAGAAAAACTTCCACGAAGGTTTACATATGCCGAAGATTGCTGCGCGAAGTGCTCATTAACTGGCCTCTTGACATACATTAGGATTGAATTGAATGTGAAACTGGACTAGTGTTAGGTTGTGTGGAGGAGCTGGAAATATCTTATACCACACTTCACTCAATTTGGCAGCACTTACAGTGGTGATTGGGAGCAATGTTTATATTAACTGACGCTCCCCTTCATCCGCATAATCAACAAGTCATCAAGTTAATCTAAAAAATTTACCCCTCACCCCATCCCAGTGCTGCCAAGTTTTTGTTTTCTGTTTCCTATTGCGTAATTTAAAAATGCTTCTCGTAATTATTAAAACATAAGTCCCTGCTTTCTCCTTCAACTTTACATTCACCTTAATGGACATTCTCCCCGCGGTAAGGAAGCCAAACGAAATACTTAGCAGCAAAAAAACGCAATTAAAAACTCAAGGCACTAAAAGAAGGCATCAAGCAGAAAGCATAAGAATAGAAAATCAGACCGACAAATAGCCACTCTAGGACAATAACAGATTAAAAAGTTTCCCAACCAAAATGTGAAACAAAGAGAAACTCTAAGAAAACACATTTTGTCCTTATCCACAACTTTGTTGTTTTTTTTTTCTTTGTTTTTTTTTTCTTTCAGTTTGTCTTCTGGGGGTGTTTCGTGGTCCATCTTGAAAGTTTATCAAATGCATATTTTTGGCATTAGCATGGCACCATTTTCTTCAAGGTGAATATCCCTCGCGGGAAGGATTGAATTAAGAAAAGACAAAACAAAGAACTAGAAGCCCAGGAGTGAGGAGGGATAAAAGCAAAACAAAATGTATGGAAAATATGCTGGCGAACATAGAAAATAATTTCGTTTGCTACTGTTTTCATTATCCTTACGCTCGGAGCAGCGCTTTGCTAGGCGGAGTGATAAAGCCATGGCCAGTAGCTGTCTACCTTGAGTAGAGAAGAGTGTCAACAGAAGACGGATAACAGAGTTATTGCGCTCCAGAACGAGTAACAGGTCGTTTTATAGAGTGTCACTCGGTTGTTCGTGGACATTCTGCGAGCGATAGGAAAGACCTAATAGAGAAAAATACGTTTTCAGATGTTTTAGAGAACTTGTTCTGCTCAGCCTTGCCATTCTTATTTGACAAAAATGACCATCAAAATTTCAGAAAATCTGTATTAATTTACAAGCACAAGGGGTTGAGACTTCTTGTAGCCGAGCAAATGAGCTTTCACCTCACGCTTCTGGGAAGTGTGTATAAAGCCTTGTTTTTAAGAAAGACTGGTTTGTAGGAGCTTCGGATTCAAAACCAAATATTAGAACCACTAATAATTACTGTGTGTGGCCGCAATGGTGTAGTGGGTAGATTGCGACGCTCGCACGCCGAAGGGTCTATGTTCTATTCCCGGCTGAACACCTCGAATTTTTTCACGGCACCACCTTTTTCGAGCTGCTGACAACACTCAAAGAGTAATAACTGTCTAAGAAAGCTTCTCAAATTTCGCAGTTCGGAGTCGGCAAGAAACTATAGGTTCATTCTACTCGTGAAAGAACAGTAGCGCGCACAACACGAATAGTTGATGAGCAAGCTCCTCCTGTGGACAATTGCGCCAACAATTATTAGTATAATATTTCCTGTGTTCGTCCTGAATAAAGTTTTCAAGATATTATTCCTCTTGAGGCTGAGGTGAGGCTGATTAGAGAAAGCATTTGCAGTGGAAATTATATGACTATTTGTGGAGTTTTTATGAGATTTGGGATTTTGCCTGTTTTACTTTATAGACTTAACATAAGCCCCCACCGTCTCTGTTTTCTTGTATTAGAGTGGACGCTTTACTGAGCACCACATACGTTTCTTCCGTAAGCCGCAAACATGTTTCAGGGAACGCGACATCCACTGGTGGTAAGAACATACGCAATTAATTCGAATTCCACTCTGTGTTGACCCCCCCCCCCCCCCCGCTCAAGCAAAAAGGGGGTTCAACCATGTTGATGATTTTGCAAAAGGGTTCTGCTTTGAGTGTTTGCGTATGAACCCAATCTTTTGAGATTTCATTTTCTGGCACCCGCGAGAGTCATAGTACCAATAAGCTCTCTAGAGGGAATTTTGTATTTGAAGTACACACAACTTAATCCACATGCACTGGAGCTTTGCTGACCTCGTAGTATCTCCTAAGATACTACTCTCATGGACATGGCATCTGATGCGAGGTCGCCAATAATACAGTTGCGACGCTTATAAAAAGTCGGCTTTCACCGTGTCCTGGACTGGCTGTGGCCAGAAACTGAATCTGGAATGGAATGTAGTCGGATTTCTACTGACGGCTCCAAGACAACGGAGGGTTCTGGAACTGGAGCCTTCGTGGAAAACGACAACATCAGGTCGGTAATTTCGCGTCGGTCTTCCAGATGGAAGCCTTCGCGATTCTAATGGCCACCAACTATATTGTGAAGAACAGCTGGAAGGGAAGAAGTATCTGCATCTGCAGCGACAGACAAGCTGTGCTCAAGGCCTTATTCAAACCTTTAACCACTAAGATAGTTCAAGAATGCAAGTCTTACCTTAATTTGGTCTGCAAGCTGAATTCGATAAGACTTGTCCGGGTCCCGAGTCATCGCGAGATCCTGGGAAACGAAACTGCCGATGAACTAGCTAGGCTACGTTCTGCAGAGGCAATTGTAGAGCCTGAACCCACCTTGGGATTACCCGCGTCCCTCGTCAGGGCCCCCGTCGATGGTTGGGTCTCCCTACAGCACAACCAGATATGGCGTGACTCTGCGAGGTATGCTCCCAAACGTCAGCAAGAAATCCGCGACTTTTCTGATATCACTAGACAGAAACGAGTGCAGACGACTTGTCGGCGTACTAACGGGACACTTTACCTATGCAACTAAGTCGGCTTGGGCTTAGTAATGTCACAATCTGCGACGCATGTGGAGAAGGTGAAGACACTTCAGAGCACTTTCTCTGTCAGTATCCTGTTTTCGCTCGCATCAGGTGGCGGCTATTTGGCGTTGATATGGTGGAAACAGAAGGGCGCATTGGTTTTTCTCGGAAAAATAAGAAATTACATTAAATGAAGGTTACTGCATGGTAGTACAATAGACCAGTATTTGAGTCTGAGCGCTCCAGTGAAGTTTATCCCAACCTCCAACAAAAAAAAAAAACAAGACAACTAAACACAAAGTGCTTTATCACTGATAACCGAGAGAAACCGATTCAAAAATTTCAGTAAGGAATTCTGGTAGTGCGGTGTAATAAGAAAGTTTAGTTTTATGGAAGAGAGAACCGGCTTCTCAGAAGAAAAAAGGAAGGGCACGAGAAGCGCGCGGTCGAGGCTGGAGCGGACGGACCATCCGCAGAGCTGTTCAAAGCGGCTGGGGAAGAGCTGGTTGGGTGCATGCACCAGCTCATCTGTGAGATAAGGTCGGAGAAAAGCATGCCCGACGAGTGGAATCTCAGCATCGTATGACCGGTTCACAAGAAAGGAGACTCCCTCGACTGCGCCAACTACCGAGGGATCAGTCTCCTTAACATCGCATATAAGATTTTCTATGCCGTACTGTGTGAGCGCCTGAAACCCTTCGTCAACAACCTGATAGGTCCTTATCAGTGTGGTTTTAGGCCAGCGAAGTCCACAGTCAACCAGATCTTCACACTGCGGCAGATCCTGGAGAAGTCCCAAGAAGTACAAATCGACACCCACCATCTATTTGTCGATTTCAAGGCCGCATATAACAGTATGCATAGAGACGAGCTATGCAGTGCCATGTCTAGTTTTGGCATCCCTACCAAACTCGTCAGATTGTGTAGGATGACGATGGAGAACTCTCGCTGCTCCGTCAAGGTCGGTAGCGAACTCACCGAGACCTTCGATGTCAAAAAAGGATTTAGACAAGGCGACGCGCTGTCATGCGACTTCTTTAACATCATCCTTGAGGGGATTGTGCGGAACTCAAACGTCAACACCAGAGGCACGATCTTAAACAAGTCTGTTCAATTGCTAGCTTATGCGGATGACATTGACGTGATCGGCCGAACTCAGCGAGCCGTCAATGAGGCGTTTGCTAGCATTGAAGCGGAAGCGGCTAAAGTGGGACCGGTGGTAAACGAGGGCAAAACGAAGTATATGCTGTCATCGAAGAAGGACGCAGAACATCGACGTCTCGGACAGAGCGTCACTATGGGCAGCAGACACTTCGAGGTAGTGAAGGACTTCGTCTATCTCGGCTCCGCGGTGAATAGGGACAACAACATCAGTACCGAAATCAAACGCAGAATCACTCTTGCCTATCGCTGTTTCTTTGGGCTCAAGAGGCAATTGAGTAATATAGCCCTCTCCCGAACGACCAAAGTTACTTTGTACAACACCTTGATCATCCCAGTCCTGCTTTACGGCGCAGAAACATGGACGCTACTAAAAGCGGATGAGGAAGCCATTGGTCTCTTCGAGAGAAAAGTTCTGTGTGCGATTTTTGGTCCTGTTTGCGTTGATGGCATCTGGAGGAGAAGATTCAACCACGAACTGTATGGGCTGTACGGAGGCATGAGCCTAGTCAAGCGTCTACGGATACAACGCTTAAGGTGGCTAGGCCATGTAGAGCGTATGGACAGCACTGATCCGACCCGAAGAGTTTTCGAATCCGAGGCACAGGGACAACGCAACAGAGGACGTCCTAGACTGAGATGGCGCACACAAGTGGAAAAGGACCTCCAACCAACTTGGAGTGCGCAATTGGAGACAGCTGACAAGAGATCGAGATAGCTGAAGAGGCATGTTGGTTGAGGCCCAGGTCCAACCCGGACTGTAGCGCCATTCGAAGAAGAAGAAGAAGAAGTTTTATGGAAGAAAAGAAGCGAAATGTGAACTTGCTTGTGACAGTCAGCACAAAGAAGGCGGTACCCATGGGCATGATTTGAGTTGTCATAAACACCGATTGTGGCTCCCCATAAAACATATCTGCTTGGCCACGGCGTTAAAATTAGCGCGATCGAATAAAATGAAACAATTTTAGAAAGACTCAATTGCTTGAGCAAGCAAATATTCCTGAAAGAGACTGTGGCAATTCCAACAGGAAACCAGCACCATATCTCGAACCTCGTCTAAAACAAGGTCCGTTAAGCAGAGTTCATTTATTCGATACAAGGGCATGCAAATTTTCCCGATGCAAGTCCGCTGCATGAATCTAGAAAGGCTCGCAAGTGAACACACAAGCGGGGGAACTTAGACTAAACATTGAATGCGCAAGAGTAACCGTTTCGGCCGAAATGTGTGGCTGAGTCAATAAAAATTGGTTCCAACGAATCCATTGCAAACGTGTCTAAAGTGGCCGTATGAATAAAGTTGAGTTTCTTTCAAAAAATACTTATTCGAAACCCAAAAATGTTCTTCTGTATAAGAATGCGTCCGTATAGAAGATCTGCCTGCTTCTGGGAGGTGTCCCTTTGTGATAACTCCACTCAAAGTTACAAGCAAAGTTTAGGTCGACTTAAAACTATTTCCAAAAACTTGACGATGCAAAGTTTCGTTCACGTAACAACTTACTGCGCTAGCCTCCACCCAGAGTATTATCTCCAATCACTCCTCAGGCGCTACAAACTATACACGTCTGACCTTGTTAATAGGAAAACCAACAATTCCGCCCCACCACTGGCTCAAGCAAGCATTTGCGTTCTTCATCAGAGATCCTTGGCACCCTGGTCTTAGTTTCATGCAGACGCTCATTAAAAAAGCGCTCTCTCGCTCACTGAGTACTTAAGTCAAGCAGTGTTGTGGTGGTTGCGCCACCCAACCGCACAAACTATGCTAACGAACCTAAATTCCTTGAAACTGGATGTCATTGCATTTGAATAGATCCAACCGTAAAACCCCTGGTAGACATCGCAACACACACAACGACGTTGTGTGTGTACAGGAGCCCTGTAAGCATGTTCAATACCTCAATCACTTTTCGAGTCATTAACTCTCGACATCGCAAAACATATTCTATTCCAGTCTCATCCCATCCATGAATCCGCCCCGCATCCCCCTCGTAATTCCATCTGTCACAAACGATGCAGGATATAAAGCAATCCACAGTCAACGGATCCTAGTTCACTTGTACATTTGATATGTTGTCGTCTATTCATAACTTCGCTCGCAGTGGATTTCTGTGTGCGTGTGTGTGTATCTTCCTGCTAAACTCATTCTGCCAAACAGGATCGGCTTTCTGTTAAACTATTCAACAGTGCCCTTTGATTCCACACAAAAAGCACTGACAACGTTTTCCTTTATCCAAACGCAAATCCTTTGTGTCGGCCAGCACGGCAGAGCACGGCACTGCCGTTACCATTGCCGTCGTCGATGCCGTACCGCACAACAATTTACATTTGAATTCGAATCCTTAACGTTCTGTCACGCATTTTTAAAGGCTCCCTCGTTTCCCATATCCTTTCCATCCCATATTCTTCTCTCTATTCGCTTCAGCCCATCGAACCGAGGAGGGCTTAAATGCTGCACCAGTCCCACCCCCACGCACACACACCATCGCTGCCAATGCCACCCCTTTCTTTGTATTTTTCTTTCTACATTTCCGGCTTTTTACCATCCTTTGGGCGGAGGAGGGGGGGAAATGAAACAAACTAGAGGAGTCGTCAGACATTCACAAGGCCTAAGCAGTCGATGCCGGTGCGATTGAGGACGGGGCGTGTAGGTGTGTCCTTTCCGCCATCGCCCTTTTATGACAGCTTTCAAATTCCTTCCGAGAAGCCATACTTTGTGGCATTTTCCGGTCATGCACGGCAGTGCCTCAGTCCGGGTAACAAGAGCGCACAGCGAAAACGGGAAAAACGAACGAAAACATTCCTTCATCGCATTGCATGCTCCCGATTATAGGTCACAAGGTTAGAGGTGAGTGAGGTGTGTGTACTCTAACGTATCCCATTGCCGCTTGTTTGCGTTTTTGCGCATGAAAATCCATATCCCCGCACAACGCCGAGACCATCGAAGGCGTTTGGGGTTTTAAATTTCCCAATTTGCGGTATGCCTGAGCAGCGCAAACCGACGCGAGTGGTGCTATCAGGTGTCTTTTGCTGACTGAAGACTGAAATTGTGCGAAGGATAATCTGACTGAAATGAAGACGAGGTAGAGATATAACTAGAGAACATTTGGAAAGAGTTATAAGTTAAAATTCCTCCACCCTGACATAGATAAAAGGGAATCGGCTTGCGTCCTCTTTAAGGGGCATTTAATTAAGCCAATAAGCTTTGTGCGACTTTAAGCACTGGGAACAAGGGCAAACAAGCACCTCCCGTCAAGCAGACAAGCGCCTTTCAACCGCTAACGCCGTCTGAATGAAGTTTGAAACTCTTGTTCAGCTCTCAAAGATGACATCCAGAGCCCTCTAAATGGCTTCAACAGAATGCTGCCGCCAATAACAAAACACCCTCAGACTCAAGCGACAACAGACACGCCCTTGTCTTCTGTGTTTTGTTTTTTTTTTTGCCATAATTAGCGAACCACTTGAGACGAACTATTTATGCCTACATCAACGTCTCGTGTTTTATCCTGCACGAACGTTAAATGGCCGAGCTCTGCTGTGTCGTTTTGCCCGCCTCAACAGTCCTGAATGCACGACATGACGACGAGTGTCTGCGGAGCAAGGTCCCCGCATTGGTATGCTGCCCTGGCATAGTATCTTTCAGATGAAACTAAAATTATAGCGCCAAGAGGTGCGAGGCGAAGGGAGAAAGCATTTCAACGTGCTCACTCCTAATGATGGCGGACTACAACCGCCGTCGCTGTCACCATTGCCACCACCATCACCAGAACTGCGCAGCGAAGCCGAAAAATGTTTCACTTTTTGAATACAAATTTTACGTTTTCCCAAAAAAGCACCGAGAAAATATTACATGAGAAAATATGAAAAAAAAAATCTTAATCGTTGACAAACCTGAGGCAGAGGGACGCCGAGATGGCTGGACGAGCGAAAAAAGGCAGAAGGGATGTCAACAGAAGAGAGGATTGGCAGCAATATCTGATTCGAATGGAAACGACAGTTAAATTGGATGCGGGGTCCTTAAGTTCGCTTTTTCATTTCAAAAAGTTCACGGACATGTGTGAGCATTCACCCGAGCAGTAAAAGGATGACACATTTGAGATCACACTTTCGCCCGCACACTCACCCCGGCTTACGCAACTTGTGATTCGTTTTTGAAAATTTTCTAATGGAATGTCCTTAATTATGTGTCAGTCTCGGCATCGTCGTCGTTTCAGGGTGAGGGTGAATGGGAGTGCTAGAGGCGGGGAGGGGCGGTGAGTGAGTGTCCTTAAAAGAATTCGTGCTCCGATGGGTATTGGATTAGCGTTGGCCTACTTCGTGGCTATGGGTGCATGCACGTGCAGGCGTTGCGCTCACTAGCGTTTTGAGGTCACACTGGAGGCTAATGAACAACAATGTCATCTCACGACAGCAGATTTTTCATAATGAAACAAAACCATCAGACAAGGACCTGCTGGTTCAACACTCGGTCGTGGCATTAGAAAGCTGTGGGTGTTGTTGTGATGGGTCTCTTCGGACTCGGGACACTTTAACGAACTGAGCGAATGGAATGTACTTAAATTTCAATTTGAGAACAAACGTTCAGACGGATTTTCAGAAGAGAATAAATGCTTAGAAGACCGGCAATCGGTGCAGAGGAGACCATCGCTTGCCAGTGGCTACGAATCATTTGAAAAATGTTTCTTTTTGAATTTGCAACGGAACCAAAGTCAAATTTTCAGAGACCGCTAATACCGATTGAATCCTGCTTGCAATCTTTGTCTACATTCGGAACATAAGGCAAACAAATGTGCTTTCCCCCAACATATATCTAATTGAAAAAGTTTTGACAAAAAGCGGAGGCTTGTGCAGGAAGCTAGCTTGGCAATCCTTCATACAAGAGAAGTGTGCACAAAATGAGAAGAAAAAAGAAAAGACTTCCAGGTCGGTAAACCTGAGACAGAAGTATATCTTGAGGAAAACGGGCAGTTGTTCAATGCCTAGATGTTGGAAATAGCATTTCAACTGACTGATGGGCTATGAAGGGCATTTGGTTGTTGGCAACGCGGCAATGTCGTTGATCGTGCTAAATGTGGTGAGCTGCCAAAACTATCCTCGCTTGTGGACAGTTGATGAACAGCTTCTTCCTGGTGCGCCTTGGATAGACTCACTACACTACACTCACTACACTCACTACATGATGGTTGCGTAATAGGCCTAGCCTACCACTCTGTGGGTTGTGCAAAAGGTTTACTTCACCACGTAAAAAAATCAAGTTTAAGGCAATCTCGAATACGGACGGATCTGGACTCCAGTAAACGATTGAAGGACAACGATTTTTTATTAACAAACTACATCCGGCAGAGAACGTGGACTGCTGCAAAGTAGACAAGATGACCCAATCGTTGATGGAGAGCTGCTACATCTTGTACAGCTTTTGATACAGAGGGGGAAAGTAACGCTTATTTGGATTTGGATTTATTTTCTAAGGCAGACTTTGGCAAAAATTCTTAACCCTGTCTGAGAATACTTCATTACTATCCGCAACAAAGCTGTCAGACACAATATTCCAAAGAATTTGGACTTGGGAAACGAGACTCATCAACTTTCACTTAAGAAAATAATCTCAAGACAGAAATCGAAGATGATTGGTGAAGATAAGCCCCTGTTTGCAGCACCCGTTTTTGCAGTGAGAACTGATCTGGTTGGGCGCATACACCAATCGATCCTGAACACGGAGAAAGGCACGCCTAATGAATAAATTTCCGGTGTCGCTTAGTGGTTCACAGGATATGAGACTAAATGAGTCAGTCCCCTAAGCAGACCTCGCTATCGTTTTACCTGAATACCTGAAATCTTAAACATTTTATTAGAGTGGCTAGAAGTCCCTAGAAGTCCAATACGGACCATTGTTTTGCTCTGCGACAGATCCTAGAGATGTCTCAAAACGTTGGAAAAATATACATTACCTCTTTTTCGATTTCCAGCGACATAAAGGGAACAGCTGGAACATGCCACGTATTGAGCAAGATAGTGCAAGGACTTCAAGTGGACGGACATCTAAAGCTGAGTTTTCCCGCGTCTGGTCGCCGTGGCGTAATGGGTAGAGTGCGCCGCTCACACACCGAAGGGTCTAGGTTCGATTCCCAGCTCAACACCAATTTTTCAAATTTTTCACGGCACCACCTCTTTCAAGCTACTGACAACACTCAAAAAGTCTAAGAAATTTTCTCAAATTTCGCCGTTCGGAGTCGGCAAAAGTGGTATAACTTGAGCTAGACAGTCTTACGTGAAAATATAAAGAGCGTCTCGTCTTGAACTAGACAGTCTTGAACTTAGCAGTGTCACTTTAGGAGGTAGACAACACCACGACAATACCACAAGACTGTGCCAGGCCTTTAGCTAGTCAAGGCTACGTCTAAGGTTGACATTATTATGAAAGTTGGCGGCGGGGAACTGATTTTGCTGCCCTTAGGTCAGTAGTGAACATTTAATTCAAAAAACAGTCTCAGGAAATACGATGCGCCGTGCCTTTGAGTCGTCATTCTCAACGAGACTGAAACTCCCAAGCCAAATCAAGATGCATCATTCACGTATCATTAGTGGTAGTGTGTGCACGTGTATTACTCTCATTGTAAAACGCGAAATCGACTAAAATTCCGAAAAAACGAACTCGTACCGATTCTGGTGAAGGCACTCAATGGCCTCCCAGTAAATTTCGTAATAACTTGACTTGATTTAATGGACGAAAAACTGATTAAAGATGAACTAATCTCTCTCGGAATTAAGTGCATTGATGTTAAAATTATTTCAAAAAATATCAAAACAAACACTAAACTCAATAATAATATTTACATTGTGTATATTCAGCGCGAACTTCGGAAAAATCATTACAGCCTATTCAACACAATAGTTCGCTGGGACTACAAAAGGCGAAGTCCGGGCAAGGTTACACAATGTCACAATTGCCAGCTGTTTGGGCACGGCTCCATGCACTGCCATGCTAGAACATCATGTGGTTTTTGCTCTGGAAGTCACAAGACAACTGAGTGTCCTAAGCCTGATGCGTTACGTTGCGCCAACTGCGGTGGACCGAACAAATCATCCGACCTGAACTGCACTAGCCGCGTGCAATATTTGGAAATTCGGCAAAAGCTCGCTGCCCCCCACCGGAGTAACCATAAGAAATCTGTATCAGCCGTTCACACGCAAATGCATGCTGATCCTCAATCCCTATCCCATTTCCCCCCTTTACCAACTCGTTCTATTGCTTTACGAACTCATCAAAGCAAACCAGCTGACCGCCCCCAGCCACTTACTTCTATACGTATTGATAATGGAATAACAGCCGCTCGAGAGAGGATGTCAAAACCAGCAGCACCCACTCCAAGTAATAAACTATTCTCTTACGAGGAAATTTCCTCTCTCTTAAATGAAGTGCTAGCAAAGCTTCAAACCTGCTCATCAAGAAGCGATCAATTTAATGTCATTACCTCTCTTGCAATTAAGTATATTTATTCTTCCGTTTATGTTGATTAATTCACTTAACATAGTTACTTGGAATGCAAGAAGCATTACAAATAAAAAAACTGAATTTTTTAATTTTATAAATGATAAAAAAGTTAATATTGCGTTACTGACAGAGACATACTTAAAAGACAACAAAACTTTATCTAACCCCAATTACAATTGTTATCGTCTGGACAGGAGTAAGGCCCCCGGAGGTGGTGTTGCTATTATTGTATCAAAAGATATTGCACACACCGTGCATACGGGTTTGCAAATGCGGTGTATTGAATCGATCGGTATAGACGTCTTTTTAAACAATAATTAAAAAGTGAGCATTTTCTCCGTTTATTTCCCTGGTGGAAATAGATCACCTGATAAGATATCTCATTTTAAACATGATTTGCGAAAACTGTTTAAGCTACGAGATAGTGTCATTTTTGGAGGAGATTTAAATTGTCGCCACCAAATTTGGAACTGCCTCAGAGCTAATTGTTGGGGCAATATTTTGTTTAACATTGATGAGACTCATCCGCATTTTTCATTGCTATACCCTCCAAAGTCTACATATGTTCCTACGTCTAGATTGAAAAGCCCATCTACACTGGACTTTTATATTACAAATATTTCACAACACTGCAATCCACCTTTTACTTATGATAACTTAGGCTCGGACCATCTTCCCGTTGGTATAAAACTGGACATCTCAATTCAAATTAGACAACCTTCTTATTATTACAAATATTCCTCCGCTAACTGGAGTCGGCTTACTTCATATATTAATAAAAACTATTGTTTAAGCAGCATTAATTCCACCCCAACCAACAATACAGACCAAATTGAAACGTTGTGTACTAATTTTAACACCTTATTAAAGAGAGCTGTAGATTTTTCTGTTCCTAAGATTCGAACGAATAGTAGTCGTTCCGTTCCTCTACCTAGTAATATGTTACTGTTAATACGATTGAGAAACTCTGAAAGGAGAAAAAGGATTCGCTATCGTTACGATTGCTTTCGACATAGTACAAAATATCTCAACACTGCTATTGCTGAAGAAATGAATAACTTTATCAACAATCATTGGAACAACCTTCTTTCCTCATTCGACAAAGGAAGTAAACCTTTTTGGAAAATTTCAAAAATTATCAAAAAGAGAGGAGTAAGTATCCCACCGCTGATTGAACAAAATAAGCTCCATATTGCTCCAATAGATAAAGCCAACCTTCTTGCAAACAAATTTGCCTTAAATCATATTATTACCGAAAACTTGATCGATTCATCTACTTCAACTGAGGTCTCTAACACTGTCACAAGCTTCTCTCAGTCAAACACTGAACTAACTGACTCCTACACAATAGATGAAGTAAAGGTAAAACAATTGATTAAAAACCTCAAGAATAGAAAAAGTCCTGGTTTAGATGGCATAAACAACGTGTTATTAAAAGCCCTCCCCCCCAATGGGCTTAAGATATTTAACTATTATTTTAAACGCTTGTCTTAAACTCTCCTATTTCCCAGTTTGCTGGAAGACAGCACTCGTAATCCCAATTGCTAAACCTGGTAAACCGAAAAACGACCCCAACAGCTATAGACCTATAAGCTTACTAAGCAGCATTGGTAGACTTTTAGAAAAAGTAATAAAGGAAAGAATTGAAATTCATTTAGCTACGAATAATATTCTACCCGATTTTCAGTTTGGATTCCAACGTTCTTACAATACTTATCATCAAATTGCGAGGATAAAAAAACATGTCAAAAATAAATTTCAATCTAAAGAGTCAACTGGATTAATACTTTTAGATGTTGAAAAAGCTTTTGATACGGTTTGGCATAAAGCTTTGATATACAAACTAATTCAGTTTAACTTTCCGAAAGAAATCATAAAAATTATTCAGAGCTTTTTGAATAATAGAACATTTATAGTTAAGGTAGTAAATGATTTATCGTCTGAACATACCATTGGATACGGATTACCACAAGGTACGGTACTCGGTCCTACATTATTTAATATATATGTTGCAGATTTTCCAGATCTCGGTAACGGAGTTGAAATCGCTATGTTTGCTGACGATACAGCTATATTTGCATCAGGAACATACTACCTACACGTACACAACGTCTTACAAACAGCTCTATCCAAATTGGATAAATACTTCTATAAGTGGAAGATTAAAATAAATCCCACAAAAACTCAAGCTATTTGGTTTACTCGCAGGCGCAAGAACTGTTTCCTTCCCAATAACGTTCATCTTCAAATGGGCAATATTAATTTGGACTGGTCGGAAGATTGTAGATATCTTGGGATTTTAATAGACTAGAAGTTAAACTTTCAAAAACATATCTCCTCCACTATTGATAAAGTTAATAAATTTATAAAAATTCTTTATCCCTTAATAAATAGGAAATCAAAACTTAGTTCAAACAACAAAATTTTGTTGTTTAAATCAGTTTTTCAATCCATACTACTGTACGGGGCTCCTGTCTGGTACGACTGTGCTTTAACAAACAAACGCAAACTACAAACATGCCAAAATAAAATTATTAAACTTATGCTTAATTTACCGCGTTATTATTCAACCCGAAGGCTGCACGAAAATACCCACATCAACTTTTTAGATACTCTTATTGATAAGCTAACCCAAAAATTGTATTACAATTGTCTCAATTTCAACAATGAACTTATTAGTCGTTTGTCAGATTAATTAAATGCAAAATGCATAAGAGTTCGCTAGGGATATTGCAATATTAGTTTGTAAGAGTTAAATAAGGGTTTTACTTGTAGCTTTCCCTTGTACTGTTATTCATACTTAATCTCATGCTGTTTTCATTAATAATTTTATAAATTCTTAGTTGTAAAGGAAAAATGTCCTATATCTCTAAACAAATCATCTACTACATGTACACATTATTGATTACGCTACTGAATAAAATAAAATAAATAAATAAAAGATGCATAATTTTTTAAATGTTCTATCACCGTCTAATGGAAGGACTCTGGAGTGACTAAATGAACGCAGAAGGCCGTAGCATAACCTGACAGTAAACAGGAGCAAAATAAAGTACATGCTGTCGTCGAGGAAGGAACGTCACAATGAGTAGCAACTACTGATGATGTAGCCAAGAACCTGGTCTACTACGATCAGTACGAATAAGGATAAAAGCATTAATACTGAAATCAAGAATAATTTGCCTCCTGCCAACCGCAATTGGGGCGCAATTAAGAAATAGAACCCTCCCTCGAAGGACCATCAAATAGAGGTTAACGACCCTTCTTCTCCTCTGGACACGCCATCATGCCAGAGAGCGAGGAAGCCCTCGATGCGTACGTAGAAAGTTCTGCGCGTAATTTCTGGTCATGTTTCCTTAAATAACATTGATGAAGGGCTTAAAAACGGTCTTCAATTTCTACACTCCTATGCCTACAACAGATACATACAGATATAGCAAAAACAATCTTCTAATCCGACTAAGATAGCGGAAGTAAGTGGAGCAACACCTCAATCAACTGAATGTGCAAAATTAGACCTAGCTAGTTAGGGTACCCACCAGCCATTTGAAGCTAAATTGAAGTCCAGACAACGAAAGGGAAGTAAGCCAACTTCCTGCCTCTGATCTGCAGCCCTGAATTGTAAATTTCTAAACACGGCATCCTGCAATTCCGCAAATAGTACAAAGCTCAGCAATCAACCCTGAACAAGATTCCTAGCATGTTCATCAATTGCACAGAACCGTGTACATTCTCTCAAAAACATGCTGAAAGTAGCACTCAAGGTCTAAGTGAAATTTTACGTGAATCCCATTAAAACCAAACCACCAGGCTATGAAGTCATTTACAGCAAATAAACGCCCAAAGCGTTATCCTCCGCCTAGCTCCGTGCCAGCGATACAGCCGTACGTGTGCACAGAAACCTCTCAATCGAATTCATCGCCACCACCATCGTTAGCTATAAAATTCTGTGAATCTCAGCAACTGCTGTACCAATCATCGCTCACTAACACTTCACCTTGTAACGAATGTACAGCACAGATACACGCACACTCTGACCGTAAATTCTTCCACTTGAGCTAAGGCCTCCCGCACTCACACTCGTCCTCAACCGCACCGAGCGTAGTAACTAAAGCGAATCACTGATTTATTCAACAAATAAAACGCATCAAGTCAATTAAGCATTTTTATGAACAGATAAACGAGGCGAGCTCAAACCTCAGCACTACTACTACTCGCATACCACCGCCAAGAGCCTGAAACAGATGAGCAAATAAACGAGGCGAACGCCTAGGCTCCGTTCCGCCACCCAGCCTCGGATTTTCTTGCCGCGTCTCCCCACTGCGCCCGCCTCGATGTTACTTGCGCCATTCCCGTCGGCTGCTGCATGAAGATTTTGATTTTTCAAATTGTTGCCCGCCTTCAAATTGATTCCAATTGAAATCAAATGATAGAGACGGCAGTAGTGAAGCCTGCACGCCCGCCACACCCCAAACGCCGTTACATAAGATGGGGGTGCGACGCCAAAGGTGGATGCTGTTCCCCGGTGCTAAGGATTGGTGTTATGTTTATTGAAGGGGAAAAACCCATCAGAGAAGAGCAATCAATTCTGTTTGCGCAGAAATCTGTGCGATGAAGAAGAAACATAAAATATACACGTACATATACACTGGAAGTGGTGTCTCTTAGTTTAGAACCCTGTTAGGGAACGGCTTTGGCGTGCGGCACTACGACGCACGGATATTCCCCTTCCACAACGACTCAGTGAGTGTTAATGAAGTTTATATTTGCAAAATAGAGTCAATAGTAATTTGGTGAGACAAAGACTTGTGCAGCATGACATGCGCCCTGCAACAGGATATGAATTGTTGCCATGAATTGAGTCAAACTGCACAAATGTTTCGTTATGCTAGCTTACAGGATTTGTGTGATCTTTGTGCATGGAGTAGGGGCTGAATGTCTTGTTTCATGGTATTTGAAAAGATTAATCTTCTGACTGATTGAGGGGAGGTGTACAGATTTCCTATGAAATTTAAGGTGTGCCACATTGTTTAGCCAGTGACTTTCAAATTTTGAAAGTTTGAGAAGAAGCAGCTGCTTAAGTCTGGAAAGAATTGCCCTTCTTAAACCTATGAAAAAAGGGGATTTGGGATTATACGAACTGGGCAATGTCAGGAGGGAGGATCAGCATGGCAGAGATTTGTTTGAAAGTGGTGAAAGCATGGACAAGCACTTAAGTAGATATGAACTTAAAACAGAAATCGAACTGAACCAAAGGGTTGATCTTTCATTTCACAAATAGACTTGGACACAAATGTGGGTGACGGCGTGCTACCTGTAGACAGACTGAAACTCGGATAGGAATAAAGATTGCAACTTGGAAAAGTGGGTGTGTTGGGATAGGCAGGAAGTAGAACACGAAATTGAAAATGAATTTTAAGTCGAAGAACTGTGGCCGCCGTGGCACATTGCGTTGTCCAATACTCACACGGCAAAGGTCCAGGTTCGATTCCCGGCTGAATACATAGAATTTTTCACGGCGCCACCTCTTTCGAGCTGCTGACAACACTCAAAGAGTAATAACTGTCAAAGAAAAAAGTTTCTCGAACCTCGCCATTCGGAATCGTCAAAAACCTGTAGGTCCCTTCTACTCGTGAGAAAGCAGTAGAGCGCACAACGAGAGCACGAGATGAGACTGAATCGCCCTGGTGCCCCTGTGGACTGTCGCCCCAAACAATTAATTTTATTAATTGGCGCGCTTTGAAGCAGTTATTTCTTACTAAGTGATCGAAAATAAGTCGCAACACAGACCAAAGGTTTTAGTTTTTTCTTTTTAGTTTAAAAATGCATTTTATTTTTTATATTACTAAGGCTATCTCATAAGTAGGAACGAATTGCTTAACCTAGGCACGACTTATATGATTTCTAAAAACTACTTACTGACCCTATGTGGGCGCTCTAAGCTAAACTAATAATTTATTTATTTATTTGCCTTTCGGCGTCAATACTTTTTTTATTTTTAAATTATTAAAATTAGTATCTATTTTTTTTTAAACTGAATCTAACTTAATATAACCTTTTCTAACTTAGATACACTTACGACTAACATTTTTTTTTTAATTTTCCAGGGAAATCCATATTCGTGTGGTGGATCACATACGACAATATCAAACAATATCAAATGAAAATGGCGGTGGTTGAAGGACGGTGAAGCGTTCCAAACAGTGGCCAAGCCGGGATTGATGGCCAGGAAGCTGTGCTGTGTGTTTGGTGGGATTGAAAGGGAATTATCTATTATGAGCTGCTTCCATATGGCCAGACGCTTAATTCTACCATCTACTGCGAACAACTGGACCGCTTGAAGCAGGCGATCGACCAGAAGCGTCCAGAATTGGCCAATAGGAAGGGTGTAGTGTTCCACCAGGACAATGCCAGAACACACACTTCGTTGATGACTCGTCAGAAGCTACGGGAGCTCGGATGGGAGGTATTATCGTATCCACCATATAGCGTGGACATAGCGCCAAGTGATTACCACCTGTTCCTGTCCATGTCGAACGCCCTTGGTGGTATGGAATTGAACTTAAAAGAGGCTTGAGCTCTTCGCGATTAAGGAGGGGGGCTAATACGAGGGGGGATTATCGAATAAAACGGCGCATATTTGAACTAAATCCGATCACTCTAACAATTTTTATGAAGCATTGAATGAAGAGCAAAAAGCGGAAGAGAGATATTTGACAACCTTATATATTGTGAAAAATAGGTGGAAGGGGCAAAGTATCTATCTACCTGTACTGATAGCAAAACTCAACTTTTTAAACACTTCTAAAATAGTCCAAAGGGGGCATGGGCCTATGCACGCGAGGTAACGTCGTTGATTGCGCTCAACATGGCGAGCTGCCAAGGCAATCCTCGTTAGTGCACAGGTCAAGTTGACATACAGCCTCCAAGTGGCGCCCCCTGGATAGCCATCACAACAGCCGTTGTATGGTGAACTAATGTATGCAGCGACCCCACGAGGATTTAAATAATGTGCCTGGCCTACCAGTCTGTGGGTTGTGCGTGAGGGTAACTTCCTCACCACGTAAAAATCATATAGTTCAGAAACAACATCATGCCTCGAATAGTGAAGGATCAACTGTTGACGACCCCAGCAAACGTTTTAAGGACAAAGATTTTCGGTTTTGCACGTGGAATGTGAAGTCCCTTAACAGGCCACGTGCAGCCGAACAACTTGTGGAGGCCCTTGACAGCTACAAAGCTGACATAACCGCCATCCAGGAAGTGCGATGGGATGGGCCTGGCATAAAAGCGATGAAGAACTGCGATATCTACTACAGCAATTGCTATAGAGAGAGAAGGCAGCGCTTATTCGGATGCGAATTTGTCGTTCGAGGCAGACTTAGGCAAAAAGTCTTGAGCTACGACCCAGTCAGCGAACGCCTCATGACAATCCGCATCAAGGCTAAATTCGGGAACATCAGCCTAATTTGCGCTCACGCCCCGACAGAGGAGAAGGATGACAACATCAAGGATGACTTCTATGATCTCCTAGAAAGAACATACGATCGATGCCCCAGCTATGACACCAAGATCGTTCTAGGAGATTTCAACGCTCAGCTGGGAAAGGAGGACAACTTTGCTGGAGTCATCGATAAACACAGCCTGCACGACAACACATCCGGAAACGGACTCAGGCTGTTGGACTTCGCCTCGGGGCGAAACCTCTCTGTGGCTAGCACGCGGTTCCCACACCTGGACATTCACAAAGGAACCTGGCGATCTCCTGATCAACCGTCATACAGATTGATCACGTTGAGATCGACGTCAGACACTCCTCCAGTATTCTCGATGTCCGAACCTTCCGAGGTGCAAACATTGACTCGGATCATCACCTTGTTGTAGCCAAGGTAAGAACCCGGATATCGAGAGAGCAAAGGAGTCGAGAAAGGCCAATAAGGTTTGACGTCGAAAAGCTACAATCGCAGCATATTGCTGGGAACTTTGCCGACCGAGTCTCCCGAAAACTCGCTCAGAGTTCCTGCACTAAGCATAGAAGAAGAATGGGAACGTTGTCAAGAAGCCATCAAAGATGCTGCCACTGATGTGCTGGGTTTCACGTCACCACCCAGAAGGAACCCATGGTTTGGCGAAGAGTGCAGGCAAGCGCACGCAGCTAAACAAGACGCTTATAAGGCGCCGCTGCATCGAACGAGGGCTGTTCGTGAAGTCTACGAACAGAGAAGAAGGGAAGCGCACCGGCTTCTCAGAAGGAAGAAGAAGGAGCATGAGAAGCGCGCGGTCGAGGAAATGGAAAGGTGCTTTGGCAGGAATGAGGTCCGAAAATTTTACCGAAAGGTAAAACAGCTATCCAGAGGTTCCAAAGTTTTGACCAAGGCCTGCCGGGACCAAAATGAACAACTAGTAGTAGAGTCGCAGTCTGTGCTGAGAATCTGGAAGGATCATTTCTGCAGACTCCTTAACGGCGATGGCGGCCTAAATGCCGCTATTAGGCAGAATGTCCCACAAATTTGGACGAAGATAGGCAAGAATTTCGTAGCTCCGACTTAGACGAGGTGAAGATAGCAATATCCAAGCTAAAGTCGAACAAAGCTACTGGAGCCGACGGACTCTCCGCAGAACTATTTAAAGCAGCTGGAGATGACCTGGTTGGACGCATGCACCAGCTCATCTGTAAGATATGGTTGTAGGAAAGATGCCCGATGAGTGGAATCTCAGCGTCGTTTGCCCGGTCCACAAAAAAGGAGACTCCTTTGACTGCGCCAACTACAGAGGGATTAGTCTCCTGAACATCGCATACAAGATCCACTCTGCCGTATTGTGTGAGCGTCTGAAACCATTTGTCCTTGACCTGATAGGTCCCTATCAGTGTGGTTTCAGACCAGGGAAGTCCACAATAGACCAGATCTTTACATTATGACAGATCCTGGAAAAGACCCAAGAAATGCAAATTGACACTCACCACCTATTCGTCGATTTCAAGGCTGCATACGACAGTATGCATAGAGACGAGCTATACAGTGCCATGTCTAGTTTTGGCATTCCTACCAAACTCGTCAGATTGTGTAGGATGACGATGGAGAACTCTCGCTGCTCCGTCAAGGTAGGTACCGAACTCACCGAGACCTTCAATGTCAAAAAAGGTTTTAGACAAGGCGACGCACTGTCATGTGATTTCTTTAACATCATCCTCGAGAAGATCGTGCGTAACTCACAAGTCAACACCAGAGCCACGATCTTCCAGAAGTCAGTTCAACTGCTAGCATACTCTGATGACATTGACGTGATTCGACGAACACAGCGAGCCGTCAATGAGGCGTTTGCTGGCATTGAAGCGGAAGCGGCTTAAATGGGTCTAGTGGTAAATGAGGGCAAAACGAAGTACATGCTGTCATCAAGGAAGGACACACAACATCGACGTCTCAAACGGAGCGTCACACTAGGCAGCTGAAACTTCGAGGTAGTTAAGTACTTCGTCTACCTCGGCTTCGCGGTAAACAGGGACAACAACATCAGTACCGAAATCAAACGCAGAATCACTCTTGCTAAGCGCTGTTTCTTTGGGCTCAAGAGGCAATTGAGTAATAAAGCCCTCTCTCGAAAGACTAAGCTCGCTTTATATAACAGCTTGATCATCCTCGTCCTACTATATGGCGCAGAATCTTGGACGTTAGCAAAGGCGGATGAGGAAGCCCTTAGTCTTTTCGAGAGAAAAGTTTTGCGTGCGATTTTTGGTCCTGTTTGCGTTGATGGCATCTGGAGGAGAAGATTAAATGACGAGCTCTATAGGCTGTACAGCGACATGCGCCTGGTCAAGCGTCTTCGGATACATCGCTTAAGATGGTTAGGCCATGTAGAGCGTATGGACACTACTGCTCTGGCCCGAAAAGTCTTTGAATCCGAGCCATTGGGACAACGCAACAGAGGACGACCTAGACTGAAGTGGCGCACACAAGTGGAGAAAGACCTCAGCCAACTTGGAGTGCGCAACTGGAGACAGCTGGCGAAAGATCGTGCTGGCTGGAGAGGCATGTTGGTTCAGGCTCAGGTCCACCCCGGACTGTAGCGCCAAAAGAAGAAGAAAGGGAATATAGTCTGAAAATCCAAGTCTTCCCCAAATTCGGTCAGCATATTGAGTGCGCTAAGGCTTATCTGGATCCCGGAATATTATAGGTTCATGGGAAATTAGATTGCCGATGATCTGTCTAAACAAGGTTCGTAGGGTTCGAACCCACTTTGTAACTACCTGCATTCTTGGTTAGGGCTTCCGTCGACGGTTAAGTCTCCCAACAGCACAACAAGAGATGACATAACTCTCCAGGATGCAGAATGGCCAAATGCATGCTCCCGAACGTTAACAAGAAATCCGCCGATGTTCTGCTATTTTAAGACAGATATGAGTGCAGACGACGTGTAGGCGTAGTAACGGACACTTCACCTTTGCTTATCACCTAATTCGGCTTGGGCGTGATTAAAGGTAAGGATCCTTAAAAGCACTTTCTCTGTCAATGTCCTGCCTTTGCTCGTATGGCGCTGTATGGCGCTGACTTGGTGGAAACTGAAAATATAAGCTCTGTGCCCTTCTGCTTTCTCTTCGGTAAACCGTCAAAACACATTTAATTAATGTCACTGCCTTGTAGTACAGTTTGAGCGCTTCAGTGGAGTGTATCCTCACCTCCAAGAAAAAAAAGAAGAATTCTTAATTGTTTGTTTCCTCTTCCATATGACTGTACTGCATGTAGTTGAACGAGAACAAGTTTTTTCTTAACCAAGGCCACAAATCATGGCATTTTTACCGTACAGTCTTTTTCTGTCTACTTTCGCCGGAAGTCGCAAATCACAAATCTCAGCAGCATAAGAAAACTCCATCAATTGCAAATCTGTGAGTCACTATACATCACCAGTATTCCCAAGCTATGTAATCCTCCCAAAGATGACCACAATAAAGTGATGCGAAAATCAGTTTCCTCGTGTAGCCTGAATACACTTCTATGCCCAGAGAACTTCCTCAGGTGGATAATCTCGTTCGGTAGACCGTCTCGGTAAGCCCACTCATCACTTTCAAGCACCCAATTGTCAGAGGTTTTGGAATTTATCGCCACTCCGAGCAGCTCGCCCTCTAGCCACATCATTCTTCGGCTTAAATGGTCGCTCTCCCAACTTGTATCACATCTCTTAAGTGCCACATTAACCATTTCGACGACAAAAAGAATGACTCACAGAATTTCCGTTATCACCTGTGAATAAATTAAACATTAACTGTACGCGTGACCTTCAACACAGCATAGGCGCCAGGCGGAGTATGCCACGCACAGTACATCCAACACAGTCATCCGTGTACCTCCATTATGTCAATTAAATTACATCTCCATTTAAAATCCAAACAATTTCAAGAAGTTTCAGCTGCCCTAATGCCCGAGTATAAAACTCAACTTTCTACAGTTCCAAGCAATGATTATCTGAAACTCGGCAGAAAGTTTCCCCTCCGTGCGACGGTCTGTATGTACACCTCATTCTTCTTCTTCATGTCGCAGAGCTCGGCGTTCCCTATCTCTGGTCTTCTCTTCGATGGGAGCTTTGTAATCTGATTTTCATTTGCCCACCAACGCCAGCACCACCCGCACTCACCTCAACCGCCAGCAGCCTGGATCCTTCACCCGTCTTATCATTTAAAATTAAAAGTAAACACTTCACAGTGTGCTAGCGGACCTGCAGCTCCTCCACCGTAGCCATTGCTGGAGCCAAGCGCACCACCCTTCAGTTCGCTCCAGCTCACTCCCCCCGCGCCAAAGGTAAGTGATTCATTGCTCTTTTCCATTTACTTCTTCTAAGTTGAAAAATTTATTACCTTCTGAAGCACGCGCCCAGTCCACCAGTCCACCAGACCCACCGCCACCGTCTTTCGGAGTGCCATGCCACAGTTATTTCCCACCTCGCATTCCGATTTTATTACTGCAATTTCTCTAGATGCTCACTCTCGGAACAGCACACTTTGGGCGAAGTGACAAACGCGAGACGGAATGAATTGGTAGAAAACAAGTGAAATGAAATAAAAGACCTTGTCCAGGGGTTGGACGCCTGTCCACTCCGCGCTGGTGGAGCGACACAGGGTGGCGCGAAGAAAATGCGAACGATACAAATGATTACCTAATTTATCTGCAAATGAAGGACTGGAGGAAAGGAGGGTTTCTCATTATATGTCCAAGTCACCCACACCTCCACCCACTTCCCAAACACGTTGCGTATCACTTAGATAAATTAATTACCGTCGCATTGGGACTGGGTCAGCTGAACTGGTACGGGAGAAGCAGAAGCTTTCAGTTGTGGTTTCCATTTGCACTTTCCGCATGGTTGCAGGACGGAGTTGCCACCAGGTCACTTTCACAAAATGTTCGCTGTAAAAATTGCGGACCAAGTGAACAGCCTTGTTGTGGCTTGCAGGAAGGAAGGTGCGCACAAAAATGACAACTGTTATTCTTATCTTGACAAATGTGACACGAGCAGAAGGATTCACTTTTAACAAAGAACGGAACAAATTGTCCCTCTAATTAATGAAGAGAGTTTTGCGTTGTTGGACGCTGGGGTGACAGCATCTCGTGGTTGTACAAGTTTCCTTTATTTTAGCTTTTGAAAGGAAATGAATTTGCTTTTTGTCTCCCAAGTGAAAGATCTAATTTATTATGAATGAGGTGGAGTCGTTCAGGGTATGGCGTGGGGAGATGAAGAGAAATCATGATTTCTCGGGATGGCTTGGACAGGACAAAGACAACAGAGGACGCATAACAAATGCAGGCCAAAGATGAAACGGAATATTCATTTGCGAAGATGTCGGGAGGACATCAAATGCTTTACAATATCTGAAACAGAAATTTCGCAGAATCATCAAGAGAGTGTTGTTTCCTTTGTTCGTTGAATCTCGTCATCGTCCCGAGAGAAATGACGAATGCAAATGCTTTCAATACCTCCCACACACACACAAAAATACTACAGAAGCAATGAGTTTTCAGATGCCTCTCAAACAGATGTAGATGAAGGATTGCAACTAAGGCGCAGATAATCTGCACTTGGACATTCAGGGAGCAACTTGCTTTGGAAATTAAGTGTGGACTGTTGGAAGTGTGGAAGAAAAGCTGGTTTAAGTTCATGGATTTACACTTAGTTCTGGGCTGTCACTTCATGAAACTATGTTACTTGTAACTAATCAGATTTGATACTGTTTTGAGATAGGAAGGAGTCGTGGGAAGTTTAAGACTGTGTTCAATTATTTTACGTTTGAACGTACCTTAAGGACATTGATTCTTGATGTGTTCACAAGCCGTGGTAGATTGCAGCCAAATGCAGAAAGTCTAAGGTTCGAATCCTGGACTGAGAACATCGTACTTTTCATGTCACCGCCTCATTTCCTTGTTTGGAGAGAACAAGCATGGCCCACGAGACTGGTTGATGAGAAAGCTAGGCCCAGAACACTTTTAGGACTGTTGCTCCTTTTAGAATAAATATTACGAACAAGCATTTGAAAGACTTCTCAACACTTGGGCTCGAATTGTTGACTGACACGTTGCTCTCATATCTATGAAACTAGAGAAAGAACGAGGTTTTGACGTAGACCCTAAAATTTGTTAATAATAATAACTGTATGGCGCGAGAGTCCACAAGGGGACCACGGCCTAGCTTGCTCATCAACTACTCGTTTCGTGCGCGCTGCAGTTCTCTCGCGAGTAGAAGAGACCTACAGTTTGTTGCCGATTCCGAACGGCGAAGTTCAAGAAGCTTTTTCTTAGATAATTAATACTCTTTGAGTGTTGTCAGTAGCTCGAAAGGGATGGTGCCGTAAAAAATTCGAAGTGTTCAGCTGGGAATCGATCCCGGCGTGTGAGCGCCGAACTCTACCAACTACACCACGGCGCAACGGAGCCTAAAATTGGGAATGGAACATGATGTCTATACCGATTTAGGCAAAACTTTCGAATGTTTATAGAATTTTAGAAAACTATCAAGAAAAGTAAACTCTTTAGTGAAGAAGAAGGGAATAACTTTTATTGTATTTTTCAGTTTTCTAAAAATAATATTCTTAATATTTTCTTTTTCTCTGTCTTTCTTCTTCTTTGTTGGACGCTTCAATTCCTCAACCAGCATGTCTCTCTAGCCATCACGATCCCTCACCAACTGTCTTTCATTACGCGCTCCAAGTTGGTTGAGGTCCTTCTCTTTTAGTGTCTACCTTGTTCTAATATAACTTTATTATACTTTACTTTGTTTTATTCAGCTCTTCCTAGTTTAATCCATTCGAAGTTTTTTAACAAAATAGGAGGGTTGAGTTTTATATATCAGGATTTGAGAACAAAAATAAATATTAATAATCGAAAATAGCTTTTTTGTTTTTCAAAGATATAGATCTTTCACCCTGAAGATCAATACACTTTTGCATGCATTGTCGAAGCACTTTTGCCACTCTGATTGAGGTATCTCCAAAACATGCATTCTGAACGCATCAATCGCTTCTTCAGTTGTCGAAAAACGTCAACCTGTCATTTTATTTTTTACGTACGGGAATAAAAAGAAGTCATTCGGTGCCAAGTCAGGACTACACGGTAGACGACTCATGAAATCGATGTTTTGAGTGCTCAAAAATTCAGTTGCTTGAGCCGATGTGTGAGAGCTCGCATTGTCGTGGTGAAGAGTGATCCGTCTTCGGCGGTTGGTTTTCCTGATTTCTTGGAAGACAATTGGCAAACAAATGGTTGTGTACCACTCAGAATTGACTGTGTTGCGTTGTTCTAGTGGTACGGTTGCGACAGTCCAAGTGTCCAGTTTTTCCGAAAAAAACAGGAGACCATTTGCTTGGAAGTGCTTCGTGCGGGAGCAACTTTTGTTGGATTTGGCTCAATTTGAAACATCCATACAGTCGACTGCTGTTTACTTCCGTGCTCATACGCTTAAATCCACGATTCACCATCTGTCACGATGTCATAGATGTGTTTCGAAGCACAGCGATCGTATTTTTGGAGCATGTCTTTCGACCAATCGACACGAACCTTTTTCTAAGCAATTGATAAACTGTGTGGGACCCAAGGAGAACAAATTTTTTTGACGGTCAAATGCAGGTCCCACTAATGTCAAAGGCTGTCTTAATCTCACGATAGGTCACATGACGATTTTGCAATATCAGTTGCCACACAGCTTCAATGGTCTCCGGAACAACAACTGATTTTGGACGTCCTTCACGAAACTCGTCTTGGAGTGAAGTACGACCTTGGTTGAATTCACCATAAAACCGATAAACACTGGTCCTTGATGTAGTTTCATTCCTAAAATTTGAATTAAGTTCATCGATGAACTGTTGTTGAGTTATCCCATGTTGAAAGTTGTAAAAAATAACTGTAAACAACACAAATTGGACTCGTATGTCAAAACGTTCTGAGCACGTATAACCTCACAAATGTCAAAGTTTACGATAGAGCTGGCAGTTTCCAGAATGCAACACTGGGGTTGCCCAATAATAATAATAATTGTTGGCGCTACAGTCCAAAGGGGGACCAGGGCCTAGCTTGCTCATCAACTACTCGTGTTGTGCGCGCTACTGTTCTCTCACGAGTAGAAGGGACCTACAGTTTTTCGCCGACTCCGAACGGCGAAATTTAAGAAGCTTTCTTAGACAGTTATTACTCTTTGAGCGTTGTCAGCAGCTCGAAAGAGGTTGTTCCGTGAAAAATTCGAAAACTTGGTGTTGAGCTGGGAATCGAACCGACACCCTTCGGCGTGTGAGCGTCGCACTCTACCCACTACGCCACGGTGACCATTGGGGCTGCCCAATCCCGAAGGGTTGCCTAGAAAATGTTTATTACGGGGTTGAAGTACAACCGAACTATAAATAAATGCAACTCGACTTTGTTCACAAGGCCACATTGGGTTAGTTAGCTGCGGTCGACATCTGCCATACATTTCGACTGTTACGACCACTTACTATCTCACGCAATTTCACTTTGCCGTTTTCCGAAACGATTATGTGTGCTCTTCGACGTTTTAATTTGTAACCACCTTAATTGGACTTCCAGAGCGTTTACCATCGTTGGTGTCTGTACGGCCACGTTCAAAGGCGGCATACCACAAACAAATAGTTGTTTTTTCCCGTAACCCTTTTCAAGCCATTGTTGAGCTTGCACGGTATTTTTTTCCATCAAAAAGAAGTGTTTAAGCAGCACTTAAAGCACTGTAGCATGTAATTTCATAATCAAATTATCATGCAAATTTTAATGTTTGTACTTCCTAAAAATAATATTGAGTTTTTGTTAGTGGCTTCCTTTATATGTCAGTCCCGGGACTTATTGAGTGATGCGTTAATTCGCAATCAATGTTGACTCTGAGCTCTTCCCGAGCCGTCGGGTTGTTGGCATAAACCAATGATTTCACGTAGCCCTACAGAAAATCGTCAAGCGGCGTTAAATCGCCCGAACGAGGCTGACAATCGCGCTCTCTTTGATAAATCCACTTTCTCTTTAATTGATCGGCAATCATGACGCGATAACCATAACCGCACATTAACGTGACAATGTTGTGATTGACAAAACATATTACCCACTAATAACTAAGAACTGCTTTGTGTGGCTAAAGTGATGACTTATGGAGCCAATGTGACTTTTCACCCGATTAGTATCGTATTTTGCTTACTGAAAAATCCATTGAGCCAAAAGCACCTAATCGGAGAACGCACGTCGCTTCAAAGAGTCCATTGGCTTAGATTCTTAAGTCAGCCTTACTTTGTATAGGTGTAAAGCCTAAGCCTCGTGCAAAATAAGTCATAACGTGGTCCGAGTGGTCCCCAATTCTCATGAACGTCATGGAAGTGCTGATTTCCGTCGATTGCAACGGACGCCTGAACAGCAGCGATATTTTGCACAATTCCACCAATCCCCTCTGACACGGGAACACCACAATCGAATATTTAGGCTCATTTTTTTGCGCTAAACTTGTTCCGTCTGTTTATAACTGTTTTACTGTTTTACCGACTCCAAATTTCGGTAGAAAATATAGTTTACAAAAGTTGCTCGTTCGTGAATCGTGACATCAGGACACACAACATCGATGGCTCTCTCTCTCGACAGAGCGTTACACTCGACAGCTGAAACATCAAGTTAGTTGAGGACTTCGTCTATCTCATCTCCACGGTAAATAGGGACAACAACATCAGTACCGAAGTCAAACGCAAAGTCAGTGCTGCAAATCGCTGCTTTGGAGTCAATAGGCAATTAAGTAATGAAGCCCTCTCTCGAAGGACGAAGCTTACTTTGATCATCTTAGTCCTTTTTAAGCCGCAGAAACTTAGAGGTTTCTCAAAAGCGGATGAGGTAGCTCTTAACTTTTTTTCAAGAGAAAAGTCTTGGAATGTATTTTTTGTTCTGTTTGCATTGATGCAGAAGAAAATTTAACGACGAACTCTATGGGCTGTACAGCGACATGCGCCTGGTCAAGCGTCTTCGGATACAATGAATTAACTGACTAGGCCATGTACAGCATATGGACACCAATGCTCTGGCCCGAAAAGTCTTCGCATCCGAACCATTGGGACAAAGCAACAGAGGATGGTCTTGGCTAAGGTAGCGCATTCAAGTGGAAAAGGACCTCAACCAGCTAGCAGTACGCAACTGAAGGCAGCTGGTAAAAGATTGTGCTGGCTGGAGAGGCATGTTTGTTAAGGCCCAGGTCCACAGGTTGGGACTGTATCACCACAAGGAGAAGAAGAAGAATATGGTGATTAGTGAAAAAGTGTGTTCACGAAAAAAAAATATTTTTTCTTTCCTTTTTTAAAATATTACCGCTTATAAATTCACAATAATTCTTTACAGTTTGATTTTTAGTTGAATTGTACTCCCCAACCCTTCATTTACTATTAGTTTATTAAGTAATTGAAGTGTCACATGACTCCATTTATATTCATTCCTAAATACAAAGTGCCACTAAAATTTTCTTATAATATTATTAACTGCGTCACTAATGAATCTTATGTAAATAGTTTTGATCTTTATCTATAAGGAAATATTTAATAGATCTAATAAATCTAAAAAAAATGTAAGTTCAAGTTTCAAATTTGAAATTCCTTGTTATTAGCGCGACATCCTAGTTCCGGTTAAAATGAGCGATTAGTGTTAATCTGGTGGCCTCTTGGTGGCAGTCGGCTCTACTGAGCATGTGTCTGACGATGTACCTCATTATTCCAACCGAGCAGGAAGAAGAAATTGACCGTTGTATGTGGGAGCACATAAGATAAAATATATTCAGCGCAACCTTAAGGGTTTTGTGTATTTGATGCGTACTTTAGCGTTCCCGCTGCCACGTTCATGTTTATTTCAAATTCTTGACTGAAGTAGATTTTCCTTACAGTTACAAATCGAGAACAATGGTGTGATGGACATTTAACTGCGTTAAAAAAAAACGTATAAACATTCTAAACGAATGAATGGTTTATTTTGTCGACCATCCCTTATTATAACAGATTATTATTATAAGTGGCCGCCGTGGCGTAGAAGGTGGAGTGCGACGCTTACATGCCGAAGAATCAAGGTTCGATTTCCGGCTGAACACCTCGAATTTTTTCACGGCACCACCTCTTTCGAGCTGCTGACAACACTCAAAGAGCAATAACTCTCTAAGAAAGCTTCTCAAATCTCGTCGTCCTGGGTCGGCAAAAAACTGTAGGTTTCTTCTACTCGTGCGAGAACACGACTAGTTGATGAGCAAGCTAGGCCCTGGTCCCCCTGTGGACTGTCACGCCAACAATTATTATTATTTTTTTATCCGCTATTATAAAATCCATCCAAGAAAATGAATTCAATTTCCTATTTATCCTTGATATTATCTAGCTCGGAAGGATTTGCTATCCAAGTGGACAGAGGCCCTGTAAGTGTCAGATGTAGTTAAATCGCGTACGCGTTTCTATACCAACCAAAATATGACGACCCCTATAACTTTTAGAAACGAGTACTTCCCGTGCTGCTTTCTTGTTAAGGCACAAGTGATAAAAAAAGGCTTTCAAACTCACTGCCAAATAAATTGCACTTTTGCTACTGAACGAAGCTTAAGAAACTCGCAAAGCACTCACTGACTTAATTTTTTTTTTTTTTTTTTTTGTCTATGAAAAGTGTTTACTTGCATAATTGAACAGCAGATGGGATGCCTCTTCTGGCACCTGAAGGGAAAGCCGATATGGTACGCACACTTGCCGGTTGCATGGATCGAACGGCAAGTGCCGCCAATCTGATTACGTCGTCTCAAGGAAACTGCCCAAAGGTGGTACACAGAACCATGCAGTCAACTCAGAATATGCGAGGGCTTAAAAAAGAAAACTCAACTCCTTGACATCTTACGAAATACTTACTCCTTCAAGCGATCTCGGACAACTGAAGTTCAGCAGGAGAATCACTCATGTCTCCTTTGCACAAAAACCAAAATTTCCGGTTACGGTTCGTACCCTCAACCCCAACCAACAGCTCGATTAGTCCTAACGTTCTCACCTTGCCCTCCCGGCAACGGTTCGCCCAATGTATCCACGAAACGTTGCATGTGCCGTGCAGCCAAACGACACAATTAATTGCTAATCAAATCCAGGGCAAATGACTCCACTCGAACGCGAGCCTTAAATAACGCGCCCAATTCGCAAGCGCCCACCAAATTCAAGCAATTTGTATCTGACATTGTCAAATTGACCACATTAGACCGCAACTGCACGAAAAAATTCACTTAGCCCGGGCATTGCCGCCCGAGCACGTGCACTCGGTACAGCATAAAAGCGGATATGCGCCCCCGCCTCCACAGCTTCGGTATCGACCGGCATCGAGTTTCACCACCAAAACGAGGAAATTATCCTCGCATTGCGGCATTTAAAATAATTGCATAAACATTCCGATGGAGTGTTTCTCGAAAATAAAACTCGTAATCCTGGATCAATAACTATTCCATGGAGTCTCGGTGGTGGGTGGAGGCAGTGGCGGAGCGGTGAAAGTCTTAAAGAAAATTGTCGGCTGTCAGGTTGAGTTGGGCTTTCGATTTGTTTCCGTGTGAATTGAGTGGCAGGCGAAGGAGGAAAGGATGTCCTGTGAGGCCCCAGCCCAATCAATATTCATAGTCCATTCGAAGCGCCCGAGGAGTGAAGCGATTGCTGTGAGACACTCCACAGCAGCGAGGGAGTTTCGCATAACATGAGGCATCTCTCGGTGCCTGCGGCTATGGCAGGGAAGTGGGTGGGGGAGGTGGAGATAAGTTTGAAACAATCAATCAGAGAAGCTAATCACTGCTGGAAGACCCCTGTAATTTCTGGTCCTCGAGGAGATACTGTACGCGCCACGAAGCAAAGGAATAATTGCTACATTGTTTGTAATCCTCGCGAGCCGTCTCCTGGGGTGACACGGCCACTGCTGCTGACGATGATGATGTTGACGGTGACGGCCGCAGAGGAAATCTCTCTCGTCTGCAGTGGCTCCGGGCGGGAGCAGAGAAAAATGGAAATTAGAGATAAATCCTTTCTTCGCCCGGGGGACACAAGTTGCAGTTGCCCGCAGAGCAGACACCTTTGCACCCCGTGGCCACCCTCTGCGGCGCGGTCCTTTCACGCAGATTAACTGCTGCTCCATCTTTGGAATGGGGGTGCTGCGGGGAGCGAATTATAAATTCATACCTCCAAAGACAGTGAATTTATGCGCCAAGGCGCTGGTGTCCGTTTTCCAGCCGAGGAAATTGTGCCTCGGTCCTTGGGGTGTCATTCGCTTTATTGCACGGAGTGGGCGTGTGGGCAACCAGCCTCGTGGTGTCCGCATGAAATATTTGGATTTTCCAGACTCAAACACTCACACACACCTAAGATAGTCTAATAAATTCAGAGTGGCGGAATCCTTTGCTGGTCTCCTTTGTTCATTCGTTCATTCTATTTGCTGTTTGCACAATAATTTTTTATTGTTTGCTTTGACATTTGGCACTTGAATAGATTTCGTGGTTGAAGATTTATTTTCCTTCTCGACAACGGCCACACAGTTTGGGGTGCAAAATGAAAACCGAGGAAAAGATTTCGGCAGTCCTTCCGTTCGCTGCCTCAGTCCTTTGCCGCACTCTACTTCTGTCAGCCCACCACCATCGACTCTTCTGCTTGGCACCATCATGGTTTTCCTTAAGACGGTTTCCGCTTGGAATATTAATGGGAACGATTTTTTGCCACCCGCTGCAAGTGGTTAAAAAGGATTCAAGGACAGCGAGCGAGCGGTGCCGTGCAGGGCAACGTGGTAGTGGGTTTCTTGGAAAAAGCATTTTCTTGAAGACTTCCTCTATTGCATTTTGTCATTGAGGATAATGCCGCTTCAAGTGCGGACGGGGATAAATTTTGCACTTGGACAGGAATAATAGATTGTAAGTAAACAGGAGGAAATTTTTCAAAAATAACTTATTTCGTATTCTGGCTATTAATGCCTAGTGTCGGGCAGGAAGCTTCTTAGCTATGCTAAGGAGGAATCAGAAGTGCTTCGGGTGGATAGAGTTTAAGTGAACGACATTAACCGGCCGGGGCTATGAGTAATGGGATGCGGTTTCGAGGGAGACTTGAAAAATCGTCGCATAACTAAGTAATCGATTTAGGGCGGAATGAGATTTTTTTCAGTTTTTGACGGAAGACTGCTGCCAAATGGTGATGTGGCAGTGAATTGTGGTGGAGAGGCAATAACTTACGATAACATGTCAAAAAGCATTGAGAGAGCAATCTCGGAATCTAATTTATTCGATTTGCTTACGTCTCTAGATGATGTGACTGGTTTAAGGAATTGCCTGATCCAAGATCACATTTCGTGTGATTGGAAACCCTCGTGGAACCGAAAACCTTTTGGATTGATGGTGATCATTACACCCAGGTGTAGCGGGAACCTGACTAATAGTCCAAGCTTGGCCACAGCCTATATGCCACTGGAGGTCAGAAGGTGCTGGAACTTTAGTTTCAGCCTGACTGTGTGGTACACCTCCTAATCGGATTTTCGTGGTGGCTGTGGTTCAAAATCTAATATTGCGGATGTGCTCTGTGTTGTCTAAAGCAAATTGTTCAACCCACCGACTCAGACCAGGCACTAGGTTACTGTCTCAGATCAGTGTAGAATTGCATTATCAACCGGGAATTGCGGCTAGAGAGTTTTAAAGAAAGTCTGGGTCCAAACCAAGGTGAGTTGAATACCACTCAAGCATTGTGTCAATTTGAAACTTGGGTTAGCAAGGCGTCTGTCTAGTCTTGCAATACGAGTAATACGAACGAGTCTCCGAACAACCTCTTCGTTGTATTTGACAGCATACCTCCTCGGAGAAGTATTGCTGTAGTTTTCAAACAGAATTAAATTTGCGGCAACACACTACGTATGCGGCTGTTTCTTTGTCTGCAGGAGATACTCCCTGGAATTGTCCCCAGTTAATTAATAAATATTCAGTGGCGGTGAATTAAACACCCCCTATGGCGAGAAGCTCGATTGCGAACTCAATTGCCAACTTCATTGCAAAGTTCCCCTTACAGTCGAATGTATACTCCTAACCAGTCACACAGAACAGCTGGACGCTCTGGGCAAACGTGACGCAGAACATTTAAAGAGGCATCAAGTTCTTAAGGTATGAGAACCGAAACACATCGCCGGCATGTAGACATGGTTGACGATCCACCCCCATCATAGCGTTGAATGCCAAGTGTAAGTGAGTGCAATCAATATGCGCCTCCAGTTTGGAAAACGCAGACTTAACATTTACCTGCGGGAAATTATTTTTCGAACGCAAGTCTCACTGGTACGTGATGAGTATGTCAACGTAAAACGAACACAGGCGGCGTTTTTTTGTTTGCTGTTTCTTTGAAAGTCTGGGCGAAAGAAATTACGTCAAAAGTTTGCCCAAAGACAGAGTGCTGCTCCACCGAAGTGTCCGAAGAACATTTTTTTTCGAGTGGGCACGTGACCATGCCACATAAACAAGGTTGGCGAAGACCTTCCCTTCTTAGTTTTCATGTAGACGAGAATCTATCGCGCCAAGTCTTACTGACTTAATTAACTTGTTGAGAAGTGCAACACTCTGAAATGAGGTTGTTCCTACCGCAAGCTAATCAAATCGCATGTCCCCACCTTTCTATGCAACTACAAGGCTAGCAGTTTTAAATGGGACCTAATCTTCTTGCGTGGTCATTAGACGTGTGTTCTTTATCCCTAGACTGTCCATGTGGAACTTAGATTATAGGCCATTGCTCCCCTCCTGTGTCCAGTTAATTTTATCTTCAGTAAACTATAACTTCGCCAGAGTCTGTGTGTAAAGCCAGAGTCTGTGTGTAAAGCCAGAGTCTGGCTTCAGAAGAAGCCAACTCATTTGCTTTATCTTTTACTTCCCTCGCTCATTCCCCACTCGTAGAATATCTCTCCACACCCACGCACATATACTATCATTTCGAGGACAATAAATTGAAATTATGTGGGCAGATTCCCATTAATCCTTCAGAAAAGTTCACTGTCTGGCCAACAAACTTGGTCTCTGTATAATTCCATGATTCCAAGGAGTACAAATTGTTTTGCGGCTGCCAGTGTGCGAGCGTGCAAGGGGACAAAAATTTTAAGTTCCACTTCACGAGACGGGGCTCACTTGGAGACACTGGGAAAGCGTCGCCGATGTCTGCGAGTATATGCACAAGAAACTCACTTCAGAGTTGACAATTCATGCCTTTAAGTGAAATGGAAAACCTTGCGTACACTTTTCGTGCATAATTTGTGGTGAGTGTTTCGCCAGTGGGTGTTCTGAAGCATGTTTGCTTTTGTTTCAAGTTCTTTGTGCCCACAAACCAGGGTAAAATAATAAAATAAGAGAAATTTATCTTCTTTAAATTACTTTTCGTCCTATTTTGCTAATCTTCGACGGGGAACGGGGGACGTAGTTGAGTTGAATGGAAAATGTGCCCAGTCTGTGACAGGTCAAGTACTGGTTTACCCAGACAAGACTCGTTTGATGTCTCGAGGTGTACCATTTTGAAACGAAATTGGTTTCGAGACGGGGAAAGAGTTTCATCATAAAAGGCATTGACATTTAATGGAAGGTTAGGGTCTGCACTTTTTTGGTTAAGGGAATTGATTCGAAAATGGGGAACATGCTCTATAGAGAATATTCGTTTGAGCTGTACATTCCCTGCTGCATTGGACGTACATTGTAATCTGAATTGGGAAGAGAAAGACATCGCACTGACCAACAAAAGTGGATGCTTACTTCAAAGGTTACATGTGGATTGCAGCCATTTCCAAGTCTGTGGTGGAAATCATTCCGGAAAACAACTGAACCTTGTCGGGATATAAGCCAGAAGACAGTGGATGTGTATACAGAAAAATCGAAAAAGACACCCACCTCTGACGTGACGGTAACAAAGCCGCTTATGTGAATGTGCCAGTGAAAGATGATTAACCGCGAGGTTTGATTTGAAGAGAATATACAACACATACATTTGAAAGTGGACCAAATAGAACAATTCTTGGCATTTAAGGAACTAGAAATTCTCCGTTAATTCTGCGTTAATGGCATTTGGAGGAGAAGATTCAACAACGAACTTTATGTTCTATACAGTGGCATGAGTCTCGTAGGCCATATTGAGCGAAAGGACACCACAGCCACAAAAGCCTATGAATCCGAGCCATTCCGACAACAAAACAGAGGAAGGCTCAGATTAAGATGCCACACAGAAGTGAAGAAGGGCGTGGACCAAATTGGAGCTTGCAATCGGAGGCAGATGGCGAGAAATCGTACTGGCCGGAGAGGTCCAGGTCCGCCCAAGACTGTAGCGCCACATGCAAAAGGAGAGGTTCGAATAAAGCTATTGATATCTCGCATGAAACACGTACAATGCTGGTGCTAATGGCATCTAATCTATTACTGAAGACCATGTTTCTCTAAAGAAAGTGGTACACAGACGTGGTATTGCGTAATCTTGGAGGTCATTCAACCGTGTCTGAAGCTTAAATTTAGTACTGAGTAAAGTGGTTTTTCGTGGTCGCCGTGGCGTAGTGGGTAGAGTGCGACGCTCACACGCCGAAGGGTCTAGGTTCGACTCCCAGTTCAACACCAATTTTTCTAATATTTCACGGCACCACCTCTTTCGAGCTGCTGACAACACTCAAAGAGTCTAACTGTCTAAGAAAGCTTCTCCAACTTCGTCGTTCGGAGTCGGCAAAAAACTGTAGGTCCCTTCTACTCGTGAGAGAACAGTAGCGCGCACAACACGAGTAGTTGATGAGCAAGCTAGGCCCTGGTCCCCCTTTGGACTGTAGCGCCAACAATTATTATTATTAAAGTGGTTTTTCAACGAGTCCATTGTTTCACTCGCTTCATACCTCATAGCCCCGTTTGAACTTAAGAAGGCACATTATCCGTTTTGGCGCCTGAAATGAAGGCAACACTGTGATTTACTACATTTTTAACGGAATATTGACCAATGACTGCAATAGATCATAAACCACGGCATTCCGTTGTATTTTGTGGATTAGGTGATATTTTTTTTTTTTTTTGTTGTGCGTCAGAGTTAGTCTTCGTCGCTGATAAAAAATTGCATTTATAAAACGCCGGGTTTTCAATTTGTTCTTCCACAGCCCATTCACTCTCAGCTACAACTGCAACAATCTCTCCACTGTGTCCCACAATGGGCAATTCGGTCGAGTGTCATCCACTCACTAAAATTTGCGTTTTTTTCAGTAGGTTCAATATGTGCGGTAAGAGTTCCTCGATTTGCACAAAATGAAGTCCTCACAGAACGTAGATTGACAATAGCTTATGATCAGTGTGGAGATGCTGCTTATTGTGAGTTGATAGATTATACTAAAGAACAGTGAAAAGACGGCTTGCTAAAAGTCGCAGGCGATGTGTCTGAAAAGTCAATTGAACATCAAACCTCACGTTGAATTGCACTTGAACTATAATTGAAGTATACATTATTCTTTGCTTCTTAACTGTTTAATAAGAATGAAAAAGATGGTTTATTCACTTCCAAAGCCGTGCTTACCAATGATCAAAAGAGGTATTCGTAGACCCCTAACTCTCATTAGGACTGCCCGCGTCCGGGCCGTGCTTACCAATGATCAAAAGAGGTATTCGAAGACCCCTAACTCTCATTAGGACTACCCGCGTTCTTGGTCGGGCCATCATCGACAGTTGGGTTTCACAAGAGATCACATGACTGTCCAGGATGCAGACGGACCAAGTGCATGTTCCTTAACGTCACCACGAAATCCGCAGCCTTTCCGTTATTTTTAGGCAGAAAAGACTGCAAACAACTTGTAAGCCTACCGAAAGGACTCTTCACGTGCACTTACGCGTGCTTGAGCTCAATGGTGAAACTCTGCAAGACTCTGTAGAGAAGGTGGAAAGTACTTCCTCGAGGAGACCAAAAGATAACATTAAAAGCAGTTTATTTCCTGGTAGTACAATGGACTTGTCTTAGACACTGAGAGATCTACTTCCATCCTAGTAATTTATATTGCTATATGCTCATCAGTGGCCGTGGCGTAGTGGGTAGAGTGCGACGCTCACACGCCGAAGGGTGTAGGTTCGATTCCCAGCTCAACACCAATTTTTCGAATTTTTCACGGCACCACCTCTTTCGAGCTGGTCGGGCTATCATCGACAGTTGGGTTTCTCAAGAGATCACATGACTGTCCAGGATGCAGACGGACCAAGTGCATGTTCCTTAACGTCACCACGAAATCCGCAGCATTTCTGTTATTTTTAGGCAGAAAAGACTGCAAACAACTTGTTAGCCTACTTGAGCTTAATGGTGAAACTCTGCAGGACTCTGTAGAGAAGGTGAAAAGTACTTCCTCGAGGAGACCAAAAGATAACATTAAAAGCAGTTTATCTCCTGGTAGTATCTTCAATGGACATGTCTTAGATACTGAGAGATCTACTTCCATCCTAGTAATTTATATTTCTATATGCTCATCAGTGGCCGCCGTGGCGTAGTGGGTAGAGTGCGACGCTCACACGCCGAAGGGTCTAGGTTCGATTCCCAGCTCAACACAAATTTTTCGAATTTTTCACGGCACCACCTCTTTCGAGCTGCCGACAACACTCAAAGAGTAGGCAAAAAACAGTAGGTCTCTTCTACTCGTGAGAGAACAGTAGCGCGCACAACACGAGTAGTTGATGAGCAAGCTAGGCCCTGGTCCCCCTCTGGACTGTAGCGCCAACAATTATTATTATTATTACATGCTCATCATGTGCGCGCTGCTGTTCTCACACAAGTAGAAGGGACCTACAGTTTTTAACCGACTCCGAACTTCGAAATTTGAGAAGCTTTCTTAGAGAGTTATTACTCTTTAAGTGTTGTCAGCAGCTCAAAAGAGGTGGTGCCGTGAAAAATTCGAAAAATTGTTGTTGAGCTGGGAATCCATCCTCCAATACGGAAAAAAGGGGCTGACAAAGGGTCCGATGTTGACAATGCATTGGTTGGTAACTTTGCTTAAATTATTGGAAATCTCAAATGGGCAGCAACTTGTCTTCGAGAAGCACCATCGGCTGGTTGTTTCTTTGGACCACAAAACGCTGATCAGAGGCTTATGACGTCAATATGCAGAAACATACTTGACCGTGCCCTATCACCTTCAGTTTCAACATTCCTAACAAACTAGTAAGATCGTGCAGAATTATTGCTGCTTCATCAAAATCGTTAATCGGCAACTCAAAGTGGTTTTAGACACCACGCAACATAATTGTGAAAGCTGCCACCTCGTGCCACAACAAGTGGCATGCTTGTGCCAAGTGATGGACATACTTGATCGAACCGTCAATCAGTACTTTGCTGTCATAGAACGTTGATAACAGTGGATTTTTAATGGAAAGAAAGAGAAACTGATTAAGTATACGTTGTCATAACGGAGTGAGGTACAACAGAGTATCATCCATCAGCCTCAATGTGCAAATTAAATATTTAGAGATCATTTTTGTTAAGAAAAAAACTTTATTCGATCAGCGTGACCCCTTACAAGTAAAAACCAAGACTAAATTACAATGATTCTATGTCTACCTTTAATACTATTCCACATGCTCCAAAGATGCGCCAAGCAGCTAGCAAGTTCCCACAGGAGGTCTGTGGTTACCGTCGCAGTACGTGATGGAATTCACGGCATTGCACAGGTGTCAGATGGTGCAGACATTGTGTCAGCATTTACTTTTGTGGGAACAGAGAATGGTTACTGCAGAGTTGAATATTTCTCTTCTTAACTTCAATGCTTGACCTATCCTCTTTTTTTTGCACTTGAACATACGGCGCAAGACGACTTAAGAAATTGTATAGAATGCTGGACAGAATTGTAGGCCAATTTTATTTTGAAATCTCTGTCCACCAATTTGTATGCCCCACTGTATGTGCATACTATGTGGTTGGCTTTTGTGTGAGCTAGTGGTTGGCACTGTTAAAATATCACGCCAAATGATGGCTTGATCGTACCGAAAACTCTTCACTAACGTTTCATATGAATGTCTATAAAAGAAAGTTGTTTACTACAATAACAACAGTCTCTGTTACTTCACCCCGAGCGTCACGTCAGCGAATTTTTAGAAACATAGCCCTTAGAATATTGTGGGGACTTCTTCAGAAGGTAGGATGACCTTGTTTGTGCACGTGGTTTACGAAGTTGAAATTTCATTTGTCAGGCAAGCTTTTGGCAAGTGGGCAACTGTCAGAGGTTGCATTATAAATATAAAAACGTTTGTGGAACTGATTAGTCATTCTTTATATTCTGTGTTTTTTAACGGTTAATTTGGTATTAGCATGCAGCTAATTTAGCTTCCATAGCGTGCTGTAGTCTCGTGTGACGTACTTTGTTTTGGGATTCGAGCAAAGACAACCGTTTCAAAAGAGTCCATCGCCATCGACGAGCTGCTGTAGAAGAATGCCATACATTGCCTATGCATTGAATTTGAGTTCAACTTCTGAATACGCAGATAGTCAACTCGACTTAGGTAACTTCTCCATCCTCCATTCTTTCTCAAGAGAATGTGCCTTACGCAAAAGCTCTTCTTTCCTGTCAAATGCAAACAATTGGTAGCTCTCTTGGTATCACTTACATATGCACCTGAACAGACGCAAGTCATATCTTCATGCCGAACAACTGCCACCGTCGGGGCCTTCTCGCAGAGATTTGCATCCCGGACACTGTATTCAAAATTTAGCATGGACAACATTCGTAGTCTTCCCTCAAGCCCAGACTCGTTTTCAACTCGCCGAATCTTCAAACCTTAAAAATTAAATTTTCTGCCAAAACTACCTTAAATTCGAGAATTCCTTCGAAAAAACGTTTTATTCAAGCACTCATCAGCTGGGCGGTTTTGAAGAGCTGCCATTTTAAACATCAGCATCCCTTTAAGTGTGCTGCTTCTCGGGTAGCACGCAATAAAACGCAAAACCCACACCATAAAACAACACGCAAGAAGCAAACGGGAATAATTGCAAATTATTATCCTTTTTTCAAGGTTTCATGATAATTCCCCCTGGGAAACCGGAGAAGAAAACACACCACTGACAGGAACAACAACACCCCCGCGCCACGAAAGAATTCAATTTCCACTCTCATCCCCAGTGCACGGTCGACGGTGTCGTTTCCTTTACCGTTTCCGATTGATCCTTGCCAGGAAACTGCCAGACGCGTTGTTCTTCTCAATTTCATACCCATGGCTGTGCTTGTGTTTTGTGTGTGCCACGGGAGCTTATGAAAATCCAAGGACCGTCAATTCAAGGATTTTCCCCAAGCGCCTGAGATGGTACACGGCAGCGGAAGCTGGAATACAAATTCAAATTCCCTAATTACGGAGAAGAGTTGCCACGGCAACTGCACAGGGCTACTGTTACATGACGACCTCGTTCGCTTCATTTCGGCACCGGCCGACACGTTCCTTTATTCTCGTCCGGCCCAGCCGCACTTGAAAAATGCTCAAAACAGCAGGACGCAGAAGAAGTTTCAATGAAAACGGGACTCGCTTGGCGTGGCGTGTATGTGCTCGGAGAGTCTGCACATGCAGCAGACAGTCAACATAAGGAACCCGACCTAGCCACAGGGGGTGTCGGCGCCCGGCGGTGGCCACAATCACGACACGGGAGTAACGGGATTGACATTTCATATGCACGACGTGACGCAGTACAAAAGGCTCCATTTTCATCTACTTCACCCCGCACACGCCGTTCGCTCTAGAGAATTCCTTTTTAGTTCGTTTTCAGTGTTTTTCGTCAGCCCTCTGAGGTGAGGCCTGGAAGGACTCATCATCCTGCCACTCGTTTGAAAATGGCTCATCATCTTCATCATCATCTGGTCGGGTTGGTGGCGGCCACACTCGGAAAGTACTGCGTGCCATCCCTGCCAGGAGCAGCAGTTGCTGTGAACCGGAGTAGGTGGCACCCGAGCAAAGCTATTGCAGATTGAGGCCAGGTGAAGGGTCGGAGTTGAGCTCTTGGCCCTCCATTTGGTTAGTCCTTCATTAAAAATCCTTCATGCAAATTGTTGACGTTGAATGTGGTATGGAGCCCAACTCCATGCTCGCTGTTGAGTGATGGCTGCTGCATGACTGTAGGTTTGCCCGGCCCATGTGGGCGTGCTGGGGTGAGTGTGCACGTCCCTCCTGGTTACGGGTTGTCGACGTCTTTCTTTTGGGGTTGCCGTTTATTGCCCCGTTTTAGGGAGTCGCCTTTGTTCTTAGAGGATGAAAATTAAAATGTTTCGTACGCAGTGGCGTGTTTGTGTGACCAGTAGGGCCCTCCAGGAGGTTGCAAGTGGTGCGGTGAAGTGGTCTGAATGGGAGCCTCCTTTTCCACATCCACTTGAGGGAAGGAGGTTGATGTGAGCCGGCTATGTCGAGAACTTGATGCGAGCTAATCAGATTCGGTCCGGGGTAAACATTATGTTGCAGATTTCACGTTCGGAGGGCTAATGAACAGCTCTTTCAACAGATGCGGATATGCACGTGAAAGGGCACGAAAAATGAGATGCTGGCTTAAAATCATTCAACCGAAGCTGAACTGCTTTGATTTGTTTATTGTCCTGCAAACCTTTTCGGGAACCAACCTAAATTCATGTGAACTTTAATTTTCGTCTGCCACTTAAGTCTTCTGAACATAAGCAAAAGGAATTAGAATTCGATTGAGTGACACGTTTAGGGTTTTTCTGTGGACAGACTAAAGACTCCTCCAACCTATGAAAATAAGAAACGAACCGAAATCCTAGTCCCTCTGCGTTTGATATTCGTTGGCCTTAAAAATACATCGAACAACGTATTCTACATATTTCTAGGGAAGCAGGCATATAGCAATCTTCCCAGTAAGGCAGACTGCTCGCAATAGTCCTTGAGGGCTTGTGTTGAGGTTTGGCAACATGCCTGTGATGAGTCTCATCTGACGAAATGTTAAGGTTTGTTGAGTTTACTTGATCAGTTTTGCAAGTTTCTTTATCGACTCATGCTTCCACAGCTTCCATCTCAGACTAAGACCAAGTTAAAAGTCATTTATTGGGTGAAAGGCCATCTATTTCAACCAAGACAGCTTTTGGTAAGCAGCTGCAAATTGAGCTTGAACCAATCACACGACTGTGGAAGGCCTTTGAAATGCGAAGAAAAGCAAGATTCTCAATTCCAGCGCCTGGTCTAAATGAAATGTGGCCTATTCACAACCGAAGAGCATCACTTCTATCTTCCTGGCATTGACACTTGTCCCACTGCTACTGGTCCGTTTGGGCGATAGTAAAACAATGATTGAAAGACGGTCTCCGAGTGAGGGAAAGTTGGCAAGAACAGAACACATCACTTAATAAGCCCCATATAGGGGGCGCCACTAACAACAAAAATCAATATTAAGGCCCCTATGTGCCTCGGGACTTATTATATGATCTGTAACGACGAACTTTCACTTTACATTTTACTTTTCCCTGTAGCAGCAGTTATTGACTCTTCACAGTTCCAGTGGTGCCATCCGTGCGGAGTTCTTCCTGAATCTAGAAAAGACCCACTGAGACAAACATAGTCCAAAAATCAAATCTAGAAAGTTGTGGAGAAGCTCAACTTGCCTGCGCTTTATATCATTATGCAGATATAAACATTTTAAATAGGACGATCCTCCGATTGACTTGAAGGTTATTGGATGTGTCGAAAGAAATACTCGTCGCGCCTTCCTAGGGTTATTCACTAGAGACGTGAAAGCAGTGAATTAAGTTTGTGAAAACACGCATGAAGTTCTCATCATAGTGAATGAAGCAAGCAAGAGACATCTACAAATAATAGACGGCGGGACAGTCCACAGGGGAACCAGAACCTAGCTTACTCATCAACTGTTGTTCAACTGCTCTCTCACGAGTAGAAGTGTCCCACAGTTTTCTTTTTTTTTTTTTTTTTGGGAAATGTTGTTTTCTTATATAATTGACTACCTTTGTGGGTCGAAAGAGGTGGTGAAAAATTGGAGGTAAACCGGGAATCAAAGCTGGACCTTCGACGTGTAACAGCCGCAGTTTACCCGCTACGCTACAGCGGCCAAACATCTACAAATTATAACAGTTTAATTGCTCCAGGAGATTTAAGAAAATAAATTTGTCAAGTTCCATTTAGCAAACTGTTTCTTTTTTTGCAAGTTTGCTGCATACTAAGTGTCCAACTAGTGTCTTTTATGACACTCTTCCTTTATTTTCCTTTGCTATAGAGCTCCTTTGGCTAGGTTGGGTTGCACTTTAAAATCATAAATATGTGTTGCACACAATTTTGATTATTTCAAAACTGGTTCCTTTCCATGATCATTCAATTTAACTTAAGAAATGGCTTAAGTTGTACGAGGGTTGCCTGTTATATTTCGGGATTAGAGAACAAAAATATTAATAATCGAAAATAGCTTTTTTGTTTTTCAAAATATTCCGCATTAAAATCTATACACTTTTGCATGCGTTCAAACCGATTTTCGAAACACTTTAGTCACTCTGATTGGGGTATCTCCAAAACATGCTTTCTGAACGCATCAATCGCTTCTTCAGTTGTCAATTGAAGTTAAAGTTATTTTTAAAGTACGGGAATAAAAAGAAGTCATTCGGTGCCAAGTCAGGACTATACGGCGGATGACTCATCAAATCGATGTTTTGAGTGCTCAAAAATGCAGTTGTTTGAGCCGATGTGTGAGAGGTCGCATTTGTAGGTAAATTAACTGCATAGTGGCGGAAAACTTTTTGACACGTCTGTCATATAACATACTTTTCGGAAATGTTCTGAATGTAGATGTATCGTCATCCGATCGTATGATCTATCCGAAATGTCTCCAATTTATGACAAAGAAATGTTACCAATATAAGTCATGCGATTATTTTATTATTAAAGAAGAGCTAGTACAGAGTGGACGTGTCTTTTTATTTTGCTTCGGGTTGTTACTTTTCTTTGAAGTTGCCTCTACAGTTTTCAGAAGTGGGATAAAGTACCTCTTTTATAATTTACCGACAACCAATTTTCATATCGCGATTGTAATTACCGGAAAATTTTCTTGCTGAAATTCATATATTTGTGTTAGTAAAATGGACGACTGGACTGTGTTTTTAGAAGCAGCAACTGTAGTTAAGCTGAAAGAAGTCCTACGTTTATTAAAACTACACACATCTGGGACAAAGGCAGAACTCAAAATCCGAGTAAGTGAAGCAGTGAGCGGTTGGAGTGAAGGCGATGTTCGGAAGGTAATGCAAGATGCTTTAAGCGGCCAAGAAGATGAAGCTGAAGATAACGATGAACACCCATCTGTATCTAGGAGCCAATCAGACTGTTCAGAGCAAGACCAATTGGACGAGGAGCTGGCAAAATTACAAAGGATTTTGAAGAAGAAGGAAGAAATTGCAAAGATAAAGCGGCAGCTTCAAGAACTTCAAATGGAGGAGGCACTACCCAGTTCGAGGTCCACAGGTCTCTGCAGTTTTAAAGACATGGAGGACTCTATTACTCCCTTCAACGGAGACGATAATTATCCGGTCGAACGATGGATTGATCAGTTTGAGGAAAGTTCTGAGCTCCTTCAGCTGGACAGGAGAGCTAAATTTATCTACTGTAAGCGGCTTTTAACTGGTACGGCCAAACTATACATCAGAACGATAAATCCAAAAACATGGGCAGAGTTGAAATTCGCATTAAAGAATGAGTTCCGGAAAGTTGTGTCGAAATGTGAAATTTTTAATGAACTTCGCGATCGTAAAAAGCATCGTGATGAAACAACACAGCAATATCTTCTGCACATGCAAGAAATTGCTTCGCATGGTGAAGTCGACGAAGAAGACTTAATACAATTTATAATTAAAGGAATTGGTGATTCAGAAATAAATAAAACTATTTTATACGGTGCAAATAATTTACAGGAGTTAAAAATTGCTCTTCGTAAATACGAAAAACAAAAAACTAATACTCGTAGCAACTACCCAGTGAAAGTGATTAAGTCTGAATTTAACCCAAGACCCAAACCACCAGAGATGGCTAAACCACCAGAAAAAACCACCACATATGATCGCATCATTCACCAAATGAAAAAAAATACTCCAAAGGATGTTATTTGTTATAAATGCGGGAAACATGGGCACATATCAACCCAATGTGGCCCGAAGAGTTCAGTTTTGACTTTAGACCAAAAACAATGTAGCCTCAAGGAGTGTGGAGAAACAAAAATCGTTCTGTCAAGTAGAAACTCACCACAAGGAGATCAGTCTGCAACTGTCAATGAATTTGAGTGTTCAGTTTGTTTACATTGGAGTTTTAATCAAATGGAAACTTCAATTTCGTTATTAGCGCTATTGGATTCAGGCAGTCCAATTAGTTTTCTGCAGGAGCAGTTTTTACCAGCTTTTTTGCTTCCAACACTTGAGGATACAGGATCGTCATATTGTGGAGTCAACGGCAGTCCCCTTCATATATTGGGAAGTATAAATACTAAAGTGGTTTTTGAAAATAAGTCAATTAATTTGAAATTATTTGTTGTGAAAAACTTTTCAATGAATCACTCTGTCGTGTTAGGTAGAGATTTCTTCCGAGAGACTGGTCTGGCGCTTCGAAGGATTAACGAAGATAAGGACAACAAAATGCAAGATTATACCGGAACGTGTGACGGTCATCTACAACGTGTAAAAAATCCTGTCAAGAGCACAAATTCGGATAGCCAAGATTTTTTTCAACAGATCTTGAAAATCGACACTGTCGAAATGACAGGTGAGTTAGAAATAAATATAAACAATTCCTTGTCGGCAAATGTTAAAGAAAAAGTAAAAGCTTTAGTGAGACCTGCATATCTTAATAGTGATAAGCCTTTCGAAGTTCACACTGATTTTAAAATGAATATCACATTATCAAAAGATACGCCTTTTTATTGTCCGCCGCTAAGACTTCCTTACGCACATAAGCTAGAGTTGCAAAAGATTTTAGACGGTTTATTAAAACAAGGAATAATTCGGGAATCTATTTCTCCCTATGTCTCGCCAATCGTGTTGATTCAGAAGAAGAATAAAGAATTAAGACTTTGTGTAGATTTTCGCGAATTAAATAAAATTACTGTACGTGATAATTACCCTATGCCAATAATCGAGGATCAGATAGATCGGCTTAGAAACAAAAGGTTCTTCACGACATTGGATCTTAAAAACGGGTTTCACCACGTTCCATTGTCGGAAGAGTCCATGAAACTTACGTCATTTACGACACCATTGGGACAGTTTGAATATACTAGAATGCCATTTGGGCTGAAAAATGCTCCTTCCGTCTTCGAACGTTTTATGAAACACGTTTTTGGTCGAATGATTTCGTCGGGAAAAATTCTTACATATCTAGATGACATTCTCATAGCAACGTTTAGTTTAGAGGAGCATCTAGACATTTTGCAGGAAGTCATAGATATAATCGTAAAGAGCGGTTTACGTTTGAGGGTTGATAGGTGTTCCTTCTTACAACATGAAATAGTGTATCTAGGGTACAAAATCACTGAAAACGGTATTAGGCCAAACGAAAGCAATTTAAATGCAATTCAAAGTTTCCCCGTACCATCGAGTGTCAAGGACGTAGAAAGCTTTTTGGGGCTCTGCTCCTATTTTCGAAAATTCATCAAGAATTTTGCTAATATCGCAAAGCCCCTATACGATTTGGTAAAAGGCAACAACCAGTTTATTTTTGGGCCCAAGGAAATGGAAACGTTCGAGACCTTAAAAGCAAAACTAGTTGCATCGCCGGTTCTAGCAATCTATAATCCCAATTGCGCAACCGAACTCCAATGTGATGCTAGTAATGTAGGATTCGGAGCAGTACTCATGCAGAAGCAGTCAGATGGAAAATTCCATCCTGTTTTCTACTTCTCGAAAAGAGCAACTGAATCTGAATCCAAATATCACAGCTACGAGCTGGAGACTTTGTCAATTATTTATGCTCTAAGAAGGTTCAAGATTTATTTAATCGGTATATTTTTTAAAATCATAACTGATTGCCAAGCTTTAACCTTAACGTTACAAAAAAAATCGTTAAATCCTCGCATATCGCGCTGGGCCCTTGAGATGCAAAGTTTCGATTTTATAATTGAGCACCGTAAAGGAGATCGGATGATGCACGTGGACGCGCTTAGCCGTTCTTTCAACGTTTTATATGTGGATGATGAATCATTCGCATTTGTCCTTGCTGCTGCACAAAAACAAGACCCAAATATCATCGTCATTGCCTCAAGCTTAGAGAAAGCTGAAAGTTCTCACTTTGAAATGGTTGATGGCTTAATCTACCGCAAATGTAAAGGGAAGATACGGTTTTATGTGCCATCGCATATGGAGGGCCAAGTCATCCGCACCCACCATGAGGTTATGTCCCATTTAGGGGTTGAAAAATGCTTTGAACATCTGTCAAGGACGTATTGGTTTCCCAATATGAAAAGCAAAATTAAATGCTACATTAGTAGGTGTTTGAAGTGTATCTACTATTCACCCAATTCAGGTAAAACAGAAGGGAATTTAAATCCTATTCCGAAGGGTAATGTACCATTTGATGTCATGCATGTGGATCATCTTGGGCCGCTACCAAATTCTCGATCAAAGAAGAAGCACATCTTCGTTATTTTTGATGGCTTCACAAAATTTACCAAACTTTACCCTGTCAGAACTACACAAAGTAATGAAGCTATAGGATGCTTAAAATCATTTTTCGCAAACTATTCAAAGCCGAACAAAATAGTTTCTGATCGTGGTTCGTGCTTTACTTCAAGGGAATTTTCTAGTTTTCTCCAGGAGAATGATGTTATTCACGTGAAGGTTGCCACACATTCACCCCAATCGAATGGACAAGTTGAGCGCGTTAACCGAATACTTATCCCAATGTTGGCGAAAGAGTGCGAAGCTGACACATCAAGTGGCTGGGATAGACGGTTGGTAAAGATCGAATTCGCACTCAACAATACCGTAAGTCGAAGCACGAGTTTCTCGCCAAGCGTTCTTTTGTTTGGAAGAAATCAAAAAGGTGAATTATGTGACCGAGTGAGAGAGTTTCTTGAAAGTAAGTTAGAAAATACTCATTGTAATGTCGATGATCTGAGGGCTGAAGCTAGTGAAACGCTCAAAACGAATCAAGTAAACAATAAAGCTTATTACGACCGTCGTCGTCGTCACAAAAAGCCCAGAACGTATAATGAGGGTGAGTATGTGATGATTAAAAACGTTGTCACTACTCCAGGTATTAACAAAAAATTACTCGCCAAATACCGTGGTCCATATGAAATAAAAAAGGTTCTACCTAATGATCGGTATGTCATTGGAGACATAGAAGGCCTTCAGCTAACCCGTATTCCTTATAAAGGAATATCTTCACCGATCAATATGAGACCGTACCAAGTGAAATTACCACAGCTCACAGGTGAAGACGTTGAGGTGACCGAAGGATGTTCTGAGGAGGATCTTGGTTCATCGGATTGAATTGATTAAATTGAGTCTTATCATTTACATTTCACTTCTAATAATTTCATTTTCAGAATCCCTAGAAGCTGGACTAGTCGTTTCGGAATGAATTTTAAATTAATTTTTATATATCTAAATGAATTGTTTTGTTATTTGAATTCTGAATTTTTGCATTAATTGATGGTTAGCTATTGAAATATTTCTAATCTATTGTAATAAGAGACTGTAATCGGGGCGATTATACGTTCAGGATGGCCGAACTGTAGGTAAATTAACTGCATAGTGGCGGAAAACTTTTTGACACGTCTGTCATATAACATACTTTTCGGAAATGTTCTGAATGTAGATGTATCGTCATCCGATCGTATGATCTATCCGAAATGTCTCCAATTTATGACAAAGAAATGTTACCAATATAAGTCATGCGATTATTTTATTATTAAAGAAGAGCTAGTACAGAGTGGACGTGTCTTTTTATTTTGCTTCGGGTTGTTACTTTTCTTTGAAGTTGCCTCTACACATTGTCGTGGTGAAGAGTGATCCGTCTTCGGCGGTTGGTTTTCCAGATTTCTTGGAAGACAACTGGCAAACAAATGGTTGTGTACCACTCAGAATTGACTGTTCTGCGTTGTTCTAGTGGCACGGTTGCAACATGTCTAGTTTTTCCGAAAAAACAGGCGAAAATTTGCTTGGAAGCTAGTGCGCGAGCAACTTCTGTTGGATTAGGCTCAATTTGAAACACCCATACAGTCGACTGCTGTTTACATTCAGCGTCATACGCGTAAATCCACGATTCATCACCTGTCACGATGTCATAGACTTGTTTCGAAGCACCGCGGTCGTATTTTTTGAGCTTTTCTTTCGACCAATCGACATGAGCCTTTTTTTGAGCGATTAAGAAATTGTTTTGGATTCAACGCGAATAAATTGTTTTCACGGTCAAATGTTCTTGCAATACTGAATGTATGCTGGTCCAACTAATTCCTAAGGTTGTCTCAATCTTAGGATAGGTCACATGACGATCTTGCAATATCAGTTGGCGCACAGCATCAATCGTTTCCGGAACAACAACTGATTTTGGACGACCTTCCCGAAATTCGTCTTGGAGTGAACTACGACCTCAGTTTAATTCACCATACCATCGATAAGCACAGGTCCTTGATGGAGCTTCATCGCAAAAAATTAAATTAAGTTCATCGATGCACTGTTGTTGAGTTAATCCACGTTGAAATTTGTAAAAATAATCGCACGAAATTTTTCACGATTTAATTCCATTTTTTTGGGCTAGATGAATCTTTTAAGTAACTGTAAACAACACAAATTGCGCTCGTATGTCAAAACGTTCTGAGTACGTTTAACCTCACAAGTGTCAAACTTTACGATAGAGCTGGCAGTTGCCAGATTGCAACACTAGCGTTGCCCAATCCCGAAATATAAAAGGCACCCTTCGTATTATTTCATTGTTATTATTCCAGTGGAGCATGCGTTGGAAAGCTACTGTCATTGTACGTTATTTCAATATATGTCATTCATTTGAAACGGAAAAAGCTTTAAGTTTTTTTTTATCACAAATATGTCGAACTGTAAGCCTTCATTACTTTATAACTTTAGTATGACAAAAACTGGTGGCGAAAGTCATCGTATGTTGGTTGACATTTTTGGTGAACATGCTCTAGCTGAGCTAACGTGTGGTTTGCACGATTTAAAAATGACGACGAACGTCCTGGTCAGCGAAAACAAATTTTATATGAAAAACTGGAAGCATTGAAGATTTTTGCCAAACACAAGAATAGCTCGCAGTTTCATTCAAGCAGTCATTTGAAAAAGTTTAAAAGCAGGTGAATATATTCAAAAGTAAAAATATTGGGTGCCACATGGAAAAATTCAGTTACATGCCCAATAAAAGTTCCAAGTATTCACGTCTGATTACTAAGCAGGTGCAGGTCTACTACCGGAGGACATTCTTTCATAAATTGCCGACTGTTATGTTTAAGTAGCGCATGAAAATTTTATCCATACAAATGGATTTTTAATTATATATTTTAGAGACAAAGTTAGCTTTAATTTAGAGTCAGTTCACAAATATTACCCGATATTTTGACTTCTCATATTAAAAAAAGTAAATTACATGATTTTCATTTCTGACCAAGCAATGCTTCGTGAAGGCGTCTGATGAATACAATTTTTTTAGAGCGGTCTCTGTGATGCCGATTCGACTTAAATTTGTTGGCAAGTACCTTCTTAAAGTTTTTTTAAACAAAAGACCTAAATCAGAAGCATAAGCTAGATACTGTAGTCATTTGACTTGGCTATAGAATGGAGGAGGTGTAAGCCAATGCGCTGTCATGGTGAAATAACGTTTTTCCTTGCAAAATGTCAGCAGTTCAACATAAAATTTAGTATTGTCCAGGACAATGCGATCATCTCTTCTTTTCCTGTAGTTGATATCAATCACAACTTGTAAAAATATGTTGCCATCACCTTTCCGGTAGATAAGACAGAACTCACTTTCTTCAAAGCACATGATTAAAACTTTTATTTTGTGTGTGGCAGTAGATGCATATTTCGTCGACTGACAAACTCATTCTCATTGCCCTTTACAGTGCTTAACATTGCTCTAATCTCACGACTGCGTCCACCGAAGTGAGGTAATGAGGCACTCATCGCAGCAGAAAGCTTTCTTACATGCAGCCACTTTGTCCAGCTCCTGGAGACTTAAGGAAATGATGGAGCCTTCATAGTACCCTCCTATTTTTACATCTGCTCTTTTCATTTTTAACTGGGAGGATCGTAACGAATTGTTGTGCAAAACTTACCTTCGCCACATTTTCTGTGGTAGCAATTCTTTCGGACGGCGTGTACTCACCTTATTTCTGGTCGCGGTTGTTGCCTACAATACTCAAACGTTCCTTAGTTTCAGAAAATTTGGAGTATACTCTTAGGCGAAAACTCAAATGATTGTACAAATGTGGCATGTAACTGAAGTTGAACACGACCCATAACTGCGACATCCACATTCAGTGACAAAAAAGCATCTACTGCACGGCGGCAGACATACATTCTGTGGTCAGAGATATGTTGATAACATCTTGCGTTTGGTGCATGGCTCCAACACAACAGCACTACAGACATCGATGGACACGAACTTGCAAAAGATTTATTTAACGACGTTCCTAGGGCGACTGTTTCCTACTAAGATGTAACTATTAACGATTTTGATTACAACATTGGAAAAAATCAATCATCACCACACACTTCTTTCATTTGTCTCCTCATTGGCCAACTTCGTTAAGTTGTACAAAATATTTTCACATTGCCTATAGAAGAGCCACTTGAAGCGAAAAACTAAAGCTCAAGTCGAATATTGCATACATTGTATAAGCCCTCTTTTTTAATAAAAATCAAAATGCCCCTTAAGCTCACGACTCGTAATAAGCAGATTGGTAAGGTTTTCTCTCTTTTCCATTTCCTAGACTAGCCAACAAGAAATTCGTACGGATAAACCAGAGCTCAAAAGGAGTGTAATTTTGTATCTGTTTAAGGATTCCTTTTAAACGCCGTTCGTCAAAGGTTGCTGCGAACTGTGACTGAGATAATGCACATCACAAACCGAATCAGTTGGCTCGTGAAAGCCGGCACTCCTTTTCATAACCACGTCACATCGTAATGCACAAAGGGTTCTTGCTCCAACTGTTTCTGTATAAAAAAAAATTCACCCACAGATTGAGGTTAAGCTCTCACCCGCAAATTGCACGTTCCCACCCAAGCCCCCGAGCCGCATGGAGCGACAAGGCGAAGCGCAACACAAACTCAAAATCGCAAAATTGAATCCATAAGGAGAGATAATTCAAAAATAATTACAACTGAGTACCTCAGCAGCCAACGCGACCCCATCGCCAGCGTAAATACACGCCCATACACGAGACGGATTGCGATAAAAGAAGAGAAACTGTTTTTAATTTAAACTTTTTTCCCAGCTCAACTCCGTTGATAACTACTTTTATAACTCAATTAAAGATCTATAAAAATGAAGCATGGTGCAGGCGCTCGCTCCTTTGGGAGCAGTCCTTCAACTCCTCGCTCCTCCTTTCAGTGATCCACTCGCCCTCTCTGATTCCGGCGTCTTTCGGTTTCCTGCTGCCAACAGAATTCTATTTCCACGTCCCTTTGAAAGGATTTGTAAAGAAGTTGAATATTTTCCCCATTTTTCGCAAATTAATTTTCGTTCTCTTGACTTTTTCTCGATTCTCTCGTGCACAGCGCTGGGTGAAGTCCTGCTAGCCAGGGAGAAGAAAAATTGTTTCAAAACTTGCTTCTACTTAGTATTTATTTAAGAAGCAAAATAGAAAACCCATCCGACACGCCGGACTCCTGTTCAAACCCGACTCGACCAGTTGGAGTCCTCGGCGCCGTTGCGGCTCCTCGGCTTTGAGCACTGCTGGCCCAATTGAGTGGAAACCACTAACAACATACACACACAGAAGAGTAGAAAAATATCCAAAAACTAGAACAAAACCGAAGGACAAAGACGTAGCAGGCGGTCAGAGAAAGGATCCCTTTCACAATGCAGGTTGAAAAGTTCTGCTGTTCTATCTTCCTCTCTCACTCGCTGTCTTTCTGCTCCAATCTCCATTGGACGCTCCTGACCGTGGTTTGCAAATGAAAAATTTTCCTCTTTTAAACGTTCCACCCAAAAATGGTCTCCGAAGTTTTGCTTTCATTTCGGAGGCTTCAACGATTTTTTTTTTTTCGTTCATTTTGTGGCCACTCACCGTGGCCTTTGTGCGCTTTGTGATGAGGAGAAAGTTCATTCCGTGCTCGAGGAAGAACTGGGTCCTTGTCGATAATTCGATAATTGAAGTGGTGCGGTTTTATGACCTAGATACAAGTGCCAAGCAGATGTTTTAATTCGATTCTGAGATGAAACATTAAGTGCCAGTGGTTTTCGCGGGGGAAGTTTCAAAGATTTGATGATGACAAAAGTTTGCCTCGAATATGAGGTGATTGGTGGTGGAGCATCTGGCTGTGTGAGAAGGGCAGACGACGAGGAAGTGGGTGGAAGAAACTTCCACGGTGACCGAACAATGCCAAGGGAGATGAAGGAACGGGAAAAGAGTGGAATTTCCAACAAGTGCAAGAAGTTGCCCTGTAATTATGCACTTTTTGAAGTTCCAAAACTTGGATGACGTTCAAGTTAAAAACACATCCTTGGAGGGAAGGTTGCTCCATGTATCTTCTTTTTGAAAGTTAGGAAAGGTTTATTTTGGAAAGTATTTCAATTCATTGAAACAACAGTGACGACGTCGGTAAAAAATGTATGCACCAATTTATGCACGTCCAAGCATCACATTTTTGAAGGACGCTGTCGAAAGGGTTTCAAATCAAACGTAAGAAAAACTCAGCTTACTGTAACCCTGCAAACATCTCAGACATTTGAGCTGTCAATTCCTATAATCCTTGTGATGCAATCCTCTTCTTAAGCTGATAATGGAGAGTGATTGAAGAAATTCCTTGATCCATAGTCCTAAAATTAAAATTTTCAAAACGATATGGAGCCAAATTATAGTAGGTTTGCACTACAGAGTGGGCCATAAAAAGTGTATTGGTCTTGACAAAATTTCAAATTTCATATTAAAGAAAGAAGAAAAAATGTGGCCGACGTGGCGTAGTGGGTAGAGTGCGACGCTCACACGCCGAAGGGTGTAGGTTCGAATCCCAGCTCAACAACAATTTTTCGATTTTTCACGGCACCACCTCTTTTGAGCTGCTGACAACACTCAAAGAGTAGTAACTGTCTAAGAAAGCTTCTCAGATTTCGCCGTTCGGAGTCGGCAAAAAACTGTAGGTCCCTTCTACTCGTGAGAGAACAGTAGCGCGCACAACACGAGCAGTTGATGAGCAAGCTAGGCCCTGGTACCCCTGTGGATTGTCGCGCCAACAATTATTATTATTATATTAAAGAAATGTTCACTTTCTCTTGATCTCATCCTCACTTGTCTATTTAGTCACTGTATTAACAATGGATATTTCCCGACCGCACGGAAACAATCCAGAATAATTGAAATAGTAAAAATTAAAGAATTCCGACCTACAGTGAATCAAAAAATAACTGGGACACTTATTACCTTCAAATTCAGCTTTAAATATATCAGCTTTTTAACATATTAAAACGAAATAAATTGCACATGAAACTGCAATTTAATACGATTTCAGTAATCCAAACGCTAATTTTTTAATTTTGCAGCTAATGGTTTAAATCAAAAATGCAAAGTGCAAATTCATCGGCCAAAATAAAAAAACTAGGACACTTGCTTTCCAAGACCAGAAATAATGTACCGTTGCTTTTATATCCTTATCTTTGATCAAAGATTACCTCCGCTATTCTGTCAAGTTGTTTACAATTGCATATTTATGTAATTAAGTTTTGTTGTTGAAAAAATGGATTACTATGAACAAAATTATAGTATTCGCGAAATTTCTTCAGTGGTTAACAAACCTAAACCAACAGTCTTAAATATTATAAAGCCTTTTAAAGATATCGGATTTCTTCATCGCGTTTCAGGAAGTGGAAGGCCTTCCAAAATTTCTACGGATCAAAGTAAACGAAGAATTTTAAGGGTGGTAAACAGAAACCTGTGGTTGAGGCCCAGGTCCAACCCGGACTGTAGCGCCACAAGAAGAAGAAAGAAAGAAACCTGAAGAAATCAGCTGTAAAAATTGCCAAAACTTTGAAAAAAAAAATGCAGAAGTTCATACTCAAACAGTGGGCAATTTGTTTACATAAAAATTATCTGAAAGCCCGCAGACATCGCAAAAATACAGCCTTATCAGAAAGAAACATAAAAAAGTGACTGGAGTATGGCAAGTACGTGCAGAGGACGGATGAGTTCTGGAATCAAGTAATTTTTTATGAAGAAATAAAAATTTAACATTTTCGATAGTGATGGTAGACGCTTTGTGTGGAGGAGGGACGGAAATGCTTTGCATCCCAAAATGTCACTTCTACAATTAAGCACGGTGGTGGGAACATAATGATTTGGGGTTCAATAGCAACAAACGGAGTTGGTTGTCTTCAAGTAATTGAAGGAAACTTAACAAAGTTTGGATATGTTGATATCCTAAAACGTTGTATCTCCGAAACCAAAGAAAAATTGGGACCACCGCCAAGAGTAATGCTGATGATAATGATACACAGCCGGTTTAACAAAACATTGGTGTATTTGGAACATAACAAAGGTGTTGCCGCATTCCCCCCAAACTTCGGATCTTAATCCCTTAGAGCACCTTTGGGATGTTTTAGAAAAGGAAGTTCTAAAACGAACCATTTGTACCAGAAAAGAGTTAAAGACAGCATTGCATAAAGAATGGCAAAAAATTCCACCCGCTGTAACAAAAAACCTGATCGGATTGATGAACAGAAAATTGCAGGAAATTATAAAAGCAAAAGGACAACGCACAAAATATTAGAAAAAATAATTATTTTCATATTTTGTAATTGTTCCAGTTTTTTTTTGTCCGATGAATTCGGACTATTTTGGATTTAAGCCTTTAGTTGCTAAAATTAAAAAAATGACAATAAATGTGTTTAGATAACTGAAATCATATTAAACTGCAGTTTCATATGCAATTTACTTCGTTTCAATATATTTAAAAATAGCTGAGATATTTCAAGCTGAATTTGAAGGAAATAAGTGTCCCAGTTTTTTTTTTGGTTCACTGTATATCGCTGTGGCGTAGTGGGTAGAGTGCGGCGCTCACACGCCGAAGGGTCTAGGTTCAATTCCCGGCTGAACACCTCGTATTTTTCACGGCACCACCTCTTTCGAGCTTCTAACAACACTCAAAGAGTAATAACTGTCTAAGAAAGCTTCTAAAATTTCACCGTTCGGAGTCGGCAAAAAACTGTAGGTCTTTTCTACTTGTAAGAGAACAGTAGGGCGCACAACATGAGCAGTTGATGGGCAAGCTAGGCCCTGGTCCCCCTTTGGACTGTAGCGCCAACAAGTATTAACATTATATTGCTTCTATCTAACATTAGAAAACTATCTGAACGAGTTAAAGCAGAAACTCTTTACAGCTTCCCCGACGATGTGAGCATTTCCTAAATTATTCAATATATTCTTGCATTTTTGAATACGAGCTTGAGGCGCTTTTGTACGCAGTTGACATAAAACTAATTGCTGCTGCTGCTGCTGCTAGGCCGAACATTCCATTAGAAAAATAAAAAAAAAATGCTTTACCGGCCTTACTGTCGTACTTTCTGTTTTGTGGCTTGAACATAAAAACGGGAAAGTGTGGGCTCACCTGTTTCAATAACTCGTATGGAAAAGGATACCGAAATGCCGTTAAAAAAAGTAACGAATTATGCTTGCGTAGTGGGTAGAGTCCACCGCTCTCACGCAGAACGTCTATTTTCGATTCTCGGCTGAACACTTCGAATTTTTCACGGTACCACATCTTTCGAGCTGCTGACAAGAGTTCTTACTGTCTAAGAAAGCTTCTCGAACTTCGGGGTTCGGAGTCGGCAAAAACTGTAGGTCCCATCTACTCGTCTACTCTACAGTTGCGCGCTCAACACGAGTAGTTGAGAACCAAGATAGGCCCTGGACTGTCGCGCCATCCAAATATATTTTATTATTGCATATATAGCGCCTCATTCAGCAAGTGTGGATTGCTGTCTGTCCAGTAACGTTTATTTTGCTTGGCGACTAACCAATTCAGCCAGAAATGAGCCATATCGCTGCAAATTATAAGCAAATAAGCGTCGGTTTATCGGTTTTTAATTTTATTTTTTCGTACGGGAATAAAAAGAAGTCATTCGGTGCCAAGTCAGAACTATAAGCCGGATGACTCATAAAATTGCTGTTTAGAGTGCTCAAAAATGCAGTTGTTTAAGCCGATGTGTGAGAGCTCGCATTGTCGTGGTGAAGAGTGATCCGTCTTCGGCGGTTAGTTTGCCTGATTTCTTGGAAGACAACTGGCAAACAAATGGTTGTGTACCATTCAGAATTGACTGTTCTGCGTTGTTCTAGAGGTACGGTTGCGACATGCGAAAGTGCTTCGTGCGTGAGCAACTTTTGTTGGATTTGGTTCAACTTGAAACACCCATACAGTCGACTGCTGTTTACCTTCGGCCTCATACGCGTAAATCCACGGTTCGTCACTTGTCACGATGTCATAGACGTGTTTCGAAGCACCGCGATCGTATTTTTGGAACATTTCTTTCGACCAATCGACACGAGCCTGTTTTTGAGCGGTTGACAAATTGTGTGGACTCCAACGCAAACAAATTTTTTTTACGGTCAAATGTTCATGCCATATTGGATGTATGCTGGTCCCACTAATGCCTAAGGTTGTCTCAGTCTCACGATAGGTCACATGACGATCTTGCAATATCAGTTGGCGCACAGCATCAATGGTTTCCGGACAAAAAAACTATAATCCAAATTGTGTCAACTTAATGTTGTAGACTAAGATCTATTCCAACAATAACGACACATAGATGAGTCCTAGATTCGGGCCCTTTTGAATGGAAGTGATAGTGTAAGCCTTGTAACCATTTCCGAATTGTTGACATGAAATCGGTTCTTCACGATCTTCAACTAGTCCTAAGGAGCAACTCGCATGACCATTGCAGCGGTATAGACCCTCAATTTAATGGTATCAAAAAATTCATTCAGCACGGGCTTATAATAAAAAAAAAACAAGAAGACGTCATCAAGTCAGTTGACAATACGATTTGTGAATTAAGTGCGCAAGAGTTTAAATTTGGGGTGGTCACGGCACGGCTTGGGAATAGTGACCCCTTATTCATGAATCAGATTTCGTTCGATTCCATGGCTTAAATTTCAGTAAAACAAAGCATTTGTTACCGGCTCTCTGTATTGCCCGCCGTTCTTCAAAACGTTGGTAACAGCTCAAATTTTTGAGGAGTTCCTACCCACAATCCGCTCCAAATTGTCACACTCTGGACCCAGTAGCACTCTCTGTGTTCTTTATGGATGCACTCGAGAACGAGGTACGAGTTATGTTAGCAGGCGTAATGATAAAATTGAACTTTTTCGGATAATAATAATAATTTTATGGCGCGACAGTTCAAAGGGGACCAGCTTGCTCATTAACTAGAATTAGTTGTTGTGCGTGATAAGGATCTTTCACGAGAAGAAGGGACCTACAGTTTTTCCGACTCCGAACGGCGAAGTTTGAGAAGCTTTCTTCGACAATTATTAGTCTTTGAATGTTGTCAGCAACTCGAAAGAGGTGGTAACGTGAAAAATTCGACGTGTTGAGCCGGGAATCGAACCTGGACCTTCAACGTGTAAGCGTCGCACTCTATCCACTACGCCACGGCGGTCACCATTTTGTCGGATAAGATGTTTTTTTTTTTCGCAGAAACCGCTGTCCAATACAAACTGCTTAACAAGGGTTGTTGAGATCTGTGGCAGGTGGATGTTGGACTTTTGGCCACCGCAGCGCAACAACATTAGTCTCACAAACATTTTCGTACAAACTTGCGTACAGCTGTGGCAGTGAGTTTTTGGTGAAAATTTCCATTTAGGTGTCACAGGGTCCCCTTTTGGAAAATCTTTCCACTCTTCTCGATATTCGGATGAAGGCATGACAAACAAGATGAAACCGGAATTAAAATTTTTAGAAACATTTATCAAGTTTCTAGGATATCGACTAAGAAAAAAATAACGACCAAATGCACCACCAATGCACCAAATGATATACTCGAGGTCCAGCACTTTCTGAAACTCCCGGTCTCTTTCGGCAAGAATGTGGCAAATTTCGCTCTTCACTTAACTGAACTAACCACGGAGACTAATCGCGTAACTTTTAAGACGATAGTTGTCCAAACGATTGTATTGAACGACGTTGTCAAAAGTTTGCTTCGTGTAACAATACAATTGCATCGTTTCATCCTGTCGTTCATCATTCAAATAGTTGAAGTTGAGTTCCCTCGTCTCCCGCCCTTGAATTCATTTTGACAGCGTTTTTTATAACATTTCCCCTCCTGAACAGCTGATTCACAGACATGATTTTTTTTTGTTTTTAAATGAGAATACGTGTGAGCTGCCTATATGGTGGATCTCCTCACTCTTCAAACTGTTAGAAGGAGAGGGCATATAAATCAAAAAATTAGAAGAGAGAAGGTATAGTGTTTTCCAACGCAAAGTAATGGCTGACAATAGCTGCGTCCAGAAATGATGTAAGGCAGAAGTTGCATCACAAAAGCAATATACTGAAAATATTTATGATTATTTAAAAAACAAAATAAGGACATAATCTTAGTTTAAACGCAAACATTTTCTTAATAGTTCTTATGAACTATTGTAAATTACAAAACACTGAATAACTGCTACTGATTTTAAACATTAAAACCCGTTTTCTATACATATGTATCAATCCTATAACAATTGTAACATTATGTCTGAAATTATTTTTGTTCTTATCACCTGAAATAATACTCGAAAGGTATCTGGAATTTGTAAATATGTTCTCAATTTGAAGCGATGTAATTGTTTTAGGTATATTTAATGTGTTACAATTGTCATATATCTTCGCTCTGAGTTAAGTTATACAAAGATGTATTGCAAAATATATTCGATCTATTCTTATTGTTGTTATTTTCATTGCACGAAATATGTTTGATATTTGTTTTTGTGTTAGGTTTCATTGTTTTTATTGATTACAACACCTTTCTTATTGAATGGATGTCATTTGGACAAAAAAAAATAACATTTTGTAAGAATAATATGTAACACCAAATATTTATTTTAATTATAATACGCTTAACTCGGTACATCAATTGACAATAAATCTTTCCCAAATGTGCAACTTTTCAGCACGAGTTACTCTCCTGTTTTTCTACATATTTCATAAGTTATTATAAATATAAATGCTATAGGATTATCAATTTATTAAAAATAAATCCTTTTAAAATTCCTGTTACACTTCCTTGCGTAAACAATTAGCAGTTGGTTTTCTGAACACGTTTTGTTGGCTGTACACAAAATGGCTGATGAATTCACGAACAGTTGACAATTTACGAGTGTTTGACACTATTGAAGGTAAAAATTGACAAATCAGCCGCCATCTTTTCAATTTTGGAGGGGAAACGTAAACATGTGTGAGTAAAGTGAGACAATGTTCGATGATACGTGAATAACCTTCAGAATTTGAGGTTATGTCCGGGTTATGTCTACTAGAACACGTAAATAAGAGTCAAACGGTTGATGGACAAAGGCGAAATCAGCTGTTTGATCAGCTGTTCAGTTGACCATCTTCTTCCTTATTGGTTTCTGGTTTGAGAGCTACTAAATACGTTAAATGTCATACAGAATATGGAGCTTATGCTATCACTGTTAAATTTTATTTTTTTATTCAAATCAAAATTTGAAAATATGTGTGTTAAGTACCAACAAACTTTTAGTCAACTTATTGATTTATTATTAGTATTATTATTAGTAATCAACACTCTAGGTCAGCTGCGCCAGGGCAAGTGGAATGTTTTACCAATTTCATGGGCGAGCATCCTGAAATAGCATGTTATAATATAACGAAAACCACCCAAGGCAGGCAGATAAAGAACAAGTTATATGCAGACTTAGCTCACAAACTTTACTTCATTTGATATTTAGGATATTTACTTACCATAGTTTTGTCTCTTCCTTTTTTATGCCGTTGCCCATATCACATGAAACCCAGATTGGACACAGGTTTAGTTCCAGCGCTTTAACCATCTCGCAAATTATCTCTGAAATGTACTCTGGCCACCAGAAATTCTGAAGTCATTGCCGGTCAACCATTGGTAGCTATCTTCAGCTGGGACCTCCAAGGTGGGACTTAATCTAAAATTGGGGGAATATTTGTTGACCTCCAACCGCTGCTGTAACGCAGGAGAATCCGTTTCGCGGACCTAAACCAGTACTCAAGAATCCATTGGCGTTCTTTGAATCGGAAAGCACGCACAAGGCGCATATAGACCCATCGTCCCTTGGGCTGGCCGTCACCTATTTGCAGAAGAGCAGCGACGTCAACTATCCGTTTCGCGGACCTAAACCAGTACTCAAGAACTCGTTGGCGTTCTTTGAATCGGAAAGCACGCACAAGGCGCATATAGACCCATCGTCCCTTGGGCTGGCCGTCACCTATTTGCAGAAGAGCAGCGACGTCAACTATCCGTTTCGCGGACCTAAACCAGTACTCAAGAACTCGTTGGCGTTCTTCGAATCGGAAAGCACGCACAAGGCGCATATAGACCCATCGTCCCTTGGGCTGGCCTTCACCTATTTACAGAAGAGCAGCGACGTCAACTATCTACACACAAAGCGTATGTCCGCAGCTATGAGGTCGAATTGTTAGCCATAGACGTCAGATTGAACCGTGAGTTGCCTGGGAAATGGGTGGATTTAAATTCTTCCCAGAAGGCCTTAGTCTCAATTTTTTCTCGTCATAGTCGTCGGATTGAACCATGAGTTGCCGGGGAAATGAGTGAATTTAAGGTCTTCCCAGAAAGTCTTAGTCTCAAGGTTTTCTCGTAAATAAAAAAATACAAAACCACTGTTAAAAACAAGGTCTTTTTCATCCTCTAATACTTAAACGCACTTCATCTTTACCGCCTTCGGTGGTTGACAAATGTCACATCTAGTAGTAGATAATCGCTTTCAAAATCAACAGCACCTTACATATTGCGCCATCTTTTGGACAGAGAACGAATTCATTTGTACTTCAACAGTTAACAGTAGCGTTCCCCTTATTTCAGTCATCACAAATATTACCAAGTGGGACGCCAGTGTACATCGCCAAACCAAAATCCACACTCCTCCGCCAATAGTTCAAAGCTCACAATACCACCTCCTTTGATTTCGCTGACAATGCCCACAGAATGCGGTTAGGAAGAAGGTTGGCACAGTTGAAAACATTTTCTGTACTGTATCTTACTTCACATTGGACGGGGCTGTAACAAAACGCAAAATGAAAAAAAAAATCCGTACTGTAATCCACAGAGCCAAACATTAAATCAAATTCCCGGTCCCTGCCAAGGCCAGACTGAGTTTCTTTCTGCCGCAACCCCCTTCGTTCGCCGTGGTCATGACCGTCTGCTGCTTTCTGAGTTATCAACTTCAAAGCACCAACTTGCCGACATTCCAAGGACGAGACCCATTTGCATGGTACACTGACTGTTGCGTGCACTGTGGCAGCCTTAATGAAAGCAAATTTAATTAGCAGGACCAATGTGCTCCCAAGGCCGAATGCCGTCTCGCACTCGTGCCTGATGGACTGGAATAAGCGTGTTATCAAGTTATGCACATTTCTCCCCATGTCTCCGAAATTCAACGTCACCCGAGTTAACCTTCAAAGTTTAGCAGCATGGATACAATGTCCTCAATAAAAACTACGCCTAAACCGAGCTCCGCGATTACCACGGAAAATGATTTCAAACTACAGCTGGCGGCTGTTCTCGCCGTACCAACTGTTGAGGAAATGTCCTCCGAAGCATTCTCTCCGCTGGATGGTAGTTTTATGCCCTCAGAAGCACATGCCCGCCCACTGGGTTTACAGCAAAAAAGTATACTGCTCGTACATTTTTTGCAGTTCCGTCCTGCAGCCTGTAGTAAATTCTCCACTTAAATTTCATCTGTCAACTGTCAACCTCTCCTCCTCCATCGCGTTACATTTGCGATGAATTTTGTTATGATTTCCTCGAGCAACAGCAGCAGTTCCCACCTATCGCCGGCCTTGCAGAGGTCCTTCATTAGTTGTCCTAGCTGCAGACGGCACACACAGGCAACGTGTGGGGGTGGTGTGAGTGATGCGTTATCTTTGCCATTTCACCAAGTCGTTCGTGTTTATTTTTATTCTTCTCCCTCGACTTGTTTTTTCGTGTTTTGTAGCTGCTGATGCAGGTGTAAGATACATTTCTCAGGTGAGAACACAAGCAAAAGGTGATTCGTGTTTTGTCTGAAATCACGTGGATACTCTTCAAACCGCACTCTCGTCCTCCCATCGCAGCGCCCGTCTGCCCGCTTGTGCAGCTTATTTGTTCGCTTGCCTTTGTTCTTATGTTTTTTGCCTCCCCTAGCACAGGACGGGCGCTGAAATAGATTTCGCCCTCTCCTCGTCGCTTGTTTGTGTGTCGTGGAATTATGACAAAATACCCACGACCTGAAATGAGGAAGTGCCTGTGTGGGCGGCGAGTGGGCCGACGTCGGCGGGCGAGCATGTGGTTTCCTTTGCACACACACAGCACACGTTTGTAGGAGTCATTTGGGGTGTGCTTTCTTTCCTGCCTCAAATTGCTGTAACCGAAAAACGGCATCGACGGGAGAAATTCGTTCGTTGTATGCTGTTATCGATCGCTGAACGAGATTTGGTATTTTACAAGAAAATTGAAAATAAGGGGATTACGTATTTTATTTCATTTGCGTGTGTACGAGTGTGTGTTGTGCCTGTTTGGAGACTTGTTACGTTTTGTCATTTTTGTGAGAAGGCTTCTTTGAAGTTTAATTGGCTTATTTAGGGTAAAATGCATGTCCTTCGGTTGTTTGGGAATAACAAATTGCCGGACAAATCAATAGGATACATGTGAAGGGAAAAAAATCGGATTAGTCTGTAGCCAGAGAGATGTGATGCGGAGTCGTAGGTTGTCTCTAGGTTACTCGGCGTATCGGACAAAAGAGTACTGCTTCTGGGAAAGGCGGTTCCACTTCGGGGAAAGGACTTGTTTTCGAGGAAATACATGAAAATTCTCGACGTGAAATTATTCATGAATCAATTAGGCGGCAGTCTGTTGGAAAGTGGAGTGTGGTGGCTAGGCGCTGGAACATTTCGAAATCTCTTTGAAATTAACATGAAAATATGAATAATTTAGATTGTGGTACATAAGTATGCCATTTGAGCCGTTTCACGCTTTGTAGTCCGGCAGTTTTGACAAATCAGCACGTTGGGCTTCGTTGTTCGTTGTGACATTGTGCCTATTGCAGGCCATTATCGGTTCTTAGCAGTGGAGATATGGCTTGACAGTGAAGAGATGTGAGGATGAAGGTTGCGTTGATTTGGAATTTTTCTTGCAAACTTTGTCAACAAGAATTTTCTGATGAAAATTTGATGTTCAGAAATTATACCCCATCTCCGTTCCTTGTGTTAAAATACATAACTCAAAGTATTGCCAGTTAGAAGTGACTACTTCTTCCCATCTCTCTAGGAGTCTGCAAATTCCGATATCACCGAAAATCATATTGCATTCTCCAAAAAAGCCAGTAGAACAATACGGCGTCTCCAGATCGTTCTTCACGGCAACAGCCACGTGCGGTCGAGCGGTATCTTATTTTTTCTGTTATTTCTTCCCATTTTATGCGCAATGGCCTGCTAAAACGTTTAAGTAGTAGTCGATTACCTTTCCCAGCTATGATTTCACTTAGTTTTGTCAGCGCATTCTACATAACACCCGTCTGGTCCACCATATGCAGAGCATATCCTTTGCACTGTGGATGATTTACATTGAGGTCGATGAAGACGATGTTATTGTAGTCTATGGACTTTTCATCTCCGACGATCCTGTGCAAAACAAAACTCTTCCTTTGATGTTTTTCAAGAAGCGATTTCGAAGTGAAAAATCTCCCTTCGACATCTCTCGATTTCAACTCGTTCAGCATCAAACATTCTTAATAATTATTGGCGCGACAGTCCACAGGGGGACCAAGGCCTAGCTTGCTCATCAACTACACCTGTTGTGCGCACTACTGTTCTCTGAAGAGTAGAGGGTCATACAGTTTTTTGACGACTGCAAACGAGGAAGTTCGAGAAGCATTTTCTTAAGCTATTATAACCCTTTCAGTGTTGTCAGTAGCTCGAAAGAGAGGTGCCGTGCGTTCGATGGTTGTTATGAATTTTCAAGTTTTGATCACTATCTGAAGCAGCATTTGTCTTCAATTCTTTTCTTATGAGGAAAAATAAATGGAACATCTGAATTAAAATATCAATGTCCTGCTTCAGCTGCAGTTAATGCCCTTAAAAGGACATATTCCGGCGCTCCTGTCAAGACTCAAACTCTTGTACAGGAGACTTACAGATCCACAGAATGCGGAGATTCGCTGTCTGAAGTCACAGATCAAAGTACTCCAACAGTTAATCAAACATAATTACAGACTAGCTGTAAGCTTGCATTGGAGCAATAAGATTCGGACTGTAAGATCTAACAACCCGAGCATGTTCCCGCAAGTAAATAAAATCTTTCGGAGGAAAGACCATAATGACATTCAGAGCGTTCTACTTGACAGAACAACAGACAACACGAACCTACTTACTGTGTGTGTACTGTGCGGGCTGTGCTTTTTTTTTTTGTATGCATTTTTTTTTTATTTATTTCTAATGGTTTCTCTAATACTAGACAATAATACTTAGACTAGCTTACTTATCTAATCTATTGATCTTAATTCTAGCTTACTGACTTCTAACAAGTACTCTAAACTAACCCAGTTTCATTTCGTTTTTGCCTTTCGGCTTCTTTAATTGATTCATTTTGTTTTTATTATCCTAATTTATTGTTAAATTTCCCCAAGAAACTTAAGAAAATAGGGCTGTGCTTGACAACGGCTATTTCATAGTTGAGGATCCCCAAGAGAAGGTGAAAGCAATTGGTGATGTTTTCCAGAGAGTGTATACGGTCAACGAGACTCGAAGTCCGAATCACGATCTGGAGAACAGAGCCTTGCTAAACCATGTCTCTCCTCGGAATGAAATAAGTCAATGGCGATCCGAGAACCCTGGTTTCACCAGGTTCAGTGGCGATTTTCCGGCAAATAATGTCCTCGCCGATGATGGAAACAACTCCATCCTTATTTCAAAAGATGAATTGCAAGGTATGCTCAACTCACTGAAAACGAAGAGGTCAGTGGGAATAGATGGGATACCAAATATTGTTCTGCGCCATCTACCCTCTGAGGTGGTGGACGTATGCACAACTCTGTTAAACAATGCGCTGAGTAATGCATATTACCCGGCTCATTGGAAAACAGCTGTGGTACAGCCAATTCCGAAACGGGGCAAAGATACCTCCATCCCGACGAATCTTCGTTCTATAAGTCTTCTTCCGTGCATAAGCAAGGTATTCGAGAAGATAGTCATTAGAGCTCTGATGGGTTGAGGAAAAACAATTAATACCGGAAAACCAATTTGGCTTCAGGACACCATTCATGCCGCGTCTAAATTGGTTTCCGACATTCAGTGGAATAGAAATAAAACACAGTGCACAGGGGCCTGGTTATTAGACATGGACAAGGCTTTCGACACCGTATGGTTAGAAGGGCTTTTCCTCAAGTTGGACAGGCTTGGCATTCAAAAAAAATGTCTATATATGATCTACGACATGGTACCAGGTAGGAAGTTCATTGTGAAAAATGGCAACGAAATTTTCACCACTGTGTTCCATATAAAAAATGGGTTGCAACAAGGGGCGGTGGGTTCGCCGATCTTGTTCACTATATTCACTAGCGATCTTATAGGTTCTATGCCTAAAATAATAGCGTTCGCCGATGACCTTATCGCGTTCCGATCAGGTCCTGAGGTAAAAGAAATAAACGGTTTGTTGCAGAGTTACTTCGATGCAATTCAACCATTTTGCGACGTCTGGAACTTGAAAATCAACTACCAGAAGTGTGAAACTATCCATTTCAGAACCCCGCTGTCCAGAGCCTCAAGGGACACGAAAATGAACTGGCGCAAGTTCGGCATAGTTGATCCACTGGGACGGCCGTTGTCCGTGAAAAATGTAGTAAGATATCTAGGCATATGGTTGGACCAGTATTTATATGGTTATATACATCTAGATACAGCTCTGACCAGGGCTAAGAATGCCTTCGCTATGGCAAGAGGACTGTTTTATAGCAGTAAACTTGACACCAGAGTGTCAATGTAAAAAAAACATATTCCGGCGCGTTCCGTTGCCTTCTGATGTTTTTTCGACGCCCATTCCAATGGATATTTCGTTATCCATTGCGAAATCGCCTACAGAAATAATAATAATTGTTTGGCGCGACAGTCCACAGGGGGTTAAAGGCCTTGATCATCAACAACTAGTTCTCTCACGAGTAGAAGGGACCTACAGCTATTTGCCGACTCCGAACGCCTAAATTTGAGAAGCTCTCTTAGACAGTTATTACTCTTTGAGTGCTGTTAGCAGCTCGAAAGAGGTGGTGCCGTGAAAAATTCGAAGTGTTCAGCCAGGAATCGAACCTAGACTCTTCGGCGTGTGAGCGTCGCACTCTACCCACTACGCCACGGAGGCCACCAAATATATTGCTTTTGAATAGATGCCAATTTGTCTAACCGAACGGAATTTGCTTTCTGATTCACCCTACTGTGAGTAAATTTTGCGAATAGAGCGGATATTGATCCTGCTGGTCAAGGCACTATTTCTCTTCGATGCAAAACTCGTCAATTTTGAAGCGTAGAAGCCAGTCGCTGCATGGTTAATCGGTCGGAGCAGATTCACCATGTACTTCGATTGGTCTCAGCTTCGCTTCACAATGCTGTTGTCTGACGAACGTCACACATCTTTAGGGAATCGCGTCTAAAATGAGTGACAACTTGCAGATGCCGCCATTTTGGGGCATTTTTGTGCTCCTAATATGTACAGTAATAATAATTGTTGGCGCGACAGTCCACGGCAGGACCAGAGCCTAGCTTACTCATCAACTACTAGTGTTGTGCACGCTATTATTCTCTCACGACTAGAAGCGATCTACAGTTTTTTCCGTCTCCGAACGGCGAAATTTGAGAAGCTGTCTTGGACAGTAAAAACTCTTTGAGTTTTGTCAGCAGCTCGAAAGAGGTGGTGCCGTGAAGAATTCGAGGTGTGCAGCCGGGAATCGAACTTAGACCCTTCAGCCACAAAAATATATAGAGTAATGTACAACAAAAATTCTTCTATTCTCACTGAAATAAAATGTTTTCATATTTTTCTTTATAGGAAACGATACTTTCTTCCCCAAATAACAAAACATTACAAGGAAATAAGAACATTTGAAGAAAATTTGTCTTTAAATGTGAAGGAATTGTCTCAACGTTCGGACAAAATGATAAGACCAACTTAATTGTTTTTTGTTTTTAGTCTGACACAATGTCTTATATTACTCAAAGTATAGAAATGACATGAATGACAAATGAATGATATCTGTGTGTTCAAATGCATCGAATTATTTATGAAAGCAGGTTGAATGGGCCGCGGCGTGCACTGCTCTGCAACCGAAAGGGACTTGATCCGAAAACTCAGACAGAAGGGAAAGTTACACCAGGAGGTGTCAAGACTAGTGGGAACTTTAAAGATATTTGTTTTTTTTGCGCTACAGCCGCCAAAATTCCACATGCCAACAGATCGTTCACGAAAAACATCTCCAAAAGATGACAGCCACATTAAACACATGTCAAAAAACGACTCGTTTTTGTCAGCTGCAGACATAAAACGGGAACTGTACTTGCCTCTTTGTTCTAGAACAGTGCGAAGGAGGCTAAAAGAACAAAATCTCTTTGGAAGAAGCCCTAGGAAGGCACCAATTTTTACCAAAAAAAACTTACAAAAAGTAGAATCCAATTTGCTAAAGAACATCTCGAATGGATAAGCCCAGAAAACAAAAAAAAAATGGCGAAATATACTTTGATCGCATGAAAATAAAATCAATTTGGTGGGATCAGATGGTAACAAGTGGGTCAGTAGTTGTCAAATCATCCTTGACTGCCCGAAGTTTGCGCAACTCTTCATAGAATAATAATAATAATAATTGTTGGCGCTACAGTCCAAAGGAGGACCAGGGCCTAGCTTGCTCATCAACTACTCGTGTTGTGAGCGCTACTGTTCTCTCACGAGTAGAAGGGACCTACAGTTTTTTGCCGACTCCGAACGGCGAAATTGGAGAAGCTTTCTTAGACAGTTATTACTCTTTGAGTGTTGTCAGCAGCTCGAAAGAGGTGGTGCCGTGAAATATTAGAAAAATTGGTATTGAACAACTCTTCATACAGTGTGCGTTTTTCTGCCTTGAGGGTACTGTTCGAAAGATTTTCAAATCTCGCTCTACCGTTTTCAGCTTGTTCAAGATCTTTGATCTCTTCTGACAGGCTTCCTCAAGCTTAGATCGAGTATTGTCTAGTTCCTGTTTTATTTGTTGCAACTTCACTATGAGGAAACAGTTTTCTTTGTTCAACTTATCGCATTTTGCTTTCTCACTCTTCACCGTTCGAGGAAGAGTTGATCTTATCCTGAAATATCCCCTTCAACTCATTCATATTCGTGTTAAGTTGGTTTTCCAGTTGGGTACTTGTAGCATAATAATAATAATAATTGTTGACGCTACAGTCCACAGAGGGACCAGGGCCTAGCTTGCTCATCAACTGATCGTGTTGTGCGCACTACTGTTCTCTCACGAGTAGAAGGGACCTACAGTTTTTTGCCAACTTAAAACGGCGAAGTTTGAGAAGCTTTCTTAGACAGTTGCTACCCTTTGAGTGTTGCCAGCAGCTCGAAAAAGGTGGTGCCGTGAAAAATTTGAGGTGTTCAGCCGGGAATCGAACCTAGACCCTTCGGCGTGTGAGCGTCGCACTCTACCCACTACGCCACGGCGGCCACGTGTTTGTAGCATACAATTAATTTATTTCCACTTCTGGCATTGAATGACGTCTTGAGCTTGAATCTACTTTCTGTGAAAATCGTTGAGTTGCGTTTGTTGCTCTTTTATGATGCTCCGGAACTTCTGCTGTACTTCTTGAAGGGATTTGACTAATTGATCTTTAATTCAGATGTATCCCGTGATGTCATGGGTGGGGATCTGAACAGTTTTTTCAAAGTGTTCAAAATTGACTTCATTTCTATGTTAATGTACTTGTAAGCTGGAATGTTTTCCTTATCTTTCATTCTCTTGGTTTTCTTCTGAGTTTGGTGTACTTCCGAGTGCCGTATAGCGATTTGGTTTCCGGGAACCTCATGAAAAATTTGGGTACATTTTCTTTCTACGGCGTTGTCTGAGGAATCGCATGCGGCGGGCAAAGTAAAAAGAGCATAATGTCAATCTCATAAACTGGCCCTCCCAATCTCCAAACCTTAATCCCCTCGGAAAGGTTGTGGAGAATCGTGAAAATGTCTCTTGGATATGAAAAAGCAACAAATAAAAAAGAGTTATGGAGCAAAATTCAATCAGCTTGATGCGACATATCGACAAGCACTTGCCCCGCAGACTGGTCGAATCCATGGACCGAAGAGTGCGTGCTGCAATAAAATATAAAGCATATTCCTCTAAATATTAAAAAGATTTAAAGAACATGGTACAATAACTATGAAATTACTACACATTTTATGGTTATCTTACTATTTTGCGCCCTTTCGCTTTTACAAACAAATATTTTTTGTTATGACCTGAATACTTTTCAACTTCTTATGATTTATTTTTATTTTTCCTTTATTTAACCAAAAATAAATGAAATGAAAATGAAAAAGATTACAAAATGATTTTAGTTTTTCTGTGAAAGTTAAAATTCTAATCGGTGGTCCTTTTTTTTTTGTCCATAACTTTATTTTTTACAAAGAAGGTGAACAACGACTGGTTTGTCCTCTTTCATGCAGTTCCTAAGAAATAGTCAGAAGTTTCTTGTCTGTTCTACGCTATTTCTATTCTATCTCTATTTCTTTCTTTACCGTTTCTGATAAGTAATGACATTTTATAATTTTGTCAAATTTAGGTCAATTTAGGTCAAAGCTGATTATTCAATTAAAGCTATTTGTTTATATTATTTTGATATGTATGAACTTACACACAAGAAAAACACGATGTGTCCACTTCAGAATACAAGAGAAGAAGAAAGTTTATTTAAAACCGGAAACAACAGCCATTAGTACAATAAAGAACAATGAGTGCGTTCAAAATAAATAATGCATAAGTTATGTTTGTTTTACACAGCTAAAGTCACGTTCAAATAAAGTATTGTAACAGTTTAAAGAAGTATGTTCGACCAATGGAAGAAGCTTGCAGAAATATATGTGCTGCTTGCGATTTAGATTTCCTCGTCTGTTGTTGTTCAGGAGGACCTGTGGTCGCTGATTCTGCACAATTTATAAATAAATTCACATACCCTGACTAAAAAATACTTCCCCAATGACAAGTTTTCGTTTTCGTTTCGTCCTTCAAATTCACACTCCACAAGCCGCATCATGCCAATCTACAGAGAATCATACAAAGCAGTTCAAAGCCACCACTTCTTCCAATGAAACTCAGATGACCCCCGACAATTTTCAAATTTGTATTCCATTCTAAGTGTGCTGCACCATTTCACTCCCTTTCAGTGATGAGCCCAAGCAAAGCAGATCCAGCCAAATTGAATGTCGACTTATTATACGATTTTTCAACATTCTCCCAGCCCTCCCACATTCCACATGCAGAATCTCAATATTCTAATAAAAACCCATAGACTATCAAAAAATTCATATAAACTGCGGAAAAATTCAATTTGAAACCCTCTCAGAACCTCAAATTGATTCATAGCAGCACAAAACCGAACAAAAAGGAATCACCATAGTTGCAAGCTTATCCCTCTCACATCACTCTCATACTCATATCAACCCCCTGCTGGCATCTGTGATCCCAACTAACAAATCGACACACTCACACGGTCGCCCGCTTGAAAGAGATCCAAGAAACAGAACATAACCAACAGCGAGACACAAAAACGAGAGCCACTGCAACACTATCAAAAAATTGCCATCGATTTCCATCGATGTGTCCTTCAATATCGCATTTGCATATAAATCACCAAACAAGCCAATATAGCGAGCGCAAAAAAATAACCGAAGAAAAAATAATCATAAAATATATATGGAAGCGGCAACCTCCCCGGATCCGACACATCGGGCCGCCAAAGTCAGTCGTCATCCCAATATCGCTCCCTGCCCCGGCCCAGCCCACACGTCGGGGAGACGAGGACACATTCGGATCCTGTGGAATTTGGAGTCGGAAAATTTGAATATTATCATCCTATATCCGTCACATTAGCATAAATCTTGGAGCACCACCTCCCCGCCGCCAATGTCAGCAACGCGTTGTGTTTCTGCTGGCTGTTGGACTCTCGAGAGCAAACGATAGCGCGCGGAATGTACGTGAATCGCGTTCTGATTGTAAATACTTGTAATTTTTTTTTACTTGCCTAGGGTGTGGGGTGCCACCCTGAGCACCCCGTGTGTGACACGGAGATGAGCCGCGCAGTTCATCGATCGGATACGGAGATACAACGGGAATTTAGAGTGGAAATGAAACTTATCGTCTCGCCGAAATCACTGAATCGTTTCGCACATACGCATCGCATCGTGTGACAACGACAACGGCAACGGTGCTGATGACGACGACGAATAAAACCGCAATAAATAGCAGAGAGATTGTCAAAAGGACATAAAAGCCAAGAATCCTGCCATCAAGTGCTCGACTTGCGATTTGCGAAAGGACGACATTCGTACACGCAAACTCCATAAAACATAACTAATGCCACTCGCAGTTAATTGACTACAAGTGTGGGGTGACGGATGTACAACAGATTCCATGTGTGTGTGGGGGGTGTACGCATATGTGACTCAAAGATTGGTGTCGTAAATGAGTTACAAATTGATGGCATGTCATTCGTTTGATATTTTGTTCGTTTGAGTGTTCGAGAAGCGTTTTAAAGGTGCTGAAGGTTGGCCAAAAAGTGGATTAAGCACGTTCAAGGGCAAGCTAAGCAATCTGCATGATCAGTTGGAGTAAATTCACTTTTGTCTGCGTTTCAGACTTTCCCTGTAGCCCATGCCGGAAATAAAATCTTCATCGGTACGACGATTGCGTCTGGCCTGACATCCAGAAAGATATGGGCAGGGTTGTTAATTTTTTGCTTTCTAATACTACCTACCTAAAGCTCAATTAATCAAACAAAGAAATTTTAGTTTTTTTCTTATAGCATAGCCTTTGTCACCATTAATGTTTCTTTCTTAGAATAGAATCGAGACATGCCACTCGTTTTGAGCAAGTTTTGTTTCTTAATTCTTCTCTGGCGAAAAATCGACCACAACTTGAGAAATTTAAGCTTGAATGCATTAAGGCTTCGGGGGCCTTGAGGTTAATGAAAATGTACGGTCTCTTGCATTGCGCCACAGAAAAATTTTCAACGGTGTCATTATGTGTGTTATGTTGGTTATAAAGTGACGTCGAGTAAACGTCCGTTGGTCCTGTCCACATAACCTCCAAATCATTGGTCGCTTCCCATTTGAAACTTCTAAGATGTACCCACAGTAGACGAATTTCACCCGAAGAGCACATTAAGCATTCAGTTTGTTACGGCGCCCCTTCGATCGCTTATGGGATTTTCGTGGCCTATGTGCTGCAATTTTGTTTTATTCGTTTATCCTCTTCAGTGAAAGAGTACACATACGTGGACTTAGATCTCGCTCTATTCTAAACGTGTTTAAGGGACTTTTCAATTGTATTATTATTTTAGTGAAAAGAGAACATACAATTTTTCTTAAAAACGTAAATTTTAAATCGTCTCTTATTGTTTTGACAGTTTTATTCAAAAGTGAGTTACAACAATGCCGCGTCGGAACGCTTTCCACCCTGGTAAGTTGAAAAATAAATTTAAATTCTTATTATGCAGGGGAAACTGTCTTTCCTTCGTCGGCTTTTTTGGTCACTGTTGATTTTCAATGAAACTAGGTTATTTCATTGTTATTATCCCAACGTTTCGGCAGGGATTGCTGCCTTCATCAGGGGATCTTTTTTTATTGAAACAATAAAACAAATTATGTTATATACATGCATAGTGACAATGCAATTTAACAAGTGGAAAATAACTTACATTAGTTATGGATGGATGTCAATCTAAATGTTCTTTAAAATCACAAAAAAAAAAACAAAGTTCACAATAAAACAAAATATTGAGCACTTCCGTGTGTGAAGATAAGTCAAGAATGATTTGAAATTTGAAATTTGATTTAAATACAATATGTCTAAGCCGTTATAAGTGCTGAATATACGGCAGATATGTTCTGTATGTCCTGTTTCCTATTCATATTGTTGTTGGTCTTGATTATGTGCAGGGTTTCCAGAGTGTACCTTTTGCTAGTATGTTTTTCCGTTTGCAGGATTTTGACGTCATAAAGGTCGGGTAGATGGTTTGTCTGGACGCAGTGATTAGCTAATGCTGTTTTGACTGAGTTCTTGTTGTTGATGTCTGATTTATGACCAGCTAGTCTTTGACGAAGAAACTGTTTGGTGGTACCTATGTAGCATAAGTTGCAGGATTCGTTGTCATTGCCTTTACAGTTGATTTTGTAAACCAGATCAGTTTTGTTTCCTTTGTCTATATCTGGTTTGAGTCTGGTGAAAACCGATGCTAGTGTACTCGAAGACTTGAACGCTATTCTAATATTGTCACAGCTACCATCAATTATATTCTTAAAATTTGTCGACAATGTTGGGATGTACACCATGCTTTTATAGATATAATCTACTGTGGTGATTGTCTGTGTTTCGGAGTGTATGTTGTGTTTGTATTGTGTTATTAAGTTCCTAATAACATGCATCGGATAACCATTGTCCATAAGGATGTCTGTGATAATTCGTTCGTTTTTTTGATGGAACTTACTGTCACTTAGCTTTAACACTTTTTTAACCAAGTTGGAAGCTCTGTTGATTATAATATGCTTGGCTTGGTTGGAGCGATAGTTGACTAGTCTTCCTGACGCTGTGTCTTTTTTGTACCAGTCGAAACAAAGGTGGTCATGTTCCCGATGAACTTTAACGTCAAGAAACGCTATTGCGTTCATCTTTTCATATTCTACTGTGAATTTTACTTTGTCATTAAAATTGTTAAGAGCAATTAGCAAACTGTCTATGCAGTTGCGATCGATCACAGCAAATATATCATCCACATATTTGTATATTGCTTTTGGCTTTTGTACCTTTTCAAAACAGACATCTAAAAGGTAGTCCAATACCAAATCGGCGATAGTAGGCGAGAGTGGGTTGCCTATCGGCAACAAACAACTGTAAGTTTAAATTCTATTAATTTAAAACTCGAATTATTATTTCAAATTGATTAAAATGTGAAGAGTATGAACTGTTGAATCATTGAATTGCAAATCTTATCAAGTTAATTTCAGTTTTTAAGAGTTATTTTCATCTAAACCGTGAGTACACATACTGTGTGCATCAAAAGTGAGTAAACAAATATCTGGCTTCTTACGAGCTACTTGGCTACTACATATGACACCTAGCTTTTTTAAATATTTGCCGGACAGATGCGGGTTTAGGTTTTCCGTGATTACCTGCCTTAACGGCTTATATCACGGGGTCCATTTTGCTGAAGACTGAAGGCTGAAGAACGCCAAACTTAACGCCTTAGTCACCCATGTACCAAATTGAGATCATGCTTAAGGGACAAGCACCCCACCTTGCTTTGATGCGAGGTCTTCATAAAACCTCTTCCGCTCTCTGGGTTGCAGTGCCCGGTTGAGAATACAACTCCACACTGAGCCGGGATAGTCCCCTAACCATCTTGCCTAGTTTTTGGGTAAACCACCAACTAGGCAAGTCAGCACAGTACACTATAATCGACTCTACCCGCGATGTTAAGTTGTAAACCACAGCCACCGCGATATTCCCACAAGGGGTCCTACCGCTCGGTCAGGCTGCAAGCGAAGTTCCAGGGGCTCCTGACCTCCCGTGGCACCAGAATATAGCCTCTAGTCAAGTTGTCACTACCAGTCAAATAGTGTTAGCCTGTTAGCCGCCATCACGCCACAGATGGTCTTCTCTCCATCAGTGTTTCTCTTGTCACTATATATAGTGTTACGGATTTGTTATTTGAATCGTGTGATTCATAAAACCCAGTCAAACCATCTGAAAGTCTGCCGGACTATTTCATGGGATACTGTTTTGCCAAACCTTTCCTCTACCTCTAGTTTCACATGGTCTGTAGTGATCCTGGGGTTGAGGGATACTAGCTAAACAATGCGTTTCCGCTCCCGCATTGTAAAAATTAAAAAAAAATAAATTAATGACGGTTTCCCAAATGTGTCCATCCTATCAACGGTAAGCCGATAACTTCTTCCCCTTAATCGAGATGAACTTCATGTTCATAATCACTTCCCACGTAGGGACGCAAAATTCGTACAAAAACTGCATGATTTTCGTATTCAAGCTAAGGACTTTTTGCCTTTTTGCTTATTTTCAAATCCAAAAAAAAAATATTAGCAGTACTGCACAAGGTCTTTGTGGAGTACTGCTAATGATTCTTTTTTGTCATTTTGAAGTCCCGATTCCAGAGAAACGGTTGTTTTACTCACCAAACCTTCAAAAGACCTTCAATACCGCTCCTACACGCCTCTTTTACATAACTGCTCCCCAAACTAGTTGGTTGGTTCTCTTTTGTTTCCTCGATTCGATATTTATGACTCGCCTCTCCACCCATCTTCCTCTTCTTTTTGTTAAATTCTCAACGTTCACTTCAAAGGACTGAAAAATCGATTAGGACTTACGAACACCGCTTGAGATTGTTCTCGGAAAATTAGATTTCTTAAATTTATGAAAACTCTCTAGTCATACATTAATTATCAGATTTTGCACGAAAACCTCTGCCTCCAACCCTAACCCCAACATTGCCACTCCCATAATCAAGACTAATTGCTTTTCATGGCAACTCAATGAATCATCAATCTTTACCATTCTCTCAATTAAATTCCAAGCTTTAAATTGTAATAAACTTCGTCCCCCCTTCCTCTTATCACTCAGCGACAACCAACCAATAGTCGTTCTCCTTCCCTTAAATGCCTTATAATTAATGTACACTTCTTCAATTTTCCATACGTCTCCATTTGACTCTTCAACCTGGCAAAGTCGCACGACTTGATGTACAATGCGAATGTTCCCGAAGTTTAATCCTTAATTTCGTCCCATTTCTCTTCAATTCGGCTACAGCCCCCGGAACGTCTAGGAGGTAAAGGTACAAATACCAATTTGACGCTGATTCCCATTTAATTAATATCCGGTCAATTCATTATCCCAGCAATGATATTTTAGTTGAAGGAGAGACTCGAATCAATTACGAGTCCTTAAGATGTCACTCAGGGGTGGAGATCCAACTAACGACTGACAGAAGCCGTATCTCCATCAGTTAGAGCAAAGATGGCAAACAAATCACAAAAAAAAAATAAACAAAATCCGAACCAGCACAAAGCGCAAATGAAGCACGTGGAGAAGCCAATCGGAGCGCTTCATTAATCCTTGTGCTCGGCAGGTGGTTTGGGTCATGACTAGAAAAGATGAAAAATTGCTTTCGCTGAAGCACTTGATATTGTTCTCATTTGGGGATGAGTGTACAGCTGAAGATTGAGACGGTGTCTCAATTGGCTTTTAAAGAAGTGACTTTTGAATTTTTCCAACGACTTACCCTGCATCTCCATATTAAGGAATCCTTGGAAATGAACAAAATTGTTTGCCTTTGTTCTTGATTGAGAGCAAGAGATATGCACATCGAACAATCTCCAGGTGATGCGACTGGATTTTATGAATCATATGATTCAAAAATTATATCCGCAACACTACCATATAGTGACAACGGAAACACTGATGGAGAGAAGACCATGTGTGGCGGGATGGCCGCTAACAGACCCAGGCTTTGAGAGAACCTGACTGGTAGTGACAGCTTGACCAGAGGCTATATTCTGATGCCACGGGTGGTCAGGAGCCCCTGGAACTTCGGTTCCAGCCTGGCCGTGCGATAGGCCCCCTTGTGGGAGTATCGTGGTGGCTGTGGTTTACCACTTAACATCGCGGGTAGAGTCGAGGATAGTGTGCTTTGCTGACTTGTCTAGTAGCTTGTTTGCCCAAAAGACTAGGCAACGCGGTTAGGAGAATATCACGGCTCAGTATGGAGTTGCATTCTCACCCAGAGAGCGAAAGAGGTTTCAGAAAGGCTTCGCATCAAGCCAAAGTGAGTCGATTGCCCCTCAAGCATGATCTCAGTTTTGTTCTTGGGTAACTAAGGCGTTTAGTCTAACGTTATCTACGACTCTTGGGAAATGAACCCCGTGATATAGGCCAAAACGGCAGGTGATCACGTTAAACCAAATCCCACACCGATCAATGTGAGCATGTGATTTTCGTCCACTGCCGTTTTCCAGGGCTTCCATTGCTTGGAAAGTTAAGTCGGAACCCATGCCTCACAGCTGCAAAGACATTGCATCGAGAGCAAGGGATCTGCACATCTGTCAATGTAAGCATGCAATTTTCGTCAAGTGCCGCTTTCCAGGGCTTCTATTGCCTGGAAAGTTAAATCGGAACCTGTGCCGCAGAGCTGCAAGGCATTGCAGTCCTATCAATTTTGGGACCAGAGTGTGAAGGTGTTTCCGAGCGACCATCCAAATTCTCGCATGTAGGGAGTTATCATTATTCAGTGTTCAGGAATTCATACAGGTGGTCAGACAATTTCCTCTACAAAAGGCATTTATACAGAGAAAATAAAGAATTAGTTGAAATAATAGCCATTCGAAAACTTATCATGAACTCCTTATGGCGGCTGCTTGTCTCCCAAGTTTCTGACAACGCTCAATGTACACTACTAGAACTCATGAAAACCTGCCAAAATTTCACCTTTTCAGCATAAAATTTCAGGTACCATCCACACGTGGTAGAGGAATCCAAGGACCTATGTTTTTTGGAATTTTATGTTAAAATCCTGGACGGGCACTTCATCCCGCAGTTTTTACTTTTCCACTACAATTCCCAATTGCTTTTAAAAACGACACTTCCGAATGAAGAATAATCGATGTTCCTGCCAGCAATCAATTCAGTGGAAACGAATACTTATACCAGGGTTTTCGAACGATTCCTGTACTTCGAGTGAATGGGTTGATGGGTTGCGTATCGTTGAAATTACAAATTTCACCGAATTATTATTTTTCCCCCGCTTTCAGTTGTTACTGCACTTAAACGGAACTTTCACAACGAATTTCTGTCGGTTTTGTGTAAAAGAAATTCCAGTTAAGAAAGAATTTTCGTTCATTCCCAATCCAGAATTCAATCACTTTTCACTTGAAACCCTTCAGTCTGACTGCTTTGCATTTCGCTGGCTGTTTAAAGGCCTGCTCGTCCATTCCAAGTTTTAATTTGCATTCCGTGAAAAAGAGAATGTCGCATGACTATGCATGTACCTGGGGAGCAGAATTTAAAAGACCCACACCGGTGACCTTGCCACCGCGAGTGCTCAGATGACAACTGGATTTAAACCTTAACTTCTGCCCTATACAATGTGTCCCTTAAATCCACACAAGAACGTCGTCTTCCTCGATCTACAAGTGAATTGATTTTCTTTTTGGATACATTTACAAAACAAAAAAACAAAATCCAAAATAGACGAGATCCCATTTAATCACATTAACCCTTCTGGGCCCCCCACATCCATCAAAGCGAAAGCGAAACTCTTGGCAAAACATCCTTTGGGTGCCCTCATTATCTATAAATAACCTAGCCAACACATCATCTATTCTCTTACGTGCCTCCCATTCACATGTGCTGTGCTGTACTGTACTGAAGCATCACTGTTTTGTATTCCTGTGAAGGATAAGAGATAATAATCACATTCAACATGTCCGCCCTGCACAAGGATGTACAGAATCCTTTGAGCGAAATAATCTTTCTCCATTCCAAGGGACTGCCTATCGATCGGTGCTATTTGCCCTAAAAATTCATCCAATCTACATCTGTCAATATATTTTATCTCGTGAATTATATCTTCGCTCGGAACAAAGGCGAAATTAATTTGTTGCTTGGTGTGCGCGTATTGAACGAATTAGCCGCTCCATCAGGACTATCCTCTAAGCCGCTAATGATAGCAAACACAAACAGCTTGGGATACGTAGGCGCTGCTCTGCTCTACTCCGCTGTTCGGCCAAGCGAAACAGGAAAATAAATTTCGTATTGCCGTAAAACTTTCGCACGAAACAGACGCCACTGCCGATGTAGGTTAGCAGGATTCCCTGCGGCTGAATGTGGTGTTATGTCAAGAAGTGAAACCAATATTTCAGGCGGGGTTTTATCGACTTCAGATGTTGGTTCTGCAAAGGCCAAGAGCTCGTAATTTAGGTCTCTGGGGAATTCAAACAAGCGAAAGTCGAGATTCCTTGAATGTTTGTTGGTTGAGTCTTTAAATTCCTGTTAATTGTCATAGTGTTCCATGTGATGCATAGGTCACAGTTCGTTGTTTTCACGGAATAAAGTAATTGCGAAAATATTTGTTAGGACACGCTCTAAATGGGAAAATTTAGGTAAAGGACAAAAGACGAGATATGGAATAATATGCAACTCACTAAATTCTGTGAATACTGTGAACTTTGCGGTGGCTTTAGGATTAATTTATTCTGCAGCCATGTCATTTTAGCATGTAAAATGTTAATTATATTTGATGCCGTCAATAGGACGAGGCTGCATAATGTTCTACAACTAGTCAAGCGTCGCACAAATTTGTATGTGAGTTCTCGTATCTGCGGGATCTTCGAGTAAAATTCTGATTCAGGCGAATTAACAAAGCCGACAGCAACGAGTATCCTTTAAAGTTTAAGCATCATTCTTCAGAGTTACAAAATGGCCGACGGAAACGAACACATTTAGATATGATTAAAATGTATACGAAAATATGATTAATCGCGCCTTCGAGATAGAGCAACGTTTTTTTGAATGCTAATGGATGTGATTTTGACTTAAGGGGTCGCCCCATAAAAAATTTAGAACTCCACGAAAACAAATTGCAAGTAAATTTCATTTCAGTAAGACTAAAACAAAGAAGTTCACAGAATTCATTCTCCAATTTTCTTATCAACATTTTCTTTCTCAAATGTCAGCGACAAACACTCACTAACAAAAATAGATTCCGTCACTGCTAAGATTTGTGAAAGCAATCACAGAGTTTTGTAAGAGCGAGGGGGATTTTTTGAGATGCTACCTTATGGGCTGTGGCCGCCGTCGCATAGTGTGTAGAGTGCGTCATCCACATGCCGAAGGTCCACGTTCTGTTCCCTACTGAACACCTCGAATTTTTCACAGCACCATCTCTTCCGAGCTGCTGACAACACTTAAGGAGTTTTAACTGTCTATGAAAGAACTTTTCGAACATCGCCGTTCGGAGTCAACAAAGAACTGTAGGTCCCTTCAACTCGTGTACGAGCAGATGATGAGCCAGTTAGGCCCTGATCCCCCTGTCCACTGTCGCGCCATCCAATTATTGTTATTTTTATTACTTGATGGACTGCCTATCAAGACTAAGCTGACAGAAATTCTTACTTACCTGCTTTTACCAACATTTGAGCGATTTGTAAAGTGCATGGTCCCTTAGACATAGTTGACGTAAGGTTCGTCGGTGAGCGCGACAGGATCTCAATCAACTCTGTTAACTCTCTGGGAAAAAGATTGGGGGACGGAAAAGTGGAGAAACCTGATGAAGCAAGCATTCAATAAGCTGAAGCGTCAAAGTGAAAGAGCGTAGTCTGACCGATGTTTCTTTTGAGATCGAGTCTCGAACGTAGTAGAGTCCATAAGACCTAGTCTTGCAGTCACCGCCAAATTGTCTTTATCTGCAGGTTTTCTAAATGTCCTATAGTGGTCAGTACGGTGCTTGTAGAAATTCGTATTACCGGGTTTAAATTTTTTCTTCTTATTATTCTTTTTCTTCTTGTGGCGCTACAGTTGTTGACCTGGGCCCCAACCTACATGCCTCTCCAGCCCGCACACTCTTTCTCAAGTTTCCTACTCCAAGTTGGTTGAGGTCCTTCTCCACTGGTGTGCGCCACCTTAGCCTAGGCCGTCCTCTGTTTCGTTGTCCCAATGGCTCAGATTCGAAGTCTTTTCGGGCCGGATCAGTCATGTCCATACAATTGTGGGGGAACTTTGGACAATAAGTAAACAACAAGTACTAAGTGACGTGACAGTTTATTGCAAAAGAGAGAGAGAGTTCAAATAAGTTGTGGGCGGTATATATACCATCACCTAACCTAAAGAATATGCTAACGGGAGGATCAGCCGCTCATGAGACTCGTTCTTTAAGTTAATTGTAATTATATTTTACACGAATGATAATTATTAGACCTCGAAGAGTGTAATAGAAGTGTAATGACACTGTTTCTCAAACTTTTCGAATACTCTTCTACACAATCTACATGGCCTAGCCATCTTAAGCGCTGTATCAGTAAACGCTTGACAAGGCGCATGTCGCTGCGCAGCCCATAGAACTCGTCATTATATCCTCTGCTCCAGATGCCATCAACTCAAACAGGACCAAAATTCCCACGCAGAGCTTTTCTCTCGAAAATACTAATACTACTAAATACTTGAAATTCTTTCCTCAACTAAGCGGAATGTAATTAAAAATGTATGCCGGCCCTATTTCCGATGTCAACAAATTCTCGTTTACTTTTTCAACGGGTAAACCTTCTCAAAATATTTCTGTTTCGTTCGTCTTATTGACGAAAACACCAATATTTCAAGGTTCGTACATGCTCAAAGGGACCAAGTTCCAGCTTCTTAAGATCCTCGTGTTGTGTGGGCTACGTATTTTTCCCCCTTAAGTAAAATAGACTACCAGTTTTCTACTCACTCCAAAGGATGAATTTGAGAACACTTTCAAAGGACGGTTTTTGTACTTTTCATTGAGAGCGTTCAGTTCTGGAATGAAGCCTAAGCCACTCATGAATGTTTTTGGACTTATTAACCGCGTTACGGCGGCCAACTTTGATTTCTTTCCATCCACTAGGAAGAGGGCATTACAGTTTATGACCAGTAAAAGCGCCACTTATTCAATTAAATTTTATGAGGGCCTCTTCTGATGGCATTTAATCAGAAAGCAAATAAAACGTCAACTAACAACAGATTCAGAGAACAAACGGTTAAGTTTTTGCAAAGAATAAAGGCTTGGGCACATAGAATACTTTACATGTGTCAGCGTCAGCAATACTTTGACAGACTCATAATACACATGGGTCCTTATGGGTGATGGTATAAAGATCAACGTTGCTGCTCACGCGATGGGTGTTTTTGCTCCTTTCTTAACTTTTCGCTCTAAGTTAGCATTGACAACCAACATATTATGACAGTTCAAACGAATTTTTTTAAATTTTAAATTAACGTTCATTACAGCTTGAATGTTTTATAAGATCTTGATTTACTAAATTGAATAGTAAATCAAAGATTTCTGTTTTCATTCTCACAGCCGAGGAAAATTGTTCCGGATAGTTACTTGCCCTGATACTGATAGACACTTGCCCACATAAGTCTGCGTACAACAAAAAAAACAGAAACATCAACTTCAAACGTAAATTTTTCAGCTATTATAGCATGCAACGAGTTCATTTTTATTTTATTTTATTTATTTATATTTATTATATTTTATTTTTATACACTAACAATTTTTCTTACTATTGACTTTTAAAATTCCATTCAATTTTCAAGAAATAAAAATTTAAATAATGTATTTCTTAAGAACAGTGGTCGCCGTGGCGCAGTGGGTAGAGTGCGACGCTCACACGCCGAAGGGTCTAGGTTCGATTCCCAGCTCAACACCAATTTTTCGAATTTTTCACGGAAACACCTCTTTGAAAAAAGCTTCTCAAATTTCGCCGTTCCGAGTCAGCAAAAAACTGTAGGTCCCTTCTACTCGTGAGAGAACAGTAGCGCGCACAACACGAGTAGTTGATGAGCAAGCTAAGGCCCTGGTCCCCCTATGGACTGTAGTGCCAACAATTATTATTATATTATTTCTTAAGAACGCATATAAAACGCACACGCAAAAGTCAGCGTACAAGTCCCTCGCAGCTGCGAATATGCGAGTACCGTTAACTGTGCGTGCGTGTCTAGACTCCAGATGTTTATTCCATTCTTTTCTGATATTTTGGCGATTTAAGTTCATATGAATAGCACTATGGAAAATAAAGGAAAATAAATTTGTGCCGATGAGAGGAAAATTATTTTGAAACTATATGTTGAGGGTAAAACCTATATACAGATTGGACAGATAGTTGGAAGAGCTCACTCATCTATGCAGAGAGTGATAAATAATTATCTTTCGACGGGTTCCATCTTGCCAAAGCCCAGAGATGGCCGTCCAACATTATTACCAAAGAGAGAACAAAAACGCATTGTTCAGTTAGTATCCCTCAACCCAAAGATTACTGCCCACCAAATGAAACTTGAGTTAGAGGAAAGGTTTAACAAAACAATATTCGATGACACTATCCGGAGAACTTTAAAAAAAAGCTGGGTATCATAGCCAGGTTGCTCGTAAGAAGCCACACGTCTCAGAAATTAATGAAAAGAAACGCATGGATTTTGCAAATGAATACGTTTCCAAGCCTCCAAAGTTTTGGAACAAAGTCATCTTTTCCGATGAGAGCAAGTTCTGCATCTTTGGAATAAAAGGTAAAAAGTTGGTATGGAGAAAGAAAGGTACAGCAAGCAGCAAAAATAGAATTTAATCCCCACGGTGAAGCATGGAGGAGGCGGAATTATGGTTTGGGGGTGCATGGCAGCTAACGGTGTGGGCAAACTTGCATTTATTGAATCCACAATGGATCAAATGGGTTATATCCAGATTCTAAAGGAGAATTTATTGCAAAGTGCTCAGCAGTTGAGGCTAGAAGATTTCTGGTTTCTGGTTTTGAAGCGCGGTATAATGTGAAGTGTATAGTTTCTCAAAGTTTAACGAAAAAAAAACCATACATGTCTTGATCTGTGTATAAAGTCCGGATCCGAAATTGGCGATTACTGTTTTGTGTATTAACAAAGGGTGTCCCAACAAGAACGCAAGATTTAAATTTGCCGCCATTCGAATTGTCATTGTTTGGCATTTAAACAATTAATATTGTTTGTTAGTTGAAGGTATTAGGTTAATAAAAATGCAGCGCTACAGCGAAGAGAGTTCGTTAGTTGACAGACACAACACGAAAATGCCGATTTTGCCGATAAAATCATCTTTAGTGACGAGGCCCACTTCCATCTTGATGGCTTCGTCAACAGGCATACTTGTCGCATATGGGGCGATGAAAATCCTCAAGTGATTCACGAGAAGCAAATGCATCCTCAACGTGTCCCTGTGTGGTGTGGATTTTGGGCTGGAGGAATCATTGGACTTTTTTTTATGAAAATAGACCAGGTCAAGCGCTAAAAGTCAGTGGTGTTCGGTATCGTGGACCATTTTTTTTTTTCCTAGAATTAAAGAAAGTGGAGTGGAGGTGATGTGGTTTCAACAAGACGGCGCCACATTTCATACAGCCAGAGAAACAATTCAATTGCTGCATCACTCATTACCCGGTCGTATTATTTCGCGTTTTGGTGACCAGAATTAGCCGCCTAGATCGTGTGATTAAACACCATTGGACTCTTTTCTTTGTAGTTTTCTGAAGTCGATGGTTTATGCGAATAAGCCGACGACGACTCAAGCCTTAACCGAGAAAATGGGACTCTACATTAATGAAATACAGCAGCATTTATGCAAAACGTTCATTGAATATTTTATTAAAAGTTCTCGTATGTGTGAGCAAAGCAGCGGCGGTCATCTAGATAACCTCATCCTGTCTACTTTATGATATAATAAAGAATTCACGATATTTTTGAAACATCTGCGTTTTATTTAAAATTTAATTCTTAATTTCTTTTTGGGACACCCTTTATATTCTTTAAGTTGGAGCAGTATCATCAAACACGTTAGTAAACCCAATAACTCGTCTGGAGGCACTTTTGGCAAAACGAATATCAGACTGCTTTACAGTAAAACGAAAACGAATTAAATTTGATGCTACTGTCAACTGAAATCCCTGCCTTGTCATCCCCTTCCTACAGTATTCTAGCGACGGATGTAAAGTATTCTATGCCCCAAAAGCGTTAAGACTTTTCGGATGGTTTGTTCGAATAATTTAAATTGTTGCTTCCTCTATTCGTGAGAGAACAGTAGCGCGCACAACAAGAGGATTTGATGAGCAAGCTAGGCCCTGATCCTCCTATGGACTGTAGCGCCACCAAATTATTTATTATTATTATTCATCACAAGGATGTTGATGAATTCAGTCTGAAATATTGGCCAAGACTCAGGCAGACTTTCATAACTCGAATAAGATTGAAACAGAAAGGAAACACCAATCGAAACACTTAGGAAAGTCTTATGTAAATATTAACATACACAAGACTCAAACCTGTGGTCGCCGTGGCGTAGTGGGTAGAGTGCGACGCTCACACGCCGAAAGGTCTAGGTTCGACTCCCAGTTCAACACCAATTTTTCTAATATTTCACGGCACCACCTCTTTCGAGCTGCTGACAATACTCAAAGAGTAATAACTGTCTAAGAAAGCTTCTCAAATTTCGCCGTTCGGAGTCGGAAAAAAACTGTAGGTCCCTTCGACTCATGAGAGAGCAGTAGCGCGCACAACACGAGTAGTTGATGAGCAAGCTAGGCCCTGGTCCCCCTTTGGACTGTAGCGCCAACAATTATTATTATTAAGACTCAAACCTGTTAATTTAAGAAAAATCGTCGCGCTGCTGATCTTTGTCTTCTGCTTTAAACTACAATTTACATTTGCTTTCTTACCTTAATCCTTTCCTGACACTTAATCCCTTTTCACTTTTCTTGAAAAGATAAGTCAGTGTTACGTATTTTTGAAATTTTTTGAGTCAGCTTCTCAAGCTTTTCTCCGTCTCGATTAGAGTGTTTGTTCCCCTTTTTGATATTTCTATGGGTAAAGATTCAAAAACTGCTATGATCTCTAAATTTCAGTCAACTTTCTCAAGGTATTTGGCTGCATTTAATCTTTCTCCTGGATATCATCATATTGATATTTGGGTTAATATCATTTCGTAAAGCAAAAAAAAAACATATTACTTTGGCGTCTGAGACACGTGAACACACGCCTTTCTTTCAGATCCCCATGAAATACAATGGCACGAAGTTGTGTCCCCGTAAGAGCTTATAGCCATTATAACAAATAAATAAGTGTACGGCGCGACAATCCAGAGGGAACTACTCGTGTTGTGTCTCCTACTGTTCTCTTATGAGTAGAAAGGATATACACCTTTTTGACGACTCCAAACGGCGAAATTTGAGAAGCTTTCTTAGACAGTTATTACTCTTTGACCGTTGTCAGCAGCGTCGATGGGGCATGCATTTGATACCTACGAGGAGGTCGAAAATTGGGTGTCTGATTGGTTTGCTTTAAAAGACGAACAATTTTATTGGCGTGGTATTCACAAATTGCCAGAAAGGCGATTACTTTGAATAAAATGCTTTTACTTTCTTATTAATAATTAGTATTGTATTTAAAAAATAAAACTCATTTCATACTGGTATACTTCATTTTATTTGTAGATTTTTGAATTTAGAATTTGTTTTCTTAGCCAAGTCAATTATTTTGGTCTATGAAAATTATCATGAAGACCTTTGTGAAGCACAGTTCTTTGGCCTAACCAGAACAAAAGGGGACTCGGACAAAACGACTGCCATACGACATCTGCAACGTCGATAACCGATATTTAGCTGAAATTTGAGGTAAAATCTTTCAAAATTCGCTCAATTACTTCCGAAAAGCAACGGTATTGATTTCTGTAAAGAGAGAAACTAACCGTCAATGGCGCTTTTATGAGAACTAAGATGAAGGCAAGGAATATGGATGTAAGGCTTTTTTAAGGTAGGCTATGTGTTTGCCGTCATTGAGGAAGGATACTCAAGACAGAACCTCAAACACCATTTTAAAAATAGTCACAACTGTCGTGTATCAACAGGTAACACCAGCAGTGAAATCAAATGAAAGTTAAGGATCTGGTCCCACAATAAGCGGCGACGGGTTATGTATTTTATCGATTGTAACAGATCACTCAATGAGTCCCGGGATATGTAGGGGGCGCCACTAGCAAAAATTACAAATTTTTATTTGTTATTAGTTTTGTTTTGTTAGCGGCGCCCCCTAAATGTCCCGGGATTGAGTGTTACGAAAAATATCCCAAATTTTCGGGCGACTTTCACTTTAGATGTTGCGCGCAGCATTCGATAACAGAATTTGCATGCCACTCTGCCACTCAGGAATTGCCGCTGGCCAGTTGCAGCTCCAACGTGTTGCGTGGCCGATTTGTTGCTTGGGGCTCATTGTTTGATCAGAGCCTAAATCTTACTTTTGTCGCTGCTTTTTCGGGGTAAGCAAGCAGTTTAGAGTAAATAACTGAAAGAATCCTCGATGAGAGCTTAACGATTCTAATCCCCTCTTTGTCGGAAGCAGAGGAGATTGCATTTGGCTACTTGAAGGGGATAATCGTTCAGTGGTCCTTCCTCTCTACCTGCATAATTGGTTAATAATAATAATAATTGTAAGCGCTACAGTCCAAAAGGGGACCAAAGCCTAGCTTGCTCATCAACTACTCGTGTTGTGCGCGCTACTGTTCTCTCACTAGTAGAAGGGACCTACAGTTTTTTGCCGACTAAGAACGGCAAAATTGGAGAAGCTTTCTTAGACAGTTATTACTCTTTGAGTGTTGTCAGCAGCTCGAAAGAGGTGGTGCCGTGAATAATTCGAAAAATTGGTGTTAAGCTGGGAGTCGAACCTAGACCCTTCGGCGTGTGAGCGTCGCACTCTACCCACTACGCCACGGCGACCATAATGGTTAGTAGAGGATAAGATGAAAGTTTACAAGTTGGATAGCGTAACTAACAAGAAGAAAACATAAATGTAAGACCTTAAGGACACCTATACCCCACTTGGAAGTAACTTCGAAAAACCCCCCAGGGACGATATTGATCCCAAGTCATGCACGTGGAAAGGAATCTCAACCGACACTAAAATCTGGGATTTTGAATGATGCGGTGGACTCCCCATATAATCACTCCACCATAAGTTTGAAAACAACTCAAATCCTCGGGTTTTATGAGGCTACCTTGCTCTTAAGATTGATTTTATTTCCAAGGAAGCTTTCTTAGATGTTCTAAGAAATTCCAAAGAAAAAGCAATTTCATTCCAGGTCCATGTAGTGTGTCTACTTTAAGAATAATTTCAAAGAATTCTTCATTCTCCTTAAATTCGCAACACTTTTCTATGTCCTTGAGCATGCGTATATTATATTATGCCTCACACCATGTATCTAAAAAAATATGTGTATTTCCACAGACAATATCATGCACTTCGTAGGAATTCTAATTCCGTGGAGTTCGTGGAGTTCGCACGCTCAAATGTCAATCACACCAACGACATTTGATTGTGCTCAGAAGTGCCATGGAGCGAACCCTCCTGGAAACGTGCCTCTTCCTGGAATGTGCGTTCGCTTTAGGTGAAGCGAAGGAAATAATAAATAACACACTCCTTTGCATGTGTGCCTTCTATTGATCCGTTTGAAAGTTGTCCTGTTAATAATAGGGCTTATGCAGGAGATACTTATTTATCGACTGCTTTCCTCAGACTATCGATTTTCAAGCTATTTTTTGTCGACTGTATAAGCGGAAGTTGACAAAAAATAGCTTGAATTTTTTTTTTGTCGACTGTAGGCAGAGTGGGTCACTCGCACGAAGAAGGGTCCAGGTTCGATTCCCGACTGAACACCTCTTATTTTCCACAGCACCACCTTTTTCGAGCTCAAAGAATAATAACTCAAAGAGTAATAACTGTCTAAGAAAGCTTCTCAAACTTCGCCGTTTGGAGTCGACGAAAAATTGTAGATTCCTTCTACTCGTGAGAGAACAGTAGAGCGCACAACATGATAAGTTGAAGTGCAAGCTAGGCCCTGGTCCCCCTGTGGACTGTCGCGCTAACAATTATTATTATAATAAGCGGAAGTTCAGACTTGAACTGTTCTTAGGTTTTTATTAGGGCATAAAGTTGCATGAGACGTTTTAACAGATTTTATGGTGATTGGAGATATGGCTGCTGTGTGTTACAGATTGGGATTATGACATTTTCGGGGCATCTCTGAGTAAATAAAGGCGAGCTAGTTGGATGAATTTAAATTAAAGTTGATCACTGAGTCGTTTTTGGTGGGCGACTCGAATCTAGGAATAACAGCAAATAGTCCTATTAATTGACTAATTTTCAGTTGACGGGGAACTGCCTCTTTAATGATTTTGAATGCAACGACATACTGAAATGGATGTAGTTTGCAATTAAGTAGACAACCGACAACCTACATCCAATCAGACAAAACACAATAAAATATGCATGAAATCACTAATTGGCTCTTTAGGAACGAACACAAATCCATCGAATGAGATATGTAATTCTTCAGATTCATTTTCACCTTCACTCACATAGCCCTAAGGACTATCGGTTAATAATTGAAATCTTATTGACATGCTGGATGTGACCTCTTTGGCGAGACAGGGCGGTGTCCTGTAAATGATTTATTGGCTGAGACACGCTTCAAGTGTTATGACACATCACACGCGCTCATTTCTTGCTATAGGCCAACAATTACCGAGGCCGTCTGTTTACTTTTATTAGTTGGGTATAGTGTCATGTTTCAGATAATTCGTGTCGGCCACAATTTTATCTAATTGGTCGTGTGTCCAAAATTAGGTATCTAGTTTCCCTGAAGATTTTAGAGGGGCACCATTAAAAAATTCATTTTCAGTTTGAGGTGAAGGCTAAGTTTGTAGAGTAGAGCACAGCTCTAAAAAGTTAATTTTCTACGCGAAATTTGTTGAATAATTGTACTCAAAACGACTACTTTTTTTCGTTCTTTTAATCGTTATGATGTAGCTGGGCCATTATAATAAAGGTTGTCCCAACAAGAACGTGGCCGCCGTGGCGTAGTGGGTAGAATGCGACGCTCACACGCCGAAGGGTCTAGGTTCGATTCACGGATGAACGTCTCGAATTATTCACGGCACCACCATTTTCGAGCTGCTAACAACACTCAAAGGGTAATACTAAATATTTTTCGCAAATGTCATAGCAAAAAATAAGTGCTCGTTCACAACAAATGTTCCCTATCGAGACATCTGTATCTTGGCGCTTCATACCGGTATACCTGGTAACTGTCTACGAAAGCTTCTCAAATTTCGCCGTTCGGAGTCGGCAAAAAACTGTAGGTCGCTTCTACTCGTGAGAGAACAGTAGCGCGTACAACACGAGTTGTTGATGAGCAAGGTAGGAACTGGTCCCCCTGTGGACTGTCGCGCCAACAATTATTATTGACAAGAACGCAAGATTTAAATGACTGATGCAGCAATAGAATTGTTTCTCTGGCTGTATGAGATGTGGCGCCGTTTTGTTAAAACCACACCTCCTCCACATTCATTTCTTCTATTCTAGGCAAAAAAAATTATATATCATTTCACGATACCGAACACCATTGACTGTTTGCGCTTGACCTGGCCTATTTTCATAAAAAGAAGGTCCAATGATTCCTCCAGCCCAAAATCCACACCACACCCGGACACGTTAAGGATGCATTTACTTTTCGTGAATGACTCGATGATTTTCCTCGCCCCAAATGCGACAATTCTGCCTATTAACGAAGCCGTCAAGATGGAAATAGGCTTCGTCAATAAAGATGATTTTATCGGTAAAATCAGCATTTTGATGTTGTCTCTGTCAATTAACAAACTCCATTCGCTGTAGCCCTCCATTTTTACTAACCTAATACCTTCTATTAACAAAAAGTAATAATTGACAAATGACAATTTGAATGGTGCCAAAATTAAATTAAGAAATGTGGATGACATACGTGTGAGACTATCCTTTACTGCTAGAAATCCCATATTGTCCAATTCACTCCATGGCCCGAAACCATGATTTGATGCTAGAATTTCATAAACTCAAAACCATAAAAACAGTTCGTTCCTGCATCGGTGTGCTAAAGTAAAAATTACTCCAATTCGAGATTCAGATTGAAATGGAACAAAGACTCCGGATTTTCGGTTATCGTGAGATGGGCTGTAGATGTTAAATTATGTTTCCCTGGGTCGGGGAGACCCCCAAAGTCATGATGTGTTGAACTCGGCTGGGATGCTGTCCATTATTTAGTCGGTTGTCGTTTTGTGACACGTCACGCGATGCGTGTGAGAAAGGCTTTAATCATAAGACATCACCAAAGGACACCAATCACTTTACCTATGTGGAACATATTCCTTGTTTGCGATTCTCATTCTCTTGTATTAGGCTATCCAGAGACAACAAAACAGACTGAGTCACAATTTTATGATCGACTTTTGATTGCACTCAATAGCACATCATACCTAACGGAGTGTTTTGAATCGCTTGTCAAGGATAACATAAAAAAGAATAAGGAAACGTTTAGCTTTTCAAACTTCGCTGTTCGAAATTGGCAATAAACTGTAGGTCCCTTCTTCTCGTGAGAGAATAGTAGCGCGCACAATGCGAGTAGTTGATTAGTTGATGAAAAAGCTAGACCCTGGTTCCGTGTGGACTGTAGCGCCATAAAATAATTATTAAGGAAAGTTTAAGGTGGTTGAGATCGTCGTCTATCTCGGATCTTGATGTACATCAGTACAGAATAATAATAATTGTTGGCGCTACAGTCCAAAGGGGGACCAGGGCCTAGCTTGCTCATCAACTACTCGTGTTGTGTGCGCTACTGTTCTCTCACGAGTAGAAGGGACCTACAGTTTTTTGCCGACTCCGAACGGCGAAATTTGAGAAGCTTTCTTAGACAGTTATTACTCTTTGAGTGTTGTCAGCAGCTCGAAAGAGGTGGTGCCGTGAAATATTATAAAAATTGGTGTTGAACTGGGAGTCGAACCTACATCAGTACAGAAACCCAGTGTAAAATTACTCTTGTCAGTAGCTGGTTCTTCTGTTGCAAGAGCAAATTGAGGAACAGAGCCATATTTCGCTTTCGATAACTTTTTGATCATCAACGCCCTGCTGGACGGCCCCGAATCATGGGCTCAATTGAAGAGGATGAAGAATTTCTGGGTCGCTCGCATGAATTGTACGGACTTTACTGGGACATGCATATACTTAAGCGTCTAAGGATCCAACGCTTATGATGTTTAGGTCATATAGAGTGAATGCACACCACCTCCCAGCCGAAGTGTCTTCGATACCGAGCCATTGGGACAATATAATAAAGAAACTCTTTGAGCGAGATGACGCACGTAGACGTAGAGGACCTTGACGTAGGAAACCTCGACCAACTTACACTGGGTATGTTCCCATACTCGGCCAAACAACACACAACAGTACAAAACAACATTTATTATACGCACGGTTGCCGTTTTCGTCAATTGTGACCAGAATTGGTCATTTTTGCTCTTGGTCGCATGGTCATTGTTTTCCAATTGGTCTTTTTTCACAAAGTGAAAACAACAACGAAATTTTAATTTTTATCTTGCCGAATCATGAAAAAATTCCAATCACTTTACTCACAGAGCTGTGTCAATCGCGATTGATTCGGTCACCAAAAAGTATCACACAACTTCGAATAAATCAGTCACCAGATCAATACTTTTCCACTGAATGATTCATTGTATCGGTCTTCTCAATAAAAATACTTTGATCTTCGTTTAATCGGCATATTCGCTCGGAAATACTGAATCATTTCTGAAACAAATCAATGAATGATTCAGTCACTCACTGATAATGAGCGATGACAGTCACATAGGAAAAGGAGCTGATGTAATGGCTCCTTTTCTCCTTTTTTGACAGATGACTACAAAACTCAAAATTGTGCGTTCGAATCGCTTACGTATTTTGCGGGCTGTTCTTGTTTTCGGCAAAATCAAAATAAACACTTTGGATAGGTAAGTTATAAAAGAGAAATTGTTGTCATATTACAAATAAAACAACATTTAAGATTCGTGAATGTGAAGAAAAGAGCTCGACAAGAAACTGAGACCGAAGCAGGAAGTCCCGCAGAAGCAGATAAGCCCTAATCTTCTAGGAGTTGGTAAGTTTTTTTTTTTTATAAGAATTGAAGTTTCACAACATATGTTTAAATATTTATGTAAAGAAATTGTTAGTGATCCATATGAAGACACAGCGAAAATTAATGTGGAGAGGAAATTTCGCCATGAATGGCTCAAGACATTTACTTGGCTGCAAAATAAAGAAAACAAAAGCTTTTGTAGTGCATGCGATAGAATTCTCACTAATCATTTGGGTCACCTAAGAGCACATGAAGTAAAGGAATTAAAAACATGGAAGCAATGAAAAAACGATTGCAGATTCATTCCTGCTTCAAACATGAAAGGACAACTTTGCAAAAAAAAAAGTCTATGTCGCGGAGTTAATGGTTGTGCAATTTTTAGTTGTTCACAATCTTCCATTTAATTTAAAGGATTTTTTACCAAATCATTGCTGGCGCGATTCTGATGTGGCAAAATTAATTAAATGCGGACGGACGAAAGCAACTCAACTTGCGGAAACTTTAGGAACAGAAGCAAAGAAGAAAATAGATATGTGGTGATTAATTAAATGTAAAATATATTTGATGAATGTCTTGTTTTTGCTTTAGCAATATTTTGGTCCTTTTTATTTCTAATTTTGGACACATATTTTTTTCAAGTGGTTACCGTGTTATACGTCCAATGAGTGCTCTCTCGAGAGAGTAAAATATTTCCCGGACCTGCCCATTTTAACACAAGAAATATTTGTGGGTAGACTGTTGGTATTTTATCAAATTAATTGGTGTGCGTACAGAGATAACTAATTATCTTCTTTGTGTTTGTGTCTTAAATGTTGCTTAAATGTAGGGTCGCTCGCACGAATTGTACGGGCTTTACTGGGACATGCATATACGCAAGCGTCTAAGGATCTAACGCTTATGATGTTTAGGTCATATAGAGCGAATGCAGATGTTGTGTTTGTGTCTTAAATGTTGCCGTCGTTTCTGTTTTTAGTAGTGAAAAAGTGAATTTGACATTTCTTAATGACATACTTTACACATTTCGTTTAGATGCATTTCCGTGCTTTACTTCTCTCTGAGAGAGATTTACCCCTACCCTACTCCAATAAACAAACTTCGAACTTTGGTACAGAAAGTATTGGAACATACCTACTGTTCTGTCTCCCTATTAGGAAGACATTGGAACAGCGGATTAAAACTTCCTTGGCTCTAAATGAAAAATGGAATATCTTGGAAACATCGCGGTTTATTTGCACCTTTTGTAAAAGAACACTTTTCCCAGCAATAGATTGTGTTCATGGTGCAGTACGGCTTTCAACACTAAAACTCATCCAGACGGCTCATTGATCTAGCAAAGTGGTAGGATCCTACGACCGTTTTTTAATAATTAATGTATTTAATAATAATTGGATGGCGCGGCAGTCCACAAGAAACCAGGGCCTAGCTTGCTCATCAACTACTTGCGTTGTGCGCGCTACTGTTTTCTCACGAGTAGAAGGGGCCTACAATTTTTTGCCGACTCCGAACGGCGAAGTTTGATAAGCTTTTTTCTTAAACAGTTATGGTATTACTCGTTGAGTGTTGTCAGCAGCTCGAAAGAGACGATGCCGTGAAAAATTGAAGGTGTTCAGGCCAGGAATCGAACCTAGACCAGCTGCGTGTGAGCGTCGCACTTTACCCATTACGCCACTTATGTGCCTTAATCTCAAAAATAGATGGCCGTCACTTTCTTAAATGTTTTGCCTTCATTAAGACGCGTATACGAAGTGAAATTCACTATTTCAACTATTCACTGATCAGCACATACATACTCACTGATCAACACATGACACCAGGAGATTGTCAAAAGAATGAGATGTCTAGCGTTATGCCGTATTACGCATACCTTGAATTAGTAGATTTTTAGCGAGAGATTGTGGTTTCTCTCCACGTGGTTGCTGTGGGTGACGTCGTTGATTAAGCTGGACAAGTCGTAAATTCCTCAAATTGTATGCCAGTGGTATGGTACAGTTATGGTCCAGTTTAACAAAAAATGTTTTATTTTTCGTCGAACCTCAGTAAACACGAGTAATGTAGTAATCGCCATAAGTTGTGAACATGCTCATATACCCGAGTCCTACTGAAAACTAAAGTAAGTGGTCATCTGCTTACCGACCTCACTTGGACTCACAAGAGGAACAAGATCGGATAAAAACCAGGAATCAAGCTAGTGATTTTAAAAGGGCGCACGGGAAGGACTAAAGTTTTGTAAATTAAATGACTTAAGTCAAATCCAGGGTTTGGAAACTCATTTCTTTGGTTATGACGACCATGTCAAGCTTCTTGAGTGTATGCAGTCAAACATGGTGCACAGGATCATTAAAATCCTCTTCCTCTACTCAAATTTGAATAGATTTCCACAGCCACAATAGACAAGTAGTGTACAAGATTCCATAAGGATGTTTGGACAGGGAAAGAGCGTTATCAGGAGCGGTTGGAATCACATGTTATTGCGCTCAACCGCTGGAATCGAATTATTCTATCAGATTGTCCACTGGGTTTTATAAATTCAAATTAAACGTTTTTTTGTGGCGGCACTGATTCCGGAGATGGAAGAAAATAAAAATGTTACAAAAGGAAAAGAAAGGTTTGCCGGCAGGCAGATGGTCAGTGACAGAGTAACCATCTAGTGTGAAAGTTGTTTCAGACGCAATAAGGTTTTAAAAATCCAAATATCTACTAGGATTTTTTTTTTCTTTAAATTTTCTGCAAATGACAGTACGAAAATTCATAGTAAACGCTTGTTCCCTCAATCTGGCATAGCCCATGATAAAACTTATGTCTGACTGTACTAGCCTTCTGTTTGTTCTGCCAAACAAAATCAACAATTCTTCCCAATTCGAGCAAACTCAACGAGTAAATAAAAACAAAGCAGATTTTAATTTTTTATAATTTTTTTCAATAATTTTTTTATTTTCCCTTTTTATTCAAAGAAAAAAAAGTCTTTGGTTTCCTTATATAATCATCGCATTCCGCCTATCTTTCACACCAATTCGGTACATTTCTGATTTTATTTTTCTTGTTCCTTAAACATATTCATTTTTTTGTTTTGTTTCTTTTCATTTTATACACAAATGTAATCCTAACGGGGTTTTTTGTTTGAAATTTTTTATTCATGTTTTTTCACGCTTTTGTTTCTTTGTTAAATATCTAGTTATTTTGTCCATATATATATATATACTCATACAGCTTACGTTTATAATATTGTAAAAAAATTATTAGTTTATATATTTATTTACTTATTTCCTCTCTTTCATCCTCTCAATATTCATTAATACGTATAATATGTGGGTTTCATTTAATATTAATTTAAACTACGCTAGAAAACATAAAATTGTATCTTACAAGAATTCCAAATAAAAACTACAACTGAATATATGTTTTCATTTTTTTATACAAAAATAAAATCAGATTTTCTTCCGTTTTTCTTTTTTGTGTTTTTTTTTTCTTAGAATTATAGGAATCAAAAATTCACAATTATTTATACTTTTTTTGTTTTTTTTTCTTCATTTAGTTTTTTTTATTTGTATAACCTACAAAACGATTGTTTGTTTGTTTAAATAATAAAATTAAGAAATAAATTAAAATAATTATGAGTGTTTTTTTTTTCGTTAAATTTATATTATTGTTTTCAACTTACATTGGGAGATGTTTTTACTTTTTTTCTCTCCTTACGCTACATTGAGTCAGTATTTGTTTTTTTATATTTATATACTTCTTTATATAATACAGTGGTTACAGCAAATTGAATTTATTTATTTTTTCTTTTTTTTCTGCGTAAGATTGGTTGACATGCACATGTACGTGTATGTGGTTTGATTTTTGCCACGTCGACGTGGATACACAATTTTCTGAAACTCTTTATTTCTTTATGCTATTCGTAGCTTTACACCCCATTTACACTCCGAAAAACTATACATGTGCTTTTTTTTTCGTTTCCTTCCTTCATATGCATTCCTCTCTGTCACATTTTCGTGAACATTGAAATTATTATCAATTTGTTTAATAAATTATTATGTACTTTTATTTTTTGTAATTACATGTCGATCCTACAATTAACACAGATTCATTGTTGTTTGTATTTCTGTCAGTGTGACGCACAGTGGAATTCGCGAAAAATGTTTTCTTTTCATTTACTTTCCCAAGGATTAATTAAATGCATGTTCACCATCAACAAAAACAATATTCAATTAAAGAATTTCCAAAAAGTCGTCACAATTTAACCAAGAACCGAACATGTGGGGGGATTTAAATTTGGTCGGAATATGGGAATTCAGTTCGAAGGGACAGATTGTCATTCACCGAACTGATTAATTTGCAACCGGCATTTCGTTTGTTTCTTTTTTTTCGGAAAACCTGTTCACGTGAATTTAAATGGAATACTTTAACTTGACAAAATTGACGATCTTAAGCTCTTTTTTGTGATTCAATTATACGGGGATGGTTTTGGGTTTCCGCTTTAAAGGGAAGTATCGGGATTTGAATGTTTTTTTATTTATCTCTGAGCACAGTTGAAACAGGGACTAACCCGGAATACATTGGAATCTTGGATGATGGCGATGAGGTTACCAATGGATTTTGAATTCATTGGAAACTTTCTGAAAAATTTCATTCTTGGATATTATTAAATCAATGTTTCACCAGGATCTGATTATCCGGGCAACAGCATTATGAAAAGACTTAAAAGGTGTGACGATTATGTTTTTTACATTGCATTAAGACAATTCCGCTGAGTCATTTATGGAATATTGGCAAGAGGCAGCTGCGGCTTAGCGTGTTCATAAACTAACAGCGTGGTGCGCGGTAGTGTTCACCCACGAGTAGAAGGGACCTACCGACTCTTAACGTTTAATTGACAATTATTACTCTTTGAGTGTCGTCAGCAGCTCGAAAGAGGTGGTGCCATGAAAAATGCGAGGTGTTTAGCCGAGAATCGAACCTGGAATTGGCGTATGAGTGTTGCACTCTACCCACTACGACACGGCAACCACTACTTGGATATTACGAAGTATAAATATGCGCTTTACAGACAGCACTCTTGAGTAGAGACCTTCGCATGACCGAAAATCTTCAGGTCAATTTGCATATACTCCACGTGGACGAACGGGTCCTTTAACCGAACCAAAGTATAACAACTGTTGCCAAACATCCAAGGAAGCTATCACAGTACTTTCGGTTTTTTCTAACCTTACGTGGATAAATTCCCACTGAACAGCTCCTAACATCCAACAATCAAAGTAGACTTGAAGTCACTTATCAGGTGATTACAATGTTAAAAGGAAATAACACCTTGATCTTCCCAGTTCTAATTTACAGCACGGAAACTTGGACATAACTATAAGCAAATAAGGAAGTTCTTAGTATTTTCGAAACAAAAGTTGTAAGTGCGATTTTCGAAAAGGATTCAACAATAAGCTATGGGCTGTACGGCAGAGGCCATAAAAAGTGTATAGACATCTCAGCTTAAACCCGAAAAGCCTTGCAATCCGAGCCAGTGGTACAACGCGGTGATAACGCACACAATTAAAGAAAGACTTTAAAGAAATCGAAGTGAGTAATTGGAGCTAGCTGGCGAAAGTGAGTGTTGGCTGAGCAAATCGACTAAGCCCCCGGATTATGTGTATAAATTGATTGATTGTTGCAAATTGTAAAAGAAAACGGTTGAAGGGGGAAAAGACTGTCATCGACCACAATCTCTTTGAAGACGTTCATTATTTATTTCAATAAAATTAAATTGAATCCTTAAAGATTACTAGTCGCAGTCAATAAATATATTTAGCCACATCGTACAGCTCGTGTTAGGGAAGGAACCAAGTATATGTTGAATATTGCAATGGATAAGAACTTAAAATACAGAAGTCATTTCATTGAAGTTTTTCTCAACTTTGATTCGGCTGCAAATTTTAGTTATTTTGCCTGGGTACAATCATCTGGAAACTGAGTTGTTATTCCTGAAGTCATCACCTAATTGGCCAATCTTTCTCTAAGCTAGCGGCACAATGCCATCCTTGAAAGTGTGCTCCTATCCGTCAAGAAAGTTTAATCATGTTCGTTTTAAAAGTTCTCACAGATTATTGGCTAAATTTTGAATCAGCTTGTACAATTTTAGAAAACAATCTAAAACTTCATACAAAAAGGCTTTTGAAAAGCACTGCCAAAAAAATTTGCGAGACGATCTGAAGCGAAAACTCCCCTTTTCTTGATTGGGTACGATGTCTAGACGGTACTTGATTTCCGAAATGCTACGCGCATTTCGTGACTTATAAAAAGCCTGAAAAAACGTTGATAAAAGGATCGAATGAAGCAATGCTTCAAAACTGCCATATTCCTCAAATACTTAAAATAAAGCCCAACTCGACCTTTTAAAGTAGTTCAAATTCAAAGAGTGACAGGTTCAACGAGGGTTGTTAAACGCGCACATTGTATCAGTCTGTTGTTAAATAAATTTTAGCAATACATTTTGAAGCCCCTTTGGTTACTGAAATGGAGTGATTAAGGTGAGTTTTGTTGATTTCATCTGTAGTCATATTGTGCGCTTAATTAAAGTAGTCGCCAATAGTTAAAAAAAGTGAATCAATTTTCAGCAGAAGAATGTGCTATATGTTTAGAAAATCCGTAGGGCTAGCGACAATTACAGCTAACGTGGCGACGAAGGAATAAATTTAAATTTACAATTTTTTTAAATTTAGTATCGGGGGCTTTTGTCGTGTAAGACTTACTTTCTGTGACAACTCCGTAAAGCAAATGGTTGAAATAAGGAAACCAAACCGGCGGCAGCTGATGTTTGGCAGACAAATGAAGAACGTGCGTACAAAGCATCTGCGTTTCAACAGCACAATCTCCCAACATTTTTAATGCTGTTTCAAAATATTTACGTTCTTGCACTTTTTTTCAAACAATTTAGTAAACCATTCCCAAATGTGGTAATTCCTAAATTTGATTGACAATTCCACGAGATGCACGCTCTTGAAATTTCCTCAAAGTGTTAATCGATCAACAATCGGGGAACCCTCAAGAACAACCCACAAAAATATATACATTCAACACCAAATCCCTCACCTCAAAAACACCAACCATTGTGAACACCACTCGGTTTCGAGTTTCAAATAGTCCATTAGTTACACAGCATTTTTTGGGCGGGTTTCAAAGCTTTTCATGTTGCAACCCACTCACAAAACAACACAAACAAAAGTTGTGGGTTGTGGGAATAAACGAAAAAAAAAAATGCGGTGTATGTAAAATAACCTTGAATTCGTGGGATAGCATTCCACCATCGAAAGCAATCAATCTGAGAAAAGTGCACTCCAGTCGAGTGCATACAACAAACATTTTCCTTGTAATGGATGATCTTTTCGGAGGAATTTAAGTGTACAATACCTCACGACGAAATCACTCCTCTGGGAGTTGAATTCTTATTTACCTCAAATAAATCTGTTTCCTGTGGTGTGCGAAGGAGTTTCCCTCCTCGACAAAATGACGTAGGAAAACGTTCGTATTTGGTGACGTGAAGGACATATGAATGGGTGTGAACGTTTTTTTAGGAAATGGATTAAAGGAACATTTTTGAAGTGTATTGCGTTAGAAAGGGTTACTCACAGGTGGTGATCCGAAAGGAATTTAGGTGGGATTGAAGAATTTTTAATATTTTAAGAAAAAATGCAAGAATTCTACAAGGTTCACTTGTCTGTACCAATGCTTCTCTTTATAAGTGGTTTCCAATATCAATTTGGGCGTAAAAGAAATTTTCACTTTCCTGAACAAACAAACAACTTGCTTTTACAAACAATTCGCTGATCAGACCTTAACGGCCATAAACGACTGCGGTTGCGGAGTGATTAGTTTCGAAGTGGGCTACAGTTTCAATTCAATTTTTAAATGACGCCACTTCCTTCGTAAATTTGAAAACATCTATAAATCGGAAATGAAATGTTGCTGAGAAAGCTAAGCCCGGGACCCCATTTATTTTTATTATTTTCGTCTTTATTCATCAACACATTAAAACTTGAAACCATTGATTGGTCAAAATGCGCATCCCACGCGTGAATAAAACGAAAACATTTCGTCAACTTGAGACTTGATCCAACTACCAATTCATGTGACAGATGCTCCCGTCCTACCACGTTGAGGGGACACATAATTGAATGCTTTAAGCAAACGGCGAACTTTAGAATGTTTTCTGAGAGTAGACAGCATCTGGAGAAGTATGAAAGACGTTTGTTTTTCTGAGTATTCGAAAGAAAGTTAGACTACAAATTAAGGAGATCATCCTTAACAATCACAGAATACCAACCAAATATTATGCCATTCAATATCTAGACAAATAAATTTTTCCAAAAATAAGTTAATTTCAAAATGCATCAATTCTGCAGCAAATAGAATGTCCAAGGCATTCATTCACCGGAAGCAAGACTGTTCTACATTCCCGAGTAAGTAATCTATTCAGGAAGCAAATAATTCACAGGAACCAAGGACTCCATTATATGATTGGACAGAACTATCAACCACACGAGTGAACACGTATGAAGTTGAAACAAAACAAACATGTTTGGGTTGTGACAAGAAGTCGAGCACGAGAAGCAAGTGTGTACCTTGGAATTCAGTATTAAAATTTGCTTTGCATTGCTAGAAACTCGATTTACAGGATTTTGCGTCAAGATTAACAAACTTAACAAAACATGGTGCAAGCTGGCGAAATTTTTCCTTAAAGAATATGTGGTGTGCATAGTTATATGTTTAGTAAATGAGCTGAAGCCAAAATAAAAGATTTTTGAAAGATTATTCTAAAAACCAACTTTCCAAACTTTGAAGAAATGTCGAATGACAATGTATGGGGAAATTTGTAACAAGAGATATGTTCCTACTGCCAGTCAATGTGTGCAGAAGAGTCTCTGACGAGAATCTCATATATGTGAGACTTCAACTTGACAGGCAGCCATTAAACTCGTTAGATTTTAGAAAAGGAAGGTCTTTGACCTCTTTGCAGCAGAATCTAGTTATTTGCCAAAAAGGCGAAACTCCTTTTTAAGTACAAGACATGGTAACCCGGTTACTGGCTTTGATTGTGCAAAAAAGAAAGTACGACTTAGCACTTCAGTTTCCACTGCAATCAGCCAAAAAGGCAAAACTCTTTTTTAAATACAAGACATGATGACAAGGTTACTAGCTTTGATTGTGCATATTTGTGTACAAAGAAAGTACGATTTAGCACTTCAGTTTCCACTGCAATCAGTCAGGAGACCGTATGCGCTACGGTGCACACTTTATCAGAAGGGACTCAACTTTAGGTCATGCCAGTTTTCGAAATCTGCTTAAATGGACTCCGATGTTCTTTGACATTCCAATTCAGTGAAACCTAGGGAGCCCAACGATGCAGTTTTGGGTAAAAAAGTGTTTCAAGAACCAAACTTTAGAAGTAACTGTTTTAATGAATGTTTTTTTTCGCAATGGCTTTTTCCTTCAAAATGTATAAAAAGATCTGTGATATTATTGTAACCAATTTTATGAATTTTATAGTAGTAAGGTACATTTACCATATCTCTCTTAATTGTTAAAATGATGCCAAATAAATAGATAAAAAAAAATGGACTCCGATGTTCTTTAACATTCCAATTCAGAGAAGCCTAGGGATCCCAACGATGCAGTTTTGGGTAAAAAAGTGTTTCAAGAACCAAACTTTAAAGGTAACTGTTTTAATGAAGGATTTTTTGTAGTGGCTTTTTCCTTCAAAATGTATAAAAAGATCTGTGATATTATTGTAACCAATTGTATGAATTTTATAGTAGTAAGGTACATTTATCATATCTCTCTTAATTGTTAAAATGATGCCAAATAAATAAATAAAAAAAAAACCTTTAGAGGTAATCATTGATTTCGCTATTGTTCACAGAACCTGGCTACAGAGTAAGTAAAATCTGCAAAAGTGATAAACAATCACAGACCCTTCCTCCAAACCACAATCCAATCCAAAATTTACGCCAGGACTTATTCCTAATTTTCCTTAAGCGCAAAAATTTAAATTTATGTTAAAACAAAAAAGTTATTCTGTGTCGGGAAAACACCACAAAAAGGACATGCTTTCATTCTCAGTGGGTAAGAGAAATCGCAATTTGAAAGCTAAATATCTACACACACAGTCCTTTAATTGCACACAAAGACACACCTCCGGCACAAAAAATGACGTCTTGCCATTGAACCCGCCTGACAGCTAAGTAGCATTGAAAGAATGTTGAACTACAGATGAACTTAATTACCATGGCAAATGTCTGGAGGATTACAAGTTGAACGAAACGTCCTAAAACCGTGTTTGCCTCACCAGTTAAACACGAGTTTTTCTGCTCAAATATTTTAATGATGCGACTTTGTGCCTCAACGAGACTTCAAAACAACGTCGAACCCAGTCAACTGTAGTCCACCTCTTTAAAGTCTCTCCTTACAAAAACTGCATCAAATTAAAATTGGCAATCAACCTGTACGAGCACATTTCATTTTGTTGCCTGCCAAACTGTGCAAAGCTTGCTGCTTGTCTGCTGTAAGAAATTAAGAAACACTTCTTCTTAAAGTTAAAGTAGCATTAAATTCACAAGAAATTCACGGGCATTTGCGGTTTATTTAAGATACACCAAGGCTGTCCCAAAAAAAAACGTCAGAGCTGGAACAGCAAAGAGATCTTTCCCAAAATAACAAATGTCAGAGTTCATCCTCAAGTTCAAGGTCTTTGTGAGAGGAGCACACCGTTAGCTTACATAATCCAAAAGACTGTCCTTTCCCCCATCGCTGCCAAAAAAACATTTACGGTATCCTAAAGCGCCTTCAAGCGCACTTTGCGTGCCGATGCTTCAACTTAAATTAAAGACTCGTTTCCTTTGATTTCTGTTTCGGCGCACCGCGCTCCTGTGCCTTGGAATGTGCGCACATATGTATGTTGGCTTCATAAATACGTAATTAGTGAAACGATGGCACGTGTTGAGTTCGTTGTCTGTGCAAATGAGTATTTCCGATAAGCGTTACCGCTTTTCGAAAACTTTCCAACGCAAATGACACTTAGTGACATGATACGTGCATACTCGATGAAGCTCAACATGTGGACGCGTTTCCTTCACTTCGACATATTGGATAATCTAATCTAGGAAACACTATGGTGAATTTCTTTTCTCAAACAACCATTACCATGGGGAAAGTTGAACAAAATTATAGGCAATTAACATTGCTTTTTCTGAAAAGAAAAAAGTTGTCGAAGGAAGTTAAATATGTGGTGGATGAAGTTGTGACCAAGTCATTAGACTCTGGACACCCTTTCAAAGCTGAAAAGTTTATTTTCGAATATTTCATTTATTCCGAATGGTTCACATCCTTCAAGAGACCAATGAGAACAATAATGTGCGAGGAAAGGTATGCTGCCTTTCCTTGCTTGAAAAAAGTAAATCAGAGTTTGAAAATAATAATTCGAATTTTACCTAATTCTTTAACGGCAGTATGTTTTCACGCAAAAATGCAACTTCGGTGTTGTCATTTAATGACTTGAAGCTTATGAGGTCACATAAGCTAAAGCATCACTAACTGTCATCAAATTTATTTCATTCGTGAGTCACTTGACGATGATTTGTCACGAAAAGTACGGATCGCTGTAAGCACTTGTGCTGGAAACAACTAGAGAAGAAAAGTCAAAACTGCGCAAGACGGGTTAACCTGGACAACTAGTCTAATAAAGCTTCCATTGAGACAGGATTGTAGATGGTCATGTGTGGTGCGAGGACATCACAACACAAGCCCACGGTCAAGTAAGACACAGTTTCAGAAGGGCCTTAAACAACTTGATGCACAAAATAGAATAAAAAAAAACAATAGACAAAGAGGGAGATTTTGCTGATAGCTGTTGCTTGTTCATTGAGGTTTGAGTCTGCTGTCAAGATTACTGCTGATATCCAAATGTTCCCACTTGCATTTAGAACTGACACTTTCTGGACTTTTTTTCAATTTTTTTAGTGCTTAAAATAATGAGCTGAGTAACGGTTGTCGACCTAGAAGACAGCTTCGCTGTGTAAAACTGATCTCAGGTCCTTGAATATGAGCTCGGCAGAGATTTTAGCAAACTGTCACGGATGTGTCCCGCCATTAAGGAAAAATAAAACTGATTAAATATTTGTTATTCAAAAAGAATGATACCGCTACGATTTCATTTATGCACTGCGCATTATGCTTCACAGGAAATTTAGATACCAGTCCCAGGTCCTGTTTGCGTTGATGACATTTCCAGAAGAATTTTCATCGACCCACTTTATGGCCTGTAGAGCGCGATGCGCATAGGTTAACGTCTTTGGATACGCTTAAGATTCCTGTTCTATTAGGAGCGTATGGACACCATTACTCCGGCCCGAAAGATTTTCGAATCCGAGCCATTGATACAATGCAACAGAAGACGGCGTAGGCTGAAAATGACGCAAGCACTTAACAGATCAATCAATAAGTCCTCTAGACATGAAAGAGACTAACAAAAAATATTAATTTTATATTTTTTATTATTTTATTGTTTTTTTTTTTTTTTTGTGGCGCCCTTGTATTTCCCCGAACTTATTGAGCGATGTGTTAGAAAAGGATCCCAACCAATATGGTAATTTGGAGCAGCAGGAGTGAGATTATGCAAAATGAAGAGGAATTTTGGTTGAGTAGCAGTTCCACCACGGCCAGTAGCGCCACACGAAGGTGAAAAAAGGAACAATTTCGGTCGTTAAACAAGAGGCGTACGTCCAAGGTGGATGAAATTCGAACATCGAAATATTCGAAATATTGGAGAGCGAAAAATTTACCAAAATGCACATTGAGAGTCGACTAAGTGCTTTTTTAAGTGTGTCATTTCATATTTCAGTCTGTCATCATAGCACGACAACATTTTCAGAAAGAAAAAATGAGCTTTCTTGTCTCCTTGTTGTAATCAAACTACAATTGAGAAGTTTCATCCCGTTGGGGCGTACTATTCGCTTTGAAATTGGATTTATAGTGGGACTTTTGGACACTGCGGTGCACACATGGAAACCCAGTTTAAGGGAGAAGTTTGATAAAGAGGAGGGGTCTTTATCGTTTAAGACATTTGCAAGAGACAAGGAAATGGAATGTCTACATTTGATTTCCACATTGTGTCACATTGTGTTGAATGATGTTTTTTTATGGTTGAAATTTATTTTTATTTTTTTTTTTTTTTTTGCCTTTCGAAGCTTATTTTTTAGAAATGTAGACGCGGATGTTGTAGGACGCGGATAATGTAGGACGCGGATCATGTAGAACGCTAGAGGAATGGACATTTTCTTTAAACCCCTTTAAAAGCTAAAAAAAAGAAGTTAAAAAACTAAAACTAAGCAAAAATAACTGAGTGATACCAAAGTTAAAGCTGTCCGCATTCAATGGTGTGCAGTAATTTTTCTTTTAATCCTGTTCTTTATTATTCACCTTCAAAATTTAATTTAAATAGCAACTCCTGTCTACTTTAAAATACATTGTTTTCGCAGTTTTAAAAAGGATGATTTCAATTTTCTATTCTCATGTCAAATTCGATTCCTAAATAATGGGTTGTCAACAAAGTATGTACGAAAGTGGAAAAATTCCGAAACTGTATTGAATCATTACTAGCAACCCAGTATTTTCCTTAACTCAATCAACCACACATTTAACGTATACGTTCGCCTGAAAAACATTTAAGAAAGAGGTAGTTTAGCTTGGAACTTATTATAGAAAACAATTTTACAATTTTACAATTTTCAATAAAGTTCAACACAACTAAGAGTACTTAGAATAATTCAGTAAGCTTGAATCACTTAAGATCATTGATTTAATTTCTAGCCTCTTGAAATATTGCATAGTCTGCGCATCATCGGCTTTATAAACATAATTTGAAGGCCACAAGAAAACACCGAAAAATGTTAATAAATGACTTGGTATTTCCGGAAAACAAAGAGTCTCTGGTAGCGGTAAGCTGTTGCGACGTGACTTCATTGTGCCAAATTGAAGAATGGAAACAAAGTTCACTGAATTTGAATAGGTAATGCAGTCTCTTTTGAATTGATTTTCATATATTTAAAGTTATCCTCATACTTGTTTATGTTATCAACATTCAAATTAAGATGAGAAATTAAAAACTGTATCAAAAACGGTCAAAGAAATATATCACAAACTAAATTTGGATTTTCGACACACTATCTCTGTTTTTGTTTTTTTGCACAGTTAACAAATTTCAGACCAATTCATACTTTTTGTTGTGCAAAATAAGGCAAGAGGAGGATCATTTAAGCAAAATTCTTCGAATGTAAAGTTTACGGAGGAAAGACTTTTTTACTTGTGAAAAGGAAGAAGAAATAAAATGTACCCCAGCTTTGAAACAGTTGTAGAAGACGTGACAGCAGTCAGATATCAGCCAAAACGAATTATTCAAGTAGGTTGTTCAGCTTTCGAAGCTTCATATATCAACATTTCGTTTGTGGCAGCTTTCCTTGTGACTGTAAAATGAAGGAAACTGAATCAAGTCACAGAATGTCATTGAAATTTCAATTCTACAAATTCAACAATACATTTATTGATATTTTAAGATATCTTCTTAAGAAAGAAGAAAAAAAAATACAAAAAGATTGTCGTGCCCCCATTTAGACAACCCTAGGTCTCTGCTGCTCAGCCATGTCTTGGCTGTTTTTGCTTTTAAGCAACAAAGGATTCTAGCGTGCTGGAAAACTTCTGTCCAATGACCGATATACTGGTCTTTTTAGCAGTATAAACTGGACAGAAAATTAAGTCACCTGTAATCCTTGGTTCTTCAAGGAACTTATTTTAATAAAAGCACTGCCACAAGACTTTCTTTCCATTTTTTTAATGATTTCCTTAATGTTCCTAGATGCTCCTGGATAGCAATAATTAAAAAACAAGGGACTTCAGGTGAAACTTTTTTGAAACTTACAACAGAACGCGGAAATTCCACGAAAGGAATTTGCCGTTAATTATTCACTCGTTGCACACTTTACCAAACACGAAATTTACAACACGAGTCTCCCTTCTAACTGTTGAATAAATCCCTTAAATATGGGCACCATGTAACCCCTCAACCATTTTATGTAAGTTACGACGCAGAGCTTTGTACTTCAACGTCATTCGTTAACAAACTGAGTGGATGAACAATGAACTCAGTGAATAAATAGAAATAAAATATTGCCCTGATAATTCAAACATGACAAAAATCTCGTTCAAAATTTTCCAGGAATTTATTATTTCGACTGACAAACTCATTCTATTATCAGGACAGCACAAAAAAAGAAACATGAAACGCTAGTCGATAATTAAATTTTCTCAGAAATCCTCCGCCCAGGGGAAACTACATTAATTGCAAATAAATATTTGTGACCGGAATTTGATTTTCCACCGTCAGGTTTGGTGAAACATGCAAATAGTTTTTCAATCTGATTTATCAAATTTTCCATCTTTTCAGATGAAATTCGTGGAAAATGCATGTTTGCAAATAGAACTTCAGTTCAGTTCGGACACGAATAGCTTGTTCACGATTCATCAGGTATTCTGTTTAAGGCTTGCTAGAGCGTCAAGTATTAGCTGTTAAACAACGCCCTCAGTAACGAACATTAGTGAAAATAACACATCACTCAAGTCCCAAGACATATGTATAGGGGGCGCCACTAACAAGAAATCCATAGTCGACTTTGTCATACAGAAGTATTTTTTATTCCGAGCATCACTTCAAAGTTGTTAATGGGGGAAAAACTGAAACATTTTGATTTTTAAGTCACAGCAATGACATTCGACACGTAAATTTAATGGCAATCGGAATTTTCTGACTAAGAACAAAATGTCGCAAGAAACCGTGTGTGAACGTTAAGTCACTGCAACTCCCGTTTTAGGTGTTTAATTTTGTACAAATTTTGGCAGTCGCCGATTAATTTAGAAACGATCAGAATCCAACAGATTTTGACAATGGAGTCATTAAAGATGTTCCGGGGGGAAGAAACTAAACTTCTAGTAAAAACGGGCAAGGACCCCAGCATCAAAAATCAGTCCTCTGTAATTTTTTCATATCAGACTCATTTGAATAGTTTCTAAAGATGAACATTCAATGATTTTTAATAGACAGACATGTAAATTAGAAATTAAGAAACAGATTCAAGCATTCAACCTTGTAACATGGAAAAGGAAATACAATTCACTGTTTTGTCAGACATGTTGGAAACCTTGTTGTTCGAATTGCTTATGAGCAATCAAGTAATTTAACAATAAACAAATGGGCACACCACAGAACTCTGCCCAACAAAGGACAAAGAAAATACGAAAAAAAATGGGAAAATCCTACAAATACCAATTCGCGGGGATAAGTAAAGCACAAGGTTTAATTTTAACGTTTACAAAATAAATGAAATTGATTTTGCGGAAGTCAATCCTTTTTAAATCGTTTCTTTGTTAAAATAAATTTCCTTGTCGGTCGGTCAATTCTTTTTTTTTTTTTCTTTAGTCAAACATTTGGTCCTTCGAGCCGAATATGAACAATAATGGCTCGCAATCCTTAGTTATCAAATTGACTGCTTTCAAATCGTCATCATTCTACATGCCAATCCAACCGTTTTTAGAATGAAGAGAAGGGGTAAATGTATGCATACTTTTTAAGGAGAAGGTCCCATTGGAGGGAAGTAATGATCTTTTACATTTTTGTTTGTAAATGGGGTCTTAATTGTAGCAACGATCGCAGAAATCTTTGCTTAAAGCAGAATTGAATTTTAAAGAAATTATTAGAAATTACCTCCCTAAGATCATCCAACATTTGGTCCTTCGAGCCGAATATGAACAATAATGGATCGATTACTGACACGCGGATCGAACTCTTGTCATTTGACAGTTATTTTGATACGATTATGGAATTTATTTTTCCAATCGGCTTTGTGGATATTAAACAAGAGCACTCATGTGCAGGGTTAAAGTCTGTTCGTGGACAATATGCTATCTACTACAGGCAGTGATGGTTAAACCGTGTTTGCTTCTCAAACTGTGACATCCAGTCTTGTTTTACACCCTTTTCTTTTTAAAACTAGACAAGAATCCAAAAAACTTGCTGATGGTTGAAAGTCGACAAAAATTGACACTGATATATTTGGTATATTGAAAATAACGGTACATGTAGTATCCGAAAAATTTCAAACTGTCGCAACATTCTAATTTCAAAACGAAAAACACGGGAAATTGAAAAGCATTATGCATAAGCCAAAAACTCGAAAAAAAATGTATGTTGGCTACAGGACAGGTTTAATACAACTCTAAGGAAGAATCGTTTCTCTTTCGCAAGAGGGGCTACGGCGAAATCAAAGCATCTGTGCAAAAACGTTGCCACCTGCGTAATGTTCTCATTGAGAGAGGTGGTTTGCATAAGCCCGTGGTTTTTGCTTTTCAGTTCGGTTGAGGAAGGAGCCATTTTAAAACGCCCTCAGAAGTCCTTCATTATTTAATGGAAACAGACTTTGAAAAGTCATCCTACACGAACTTCTCTTCCATTTGAGAGTGTGTATTTTCAATTATCCTTTAAAACTTCAAAAAGCACTCATCTTTCCTTCAAATTTATGTGTAAAAACGTTTTTAATATTAAACAGTATCAGTGTCTTCTCCTGTAAATAAAAATTGTCCTCCTTTTTGGGAATTCGAAAACAATTTAGAGAGAGAGTTGGATTAGATTTGTTATAGAAGCCAAGAGCAAACATTAATAAAAATGAAACCTGACATTTGAAAAACAATTTAAAATCCTGAGAGTTTGATAAGATTTGCTAAGGCAGCCAAGATCAAACACTAATAAAAACGAAACCTGACATAAGCAAAGCTAAAACCTGTCTTAAAATAAGCACACAGAAACAATACTGCATGAAGTGGTGAAATTATAAATAAAACTGGTAAGAAACCAGGATTTGACAGTCAGTTGTAGAACAGAGCGCAGAATGACCACCAGTTTTTATACAACGAAACATCTAGTGTTAAGCATAAGAATGGAGGCTAAATCATTGTTCAAAGGAAGTTATTTGCTGAGATCAGAGGGAAAAGAGGGATCCAAAGAATGAAACGTGTGAACTCCAGGTTACCAGCAAAAGGGTAAAACCTGGAGGCAGAAGGTTTATAATTTAATGTTAGGATGTTCTCCATGGCATTGTGGATAATGTACACTTTTGTAGCAATTTGACTGCTACTGCATACATCCGTATTTCTCGTGAAAGTTTTGACTGAAATGTTTGTTTATACACGATTAAGATTTCAAAAAGAAAAACGATTTAAACAAGAATGTGATATGGAAGAGCAAAATATTCATCCTACGTTTTAGATCTGCCAACATCTACAACTGTAAAACTCTGCTAAGTTTAAAGGTAATCCTAAAAAAAGTGCAAACTGTGCCTACGAGAAGTTGCACTATGAAGAGAACTCTGAGCTGAATATAAGCGACTTAATGATCGAAAATAAAGACGAGTTACTAAGTACAAAGGATACCAAACGAAAAATAAAAGTTTTGTTATTTTTTTTTTTTATTTTTTTCCAAATTTCTTTTGTATCACTGCGCTTCAAAGGGTACAATTTATTTTTACAAATTCAAAAACAAACTAAAAGTCTGACAAGCGAATACTTGTTAAGGAAAAAGTAGATTGTAGCATTCTTGTGCAACCTAGTGTAGGTCAAGCCTATACATTTTGGAAAGAGTCAAACAGCTGATCAGAAAGTTTTGAAGCCTTCAGGGAGACTTCAAACCTTGAGAAGGAATTGAAACCTTCAGAAAGACTTGAAAATCAGAAACACTTTGACTGCTTGGCGAACAGCAATTAAAGATAATGCTTCCGTTTTCCGTTTTCCTATATTTCCTTTTACAAACTTAACGACATTAAAACTTTGATTGTATTTTATGTAAGCGCATAAAAATGCTTGAGGTAAAAATGCTTGAGGTAAAAATGCGCTGCAGTCCAATCCGCATTTAGACACTGAACCACGACGGTCTCTGGGTAGCCGTTGAGTACCTACTGTATGTATTTTGTCCGGGAAAAGGAAATTCTGTAAGAGGATGGGATGTAAATAAGTGAGAATGGTTCTAAGACGCTTTATTTGGAGAAAATGTCCAAATGTCGTGGTGTCCTGGAAGGTAATTTATGTTTACGAAAATGCACACAACTAAGGAGTGTGCATTAATTGCCATTGGCAACTTCTAATCAATCTGCTAATAAACATTCAATTTCAAAAGAAGACATTTGTACCCATAAATCCCAGGAGTGAGCTCTTGCAACAATCAGTCATTAATTTCCTAAATCATCTCAGGGCAAGTGGACGCTTTGATTAGTTCACAACTCTCTTACTATAATATATTTCATCATTTTTCTTCGATAATAAAATAATTGAATTTTTTTTTTTTTAAATTTAAATAAAGTGAATTTTTTCGAACAGCGCACACCTCTGATTTACAACTTGATAAAAACTGAATTGATCATTTCTTTGTTGCAAACGTTGCTATTAAGCTGTCTACGGCTTGACGACTTTACATTGTTGTTTAAAACGAGACATCGCAAAAACGTAAGTTATCAAATTGACTGCTTTCAAATCGTCATCATTCCACATGCCAATCCAACCGTCTCTAAGATGAGGAGGAGGGTGAAAATGTATGTATACTTTGTAAGGAGAAGGGCCTATTGGAGGGAAGTAAAGCTCTTTTACAGAGATCGACTGTTTACAACAAATTTGTAAATGGGGCCTTAATTGTAGCAGCGACCACAGAAATATTTGCTTAAAGCAGAATTGAATTTTAAAAAAATAAGTAGAAACGATCTCCCTAAGATCATCCAACTTCAGTGAATTCGCAACTCCGTGGTTTGATGTGCAGTTCTCTGTCGACGATCTATGGTCCGTGGTGGATCCTTTCAGCTTTTGAGTTCAATTCACAATATGCACAAACTTTGAAACGAGACCCTTCCCCTGAAACCAAAACGCTCCTGTCACACAACCACTAAATTAAGCCATCAAATCAAAATTAATTCATTAAGCATACGTTATCGTCGAATACATTCCACGAGTTCCACTGTGCCCACCACCGACTGCCTGCAAACGTGCAGCGTGCATCAACTCAACCCAACGCCCAGTAACTTTCGTCGTATTTTCATCTTCATTAAATTTATATCAAACACTATCACATTTTTTTATATTAATTAATTACTTAATTTTTTGTTTTTCATTTCTGCGCATTGACTCCTTTCCTAGTTGCAGGGTTTTCACAATTTCGCTCGCCCATCGAACTTTGGGAACCGGAAAAGAATCGTTACTTGTCTCGTTTGCCCTACGAACTAAATTGCTTAGAACTAAAGTTTCTTTAGAAAAACGAAAATTATCAAAATGAAGGAGTTAATTGAACTCAGGGGGGAATTGTATCTACAAACTGGGTAAATGAGGAGACGATACAAAGGTGATACTTGAAACAAAACGAAAAGCAACAAACTTAAACGTCAGTTCCGCATCCCTCCTGGTAGCCCTCGTCCGGTGAACTCCTACTGCTGCTAATTAATGCACGTTTCAAGGCTGTGACTGGTGGCAGCACTGGCACTCCGCCCTTCTGCCAGACTCGTATCGTCTTCGCATTCACTGGGACACCGTTGGCCATCAACTGCTGCTGGAGCTGTGTCTGCTGCTGAGTTCCGCTGAGATTTGTTGCCGGTTGCTGCTGTTGATGCGTCGCTGTGGGTGTTGAAGTCGAATTTCTACTACTATTACTACTACTACTGTTGTTGTTGTTATTGTTGATATTACTACAACTGGTTGCCGTTAAAGCTGATGCGTTATTGTTGTTGTATACGGGGTGCATCTGGTGATGGATCTGGGTCTCAGCGCCCGGCACCAGTGGCAGGCCGTAGTCTGAGGGGTAGCCACCGGTTGAGTTGCCTCCCGACGAGAGGTTTGTGGTTGTAGTTGATGTTGTCGAGTGTGCACCGCCGCCCACAATGGACGAGGATGTCGACGGGGCGTTGTTGAAGTGCGTGCGGGGGAAAGTTTTGCTGAAGTACTCTGTGCCCTGGACATGGAGATCGTACAGTTGATTCGTTTCCATGATTGGGGTTTTGTCCGAGTAGCCTGCGTAACCGGCGATTGTTGTGCTCGTGGCTCGCTTCAGATACATGTCGTCAGCCGCAGAGGAGGACGTAGTTGCCGTCTCCCAGAGGCCAGACGGGTATAGGGAGTCGCAGCCTCCTGCTCTGCTGTACTCGCCGCTGGAGTTCGCCGTGAGGATCGCGGGGATCTTTAGGTCGGTGAACTCGTCGCTTCCGAACCGCTTGGTGTCGTTTATCAGGTCTGGGTTGTTGCCAGCGGAGGCTGTAGGCGAGATAAAGCAAGTAGCGGTTGAGAGGACGCTCCCGTTATTGTCATAGTTGCTGGTTGTGTACGCAAGGTCCGTCAGCCGTGGGGGCTTCTGTACTGGGTTCGTGAACTTCGAGTCATTGGACTCGGCGTGTATGCGGTCGGTGGTACTGCCCTTTCGATCTAATGTGGCGCAGTTGGGTATGGCTCCGTTGGCGATCACGACACCGCCGATGCTGCCATTGCCTGTCGGCGGCTGGGTCTTGTTTGTGATGGAGTTCTGGTGATTCATCGTAGTGATGACCTCTAGGTGATTGGGCGTCTTGCTCTCGATGAATGGCGTCCGGCGCAATCGAAAGAGGAGGAACATGATTATGAGCAAAATGAAAAGGATTAGGATCACTAGCGCCGCGCTGAGTCCGACGATTTGACCACTCCCTAGGGACGCCATTCCAGCTGGCCGCATGCTCACGTGGAGCGTGAAGTTCGCCTCGGCAGTGCCTGCCTTGTTCTCGGCGACGCAATAAAACTCGCTTGAGTCGGTCTCTTGAGCGTTGGTTAGGATGAGACGGCTCCGCTTCTCAAACTGTCCGTCTTCGTAGATATATACCCGCTGGTAGGCGCTAAAAGCGCTTCCATTTGCCAGCAGACGTCCCGACCAGTACCAATTGATGGTCGCCGATGGGACGGCCGAGGCCCTGCAAACTATTGAAGCGTTCTCGCCCATTGTAGCCTCCACGTAGTGGTTGATTGGCAGCATTTCGGGCCGACACGCAAAGTCGTCAACATGCAGCTCTGCGAAAGATCTATCGAGGATCCTCTCTGGCCCGCCAGAGCATATTGGGGCCACGGGATAAGGAATGTTCTTCTCCAGCAGCCAGAGTTTGGTTGCTCTCAGTCTACAATCGCACATCCAGGGGTTGTCGTGCAGTTCAATGCCGTGAAGCCGACTGAGGCTCTCTATGGTCTGTGGTCGGAGCTCAGTCAGCTTGTTGCCGTTCAACTTCAGCAGCGTCAAGCCCTCCAGTCCCTCGAAGGCTTGCGGAGCTATTGTCTGTATGTCGCAGTGGGACAGGTCTAGTTTGTGCAGGCTGGGCGTGCTGGCGAATGAGTACCGCTCGATTTTGTGGATATGGTTCGAGGCCAAGGTCAGATCTCGCAGTGACGGTATGTAGCTTAGCGCATTCGACGGCACCACGACTAGCAGGTTGTGTGACAGATCCAGTTCCACGAGGTTCGTCAGTCCCTTGAACGTCTCCGGTTCGATCTCCCCGATCTTGCAATTGCGCAGATACAGCTTCTGCAGATTCAACAAATTCGCCCGAATGAACTGCTCGTTCGAGAGCGTCTGCAATTTGTTGCCCGACATGTCCAGCACCTGCGTCGACGGGTCGATGTTGTCCGGGATCTGGATCAGAGACCGATCGATGCACTCCACCGTCTGCTTGCCGCCCTTCCACTTGCAGGCGCACACTGTCTGACAGCTGCTCAGCTGCTGCTGGTTCACGATCATTGGATGCTCGTCATTCGAGCTCGTTATCAACATCGCGTCGTTCACACCGTACACATCGTTGTGGTTGTTGTTGCGGTTGCTGTTGTGGCCGTGTCGCCCCAGCCCACGATCGTCCGCACTGCTGCCGCTTCCTCCACCATAAGCGACATGGTTCTGCCGGTTGTACCGCGACGCATTCACCCACGACCGACTGGACGAGGTCAGCAAGGACATCACTATCAGCACACTCAAGCACGATCGACTCCTCTGGCTGTGCAGGATCTTGTAGCGAATTTTGTTGTGATGCATTGTCGGTGCTGAAATACTGAATTCTGTTCTATTTTCCCTTCCTGTGTGTCTTTGCAGTTCTATTTCATAACAGGGTCTCAACCAAAAATGTCTAACTCAAAACCAAGCCGAAAACAAAAACAACAAAAACACAAAATTAAGCAAAACGAAAGTATTCCAGGAATCAACCGAAAAGGAAAAGGTATTATCCTCTCAATCACGATTTCTAATTATGCCGTATCCTTGCGTTAATCTGCACTGGTAATCCATTGTACTAGAGGAGCACTTGGTTTCCTGTTTATCCCCAAGGATTTCGGTGATGTTTTCTGTAACTGCGGGGCTCGTCACACTTTTTCACTTTTCCACTCTCATATCCCGTCACTGGCAATCCCTCTCTTTTGGGGGGAAATTCTATTCAATAAAAATCACAGGACTTCTTGCTTGAACAGAATTTTCATTCACAAATCACTTTCACTTCTTGCGGCAGTTGAGTTGCTGCCCAGACCTACACACGCACTCACGTTACCCCACGGCCGAGAGCAGATTTATTTATTCCTTGCGAAATTCCGATGCGAGTGAATTTTTTCTTTTAAGGATATTTTCACACGATAACGGCCCGTGTTCACGCGATATACCGATTTATTAAATGTATCGCGCCACACACACACGCACTCAGGCATTCACTTTGCACAACGAGGACTCCGAGACGGTCGTCATTAGTTGCGAACTATTATTCTTGGGGACGAGTGAGGGATTCGATTTCTTTCACTTTTCCACAACTTTCGGTTTTGTGAATACGGATGTGTGTATCTGCTGACTGGCTAGCTGGCTGACTGGGGGGATTTATTTCACTGGAGATCCGAAATAAAAATTCAACAAGCGAGTACAAGACATACACTACCGCACCGCATGCTTAATCAACATTGACTGAAAATGAATTTCAAAGTATACCTACTCAAAAATCTGAGACTGAGTGCGAATCGCGCGCAGCAGATACATTTTTTCGTGTTGTTTGATTTTTGGCCCTCTTCCCTATAATCACAGAGCAGCAGTATGGCAGAGACCACCACGGGAGAGTTAAATGAATGAAGAGAGAAAGAGAGAGATTGTTCGCAATTCGAATCGGCTCAAATTAGAAGTTTTCCTCGTTTTCGAATAAATCCGAAGAGAACGAGGCGAAATACGAGAAATTGTGAATTGTATACATTCGGATACATTCGACAAGGTTGAAGACACATTTCGGTGGGAATTTCGAACGTTTGTGTTTCAGAAGCACAACATGCTGCAAATGGGAACTTCGAAAAGTTGAGGGTTACGTGTTGCACTGTTCGATGTCTTCATTCTTCAAACGCAGATACACAAACCGGCTTCGGACACAACGACTTGATGACTGTATCAACTTATCTCGGAGTCGAATTTCGAATTTTGTAATTGTCACAGCAAGGCATGGTTTCGTCTTCCGACTTAAGTGTCAGTTCTTCGAGGCGTGATTTGAAAGTTTTCTACAATTTGATGGAATCCAAAGAGGAAGTGGAAAACCCCCCGTAATCAACCTCTTTGAATGGCTCCCAACCTGTTTGTTATAAGATCGAGCCCGACGAAGTGTTGACGCTATGCAAGGACAACCAGCACTGAATAACGCACAAACGTGTGTTGACAACTAGCATTTACATTGCACCGAGGAAAGGAGCGTTGAGATGAGAAAGATTCCACATACTCCATGGGTGTGGAGAGGATCGTCCTCTATTTTTTGGACCTACTGCATGCAGATCCCTATCCGCCCGTAGAGGAGAGGGCGGGAGGATATTTTGGGCGACATTGCACCTTAAATCAATTTCATTGCACAACGATCCTTTTAATAGAGAATGAATCTCCGAACAGCCAGACGATGGACAGCTTCCTTGTACGATGGGTAGAGCACATCACACAATAGATCCCTTGACATATATGTAGATCCATAGTCTACTATGGATTTTTTTTTTTGTTAATGGCGTCCCCTACCTATCCCGGGACTTATTGAGTGACGTGTTATCAGCACTGGTATAGCTACCATTGTTAAACGGATCTCTATTGATACCTATAAGCTCACGTTTTTAGTTCTTTCATGTAAATAAGAATACAGTATAGCAGAATGCAGTTTGTTTCAAAAATATTAAGACAATTCACAAAGCTAGTAAAAACTATCAGACGAAGACCAAGCATATAAGGCGTTTTGCCACAAAGAAAATTAAGATTTCCTCTTCTTCAGTGTTGCTTTAGAAGTTGCTCTATTTCTTTCTTTAGCCAACTGGGTCAAGGGCCAGGTGCCTGGGATTTTATTCAGCCAGCTGTTCAAGGTCTGCTGATTCCATTCCATCGTCATAGCAGTCGAAGCCTTTATTTCTCGAAGAGTTTGGACTCAGACTCTTTTCTTCCACATGAAGTAGCCATCTGATAAATAGGCTAGTGTATAGCGCCTAAAGTTTGTTGTTCAATCAACTTCTCCAATTCCTTTCTAACAAGGGAACAAATATAACGCGAATGACTTTTCTCTCATAGCCACTGACACGTGCGCATTTTACGCCACAAGTTCATAAATATATCAGGACTGTAATCCATTACTAAGTGTCGCTTGATTCTTCGGAAGTTTTACTTCTTCTCGAAGTGAAAAAAAAATCGTGGCCATTTTTAGAGCGTTCTCAAAACAACCTGCCATTATCTATGAATGGCTCCTGCATTGTTGAAACTGAACGACTTTCCATCCTCGGTACGTGTATCAACTCAACAGTAAGTTGCAACGATCACATATTCGTGATCGAGAAAAATGCAGCGAAATGTCTAGGTTTCTTAAAGCGATGCAAGAAATATTTCACCTCTTCTGACCTGACAACAATATATAAGGCGCACATCCGCCCAAAGCTTGAGTACAACGTTCAACAAAAAAAATCCTCTAACGAGTTAACCAGCTGCATTCACACCCTTCAAGAATTCACCCGCAATACCCGTTGCTCACCCTTTCACCCTTAAACCCATCTTCGGGCGTACAGTTTGGTTTAGAGACTCGTCATTCAGCCGCACCACACGGATATGAAATGTTCTTCCCAGCCCAATTTTTCCTACCCATTACAATCCACAGGCTTTTGAGACCAACGTGCATCGGTACCTCCTTTCCCCCTCTCTTCCTCTATACATTCGGCCCGTGCTGTGACTTAATTTCAGTCATTTAAGGGTATAAACAAACCCTTTAGTACGCGCCAATTATAAAAAAAAAAACTTTCTGATAAATCATTTTCTCGAGCCCGCAGTGCCCTCTGTATAAGTCCCTGATGAGGCTCATTCCAACATTCAAATTCATATTCAGCTGTGAGAAGTGCATGCACATCTACAAAGCAAACAAACGTAAACTTCAACTAAGAAAAAGACGACAATGTTTTTTTTTTTTTTTTTTTGATTTTCGGAAGGCCTTGGTTTTCTGAACCAATCTCGGCACCAAGAAGGTCCTACCTGAGCAAAAGCGGGACATTGACTGAGGAAGTCCTCTGCAGTGTCTTCATCTACTGTACAAACTTCGCATAGAATTTCATATCTAAGTCCAAGCACAGTCAAGTGCTTAGCGAAGGCGAAGAAAGTCGGCATACACACGAAAAACAAACTCAGCAAAGCCCGAATTCCACTCCACCCTAAAATGAATTGAATCAAAAAACCGTGCGATTCAGAACTTTGTGCAGTTACCATTGCGCCTACTCTGTATGGCAAATACTGAGTAGTTCCACTTACTTCGAAATACAAAAAATCTCTTCAAATAAATTCGTGGGTTAGGAACGACTTCCCGAAAAGAAAGGATTTCAAGAATCGAAATCGATTCCGAAATGACCAAACATTCAAAATTCAGCAAATCCCTATTTGTGAACGGTGTTTCAGTTAAACTGTCAATTTTCTACCCAAATGAAAAAAATCTTCTTTTTCCCAAAATTTGAATTTTCGTGATTGCGCCCTTTTAGGAAAATGTCGGTCTATTTTCCAACAGTATGTCGACTTGTGGACCTTCAAAATAACTTTCTGAATCAGTGAAGTAGGCCAGCTTAGTCTTGACAACTAGAAAAGGGTGTGAAAAGTTCTAAAATACAAACAATAGGACCGTTTAACTTTGAATAATCAAATATTTCCAATCGACTATAGCAACTTGATGTCGGAATAAATTTGGGAGCGAAATGTCAAAGAAAGGGACGGAGTCTGATGATCCCAAGGTTTTATATGCTTAGAAACATTTTGAATAAGTCTTGATTGATCAGAAACATTTCGACCAAAGTCGGTACAGGCCATTCCTACAAGAAAAACATATTCTCTTGGAACAATGCTTACCAACATTTCGAACTTACTGGTAAATATTTTCCTTAGTACCGCAGCAATCAAGTGAACCACAGATTTTTCGCAACATTCAGTCGTCTCTTCTCTTAAGAAGTTCATTGCTTCTCTTCAAATATTCCCTGTTCATCGGTGATTCATTCGAAATCGAATTTTCGAACTCCCACAAAGACAACTCTTCTCTTAGCGTTTGCATCGTTCATCGGACCGACTAGGTCGGATTTACCCACAGAGCTCCTCTCCATCTGACCTGACCAGCGCAACATGTTGTGATTCATTCAAGTTTAATTTTGAGTTTCAAATTGACACACTTTGGCGAGTAATCGATTTCGGGGATTAAGGTTTCTTCTAATTGGAATTTGAGTCAGCCTTTCTCCGTAACGCAACGGTACTCGGTGTTCCTCGTTGCTTTGCTTTCTTTTCGGTATATATGTGTGCGTGGGTGGGTGTTTGTGTTTGTGAGTGTTTGGTAATATCCCCCTCGCTTCAATTTCCACTTCATCGACGGGGGGATGTCGACAACTGGGTTAGGTATCTTCGTAGATTGTTGTGGATGAGTGGTACCTCCGGCGAAGGAATAGCAAATTGATTGATTGAATGCCAGAGAAGCCGCTTTTAGGTGTAGTCATCTTTTTACCGATTCGGGGTTAAGCTTCAAATACCTAGAAGGTAAGATTCTACTGGAAATCAGTCAGTGACACGCCTGAATGCGAGCCATATTTGATCTGTAAGTGCACATCCGTAGAGCCACAATGTGAGAGGGAGGAGTTAAACCGGCCCTCCAATTTGTACGCTCTTGGACCGCATTTTCCGATTTGGGTCAACAAGATGAACACACATTGCGAAATGTAGAACCCCTAATTGACACCGACGAACATGTGTCAGTTTCCAGAAGCAGTGATCAATGATGTCTCAGCTTCTTGGAATCCGGAGGCACGCGAGATGAGTTGCGGTACCATCACAGAGACAAACATTTCCCCAAACAAGTCAGATACAAAATATTAAATTTGTACTCCACAGCCCGGAGGCTTTTACGTGCAAAAAAAAATGAGACGAGGCAGGGAGCTTCCGCATCTTTCAGAAGACACGTGCACTTGTGTCTCTGCTCTCTAGTGGACTGACGATCGAGAAGGTTCAAAGAACCCGGTTGTCAGAGAAACGCGTATTTTCGTCATTCCACGTGAGCCTGGCGAATTCTTACCTCACATAATTGCGAAACTTGTGTTGATAGCTTCCGGGAAATGTTATTTCATTTGTGGACGACATGCGTGCCACTGCCAGGAGCACATACCTCATGGTTTAGTGGAATTGGCGATAAGCGATTATGTCGTCGGGGCAACGCACATCCTGTTGAATAAAAAAAAAACGTTTTGCATCAGATTTTCATGTAGGGGTAGTCCCCTACGCTTTCATTTAAATGGTCATTAAAAAAATGCTGAATGCATACTGCGGATTTTGTGGAACGGCGAACGCTTGGATTATGAAAATTGAATTCAATTCCAGCTTCTGAAGGATGGCTAATCCCGATACACGTGAAATATGTACACTTAGTCACAAAAGTAAGTATACAACTATGCGCGTCTCACAAACTTATGAAGAAAACAGTTTATTTCAAATGAAACATTACTCACAATACATCATATATGTTGCTTGACATTTGAACAACTGCTATAAAGCAAAAATAACCGTATTTGTTCCGTTTTTCGAGAGGAGAATAATTTTCTCATGAACAAATGTTAAACAGCGTTACAAAAGTAAGTATACAGTCGCAGTATTTCGATACAAAACGTCGATCAGTTAACACGTATAATTAGAACCTTGTTCTTATTTAATTGAATTGTTCAAGAAATCTATAAGGTGAGTAAAAAAAAGATTTTTAAGGATTTTATAGAATTAATTCCTATGCATCTGCTAGATATGGCACCTCGTTGGACTGAACTGGAATGGTTAAAAAAAAGCCCTGCAACAGTTCAAAAAATTTTAGAAAAATATAAAAGATACGGTACAACAGAAAATAGACCTAGGTCTGAACGTCCCAGTATCTTTACTGAGGCTGATAAACGTATTATTACCCGAAAAGTAAAGAAGGATCCAAAGAAAACTACAATCAGAGATTGCTGAAGAAACGGGAAAGCAATCCAATCCACAAACAATACGGCGTGTGTTGCATGAGGCCTGATATAATGGGCGATCCATTAGGAAAAAAACCTTTCGACAGCAATGTCAACCGTAAAAAGAGAGTTGAATTTGCCAAAGCCCATGCAACGTCTGACATTACTTTTTGGAATAAAGTAATATTTACAGACGAAAATAAATTTAATGTTTACGGTTCAGATGGGCGCATCGATGTATGGAGAAAACCGAATATGGAGTTGAACCCGGAAAATATGGCTGGCACCGTTAAGCATGGTGGTGATTCCATTATGGTTTGGGGGTGTATGGCGGCATCTGGCGTCGGTAATTTAGTGTTTGTGGAAGAAAATATGAATCGCTTTGATTATGTTAACATCCTCAAAAATAATCTTCGCCAAAGTGCACATAAATTGGGATTGGAAGGGTCATTCGTCTTTCAACAAGACAATGATCCCAAGCATAATTATTATTTAGTGAGAGAATGACTGCAATACCATGTGCGCAATCAGCTGAAACCACCTCCCCAATCCCTCAGATTTAAATGCTATTGAGCATTCATCATCTTGAAGGCTAAATTCGAATACATGACATTAAAACCAAAAATCAACTTAAGGCCGTTATTCAAGAGGAATAAGCAAAAATCAGTCCTGACGTGACCCAAAAGCTCGTTAATTCAATGCCATCTAGAATAAGCGCTGTCATTAAGTCCAAAGGCTATCCTACTAGGTATTGGTTTTTCATCATAATTCAGTATTTCAGCTTTTTTGTTTTTTTCTGTGATGTGTATACTTACTTTTGTAACGTATTTTAAAATGAGTTTCGCTTATTTTTGTTGTCTTTGTCACTTTCTTTTGTGATTTTGTTTCTATTAGTTGTTACTTAAAATATATATTGGAGTTACTAAAAGAATATATTTGCTTATTTCTTTAAAACTAATTACGAGTGGGTGCTTTCGGTTTCTAAACCTATTATGCCGTACTGTATATTTACTTTTGTAACGTAAGTCTATATTTTCGGAACTTGTTCACAATGTGGCGTTCGACTGTGAGTAAGTTGGCTAATTGCGATGTTAATCCAACGAACGATTCAATCTAGGATCGGTTTTGAAGAGAACTATCCCCTCTCTTTGTAAACTAATGAGGTTGACGACTATTTCTTGTAAAATGGTTTTAAAGTAGAACACTTAATAATAATAATAATAATAATAATTGTTGGCGCGACAGTCCACAGGGGGACCAGGGCCTAGCTTGCTCATCAGCTACACGAGTAGAAGGGACCAACAGTATTTTGCCGACTCCGACCAGCGAAATTTGAAAAGCTTTCTTAGACAGTAATTACTCTTCGAGTGTTGTCAGCAGCACGAAAGAGGTGGTGCCGTGAAAAATTGGAGGTGTTCAGCCGGGAATCGAACCTGGACCCTAAGAGGGCACAATAAATCATGAAAGGTACGAAATCGCATTCAATGGGCTAAAGACCTTTCCTTGCGGCTTGGATATACCAGGTATACCGGTATGAAGTAATGAGCGTTTTTTTAAATTAAATACTAATTATTAATGGGAAAGTAAAAACATTTTATTCAAAGTATTGACCATTGTTTTCTACATATGTTGACCACCTTTCTGGCAATTTGTGAATACCACGCCAATAAAATTGTTCGTCTTTTAAAGCAAACCAATCAGACACCCAATTTTCAACCTCCTCGTAGGAATCAAAGTCCTGCTCAGCCAATGTGTGTCCCATCGGTGAAAACAAATGGTAGTCGGAAGGAGCCAAGTCTGGTGAATACGGCTGGTGGGGTAGCTGCTTCCAGCCAAGTGTTTTGATTGTATCCTGAACCGGTTTTGCTTTGTGTGCAGGTGCATTGTCATGGAGCAAAATTACCTTGCCGTGTCTTCTGGCCCATTCTAGTCGTTTCTCTATCAATGCATGGTTCAAATTGATCATTTGTTGTCGGTAGCGATCAATGTTAATGGTTTCACCAGGTTTTAGGAGCTCGTGGTACAGCACACCTTTCTGGTCCCACCAAACACACAGCATTGTCTTCTTGCCGAATCGATCTGGTTTTGCAGTCGATGTTGATGGTTGTCCCACATTAACCCGCGATTTTTTCCGTTTAGGATTCTTAAAATAAATCCATTTGGCATCGCCAGTAACAATCCGATGCAAAACCGATTTTCTTTCGTGTCTTTGAAGTAAAATTTCACAAGTGTTTTTTCGGTTTTCTATCCGTCTTTCATTCAATTCATGTGGCACCCATTTTCCACACTTTTGGATCTTTCCCATAGCTTTTAAACGGTCAGAAATTGTTTGTTGTGCAACATTGCTGCCATTTGCTTTTGACTCAAAGTGTCATCTCTATTCAATATCGTTTGCAATTCGGTGTCTTCAAACTTTTTTGGTGGTCTTCCACGTTCTTCATTTCTCACATCAAAATCATTTTTTCTGAACCGTTGAAACCATCTTTTGCATGTTGCTTCTGATAGAGCATGATCACCATATGTCTCGACAAGCATTCGATGCAACTTTGCAGCACTTTTCTTCAAATGAAAACAAAAAATTAATGCTTTCCGCAAATCATCACTTTTTGGTACCAAATTCGACATTTTTAACACGATGAAAAAATATGATGTTGTCTGTTCAATGACTTGATGTATACTAAATATTTTTCACAGATGTCATAGCAAACAAACATAAAAAACGCAAATAAGGGCTCGTTCATAACAAATGTTCCCTACCGAGACATTTGTATCTTGACGCTCACTTTATACCGGTATACTTGTACAGGGGCTTGAAAAGAACTGAACTTGTAACAAAGAATGAGGTGAACATTCGTTCAAAGTCTTGCCCAAGATGTCGTTCAATTGCAGGTCGGAAAAAGTTTGTAGAAGGACTCAGACTTTAACTGAGGCAGTGTGCAAGACTCAAATGAAATTGTATTCAAATTTTGTTCTTTTCCAGGATACGAAGGTTGCCTTTTATATTTCGGGATTAGAGAACAAAAACAAATATTAATCATCGAAAATAGCTTTATTGTTTTCCAAAAAATTCCCCAGTAAGATCTATACACTTTTGCATGAGTTTGAACCAATTGTCGAATCACTTTTGCCACTTTTATTGAGGTGTCTCCAAAACATGCATTCTGAACGCATCAACCGCTTCTTCAGGTGTCGAAAAACGTTGACCTCTCATTTTATTTTTTTACAAACTTGAATAAAAGGAAGCCATTCGGTACCAAGTCAGGACTATATGGCGGATGACTCAAATCGATGTTTTGAGTGCTCAAAAATGCAGTTGTTTGAGCCGATGCGTGAGAGCTCGCATTGTCCTGGTGAAGAGAGATCCGTTTTCGGTGGTTGGTTCTCCTGATTTCTTGGAAGACAACTGGCAAACAAATGGTTGCGTATTACTCAGAATTGACTGTTCTGCGTTGTTCTAGTGGTACGATTACTACATGTCCAAAACACAGGCGACCATTTGCTTGGAAGTGCTTCGTGCGCGAACAACTTTTGTTGGAATTGGCTCAATTTGAAGCACCCATACAGTCGACTGTTGTTTACTTTCGGGCTCATACGCATAAATTCACGATTCTTCACCTGTCACGATATCATAGACGTGTTTCGAAGCACCGCGATCGTATTTTTGGAGCATTTTTTTCGAATAGGCCTTTTTTCGAGCGATGAACAAATTGTGTGGGATCCAACGGGAAAAAATGTTTTTTTTTTTAACAGTCAAATGTTCATGCAATATTGAATGTATGCTGGTTCCTCTAATGCCTTAGGTTGTCTCAATCTCACGATAGGTCACATGACGATCTTGCAATATCAGTTGGCGCACAGCATTAATGGTTTCCGGGACAACAACTGATTTTGGACGACCTTCACAAAATTCGTCTTGGAGTGAACTACGACCTCGGTTGAATTCACCATACCATCGATAAACACTTGCCCTTGGTGAGGCTTCATCGCCAAAAATTGAATTAAGTTCATCGATGCACTGTTGTTGAGTTAATCCACGTCGAAAGTTGTAAAAAATAATCGAGATGAATCTTTTAAGTTACTGTAAACAACACAAATAGCGCTCGTATGTCAAAAGGTTCTGAGTACGTATAAACGCAAAAATGTCTAACTTTATGATAGACCTGGCAGTTCTTCTTCTTCTTCGGATGGCGCTACAGTCCGGGGTGGACCTGGGCCTCAACCAACATGCCTCTCCAGCTAGCACGATCTCTTGCCAGCTGTCTCCAATTGCGCACTCCAAGATGGTTGAGGTCCTTTTCCACTTGTGTGCGCCATCTCAGTCTAGGACGTCCTCTGTTGCGTTGTCCCTGTGGTTCGGATTCGAAAACTCTTCGGGCCGGAGCATTGCTGTCCATGCGCTCTACATGGCCTAGCCACCTTAAGCGTTGTATCCGTAGACGCTTGACTAGGCTCATGCCGCCGTACAGCCCATACAGTTCGTGGTTGAATCTTCTCCTCCAGATGCCATCAACGCAAACAGGACCAAAAATCGCACGCAGAACTTTTCTCTCGAAGAGACCAATGGCTTCCTCATCCGCTTTTAGTAGCGTCCAGGTTTCTGCGCCGTAGAGCAGGACTGGGATGATCAAGGTGTTGTACAAAGTCACTTTGGTCGTTCGGGAGAGGGCTTTATTACTCAATTGCCTCTTGAGCCCAAAGAAACAGCGATTGGCAAGAGTGATTCTGCGCTTGATTTCGGTACTGATGTTGTTGTCCCTATTCACCGCGGAGCCGAGATAGACGAAGTCCTTCACTACCTCGAAGTGTCTGCTGCCCATAGTGACGCTCTGTCCGAGACGTCGATGTTCTGCGTCCTTCTTCGATGACAGCATATACTTCGTTTTGCCCTCGTTTACCACCAGTCCCACTTTAGCCGCTTCCGTTTCAATGCTAGCAAACGCCTCATTGACGGCTCGCTGAGTTCGGCCGATCACGTCAATGTCATCCGCATAAGCTAGCAATTGAACGGACTTGTGGAAGATCGTGCCTCTGGTGTTGACGTGTGAGTTCCGCACGATCCCCTCAAGGATGATGTTAAAGAAGTCGCATGACAGCGCGTCGCCTTGTCTAAATCCTTTTTTGACATCGAAGGTATCGGTGAGTTCGCTACCGACCTTGACGGAGCAGCGAGAGTTCTCCATCGTCATCCTACACAATCTGACGAGTTTGGTAGGGATGCCAAAACTAGACATGGCACTGTATAGCTCGTCTCTATGCACGCTGTCATACGCGGCCTTGAAATCGACAAATAGATGGTGGGTGTCGATTTGTACTTCTTGGGACTTCTCCAGGATCTGCCGCAGTGTGAAGATCTGGTCGATTGTGGACTTCCCTGGCCTGAAACCACACTGATAAGGACCTATCAGGTTGTTGACGAACGGTTTCAGGCGCTCACACAGTACGGCAGAGAAAATCTTATATGCAATGTTAAGAAGACTGATCCCTCGGTAGTTGGCGCAGTCGAAGGGGTCTCCTTTCTTGTGGACCGGACAAACGATGCTGAGATTCCACTCGTCGGGCATGCTTTCCTCCGACCATATCTCACAGATGAGCTGGTGCATGCACCCAACCAGCTCATCCCCAGCCGCTTTGAACAGCTCTGCGGATAGTCCGTCCGCGCCAGCAGCTTTATTCGATTTCAGTCTCGATATTGCTATCTTGACCTCGTCGAAGTCGGGGGGACGGAATTCTTGTCCATCGTCGTCCAAATTGAGTGGGACATTCTGCCTAACAGCGGAATTTGCAACGTCATCGCCGTTTAGGAGTCTGCAGAAATGATCCTTCCAGATTCTCAGCACCGACTGCGACTCTACCACTAGTTGTCCATTTTGATCCCGGCAGGCTTCTGTCCGAGCCTTATAACCACCGGATAACTGTTTTATCTTGTGGTAAAAATTTCGGGCATCATTCCTGCCATAGCACCTCTCCATTTCCTCGACCGCGCGCTTCTCGTGCTCTTTCTTTTTTCTTCTGAGAAGCCGGTTCTCTTCCCTTCTTCTCTGTTTGTAGAGCTCACAAACAGCTCTCGTCGTTCGATGCAGCGTTGCCTTGTACGCTTCTTGTTTGGCTGCATGCGCCTGCCTACACTCGTCGTCAAACCATGGGTTCCTCTTAGGTGGTGGCATAAAACCCAGCACATCAGTGGCGGCCTCTTTGATGGCTTCTTGACAACGTTTCCACTTGTCTTCTATTGTTTGTGCAGGCAGCGCCGAACTTTGAGATAGTTTCAGGGAGAATCGATCGGCAAAGGCTCTAGCGGTCGGTTGCGATTGTAGCTTTCCGACATCAAACCGTCTTGGCTTGTCTCGACTCCGTTGCTCTCTCGATATCCGTGTTCTTACCTTGGCTACAACAAGGTGATGATCCGAGTCGATGTTTGCACCTCGGAAGGTTCGGACATCGAGGATATTGGAGGAGTGTCTGACGTCGATCGCAACGTGATCAATCTGGTTGACGGTTGATTGATCAGGTGATCGCCAGGTACCTTTATGAATGTTGAGGTGTGGGAACCGCGTGCTGACCACAGAGAGATTTCGCCCCGAGGCGAAGTCAACTAGCCTGAGTCCGTTTCCGGAGGTGTTGGCGTGCAGGCTGTGTCTTCCGATGACTTTAGCAAAGACTTCTTCTCTTCCCAGCTGAGCGTTGAAATCTCCTAGAACTATCTTGGTGTCGTAGCTGGGGCATCGATCATATGTCCTTTCTAGGAGATGATAGAAGTCCTCTTTACTGCTGTCATCTTTTTCCTCTGTCGGGGCGTGGGCGCATATGAGGCTTATATTCCCTGGCAGTTACTAGATTGCAAAACTAGGGTGGCCAATAAAAGGTACCCTTCGTACTCACGGCGGGAACAAAGGACTTCCGTTTACTCCATTATTCCCAACTAAGCAGCTTCAGCAGGTCTCCTCATTTTAACTCAGAAGTGGACGGATAGTGTCAGAAGTCCGTCAACTTTTCACACTTCAACCTCTTCAATAAAGAACGCATCACTCAAGAATCCCGGGACATATAGGGGGCGCCACCAACAAAGAAATTAATATTAAATTAAAAATGTTTATTAGTGGCGCCCCTTATATGTCCCGGGATTTATTGTGTAATCTGTTAAATTGCTGCCCCATCTATGTAAACAGCAAAACCACAAACGGACTAGCCCAAGACCCTTGAGGAACCTTTGCCTGATTTTCAAATTTGTTGGAAAAATTACTACTGCCGGAGGATTCGTAGAGAGCTAAATACACACGATGACTTATAGGAGTAGTAGGGGCTCTTGGCCCCACAAGGGGACACATGAGCTAAGAAGAAGACAAATGTCAAAAGTCCTGGCAATGAAAGAGTGCCTGAATTTGCGACTTCTTTTCATTCCAAGAAACTCACATTTCATTGAAACATCAAACCATTCGAACTGATTCCCAACGTCAGTCAGTTTGTAGTCATATAATTTTACTCCTGGTCTAAGGAATCCACAATGCGCGCTCTTTGCCTACTCGATTCATGTTTAAAATTATGCTGCTGAAAAAAGCTTGTCCACTTATTTTCAAATACACTCCACCATCAACAGCTTCTTCGATAAGCCAAACCAAGCCAATAAGAAACATCTGTACGTTAATCATAATATTTCCATGCCAGGATGCGGCCCCTTCCTCCCACTGTGCCAACAGCAGCAATCTATACAGCACCGGATTTGCACCTTCCGACAAGACTCTCACTTCCTCTGACAAACAATGTCCATGACATGCCTTATCCGAGCTCAAATCTTCGAATAGTCGGTGATTGCAAAGCAAATTGTCGAAACGCTAAGCCCATTTACAGATTTAAGGCAGAGTTAAGAATCTCTGAGCAAATTACAAATTTCCTACTATCCCCTGATCCAGGCGAGCATCCTTCTAATCCACTCCGTTCTCATTGTTTGCCAGACAACATCCGCTCCCATCGTCGATAAAATGTACATCTGCACTTTGAAATTCAAAATGCTGCTATTTCAACGGAATTACCTTGTCCCTCCTCCTCCACTAATTGCTGCCAACTCTTCCTCGACCACCACGCACAGCAACCAAAATGACTCGGCCCTGAATCGATATCCCTTCCAATTCGTTTCCTCTCGCCGCCGACTTCCCTCAGATTGGCAAATTGAAATCTACATCCCACCATCGGAGACGGCGGCGCCGCTACAAAAACAATTGAAAATTTTGTATCCCAAATAAATAGGCTGACGCCACAATTAACCTATCTTAATGGAGGGATCTCATCGCTCTGTGCTCGGGCTCACCGTCAGAGGTGCTGCAGAGGGAGATCCTGCGATGATTGGCCAAAGAGGAGAGACAATCATTAATCACAAGGACACAGCAAACAAACAAACCGCCAAATGAGACGACAGACGCAATTCCCAGAATCAAATTCAAGTCCAATCGCACCTCAGGTAGGTTGCCCGGCCACTCGCCTACCTGTTGCACCGAGCACGGATGGCACTCGACTTCCATTCTTCATCCTCTCCGGTGACGATGAAGAATCACTAGAAGTGTTTGCCGTTTTTTATCGCGCCCACTCCGCTCCGCTTGTTGCCGCTCATCGCTTTTTCGGCTTTCGAGAATCGTCCCGCGAGACAATCGCCAGAGATAGCATAATGAGTGTTGATTAGGAGGAGGCACAGAAGGTTTCGCGTTGACTGTGGAACGCATTCGGGCGCTGTGCCGTTCGCGGAACTCGCAAATCGGCCGAGTGCGGGGCATTGCCAGGTGGAAAATTAATTGAAAGCCGATAAACGGAGGACCGAGCCGCCTGGGCTCCGCGCCGCAGCTGCTCAGCAGGCGAATGGCCGTGTAATCAGATTAGGGTTAGATTCGCCAATACGAAATTATGGTTTCGTGATTTAGCCGCTGAGGGTCGGATTGATAGTCGAATTGCGTGCACAAGCAGAGTGGTGCTAATTTGGTGAAAAGTACGACCCACAGGGACAGTTGTGGGGGCTGCCGCAGGCTAAACGGCGACACGACGGGCTCCCAGCACACACAGTGAATAATTGTTGGCGTGTAAGGAATGCAAATTAAATCTGGAAATTATTTAAATCAACCTCGCAGTGACAATCAAAATGACAAATTGCCGACGCATGAAGTGGAAATGAATCAGGGAAAAGTTGTTTGCGAATAAAGTTTACTGGTATTGTTTTGGAAACATATTCTGGGCTTGACAGTAAAGAGGGGATTGGGCGAGTGTCGTTAATTCAGTCACACACATCATCCCGAAAGTAATGCCTCATTAAACTTTCTGCAGGTTGAGTATGGGCGGTAATGGAGAAGAAAGGCTGATTGGAAGGAATCGGAGTTGTAGACAATTGAAACTTCTGCCTTTTAAATATGCGCGTGTGCTCAAACCAACGTTCTTTCAGAATTTGAAAAGCAGACTCAAAGTTCATGTGCAAAGCTTCTGCTCAGGGAGGAAATTTCGGTCAATCCCTTCGCAGGGCACTGTATGCTGGAGTAGAATGCTTGAAAGCTTGACATAATCTTAGCTGATGTTTGTGGGAAATGAAGTAAAACATCAACCAATAACCTAGTGGTACGGTGGCCGCCGTGATAATGGGTAGCTCACACGCCGGACGTTAGATATCCGGCTGAACATCTCGCAGTTCTCGTTCGAGCTGCTGGCAACACTCAAAGTGTGTTAACTGTCTATTAAAGAGCTTCTCGAACTTCGCCGTTAGGAGTCAGCAAAAAACAGTAGGTTGCTTTAACTTGTGAGAGAACAGAAGTGCGCACAACACGAGTAGATGCTGAGCCAGTTGGGCCCTGGTCCCCCACTGGATTGTCGCGCCATACAGTTATTATTAATGACCTGGTTCACGCAGCGCCTTCGGTTAAAGCTTTTTTGACTCTCTACCAGCTATAAACTTTTCCCCCCAAATGCCAGCAACGACACGAAGGACATCAAGGCTAAATTCGGGAACATCAGTCTAAAATGCGCTCACGCCCCGACAGAGGAGAAGGATGATAACATCAAGGATGACTTCTATGATCTCCTAGAAAGAACATACGATCGATGCCTCAGCTACGACACCAAGATCGTTCTAGGAGATTTCAACGCTCAGCTGGGAAAGGAGGACATCTTTGCTGGAGACATCGGTAAACCGGAAACAACACATCCGGAAACGGACTCAGGCTGTTGGACTTAGTCTTGGGGCGGAACTTTTCTCAAGCGGTTTCCACACGTGGACATTCACAAAGGGACCTGGCGATCCCCTGATCAATCAACCGTCAACCAGATTGATCATGCTGTGATCGACGTCAGACACTCCTCCAGTATACTTGATGTCCGAACCTTCCGAGGTGCAAACATCAACTCGGATCATCACCTTTTTGTAGCCAAGGTAAGAACCCGGATATTAAGAAAGGCCAAAATGGTTTGACGTCGAAAAGCTATAATCGCAGCTGATTGCTGGGAACTTTGCCGAGCAAGTTTCCCTGAAACTCGCTCAGAGTTCGACGCTTCCTGCACTAAGCATAGAAGAAGAATGGAAACGTTGTCAAGAAGCCATCGAAGATGCTGCTACCAGAAGGAACCCATGGTTTGACGACGAGTGCAGGCAAGCGCACGCAGCTAAGCAAGACCCCTATAAGACGAGGCTGCTCGAACAACGAGGGCTGTTAGTGAGCTCTATGAAAAGAGAGGAAGGGACGAGAACCGGCTTCTCAGAAGAAAAAAGAAGGAGCATGAGAACCGCGCGGTCGAGGAAATGGAGAGGTGCTATGGCAGGAATGAAGTCCGAAAGTTTTACCGAAAGTTAAGCAGCTATTCGGAAAATATAAGGTTTGGACCAAAGCCTGCCGGGACCAAAATGGACAACTCGTAGTAGAGACTTAGTCGGTGCTGAGAATCTGGAAGGCTAATTTCTGCAGACTACTTAACAGCGATGACTACCCAAATTCCGCTGTTAGGTAGAATGTTCCACTCAATTTAGACGATGATAGACAAGCATTCCGTCCCCCCGACTTAGACGAAGTGAGGATAGCAATATCCAAGCTGAAGTCGAACAAAGCTGCTGGAGCTGACGGACTGTCCGCAGAACTATTTAAAGCAGCTGGAGATGACCTGGTTGGGCGCATGCCCCAGCTCATCTGTAAGATATGGTCGGAGGAAAGCATGCCCGATAAGTGGAATCTCGGCGTCGTTTGCCCGGTTCACAAGAAAGGAGTCTCCTGAACATTGCATACAAGATCCTCTCTGCCGTATTGTGTGAGCGTCTGAAACCGTTTGTCCATGACCTGATAGGTCCCTATCAGTGTGGTTTTAGGCCAGGGAAGTCCAAAATAGACCAGATCTTCACATTACGGAAGATACTGGAAAAGACCCAAGAAATGCAAATCGACACTCACAACTTATTCGTCGATTTAACGGCGCATATGGCAGCGTGCATAGAGACGAGCTATACAGTGCCATGTCTAGTTTTGGCATTCCTACCAAACTCGTCAGATTGTGTAGGATGACGATGGAGAACTCTCGCTGCTCCGTCAAGGTCGGTACCGAACTCACCGAGACCTTCAATGTCAAAAAAGGTTTTAGACAAGGCGACGCACTGTCATGTGACTTCTTTAACATCATCCTCGAGAAGATCGTGCGTAACTCACAAGTCAACACCAGAGGCACGATCTTCCAGAAGTCAGTTCAATTGCTAGCTTACGCTGATGACATTGACGTGATTGGACAAACAGAGCGAGCCGTCAATGAGGCGCTTGCTGGCATTGAACCGGAAGCGGCTAAAATGGGTCTGGCGGTAAATAAAGGCAAAACTAAGTACATGCTGTCATCAAGGAAGGTCACAATATCGACGTCACGGACGGAGCGTCACATTAGGCAGCAGAAACTTAGAGATAGTCAAGGCAGCGTCTGGGTTTTGTGGTATCTCAGTGGACTGTCTTTGGCCTGTACTCGAAGATAAAGTAATCCGATTTCGACAGTGTGTAAGCAAGTGAGTATTTACGGCGAGCTTCCGTCTAAATATTATTTGCGGGCAATCCTTCCAATTATTGGCCCTGTTTCAGTTGATGGAGATGTATTATTCAATCACGGTCAGTAAAGGCTTTCTAGCGACATAAGCATAGCTAGGGAGGAAGGACTCATGGCCTAAGATGGGTAAGCCATATAGAGAGAATAAACATCACTACTCCAGCCCCACGGAGTGTTTTTCAAATCTGAACCAGGAAAGTGCCTACGTATCCGATGGCGAAAGATATCCAACAACTTGGCGTGCGACATTGGAGCCACACGGTTCAAAACCATACAGGGTGGGGGAACTGGTTGGTTGAGGCCCAACCAGTTCTCACTGTGACGCCTTTTTTGTACACGGTCTATAAAGATGCATTTAATTCGTTTTGTTTTGGATGGTTTCTTGTTTCATTCAGGGCTCACGTTCGATTTGTGACTGAAGATATAACCATTGTTGGTAGACGGAATCCTGACACTTAAGACAACGAAAGTCAATGTTCTGAAAACTTAAAAACCTTACAGCTGATGACGAGAACCATGTAACTCGATAATTTCGTAATGAGTTGGTACCAACGGTTTTGAACAGAGACGCTCAAACTTTCTTTCGATTGGTGTGCGACGTCAACTTTACACTTTTGTGCTTCCATTACTAAGTGACAATCAACAAGGAACAGTACATTCCTTGAACTACATTTGCTTCGTTTTTGTTACAAAAATTTTACTGACTGAATGAGTTTGCTGAACCGTTTGATAGACTGCAATCCACAATCCACAACATTTCAACCCGAAATAATCACTGTTTGGTACGGATTACATGTACATGCGGAGGTGTCATTTTTGGTAGTCCACGTTACTGTCCACGTAGACATCGTGCAATTACAAGTCCATAAAAAAATATATCCTAGTTGAACCTATTGGTCTCTGCTTACAATCTAGCTCAGACTTTATTTTGAACGTGAACAAGTTGAAATTTATGCCAATATACGCGAAAAGTGTTCGAAAATTGGATTCGACCACTGGACCATGCTTTCTCACATATTCCACTTCAAGGAGTATTTGTAATTGGATCTTTCTGTAATTATGAGAAATTCAGTTCAGAAAGTTTTTTGACTTTTTCAATTTTAACGTCTTAACATTCTTCTTTAGTGGAAACGAAAATTTGGAAATGTGGAAAGTGACGTATTTGGATTCGAAAGAAGAAAAGTTTGATGTAACGACCAAAAATTGGTTTCAAATGTCACGATAGCTGACAAACGACCACGACAACATTTCAGCTAACCATCAGTGTACGATGAACCGAGGCAGTAGCCATAACAAAAAACCCAAGTACCTGCCTCTTCTTGTGAGGAGTTCCCTTATTTCACAAAACAAGTGCAAACTTCTTCAAATCTGTCTTTCCTGTATCCTTTTATGTTCAATTGTGATAAGCAGACGCACAAATGAATGCTAAAGAATTTGTTAGATAATTGCTTTCCCATTCTGAAATTCAGAGGTTGTGTCGTGCATGAGGTATCTGAGAAAAGACAACACAAATACCGCCTTGTTAATCAAATAAAGAAGCACTCTTATATCCGAACCCACCTTGGGACTGCCTGTGCCTTGGTCAGGGTTTCTATCCACACTTGGATCTCCTGTAAGTCCAACCAAAGATTGCATGACTCTCCTGGATGCAGGCTGACGAAGTGAATGCCTCCAAACGTTGGTAAGAAATCCGTTCCACTTTTGTTACCATTACACAGAAAAGACTGCAAACTCGTTTTGCACCTCAGTGTGCTTGTGCTAAGTGATAAGACTCTCTGCGAAGCCTGCTAAGAAGCTAAAGACACTGCAGGACGTTTTTTCTGTCAATGTCCCGCCTTCGCTCGGATCAAGTTTTGGTGGGTGTTTGTTGCTGATACGGTTAGAGCTGATAACTTAGAACTGCGGAGTGCACATTTAGTGTATGTACCTGACTGTTAGAACAATGGACCAGTTTTCGATTCTAAGAGCTGTAGTGTGATGCTTTGACGACCTACTGATACATATTCTGGTCATGACCTTGCTTCCATTCGTAGAGATCTTGGACAGAATACATCACTAGGCTGGCTTGCATTCGCAATAAATTTGTCTTAATAAAGACGGTACGGACTCACTCTAATGGAAATTTTTTCGTCCTTCAGTTAATGTGGGCTGACTAGCGTTATGGACGCAACTTAGCCATGCCCAGGTATTGGGCTTTCATTTATTGGATGGTGCAAAAGCTCACAGAGAAACCAGATCCTACCTTCTTCAGCAACTACTTGTTTTGTTCCTCCTAACGTTCTCTCATGAGTAGAAGGAACGTATATTAGCCGAATGGCAAGATTTGTCTAGCTCAGTCCCAACGATACCACAAGTAAGTGAAAGGGTGCATATTAAGTGAGGGTTACTGGATGAGCTTTTTCTTCTCAGACTAGAATTCGAGGAAGTGGAATCGTATGAGCTCTCCGAAACCACAAAGATTCTCATGCCTACGAAGTTCACATCCAAAGAGACGCACTGCTACTTTCATGAATCGTATCAGCTCTCCGAAGCCACAAACGTTCTCATGCCTACGAAGTTCACATCCAACGAGACGCACTGCTACTTTCATGAATTCCATAAAAACCAAAGCGCCGAGTGCATTCATGTGATTGTTCACGCGTATTGTCGGCCGTGGACCTTGATTTGGTTCTAGCAACCAGAACTGTGTGCAAGATTTTAATAACATTGGTGAAGTAAGTTTAATATGAATTTCAAATTTGTCATCTGAGCACGGTACATGATACAGGATTTGTATGCAGCCGGTTTGGAAAGGGAACGCTTCAGCGTCGTGACGCACTCGCTTGGAACCCAAACGGCAGGTCTAACAGGATGGGAGATCATCAGAACAACCAGTGAGTGTTACCATCAACAACACCCTGAACTCAATCACTCTCACCTTAGCACAGAATGGCAGTACTAGATCCAGCGTATCCTCTGTTCACTCCTTTTGCTCCGAAATCTGTTCACTAGGCCAATGTCGAATTCCACACAAACAACAGAACCTACAGCCAATGGATCCCACTCGGCCATGAAGACTTCTGGCCACTGGCGCTCGAGGAGGACACCCCGGACGCCAAAATGAATTTATCAAAGGGTTGTCAACTTCTCGAAAGTGATGGTGCCATGACCTGTTCTGTCCATGAATCAAACCTGAGACCAACAGTGTGTGCGTCTCGCATTTTTACCGACGTCACTGCGACCACATATCATGCACATTATGTTTACCCCATTTCTAGATCAGTTTTGAAAAACTTAATTTGGAACCGTCCGGAAGCTAGTTTCAATCTGAACATTCGAGCACTTTGCTTAAGCATATTCGATGGAGATGCAATGTTGCGATGCTGTTGCTTAGATTTCGATCATACAATGGGGTGTCGAATGTGATATTGGTGCTGTGTTGAGTGGTGCGTTAACAGGCATCCTCGCCCCATGCAACCAATTTCATCCGAGTTACAAAAAAAAAAAAAAAAATAAACGCCTCTGCGGCCATGATCATCACTCAGCAACCAACGGGTAGAAAGACTTTTCAACTGTTCCATGTCACCTCTAGTTTCCTATCGCAAGGGAAGATAAACTGACAACTTTCTACGTGAACTAGTCCTCAGGTCGTGAGGCTAAACATTTAATTTTTTCCCAGGCTCAAGCATTGATCACAAAAGGTCTGTAAGCCAACCATGACCTTGTTACCTGCTTCACGCTCTCCCCACACACTGCACAACATTAACGATAATTTGACGTGTTAATTGGTCTACACGCATTTTTGGTGGTCATCCATTCAGTTTCGAATTTCTTCGAAATTCCGTCGAAAGTAATTCATCAGTGCTCTCAGGTCAATGCACTTCTTAAGCATCAGCATTTTCCGCCAATAAGAAGTCGATTTCGATTTCACTCTTTGGCGGCACAATTTTCGACGAGGTTGAAGCGATAAACTCACCATTTCTCAATTCGAGATGAAATTCCAACTCTGACTCTGCGAGGTGACAAAATTTGATTCCCATGCAGCACCCGTCTAACAACCAAAACCCCAGCCATCTGATTTCTGGCAACGCCGCCTTCGTAGGCACCTACCCAAGTCAAACAGACAACACGAAAAAATGTAAACACCACACACAGCGGACGTGAGGTTTGTGTAGGTTTACCAATGTTTGTTGTCTCTGGCGTTCCTGCCCCCACTCCTTCGCATCGACCTTTCACATTTTTCGCTGACGATAACGACGACGACGACGTTGGTCCGTCTCCAGGATGTGGTAATTGGAAGAGATTAAGAACGACGAGGAAAAAAATTCAAACTCATATTCATTGAAGCTCCGATTCACGGTCCAGGAACAACAAGGGAGAAATAAAACACAATCATCCCGTAGCAACGATTGTGCTGCGATGCCCTATCTGCCGCTGCTGCCCCGGCCGCCGCTTCACTGGAAGGAAGTGTGTTGGGTAAATATGGAAACACGCCGTCGACAGGTAGGAGATACGAAACCGGTGAGTCATCGCATACACCAGCAGATGTTTATGATGTACCGCTCGCTGCGTGCTACCTGTATCAGGGGTACTGCCGTTGCGCCGTGCCAAGTCGTCCATCTCGACCCATGTCTCACTTCGCCTCACGAGAATCCAATTCTCCATTCAACGAGGCGTTCCATTGTTATAGTAGTTCTGGTTCTGGTACTGGCTCCTCTCATGCAGCATGACTCATTCATTCCCACATATCCGCTGGAAGACATCTTCGCCGACTAGAGTTGAATGGGCGAATGGTTGCACATACACTGCGCCCCGCTCGAGATCCGGTCATAGATACTGGTTTCGCTCTCTCTCTCTCTTTGTCGTGGCGCATTCTTCATTCACCCTCTGGGAATTGTACGGATCATGAGATTTAGTGTCATTTTGATGTCACCCGACAACGACGACCACGATGACGATGGTGATGGCGACGTCACCCTGCTGTCCCGTAGTTCCCACAAAAATACTCAGCCAAACTGAAAAGACCTCCGCCAGACCTCTGGGATGAGAGGCCATAAAAATGGTTTTTCGGTTTTATTGCAATTTTTATGATTCGCTATTGAAGCAAGCGCCGGGGGCAGTAATTGGTGTAGTTTTCAGAGAGGGTGGCTGCTTTAGTTCGTTTTACTACCCCCGATAGCAATGCAAATGATTCTGAAGTGTGATAATGATTTGAACGACGACGTCCTGGGTTGACGGGATGATTGAACTTGACTGGTGACAGTTGCTGCATTGTTCGTGTGCGGAAGGGCGACACGGAAAGCGCGTGTCGGTGGTGTGCTCGGGGGTGGCTGGCTCGGGGTAAATGGCAGAAAAATAAGTTGATGGCTAATTTTATGGCTTTTTCTTTCCTTCCGCTACTGTGAAAGGGGACGTTCACTTGGCTTGTCTGGGGACGGTGTCCTCTGACTCAATTTGCATGCGCTAGTGACGATGTAATTGAATCTGATGTATTCGTGCGGTTTTTTTGTTTGCCTTCAATTTGTGTAAGACTCTTTGAACGGGGCTCAGATGTGGTTTATGCCCAGGATTGGAATCGTGGGAAAGGGTGAAGAACATATGACCATTTTGAATGCTCTTGGGCCGGGCGGTAAATTCAGACATTTTGCAATATCAGCTTTGTTCTATTTGTCAAAAAATCTATATGCCTCCAAATGAAGTCTCAAGTGTTTTACAGGTTGGCGGACCTTAATCATGACAGATTCCGAATGAACAAGAGGTCATTACAGAAATCTAAGATCTCATGACAACAGAAACTATATGAGAAACCTCTAGCCAGGAAATAACAATAGGACTCATGTAGGAAGGTTGCCTTTTATATTTCAGGATTGGGTAACCTTAGTGTTGCAATTTGACAATTGGCAACTTTATCGTAAAGTTTGACATTTTTGAGGTCATACGTACTCAGAACGTTTTGACATACGAGCGCAATTCGTGCTGTTTACAGTAACTTAAAAGATTTATCTCGCTCAAAAAATCGAATAAAATCGTGAACATTTTCGTGCAACTTTTTTGTACAACTTTGCATCGATGAACTTTGTGCATCGATGAACTTAATTCAATTTTTGGTGATGAAGCTCCATCTAGAGCCAGTGTTTATCGAAGGTATGGTAAATTCAAACGAGGTCGTAGTTCATTCCAAGACGAATTTCGTGAAGGTCCTCCAAAATCAGTTGTTGTTCCGGAAACCATTGATGCTGTGCGCCAACTGATATTGAAAGATCGTCATGTGACCTATCGTGAGATTGAGACAAAATTAGGAATTAGTTGGACCAGCAAACATTTAATATTGCATGAACATCTGACCGTCAAAAAAAGTTGGTTCGGGTTAGATCCCACACAATTTGTCAATCGCTCGAAAAAAGGCTCGTGTCCAATGGCCGAAAGAAAGGCTACAAAAGTACGACCAAGGTGCTTCGAAACACGTCTATGACATCTTGACAGGTGAAGAATCGTGGATTTATGCATATGAGCCCGAAAGCAAATGGCAGTCGACTGTGTGGGTGTTTCAAAATGAGCCAAATCCAACAAAAGTTGCTCGCGCACGAAGCACTTCCAAGCCAATGGTGGCCTGTTTTTTCGAGAAAACTGGGCATGTCGCAACCGTACCACTAGAACAACGCAGAACAGTCAATTCTGAGTGGTACACATCCATTTGTTTGCCAGTTGTCTTCCAAGAAATCAGGAAAACCAAACACCGAAGACGCATCACTCTTCACCACGACACAGCGAGCTCTCACACATCGGCTCAAACAACTGCATTTTTGAGCATTCAAAACATCGATTTGATGAGTCATCCGCCGTATAGTCTTGACTTGGCACCGAATGACTTCTTCTTATTCCCGTACGTAAAAATTGAAATGAGAGGTCAACGTTTTTCGACACATGAAGGAGCGGTTGATGCCTTCAGAATGTATGTTATGGAGATACCTCAATCAGAGTGACAAAAGTGCTTCGACAACAACTAATAACTTTTCCTGCTGCGATTTGTATGAAGATATCAAACAATAACAAAGAGCTGTCGAATCAGAAGTCTCGCGTGACGTAAGCTGCGCAGAACGAAAGAAAATTGAGCACTCAATTGCGCAAATTCTTTTTCTATCATTCATGTCTGTGGACTGGTTTACTGGTGAAAATTAGAATTCGTCGTGTTCTCTGGGTTTCTTGTTGTTCGTGAAGTCTAGTTCGTGAGTTATTTTTCCTGAATAATTTATAATTCACAATTTTGCTTGAATGCCAACAGACTTTTTCTTCTTGTGGCGCTACTGTCCGGGGTGGACCTGGGCCTCAACCAACATGCCTTTCCAGCCAGCACGATTTTTCGCTAGCTGCCTCCAACTGTACACTCCAAGTTGGTTGAGGTCCTTCTCCACTTGTGTGCGTCATCTTAGGTTATGCCTAGCCATGCCAACAGACAGTCAAGATTTTACCAAAGAAAGAAAGGACTCTTGTGCAATGAACTGCAATATGCGACTTAAAGATTAAATTTTGAAAAATACAAAAGAGATAATAGTTGTTGTTTGTTTGTTTGTAACGCATTTTTATTAACACTTTACAATTCGTTAACTTAGTTGCTAGACAAAAATGCTTAAAACTAGCTTAAATATTTAATCTGTAATATTAATCTTATATCTAACTTACTGACTCTAAACAAGTACTCTAAGCTAATCTATGTTAGTTTTTTCTGCCTTTCGACATCTTTTATATTGTTATTATATCTTAAGTCTAGTGGTTTCGTTTATGTTGCCCAAGAAAATTAAAAAAAAAAAAAACTTGGACGTCCTTTAGTATGTTTTTAACTTACTTGCTAACTTAACTTACTTATCCTAAATCAAACTTAAACATACTTACTAATATCTTACAACTATATCCGTAAGCAATACGGACGCGTGCACCAGGGAGTATATGCTCTTTATATGCTTGACATATATATCGAATACTCCGTGGTGCACCTCTTTTTTTTTTTTTTTTTTTTTTTTTTTTTTTTTTTTTTTTTTTTTTTTATGTCTTAATCTACCTTATAGCTACCTTAAAATATGTAAGTTGGCCCTAATGAGTCAACTATCCTGGTCCTGTGTGAGAAGTTGGCGGCATCGAAGGCTGATTCTGATGCAGCCACCAGAAGAAAAGCCGTTCTTTGTCAGAGACTGCTCTATCGCGGGCAGAGATCGCTCTACTGAACCGTAAGAGGCCTTCGTGGCTGCGAGCGACGTCCGGCTCGTATTGAAGTCGCCTTTCCACTGTTCGGCGTGCGACATGGAAGATGATAGGGCAGCCTTCCCTATCTTGTATCAGGCCTTTCGTGTCCAAATAGAGGAACGCCTCAGGTGGGATAAAGCCGTTAAGACGCACCTTCTCATGGTACATTTCATTAGGGTAGTAAGCCCCAAAGATCAGACTGTTGGTTGAGGTCATGGCTCGAGCTATGTGACCCCGAATTAATTTAATAATAAAATTATCTATTCTGATCAGGTTTGCCTCATTGTACAAAACCTCGTTGGGATAGAATTTTTTGTACTGGGATTCGGGTGTACGATATAAACGGAGACAGGCCCGAAGACACTGTCTCTCGAACACCCTCATCTTTTCCATCTGGGAAGGACTCACGTTGAACCACACAGGACAACCATACACCATAATTGGCCGTATTAGGGCCATGTAGCAGATCACCTTCACTCTGGTATCAAGTTGGCTGCTGTAAAACAGCCCCCTTGCCATAGCGAAGGCTTTCTTAGCGCTGGTCAAAACTGTTGCTGCATGGATACCACCATACAGGAACTGGTCCAACCAAATGCCAAGATATCTAACCACACTTTTAACAGTTAATGGCTGCCCCTGTGGGTCCAATATGCTGAACTTGCGCCAATTTCTTTTCGTGTCCCTTGATGCTCTGGACAACGGGGTTCTAAAAAGAATAGTTTCGCACTTCCGGTAGTTGATTTTCAACTTCCAGTCGTCGCAATATTGTTGAATCAAGTCGAAATCACGTTGCAGCAGGCCATTTATGACCTCAATCTTTGCACCTGATCTGTACGCGATTAGATCATCGGCAAACGCAATTAAGTTTGGCATGGAACCTATAAGGTCACTAGTGAATATCGTGAATAGAATCGGCGAACCAACCGCCCCTTGTTGCAACCCATTTTTTATGTGAAAAACAGTGGAGGAAGTTACGTTGCCATTTTTCACAACGAACTTCCTGCCTGTTATCATGTCATAGATCATATATAGCAACGTTTTGTTCATGCCAAGCCTGACCAACTTGAGGAAGAGTCCTTCTAACCATACGGTGTCGAACGCCTTTTCCATGTCAATCAGGCAGGCACCTGTGCACTGTGTCTTGTTTCTGTTCCATTGTATGTCGGAAACCAATTTGGACGCGGCATGAATTGTGTCGTGCCCCGCCCTAAAGCCGAATTGGTTTTCCGGAATAATTTGTTTTTGCTCGACCCACTCTTTCAGAGCCTTGATGACTATTTTCTCAAAGACTTTGCTTACGCACGGAAGAAGACTTATCGACCGAAGATTTGTCGGAATGGAGGTGTCTTTGTCCCGTTTCGGGATGGGTTGTACCACTGCTGTTTTCCAATGCACTGGGTAATATGCATTACTCAACGCATTGTTAAACAAGGTTGTGTACACATCCACCGCCTCAAAGGGGAGATGGCGCAGAACAATATTCGGTATTCCATCAATTCCCACTGACTTCTTCTTCTTTAGTGAGTTGAAGATACCCTGGAGTTCATCTCTCGAAATTAAGATGGAATTACTTCCGTCATCGGCGATGACATTGTTTGCCAGTAAATCGTCATTGAATCTGGTGAAGCCAGGATTCTCGGATCGCCATTGACTTATATTATTCCGTAGATTAACGTGGTTAAGCGAGGCTAAGTGTTCCAGGTCGTGGTTCGGACGACGCGACTCGTTGACCGTGTACACTTTCTGGAACACAGCACCAACTACTTTGACCTTTTCCTGGGGATCCTCAACTACGAAGAAGTTGTTGTCAAGCACAGCCTTATCTGGATCGATGCCAACTGACGTCAGTAGGCTTGCGTTGTCTGTTGTTCTGTCCAGTCGAACGCTTTGAATGTCGTTATGATCTTTCCTCCGGAAAATTTTATTTACTTGCGGGAACATGCTCGGGTTATTGGATCTTATAGCCCGAATCTTATTGCCCCAATGCAAGCTAACAGCTATACTGTAATTTTGGCGGATCGACTGCTGGAGTACTTTGATCTGCGACTTCAGCGAACGGACCTCCGGATTTTGAGGATCGGTAAACCGCCTGTATAGGAATTTTAACCTTGACAGGAGTCTACTCTTTTGCACGTGAAGTGCATCGATTGTAGCATTCCGATAGATGTCGCCATCGTCGGTTTGTACCACTTTTGGGATGGTCCTGTCCATTGTACGTTTAATGGCGTCGTCCATTCGTCTGAGGTACCCGTCAACCTCTTCGTTCGTAAGGTTTCTGTTCGTAGGGGGATTGATCGCACTCGAATTTATTTCTCTGGCAAGGGCTCTGGTGAAACGTGGCCAACGCGCCTTATTATAATTATAAGGATACGATTGGACATATTCCTCCAGTTCGTCCAGCTCATTCGGAAGCTGTATAACCGCGGCGAGACCACAGTGGTCACTATCGTACTCGACCGTAGTTAAACAGTTTCTTATGTGTCTTTCCACGTTAAGTACCGTTAGTCGTCTGTCAAAAAGCATCACATCGAGATAAGACCCGCTTCTGGGAAAAGATGGTCTATCGGTTGCAAGCAAATCTAGCCTGAACTCGATATTGTTTTGATCCATCCAACCTAAGATAGCGTTTCCTCTTTCATTTGGGGCACTGTTACCCCATTCACCGTGCTTAGCGTTCAAATCTCCGGCTAGAATATAATAGTTTTCTTCCGAGCTTAAACGAAGGCTTGTGAAAAGAGCTTCGAGCTCAGAAAGGAAATTAGAGTTTTGAGCATCTGCTGCATAGGCAGCAATCACAAACAACCTCTTTCCACCTTGGAGAGGGATGCGCGCGATGGCTGCCTCCAGCACACCACATCTTCGTACTTCATTGCTATACACAACCTTATGACTTATGTTTTTTTTAATCAGTAGAGCCACCCCGCCACCTCGAGTGGATTGGGGTCGGTCTCTTCTAATAACGTGGTAGTTTTTATACCTGAGATTGCGCGTCTGGTTTAGCTTGGTTTCGCTAGCCATCAGCACATCAGGATTGTGGGTTTGCAGCAAATTGGAAAGCGTCAGTTTTCGTTCGATCCTAATCAGCGAATTTACATTCACTGCTAGGATCTTAAGTGTTCTAGCCTCGCGTGAGCCCATTATATCTGCTCGCGTTGGTTCGCAGGCAGCTGCGAGTAGAGGAAATCTACTCGAGCCGACTGCGCAAGGAAGCAAAAGAGATAATAGTAAGCCCAACTACGTGCACTTCCTTATCACACATTTTGACGATTTGTAATCAATCATGCAAATGAGCAAGTTTGATAAGAGTTATCGTCATTTACGTTTACTAGATATACCGGTATTTTATTTTTTGAAAATAAAACACTAACATTTAATGGGAAAGTAAAAACATTTTATTCAAAGTATTGACCATTGTTTTCTACACATTTTGACCACATTTCTGGCAATTTGTGAATACCACGCCAATAAAATTGTTCGTCTTTTAAAGCAAACCAATCAGACACCCAATTTTCGACCTCCTCGTAGGAATCAAAGTGAGGCTCAGCAAATGCGTGTTCCATCGATGAAAACAAATGGTGCTCGGAAGGAGCCAAGTCTGGTGAATACGGCGGGTGCGGTAGCTGCTCTCAGCCAGGGGTTTTGATTGTATCCTGAACCGGTTTTGCTTTGTGTGCAGGTGCATTGTCATGGAGCAAAATTACCTTGCCGTGTCTTCTGGCCCATTCTAGTCGTTTCTCTATCAATGCATGCTTCAAATTGATCATTTGTTGTCGGTAGCGATCAGTTTTAACGGTTTCACCAGGCTTTAGGAGCTCGTGGTACAGCACACCTTTCTGGTCCCACCAAACACACAGCATTGTCTTTTTGCCGAATCGATCTGGTTTTCCAGTCGATGTTAATGGTTGTCCCCAGACCCATGATTTTTTCCATTTAGGAATCTTTAAATAAATCCATTTTTCATCGCCAATAACAATCCGATGCAAAACCGATTTTCTTTCGTGTCTTTGAAGCAGAATTTCACTAGTGTTTTTCCGGTTTTCCATCTGTCTTTCATTCAATTCATGTGGCACCCATTTTCCACACTTTTCGATCTTTCCCATAGCTTTTAAACGGTCAGGAAGTGTTTGTTGTACAACATTTAACATTGCTGCCAGTTGCTTTTGACTCAAAGTGTCATCTCTAGCCAATATCGTTTGCAATGAGGCGTCTTCAAATTTTTTTGGTGGTCTTCTACGTTCTTCATTTCATACATCAATATCATTATTTATGAACCGTTGAAACCATCTTTTGCATGTTGCTTCTGATAGAGCATGATCACCATATGTCTCGACAAGCATTCGATGCGACTTTGCAGCACTTTTCTTCAAATGAAAACAAAAAATTAATGCTTTCCGCAAACCATCACTTTCTGGTACAAAATTCGACATTTTCAACACGATGAAAAAGTATGATGTTGTCTGTTCAATAACTTAATGTATACTAAATATTTTTCACAGATGTCATAGCAACCAAACAAAAGAGAAATAAGGGCTCGTTCACAACAAATGTTCCCTATCGAGACATTTGTATCTTGACGCTCACTTCATACGGGTGTACCTGGTACATGGGTCCGCTTTTCGGCTAACGCGACAAAACGCGTTTCGTTTTCACAAAACCGCTTTTCTTGTCCATCTGTCATGTCTGTACTTAGTTTTCGCACAAAAACAATACGATTCAAACAAATCTGCTGAAATAATATATGTTAATAAATTTAACAAGCCGACTACTCTGTGCGTGAAATTGGGCTGAATAGAAAATAAACCTATTTCTCAAAATAACATACCAACCGGAGGACATTTTGAAATGAAGTGAAGACTTAACTTAATAGTTTTTTATTTTAAATCAAATCAAATCCAAAAACATGAAAGTTGAAACATTTCTCAAACCTCCCAGCAAAACTCATACCGTCACACTGATGCTCACAGGAATCTAAAACGAATCTCAGAGTGTTGCATTTGTTGTGGATTATTAAGAGAAAACTTTAGCGTAAACCAGCTAGAACAGTTTGGTGCATAACTTCGCTCTCAGCATCTGATAATAATAATTGAAAGGCGCAACATAGGGGGACCAAGGCCTAGCTTGCTCATCAACTATTCATGTTGAGCGCGCTACTGTTCTCTCACGAGCAGAAGGGACCTAAAATTTTTTACCGACTCCGAACGACGAAGTTAAGGAAGCCCTCAGCAGCTATTCCATTTATTTCGTGTTAACTTATATCATGTATTGAAGCTATGCCCAATATTTAGCTCTCAACTGATTTACTGTATACTTATGGGCCCCATGATTATGGTTTGGTCCAATTACACGACTGTTTGCAAATTCATATACAAATCGGGAATCATGCGCTGACCCTCAGATTGGCAGGTTTTTTAAACGAAACCTTGTACGTGTGAGACTGCCTTGCAGTTTATTTTTTTTTTTTGTCAAAAATGCTGTTTTATGTGGGTCTAAGGTCAATGAAAAACTGTTGGAGTATGTGCTGATTTGGAACCCGTTGCTGTGGACGTGCAATTTAACGAGTCTCTGCAGGGCGCCATTCGAGTACCTTATTACTTTAATGATTTTATTGTGAAGCTATGCCTGCTACAGTCGAAACACTTCTCATGTAAATCCCTTTCATCGCTTTAAGTGATAAATTTGATAATTTTTTTCTATTTAATTTTGCGTCCAACTCGCATCGCACACACCGGCGGATAAACTCATTTGTGTTGAAACACAACCGTTTCTCCCTCGTTAAGTTCGGGATCAGGAATAAAATTAAAAAATAATTCAATATAAGAGTACAATCAAGGAAAGTTATTATAAAGTTTAAATAAAATGAAATCACCAGACCATGGATGTCATACTCGCGCTCCGTCTCCTCCACGCTGGCCGCTGCATATTTCTCCGCAGAAGTTGTATAAGTCATTCTGCTGTGCGCACCGAAAATTCATATTCAGATAAATTTATCAGATTGTGCTGAATAAAATGGTGCTGAGCGATAATGGGACACCACAGGAGACTTGCAGAAATGACTTATAGGACAACCTACCGCGTCCATACGTTCACGGGTGGCTATAGCTTCGTGTTCTCTGTCGTTTTTTTTAATTAATTCAGGCTCCTTTGGACACATACACACTATGCCAGTGCTAGAGTATGTCGTGTTTTTCATGCGAGTGTTTTCAGTTCAGCCGAAAGAAGGACACTGCTTAATTGAAAAAATGCGCTCTGCGGACGTGCTTCAGGACTGAATGATTTAATTAATTAATTTATTAATTAATGCATTAATGTCGGGAGCGAGGGGGATTCCAGTGAAAATTCTGTTGAATCCCAGACAGGAGGAGGACAGAAATTCGCCAGCCTAGGAGACACCAGTTGAAATGAAGCGAATCGACTTTCATTGGTTGTAGTTTGAAATTTGTTTCGCGATGGTTTTTATAGACAATTCGGCATTTTGGTAAAAAAAATTCAATGATGCTGAACAGGCATCCCTGTCTAGTGGATTTAAATCAGGTTCGAGTCAAATCCAGATTCAGTGAATTTTTTCGTTCGACCTATTAATTTCCATCACGTTAGGAAGCGTTAAATCGGACTCTGCCTGTTTTTATAAAAAAACTGTGTTTTTACTGAAAATTCAGCCGAGGAAGCCATTGATCAGCTTTGTGGGTTTCCGTAATGGGTAATCCTGAAAGTGCAAGCCTCCGTTGATCCATGATTACAAAAATTTACTCTATTAGCTTCATCATGTGCTTTTCTCTTGAAAAACTGGTTAAAAGGTCTTAACCCGCCTGTCTCTCACACGGGAGACTCAAGCAATCCGAAAATTCAGTTTCTTGCTTATGTTATGTGAGCGCCGATAAGTTTTCCGTTTCAGAAATATTTTGAATAGTCAAATTTACTAAATGTTGGACTGTATGCCTTCTAGGTCTCTGAGGGTATACCAAACAGTGGGAATAATTTTTTCTAAAAATTACTCGTAGAGAGATCTAGGTGATGCTTTAAGAAGTGTCGCTTCAGGCTCACTTGTCGTGTTTGCGTGCTTATACTGATAATGGAAGCAGGTTCTTTCATGATTTGAAATTCAAGTCAAATTTTTTTGGATGATTTTAATTAATACCGACATTTTCCAGGATTCAGTTTTGTACCTTAAATTTTTCCTTTTCTTCTTTTTGCGGTGCTACAGTACGAAGTCCAACTTGGCCTCAACAAAAATGCCTTTCGAGCCACAACGATATCTCATCACCTATCTCCAAATGCTCACTACAAGTTGCTAGAGGTCTTTCCTCATCTCTATGCGCCACCTAAGCCGTCCAAGCCACCTAAGACGTTGTCTTCTGTGGCGTTGTCTCAATGGCTCAGATTCGAAAATTTTTTTGGCCGAAGCAGTGGTATCCACACAAAAGGTGAGCAATAAAGCTCTCTCTCGAAGGACTAAGCTTGCTTCAAATAACACCTTGATCACTCAAGTCCTACTTTATGGGGTGAAAACCTGGACGTTACTAAAAGCGTATTTGGAGGCCTTTAGTATTTCGAGAGAAAAATTTTGCGTGCCATTTTTGGACCTGTTTGCGTTAAAGGCATCTGGATAAAAAGATCCAACGACGTACACTATGGACTGTACAGAGACATGCGCCTGGTCAATGGTCTTCAGATACAGCGCTTAACATGGCTATGCAGTGCGTATGGACTTCACTGCTCCGGCCCGAAAAGTTTCGCATCTGAGCCATTGGGACAACGCATCAGAGGACGGCCTAGGCTAAGGTGGCGCACACAAGCGGACAAGGACCTCAATCAACTTGTAGTGCACAATCGGAGGCAGCTAGCGAAAGATCGTGCTGACTGGAGAGACAAGTTGGTTGAAGCCCAGGTCCACCTCGGACTGTAGCGCCACAAGAAGAAGAAGAAGTGGTATCCACACGCCGTATATAGCCCAGCCATCTTATGTATTATATAAGAAGACGCTTAACCAGGGGTATGTGGCTGTGCAGTACATAGAGTTCGTCGTTGGATTTTTTTTATCCAGATGCAAACAGGACCAAAAATTTTTCTCTCGAAAAGAGTAAAGGCTTCCTCATCCCCTTTTAGTAACGTCCAGTTTTCCGCGCCATAAAGTAAGACTGGGTTGACCAAAGTGTTAAAGAAAACCATCCTCATCCTTCGAAAGAAAGGCTTATTACTCAATTGCCTCTTGAGCCCAAAGAAGCAGCGGTTGGCAAGAGTGATATCATGTGTGATTTCGGTACTGATGTTGTTGTCTCTATTTACCGCGGAGACGAGGTAGACTAAGTCCTTGACTACTTCTAAGTTTCTGCTGCCTAGTGTGACGCTCTGTCTGAGACGGTGATGATACATGTCCTTTTTTGAAGTTTTTTAGTTTAAAAATGCATTTTATTTTTATATTACTAATGCTATCTTAAAACTAGGAACAAAATGCTTAACCTAGGCACGACTTATACGATTTATAAAAACTACTTACTGGCCCTATGCGGGCGCTCAAAGCTAAACTAATAATTTATTTATTTATTTGCCTTTCGACTTAAATACTTTTTGAATTTTAAATTAATAAAATTAGTATCTATTTAATACAAAAGAAAACTTAGTTATCTATTTTTTTAAATAAAAACTCAATCTAACTTAATATAACCTATTCTAACTTAGATGAACTTACGACTAATTTTTTTTTTTTTGAATTGTATCTTAATACCTAACCTATCCTAACTTATACTAAATGCAAGTTGGCCGTGAGCGACTAACTTAAAACCTGTCTAGGTTGACAACAGCTGGGGCTCCTGGTGTGGCTACAACCACCAATGGAATCCCCGGTCTTTATCCGCGGCCATCCTATCACGTATCACGGATGGAGACGGATGTGCTGAACCGGAGAGCATCCGGACCTGCAACACTTGCGACGTTGTCGTCGTACACCAGTCGCCTCTCCACCGTCCTTCTCACCACGTGGTAGATAAGTGGACACGCCTCAGCATCCTGGATCAGTCCAATGCGGTCAAGATACAAGAACGCTTCCAGTGGAATGAAACCCCTTCGGCGAGCGTTCTCGTGGTACTCTTCATTTGGGTGGTAGGCCCCAAATATGACATCGTTCTCAGAGGTCATGGCTCCTGCAACATGCCCCCGAATCAACTTTATAATGAAATTACCAACCCTGTTCACGTCTGCTTCGTTATACAACACCTCATTAGGAAAGAACTTCTTGTAGTCAGATTGCGGGGTTCTGTACTTCTTGAGACATGCGCGAAGACATTGTTTCTCGAAGACCCTCATCTTTTCCATTTGAGAAGGACTCACATAGAACCACACCGGGCAGCCATACACCATTATTGGCCGGATGAGGGCCGTGTAGCAGATTCGCTTCACTTTGGAGTCAAGTTGGCTGTTGTAGAACACCCCACTTGCCATAGCGAAACATTTTTTAGCTCTCGTCAAAGCTGTATTTACATGGATACCATCATACAGATACTGGTCCAACATAATACCAATATATCTCACTACACTCTTTACGGCTAGTGGCTGACCCTGTGGGTCCCATATGCCGAACTTGCGCCAATTCTTCTTCGTATCCCTTGAGGCCCTGTATAATGGAGTCCGGAAGAGGATAGTTTCACACTTCTGGAAGTTGATTTTCAACTTCCAGTCGTCGCAAAATCGCTGGATTTCTTCGAAGTCACGCTGCAGGAGCACGTTTATGACCTCTATGTTTGTCCTTCCTTGACGACAGCATGTACTTCGTATTAACTTAATTAACTCCCGGACCCATTTTAGCCGCTTCCGCTTCAATGCGAGCAAACGCCTCAGTGACGGCTCACCGTGTTCGTCCAATCACGTCAATGTCATCAGCGTAAGACAGGAATTGAACTGACTTCTGGAAGATCGTACTTCTGGTGTTGACTTGTGAGGGACTTCCCAGGAAAGACGTTGAAGAAGTCACATTACAGTGCGTCGCCTTCCTCTTTTTGACACTGAAGGTCTCGGTTGTTTCGTAACCGACCTAGACGGTGGTGTGATAGTTCTCCATCCTACACAATCTGGTGAGTCTGGTAGGAATGCCAAAAATAGATATGGTACAGTATAACTCGCCCCTATGCACACTCTAATTTTCGGCTTTAAAATCGATGAATTTAAACACCTAAATTTTTTCTCTGTATCATATTGCTTCCGTTGATCACATTCCACCTTTTCCATAATGGATTTGAAACAACGGATTCACACTCCGGTATGGACCAATCACCAAAAATTGGACTCTCGCCAACGGCCTTCAATTTCACACACCAGTTGTGTCTGCGCTTTTGATTTCAGACGAGATCATGTTCCGTTGCGTTGGCACAATGGCCGTAGCACTACTATCCATCCACTTTTCATGGATTACCTATCCAAAGCTTTGGGCGTGTACACGCTAGATTAGGTGCTAGTTGCACGCATGTCTGTGTTAGATGCATGACAATACTTTAAGACTTCTGGCGCAAAGAGAAGCATTGCTGTTTTTTGAATTACAAAACAGCTCGAAGCAATTGAGCTGAATATATGGCAACGAAGAAACTGCAATAATATGGAACTGATTTCGCGATATGAGCCTAGACTTCGGAGATCATTAGAAGGTGTCACTGCTTATTACCTCAACAGAGGTCTTTGATGATGTGAAGTTTGAAATTCGGCTTAATTATCTGGAGGACGCCTGCGAGAACTGGTCAAATCTAAATGAGCAGAAACGTCTAATTATCGGCCGTCCGAGTGAACAAAAAAATTATAAATGCTCACCTAATACTATACGGGGCAACGTTTTGTCCGGATGTAAATGAAATTCGGTATTTTAGTTTTCAGCAGTGACTATTGAACTATTTTTATAGCAAAATAGTTTGTTGAATTATCTTCTATGGCGCCTATCGACGTTCTTGTATTTGAGGCAAGAAAAGTCTATAACGAGTGCATGCAAATCGGACCAACAGTAATTCCTGACGGAAACTAGCAAGAAGCCGCAGTATGTGTAGCAACAGCAAATTCCAAATAGAAAATGAACGAATGCAAAGTTATCTCGAACTAACGCTGTAAGGAACTTGGAGACCGTTGTGCGCGATGCATTTGTTGAATGTCTAACACCGAACAATATTTTGAAATCATGCGCTGTAAACAATACATTGAAACTCGAACTTGCAAGCACCTCATGACAATGCGAAAAGCTCAAATCCGACATTCGCCGACCGCAATACTCTGCGACAGGTCTAAAAATGACTTGGAAGGTACTGTGTAAGAATTTGACACTACCTGTACCAATTGGTCCCCTTCAGCTCGCAAAAAACAAGAAACGACAAATCCAGGAAACAGGAGTAGAAAATGATCACTTGGTTCTTCTCTCGACTAAATAAAATAAAAGAGACAACTTTACTTTCAATTGTGAATTGTGTGGATAAAACATTTTTTAGAGAACTTTGAGATAGCAGAACCTTTTTAATTGGCATTCGTTAAGTCAGTTGTTGTTTGATTAACTTGCAACTCTCCTTGGCATTTAAAAATAAATTAATAATAATTAATAATTGTTGGCGCTACAGTCCACAGGGGGACCAGGGCCTAGCTTGCTCATCAACTACTCGCGTTGTGCGCCCTACTACCTACAGTTTTTTGCCGACTCCAAACGGCGAAGTTTGAGAAGCTTTCTTAGACAGTTATTACTCCTCGAGTGTTGTCAGCAGCTCGAAAGAGGTGGTGCCATGAAAAATTCGAAAAATTGGTGTTGTGCTGGGAATCGAAAATAAACCCTTCGGGATGTGAGCGTCGCACTCTACCCACTACGTCACGACGACCGTTAAAAATAAATTACGCCAATTAATATTAAAATCATGATTGTATTCGTAAAACGTATAGCAGTTGCAGTGATGGCAATCTTCAAGTGTAAGCTGAGTCACTGTAGATCCACAGATGTGGGATTTGGTTTTACGTGATCCCCTGCCTTAACGACTTATATCACGGGATTCTCCTTTTACCAAGAGCCGTAGATAACGCAAGACTAAACGCCTTAGTTACCCAAGTACTAAACTGAGATCATGCTTGTGGACAATCACCAAACGTTGGTTTGATGCGAAGCCTTTCTAAAACCTCTTCCGCTCTCTGAGTCGCAGCGCCCGGTTGAAAATGCAACTCCCCTAACCGCCTTGCCATGGTTAACAATTAACTAGGCAAGTCAGCACTGCACACTATCCTCGACTATATGCGCGATGTGAGGTTGGTAAACCACAGCCACCACGATACTCCCACAAGGGTCAGGCTGGAACGGAAGTTCCATAGGCTCTTAACCTCCCGTGGCACCAGAATATAGCTTCTGGTCAAGCTGTGACTATCAGTCAGGTTCCTTCAAAGCCTGGGTCTGTTAGCCGCCATCCCGTCACAGATGGTCTTCTCTCTATCAGTGTTTCCGTTGTCAATATAAATAGTGATACGGATATGATTTTCGAATCATGTGATTCATAAAATCCAGCTGGAATAGATTCACAATAACTTATTGTTTAGTATGCCTTATGTGTTGGTTGAATAATTCCTGGAAAAACAAATGGCTTAAGAAGACGGACAATGAAAAGGCACCGTGTACGGGAAAAAGACATCTAACCGAGAAAACTGGATGCCTGAAGAGAGGAAATGGACCGAAGTCGAGCTGCTTCACAGACAAATTGTTCCGTGAACATAGGAGGCAGAACGAAAAAAACCAAATTCGTTCTTTTAATAAAAATTATAACCACTTCATATATTACGAGTCAAAAGTGAGTAAACAGTATGCATTTCTATCAACCAATGTACTTATTTATTGCTTAAAAAATTAAATTTAGTACTTTGTTGGTCCTTCTTTAGACTTTATTACTACCTTGAGTCAACGTGGTATAGACATTACCAGTTTATTGGTAACATCGGGGGAATTTTTTGACCATTCTTCTGTTATAGTTTTTTCAGGTCTTCCTTGTTGTTAATAGTAATCTGTCGAATTTTTCTATCCAATTCCTATTGGGTTAAAGTCCAGTGATTGCGGGGGATGATCAAGCTGTTTTGGGGTCCTATAAAGCAGCCATTCCTTAACAAGACGTGAGGCGTGCTTAGGATCACTGTCTTGCTGAAAGATCCGATTCCTAGCTAAACCTAATTTGTCAACGCTCGGTTGCAAGTTGGTCCTGAGAATATTTAGATAATCTTCCTTCCTCATTGTACTATCAATGAAGACATGATTACCGACCCCAGATGCTGCTACACACCCCCACACTATCACTGAACCTCCCCCATGTTTCACAACCGGCCTAATATTTTTTTAAGTAAATTCTTCATTTTTTGCTCTCCAAATTTTGTTTATTCATATGGCTCTTAAAAATCAGACATTTGTTTACTCACTTTTGACGCCCACAGTATAATTCCTAAAAAACATAGCTGGCCAGAATGTTTCAGTCAAGGGTGACCTCTGACTTTTTCGTTCATCAGTAGATCAAACATCACGTATTAGAGCTAAGGTTCTAACAAGACGGCGCCACACATCACACGCAGTCATGCCAAACAAATGCCAGACAAATCGTACCACAAGTTAAAATTTTTAATTAATCAATTTTTAATTGGCAACCGTGAAGATGTTAAGTACCCAAAATAATGAACCACCTGGAAGGTAATATTCATCTGCTTATTCCCGATATACGGTCAGAATCTATTTGACAAAGTACCACCTTGGCTGAAGACACAGTAAAATCCCGCCGAGCGCCACAATGAGTAAAGTCAGAAACAAAAGGAAATAATATTGAACCTGCTCCATTCAAATGTCAAAGTGTGCGCATTCAGAGGCACCAATAACACGCCGGGTTCAACGACATTTGAAAAGTAATCTGTTCTGAAATTGTCCCCGTGAGTACCTGGGCATAACTCCCTTCCAGGCGGACAAAGAAAACCTTCCGTCTAGCGAACTTACGGAAGGAGAGACCGACAAGCAAACCCACCAGTAAAACACAATAGTGACCTTGCGGCTTGGATTTGCCTCCTCCCATCACTGAGCACCCCCGCAGCGCCTACAACAGCATAACTCAAATGCACTTCAGCGAAATGATTCATTCATTGATGGTTACCATCAAGAATGCCTTCAAGGTCCTTGAGACAAATCCTACGGGGAGATTCCCGACCCTCGCGGCATCAATCAAAATGAAATTCCCCAAAAACAAGAGGAGCCCCAAGATGATGATGAGATGAAGAGGAAACATAAAAAATCGGCGAAAGAGCGAAAAACAAAAATGAAAAAAAAAAGGAAAAACGAAAAACACGAATTAACAGAATCCTTTACACTTTCTTAAACACTGCCGATGAAAGAGGGGCGCAGTGGGATGGCAGTAGATCCTAGCTGACGATACGAGTATTTCATTGCAACCCTAAACTCCACCCCCACCCCACCACAGCCGCCGCCGCTGCCGGCGAGAACTCTTAATTGAGTAATTTAGTTAATTAATTCGCTTTTTATGCTACATTAAAACCTCAGGCGCTTTTCATCCGGCTTCGACTCTCCGTCTCCACTTTTGCTGCTGCTGCCGACACCACAGCCTCCACCTCCAACCGCCGCCGCCTCTGCCGCCTTCGAATCAAGTGAAACCGCTTAATTAAAGGTGTATTATAATAAACCAAAGAAGGCAATGCAGACGAGAGGAGATTTCTGCGAGATAAGGAGCCTGCGTTGATGCGGAGGACTGTGGGGAGAGCTAATCAGTCCATAGCCGAGGATGGATGGTGGTTGGGTGGCTCGGCGCCCGCCTCAGCCTTCAAGCGAAAAGGCAAAAATCATCACAGAGGACCAAGTTTAACGACTTCAATTGGAGCGTCTTAGGAAATGTGTCGATAAGATTTTACGGCGGCAGCAATAAAAATTAAGACACTCGTCGGCCCCGGCGCATGGACAGTGAAGGACTTAATCCTGGATGATTTGCTTAGCCATCGCAAAGCAGCGACTCCAAAGATAATTCCACCCCCGTCTGATTGCGAATTTATTAATGCATCTGCAAATCGTCAGCGGTTTAGTGCCTGTGCGCCACCCCGCCCTCCGAGGAGCGATGGACTGTGTTCAATTGAATTTTCCAATTCCGACGAAGGAATAATTGCTAAGCCATTAAAGGAGACTTACGTCCATGGACAACCGAGTCAACCTGCAGCCCCTGCACGCACCCACCACCCTGCTGTCATCCCGGGCAATTTGGAATAATTGACTTTCCTAGATAAACGTCTCCCAGTGGAGTGATACTTTTCGTTTTTCTATGCCCCCCCTGCAGCCCATCCCCACCGCTGACTGGGGCGAAGAAACAAACCTTCCACGCGGAAGTACTGTGTGTACTTTGTTTTGCGTGCTACAAGGTTCAACCGCCTTGGCCGTGGATCCACCCTCTTCACACTGCAGATTGTGAGACAGTTGAAGCGGTCATGCTTAGAGTGCTCCGGGAAATGGAGATTTATGAATTCCTTAATTAACGCACATTTCTGCCGGGATGCTTGTTTATTTATGAATCAATTTCGGGTTTTTTTTTCTCGTCGCCCGCACCTCGACGGTGGATTAGATCTGGCCACTGTGGGGGGACGGGGTGACAACACGAAGGCTGCCGATGTGATATATCGCCGCAGATGGCAGAGTCCTGTCGGCCGTTTGGAGCTGGCAAATGTAATTCCTTCGCCGTGCTGATATTCAATGGCCAAGTAATATGGACGAATAATTATGATCGGCATTGTAGCATTGCGGTGGAGCGGAGCAATTGCGTTTTATTGGCGTTCGGGTGCTACGAATGAATATTTTATTGTGGGTGAGGGGGCGGCAGGAATTCATTGTTATGACGATTTATTTCTGGAATTTCTCGGCTTTCTTCTTGGTCCTTATTATGTTTGCCCATTGGACTATGTTTGGGTGGTAAATGGAGTACTTATGTCAATTTGGAATTATTTCGCAGGTGCGCCGATGGAAAATCGATTGCTGACCTATTTCGTGTGATATGCGTAGGCGACACTTACAAGGCGGTGGGGTTTGCTGTGTGTGTTTTGCGGTTACGTCAATTGAAGGCGCTTGTGTACCAGAGCTAAGCTCTTAGTGAAGCAGGGTCCATGTTGGAAGTGACACGTGGCTGGAGTGCACAGTCGACCCAATACTCTGAAGTAGTAGCAATGAAAAGAAGACCTTCCAACAAACACGGGGTCTACAACCTACCCGTAACCTCTGCGAACAGAGAAGACAAAAACGGAAAGAGCGTGTGAGAAGCCCCTAATCGGGAATGTGGTCAGCTCTTAAGAGAGTTTATGGTAGCTTTGCAGTAGATGCTGTGAGTTTAGAAAAATTACCTCAGACCTCTGCTATATGGGGATAAGGCTATAAATATCCCTGTGTGGCAGAAAATTCATCTCGCTCCGGATGACTGTGGGTAGGATAAGTGCGACATTGGGACATGCATGAGGCTAAGACCGAAAAACGACAACTCTGACGAAACATCGGCAGCTGAAGATAATCTGCTTGAAATTATGACTCAGTCAAAGAGTCTGTCTTGTCGTTTCTCTAGCTCAAAGAAGATCGTCACGGCTACCAGGGGATATGTTTCCCTTACATCGGGTGAAAGACCCTCTCTTCTGTTTTGTATGACCGCCAGAAACCGTATATGAACAAGATGACAGGGATCTATCCAAGTGGTTCTCATTAAAAATTGCATTTCCGACTTTAGAAACCAAGCATGGAATGACAGGCTTAAAAGCCTGAAAAAAGGTAGTAAACCATTTTGGTATATTACTAAGGTTGTTAAAAAGAAACACATACAGATACCTCCACTTAAGATTGGAAGTTCGATTATGCTTTCTTGCACTGAAAAGATTAATGCACTAGCTGACAACTTCCTAAATAACTTTTTGACATCTAGTACTATTATTCCATCTACTAGTACACAAAATGCTGTGGAGCAATCGATAGCACTTATAAATTCTCATGCGTCCTTAGAAAACTTCGCTTCTGTACCAGTTTCAGAATTAAAAGATATACTTAAAAGTCTAAAAGTGAGAGAATCTTGTGGCTTCGATAGAATAAAAAATTAATGTCTTAAAAACCTCCCAAACTTCGCTATTGTGATATTGACCTATATTTTTAACAGTTGCCTGAAGATTGCATACTTTCCCAAAAATTGGAAAGTTGCGAAAATAACCCCAATATTAAAACCCGGTATACCGCCAAATTTGGCTAGTAGTTACAGGCCAACTAGTCTGCTTAGCTCTATGAGTAAATGTCTTGAAAAGGTGATTAAAAACAGAATGATGTCCTTTGTTAAAGAAAATAGGATAATCCCTTCAGAACAATTTGGATTTAGACCCTTCCATAGCACTGTTTACCAAGTTCATCGCATAACTAAGGATATAAAGAAACATTTTTCCCAAGGCAAAAGTACTGGATTGGTAATAGTAGACATAGAGAAAGCATTTGATACAGTCTGGCATGATGGTCTACTTCATAAACTGTTATATGCTAGAACCCCATTATACCTGATCAAAATTGTTCAGTCGTTCCTATCATTACGTAGTTTTCAGGTATGTATTAACCACAAAAACTCGGAAAACAAATCTATCTGCGCTTGTGTTCCACAAGGTTCCGTACTTGGACCAGTTCTCTTTAATATATATACGTCTGACATGCCCAGATTGCCCAACTGTGATATTGCTTTATTTGCTGATGATACCTGTATTTATTCTGCTGATTCAATCGGTTTCAATGTTGAAACTAATTTGCAATCTGCTCTCAATACTCTTGATCTATACTACGAAACGTGGAAAATTAAATTGAATGCCCTAAAGACTCAAGCTAGTTTCTTTTCGCGAAAACGAAAACCTAGTTTGCTGCCAAGAAACAATCTTCTACTCAATGGCGTTCAAATTGAGTGGAAGACAAGTGTAAATTATTTAGGCATCTATTTAGATAAACGTTTAACTTTCAGTGTCCATGTAAAGGAAATCATCAAAAGGGTTGATATCACAATAAGAAATCTTTATCCCTTTGCTTGTCGATATTCACAGCTAAGCACTGGCAACAAACTCTTAATACTTAAGGGTATTTTCCAGGCAATAGTATTTTATGGATCTCCGGTATGGGGTACATGCGCAAAAAGTCATGTACGCAAGCTGCAAATTGTTCAAAATAAGATCTTAAAAATAATGCTCAATCTCCCAAGACTATTCTCCACAGAGGAACTTCAAGAAATTGCAAATATAGAAATGGTATCTTCTAGAATTAATAAACTAAGTCAGAATATATGATATCATCTGACAATTACTTGATTTCAAATTTAATCTCAACCCAAGCGCAATAATCAGACTTATTATTAAATAATGTGTCTATTTTTGTTGATTTATGAACGTACTTATATTTATTTATTTATCCGTATTTATTTATTTATTTATTTATTTATTTATTTATTTGTGTAATTTATTTATTTATTTATTTATTTATTTATTTATTTATTTATTTATTTATTTATTTATTTATTTATTCATTTATTTATTAATTAATTAATTTATTTATTTATTTGTGTAATTTATTTACTTATTTATTTATATATTTACTAATCTATTTAAAAACTTGTTACAATAAATGATATTATTTTTATATTTCTCTAATTTATATTTTACACATTGTTTATTTATATATTTACCTTTTATGTATTCATTTATTTATTTCACGCTAGTAACACCACTGCCTTGATCTTGACCCTTGAAATAAAGTAAAAACACCACTTCTCCTTTCCCTTCCTAAACACCACAAAATTTAATGAAGGTTTTTGTGGCTTTTCCTTCAAATTAATCTGTGATATATCATTTAAGGACTTGTATTAATATTTTAGTAGTAAGGTAATATGACCGCATCTCTTAAAAATGTAAGATTCAAACTCATAAATGTAATCTATTGCCACAATAAATAAAATAAAAACTAAATCCAAGTGGTTGCAAGCCAGCGATTTTTGTCACTGCATGCGGCCAAAAGGAGTACAAATCGTCATCTGCCACCTCTTTCCGATTCAAAAGTGTGCATTGACCTTGCTCGAGCTCCAGATTTGGCATCCCAATCAATTTTGTCAGATTGTGTAAAAAGACGGGAACTTCCGCGTATTCACCAAAGACGGTATTGAGTCCATTCACATTTTCAAAGAAAGTTGCAGACAGAGTAACGTGCATCATTTATGAGAATTCTTACGAATCTCAATTGCAATCAAGAACAATGGAGTCACCCTCCAAAATCCTACCCTGCTGCCAACTGATCACTGATCACGCTCCGATAAGGTGTCAAATGGACTTCATTAAAATGTTTGTGCCAGTAAACCTTTCCTTACCACTTCAGATCAGGTTGTCAACTTCCATAAATATTGTACCTTACAAAAAGCTTCTCAAACTTCGACATTCGGAGTCAGTAAAAAACTGTAGGGCCCATCAACTCTTAAGAGAACAAGCACAACATCAGTACATGAGCAAGCGTGGACCTGGTCCCCCTGTAGACTGTCGCGCCAACAATTATTATTTTTATTATTGTACCTTGTACCTTGTCAAGATGTCTTTGTTTCCCATGAACCGAACTTAAATATACATATGCTTGATTTACAATCACTACTTCCTGCTAAGGCAGGAAAAATTTTGAACGTTTCCGTCATACCCTAGACCGCAGCAACCGGTTGCAATGAAACTCTCTGAGCTGGTAAAGTTCCCATGTCTCCTGTTCTTAGTCACTGGCGTGAACACACTTTCTTCATTCTGTAAACTCAGTACACTAATATTGCGCATTAAAACACAGCCATCAATACAATCCGAAAAAAGGGGGGCTTTCGCGGGATCAGACTAAAGAAAGATTTCAGAGGTCATGACTTCTGTAGCCAAGCTGTCACTGCCAAACAAAAACCATCACAATCTGGGTCTGGTTGTCACTATCTCACCAAATGGACGTTGAGTTTGTCTGCTATTCTGTTGAAATTGTGATTCCAAAACCATGAGGCTCATAAATCCAGTCAGCTTATTTGCAAAATAATCCATCGGGATTCTAGAGGCAATCGAGTCCCAGAGGTCTATTTAACAGCAAAACTTCGGCTTTAAAAAAACGCCGTGTTCATGCAAGTCTGTCACTCTGGGACGGAAACATGTTTTTTGAAAGGGCTTCCATCGGTCTTTCCTTTTTTTCATTTAATTTCTGGTCCTGCTTGTTTTGATAACATGTGGAGGAGAAGATGTAACAACATATTTTAAAGCGGCACATGAATACTCAAGCTTCAACTCCACTATAAGTTCCATCTATTAATTCTTGCTTGTCAAAGGATCACTCGTTGACATACTCCACTTCGTCGTCATCTAAGAAAGCAGCGCAAAGGATCGAGCAACAAAATGAAAAGGCAGTACTTTAACTACTAGAAGTGAGGATTCAGAATCAACATCAAAAAGTCAGTCCTTATTTGCCTGCGGAGAGCAACACGACAAGGCTCTCGAAGCGCCGGAAAATGACGGAGCATCAAGGCAGTGCTACCTAAGGGACAGCACTACTAACAACGGACAAAGAGAAATATCTATGAGCGAACTTCAGTGAGAGATTGAAATTCAATCGTCACTCCAAAGTGAACCTTCAAAGGGCCAGTGCCGCTTTCTATCGCATCTACCAATGCAACGTGAGAACGGACTTACCGAGAAGGCGAAGCTGTTGCTATTTAACCAGCTCATACGATCCATCATAGCATTTGGCTTCCCTGTGTGGTGAAACATATCCAAGACTAACTTGAAGGGAAGATAATTTGTGTCTGCGTAGGTAACAACACTGGATGAAACACTCCGTGCCATCCCCCTGCAGCAGCACTTGGTCCAACTTTTCAAAATTGCAGCTAAGGGAAACTGGAATCCATCATAACCCCATTGTGTGGAACTTAAGGAGTTCAGTTACCGGACAACGATATCTCAACGCACACAACAACGAACGAAAATACCTTTCCCCCGACATCCACCGAGTGCGAGCCGTATCACTTTTACCCCAGTAGTGAAACAACCAACCAGCGAGGCTGAACTGGGAAATATAACCCCATTCGACACAGGGATATGAACATTCCGATGTTAGGCCAGGACATAGTACATAATTGTAAATAATGCAAATGTGTAAACTAAAATTATGTGAGACAATTGTCCATCCGTCAAAGTTATGAAAATTTTCGAATTATAAATTTTTTGTTTAACAAAGCAAACAAGCAAGCTGATGCAGTGCGTATAATGGTAATGGTAGAGTGCCCGAAAATCACAACTACAGCTGTAAGAGTGTGAAACAGCGTGGCCGCCGTGGCGTAGTGTGTAGAGTGCAACGCTCACACGCCGAAAGGTCCGAAGGGTCGAATTTTTCACGGCACCACCTCTTTCGAGGAGCTGAAAACACTCAAAGAGTAACACTTGTCAAAGAAAGCTTCTCAAACTTCGCCGTTCGGAGTCGGCAAAAAACTGTAGGTCCATTATACTCGTGAGAGAACAGTAGCGCACACAACACGAGTAGTTGATAACCAAGCTAGGCCCTGGTCCCCTGTGGACTGACGCGCCAACAATTATTATTATTAGTGGGAAGCAGAGAGGAACTGATCTGAGATACCGTTTGCAAGTGGGCACTTTCCAAATCAACTGGAAAGTAGCTTCCGCATTGCGGGCATGAGTCTGCAGCAGAGACATGCGGTTTAAGGCGCAGAGTCCACCCAGATTTACCAACCAAAGGACAGGAAGCTAACGATGTGACATCAAGGAAGACCTCTTTCAGTTCTTGTGCTCCTCCCATACAGGCACGACTGATATCATAAGTCACATACACTAGTTAGTTATTTAGTTTTGACTTTTATTTTCAATAAATGTGTTACAAAGTAAAGTCTAACCTAAGTCATTGACGGTTTGGCCTATGGCCATCTACCAGGTTGACAAAATACATACTTAAGTTTTACATTAAAAATCTCTATCTATGGTACATTTTCTATAACAAAGTGCTGCTACTGAATACTCGTATAAGGCCTTCCATCCTTTGTCTCCGTTTAAAATGCACGTTACTTCATATTCGTCTAAAACATGTTTTTCGAAAATTGTTAGTCGAAATTCTTTGAAAATCTGACAAACAGAAATAAAATGTAAGATGTCTTCTCTCTTCCACATGTAGGTTAAAAAAAATTGATAAATCTGGTCTGCGGGGGATGAAGTTTAACTGAACGAGTTCCCCTGAGTTTAAAAATTGTGCTTATTTTGTAAATTGCCAAGGAAGTATATTTTTTCATTTAAAAAATGATTAAGTGCGTATCTCACAAGCCAACACCAGAGGTACGATTTTCCAGAAATCAGTTCAATTGCCACCTTACGCTGATGACATTGACGTGACTGGACGAACACAGCGAGCCGTTAATGAGGCGTTTGCTGGCATTGAAGCAGAAGCGGCTATAATGGGTCTGCCGGTAAATGAGGGCAAAACTAAGTACATGCTGTCATCAAGGAAGGACACATAACATCGACGTCTCGGACGGAACGTCACACTAGGCAGCAGTAACTTCGAGGTAATCAAGGACTTCGACGAACTCTATGGGCTGTACAGCGACATGCGCCTGGTCAAGCGTCTACGGATACAACACTAAAGATGGCTAGGCCATGTAGAGCGTATGGACACCACTGCTCCGGCCCGAAAAGTCTTTGAATCCGAGCCATTGGGACAACGCAACAGAGGACGACATAGACTAAAGTGGCGCACACAAGTGGAGAAGGACCTCAACCAACTTGGAGTGCGCAACTGGAGGCTTCTGGCGAAAGATCGTGCTGTCTGGAGGGGCATGTTGGTTGAGGCCCAGGTCCACCCCGGACTGTATGGCCACAAGAAGAAGAAGAAGAAGAAGATGTCTACCGAAACTCTCCAAAACTGATTTAAATTTTATTTCGAAAAGATGAGGAGGCTCGTCCGCCTCAATAGACAGATTTAAACCGCATTCAGAAGCTGCTTTTTTCCATTCCTCGCAAATTTATCCGTTTGTTCTAGTTATACTTCTTGAAACTACGTTTGGTAATCTGCATTCGCTCACCTGTAGCATTTTTAAAATATAGTTGAAGTGCATTTTGAGGGTATACACGAGCAACGGAGGATTTCCCGTTTCAATATATAGCATAAAGTTGGGGGTATTTTTTGGTAACCGAAAGATCTTTTTCAAAAAGGAGCGAAGGAATTTTTCCACAGCATTATAGCCTTTGTAACCCCATACCTGAGCTCCGTAGAGCATTATAGAAGGTGCGGTTGAGTGGAATAAAGTTTGTTTTGCACTTTTCGATACACATTTATTTTTGAAGCAACGTTCCCAAATCGAACAGATAGCTCTCTTAGAAACAGCTAATTTTTCTTCAAGGTGTGGTTTCAAATTTAAAGAGGACGATATTAGGATACCTAGGTATTTGTATCTGGATACCACCTCAATCTCTCTCTCATACACTATATAAAATAATTGTTTGCAAAATCCAGTAGACGGAAGAACTAGTTTTTTATTAAATATTTTAACATATGGTTTATTGTTGGTAGAGTGCGACACTCACACAGAGAAGGTCCAGGTTCGGTTCCCAGCTGAACACATTGAATTTTTCACGGCACCACATCTTCCGAGCTGCTAACAACACTCAATGAATGTTTACTGTCTAAGAAAGACGTTTCTTAAACGTCGCAGTTCGGAGTCCGCAAAAAACTTGTAGAGAACAGTAGCGAGAACAACACGAGTAGATAATGAGCAAGCCAGGCCCTGGTCCCTGTGGACTGTCGCGCCATCCAATTTTTATTTTTATTATTATTGATATATGGTGTAGCCACCGTTGGCATAAAAAACGGCCAAAATTCGTCTTGGCATTGGTTCAATTATTCAATTACATGTCTTGCAGCTTTTAATCAATTCGTTTTTCAGGATATCCATCGAAAATCCTCCGTGGATAAAATGCGCCCCCATATCATGACTGAGAGCTTCTTCTTCTCTTTCTTCTTGTGGCGCTTTAGATTGGGGTGGACCTGGGCCTCAACAAACATAACTCTCCACGTGCACTCTAAGTTGGCTGAGGTCCTCCTATACTTGTGAGCACTACCTTAGCCTAGGCCGTTCTCTGTTGCGTTGTCACTATGGCTCAGATTCAAAGACTTTTTGGGCCGGAGCAGTACTGTCCATACACTCTACATGACCTAGCCATCTTAATCGTTGTTTCTGAAGACCAAGGGCGTGTCGTTGGATATTCTTCCACGCAAACAAGACCAAAAATCGAACGCAAAGTGTTTCTCTCGAAAAGACTAGAGGCTTCCTAATTCGCTTTTAGTAACGTCCACGTTTCCGTGTCATAAAGTAAAACTTGGATGATCAAGCTGTTATATAAAGCAAGCGTAGTCCTTCGGGAGAGGGCATTTTTACAAAAGAAACAACAGTTGGCAAGAGTTATTCAGCGTTTGGTTTTGGTACTGGTGTTTTTGTCCCTATTGACGACAGCATGCACTTCGGGTTGCATTCATTATACGCCAGACCCATTTTAGCCGGTTCCGCTTCAATGCCCGTCAAGTGTTCGCCTATTCACGTTTATATCGTCAGCTAGCACTTAAGCTGACTTTTGAAAGATCATGCTCTTGCTGTTGACTTGTGAGTTACGCACGATCTTCTCGAGGATGATGTTAAAGAAGTCACATGACAGCGCGTCACCTTGTCTAAAACCTCTTTTGAGTTCGTTACCGACCTAGACGAAGCTGTAAAAGTTCTCCATGGTCATCCTACACAATCTGACAAGTTTGGCAGGAATGCCAAAACTAAGCTTGGCACTGTTAATCGTGCCCATGCATCCTAGTCTGCCTTTAAAACGACAAATAGGTGGTGAGTGTCGATCTGTATTTCTTGAGTTTTATCCAGGAACTGTCGTAACATGAAGATCTGGTCTATAGTGGGCTTCTGTTGCCTGAAATCACACTTATAATCAGGGTTTTGGCGAACTGTTGTATGTGCTCACATAAAATGGCAGAGAATATAAAAGTGGGAGCTCGTTCATTAATTGGAGAGATGGACAATTTTCTTTTTGTGTTTCAATTATACACAAGTGGTGCAAAAGTCACAGGCGTGAGATTGTTGCAAGGCACAACAAGAGCACATGAATTTTGTACGGCCTTAAGCACAGAAACTAAACCCACTGATTGAGATCTTCCTCAATTAGAGGAAATGTTTGTTCATTTAGCATCACACCTCCGTAATGCACAAACTTTCACCAACAGGCATCTGTTGCGGTGCTTTGCTGCCTTAAGCGCAATCTGAAATTCTAATCAAAGTTAATTTTTGCGAGCTGATGATCAAAGCTTCACACTCCACCTCCACCGGAGCAAGATTGCCGCTAGAGATTGCACATCCACAGAGTCACAGAGTCCCTGCATCAACTGTCTGTCTACGATTGCACTCAAATTCCTATCTCGATGTGTCACGGTGGAGGATTGCTCTTTCAACCGCAAACAGACTTCAAGTACACCCACCTAGACTTTCCTTGCTTTCGAAAGACTATGACGACGCGTTACGCCTCGCTTCCATATTTCCCCGTTGACACACATCGTAGCCCACCACAGCACAAGACAAACGATCCGATTCTTATTTTCCAAACAATTAACCTTCCTTCCGATCGTCTGCCGGGAGGGGGGAATTCACCGTTCAAATCACAGCGGAGCAATGGGCGCGATAACACGAAAACGCCACACATGCAGCCGCTCGATCGGCGGTGATCTCACGATCGGCATTCCCACGATCTCGTTCTGGGGGCAATTACCGCCTCCCGTCCCGGTCGCAGTCCAATAACTTCCGATCAGAGTATTTCACAATTTCACAGTCTATCACGTCCAGACAGGAACGGACATGTATCATCGCTCCACCGCTCCATCGCCGTTCGTCGATCGTTGCCGCACAAGCAGCTCGACTACGAACGACCGTTGTTTATGCAGACGCGCTTGGAATTCCAGATAAAGCCGGATGCCTTCAGCTGCAGAACAAACAGTGTGTCATCGTGTGCTGCGCCAGCTACTGCCCATTGGACGTCTTCGATTACGACCTCGCTCAGAGTGCCTAAGCGACAGAATCGCAGATACATAAGGGAATCTGAGCGCAATAAATCTTCATTAACAGGTGGAACGGCCTCCTGGTGTCGACTCCCGTGTAGTCAGCGGACATGTGTTTCTAATGCGTAACGCATCACCTCGAGTGAATTGAATTCTTTCGGGCACTGCCACACCCCCAGCGGAAGGGCTGGCCCTCCGCAGGTATCGCCTAAATCGTTGCAGGCTATTGATTGACGGGACTATAGCTTTTCCAATGGCCAATGACTATAATTATCATTAACTGGCGTTGTCCCATTCTGGCAATTGTGCTGGCGATGGGGGACCGGAGCTGGGGACACGCATCGCATTATCCTTGAAGGAGAATGTCCAAGGCCGGGTGAGTTAAGTGTGACACTGATTGCGGGACGGCATGTCAAGGAGGCGTTTATGTTTCACAGAGAATGGATTAGAATAGATTGGAATGGATATCCGTCGAGCGTGTGTGTGTGTGTGTGTGGAACAGTGTATTTTTCCTCCCCCTCGATTGTATGGCTTGGAATTAATTACACAGACATAGTGGGCTGACACACTGCAGTGTACGGCGAGTGTGTGCCTTCGGTTCGATGTGGGCAGATTAATCAGGCACCAATTAATGCGTCGGATTGTCACCGATGTCACTTTGATGGCCCGCGCCTGGGCGCCCGCTACAATCCCTCGGGAGTTTTGATGAAGTGTTTGATCGGATTATGATAGTGGCTGTCCACATCTGCATCTGACAGAGTGGTCTTGGGTCGGACTGAAGGAGTCTGCTTTGAGTGTCTATGGATTCGGAGGCTTGAGTGGGGGAGTTTTGAATTGGAAATGTTTGGCAACTGCTTGAGTCGATTTTAAAGGTCATATATTAAGCCCTCTGTTACGAACTGTTGGAAAATGGCTTTTGAAGGGAAGTGGCGGGGGTGGCATGTGTAACGTGGCCATAGGTGTTGTGAATAAAAGCATTTATTAACGAACACAACTATAATCGCGGAAGCGGATTGCGACCAGTAAGCAATACCGGGGCTAAACGGGAACTGCCTGTTGGTTTTCTGAAAGGAGGTGGTTTTGCATGTGATTGAAGATTGATGTAGCAGGAATGGGCTTTCAGTCAAACTTCTTTAAACCGTTGTTGTTCTCTTCACGAAGAGGAGGAATATGACTGGTCTGACTCAGCTGGTACTTCTACTCGCGAGAGAACAGTACCGCGAGCAACACGAGTAGTCGATGAGCAAGCTAGGCACTGGTCCCCCTGTGGAATGTTGCGGCAGTGACATATTTTGGGGTCGGCAAACAATTGTAGGTCCCTTCTACTCGTGAGAGAACAGTAGCGCGCACAACACGAGTAGTTGATGAGCAAGCCAGGCCCTGGTCGCCCTTTGGACTGTAGCGCCAACAATTATTAGTAACATATTTTCCTGTAGTTTTCTTAATTTTTCAGAAGCTGTAATTCTAGGTTCGAACGCCGCATCAATGTTTGGCATTTTTTTAATAAGTCAGAGAAATCGATATTGTTATTGACAGCGTCATAAATTCAGCGTTTGAGCCACACAAGGATGGTGATGCTGTCCAATGACTGCGTTTTTTTACATTAACAGCATTATCTGACACAATTGTAACTATTTCCGTTTTGATGCACAATTCCACGAAAACCTGTGACAACACCTTAGCGATGTTTTCTCCTGTGCATTTTGCGAGTTACAAGTACCGGTAAAAATAACTTTTCATTGAAAATAAAATGACTGGTGACTGTATAGTATGATTCATTGCTATCAGAACTTCACATATCAGTAGTGAGCGAAACAAAATCCACAGATGACAGCATTTATTTGATCTTTTCCGCCACTTCGGTATAAATATATGGAAGAAGTTTTGCTGTTAAAGTTTTTCTATTTGGTGGCTTATACAAACGCTGAAGCTTAACAGAATTTTTAAGAAATCCTTAGTTTTCTACAAGCGACAGAGATTGGTAATCGGTTGGTCTCATTTTTTTCAACGGATTGTCGTTTTGATCCTTCTCATTTTGAGTTAACTCCTTGCTCTTCCCTGTATGCAGCCGCATTTGTTTTATCTTTTTCAGACTTACCAATGCGTCTCCTGCAACTGCAGCAAGTCTTTTAAAACAACTCGATATATCTGCTACTGCTGCAGTTGGAGGTTCACCTTGATGCACTTCTTCAGGTCTATCGCTATATTTTGCTATAAGCACAGGATGGACTCCCTCAAGATGACTCTTCAAATTCGTAGTATTACCAACAAATTTCATTGTTTTTTTTACAGATCTTGCAATTCACAGATTTTGCATTTGCGTTCTTCAGGAAAAAATTCCATACTATTCATTTTTTGCACCCTGGTTTCATTTTGAAATTCCGTGAAATGAACCTATAATTCATGTGAAGTTTATGATATTACCAACTAATATACTAACAGTTATTAACACTAAACGCTTTAAACATGTCGTTTTTGTCGACCTTTCTTCCCTTTCCCAAGTCTTCTTCCATTTATCTAAAATCTGCCTTTATAACTTTAAGAAATCTAAATTGTTTTCTGTTCTCATGATGATTATATCTTAGCACTATACGAGTAAAAGACTCACGTCCTATTGTACCCTTAAACCTAATAAATAAAAATGAATTAAAATGAAAATGAATGAATTAAAATGAATTAAAATGAATTAAAATGAATTAAAGTGTTTGACTCTTTCACTGTCATTCACTGTCAGTGCGCATGTTCTTTCACAACTTCTACAGAGCCTGATTAGATGCTGACGAGAAAGAAGGCATTCATCTTTAAGCATTAACTCCCATCTCAAACTAAAATAAAAATACACCATTTTGTATTCAACTTAAGCCCAGAACCCATGTAATTGGGCTCCACAAAGTCACTTTTACCTACGCACACATTTACGATTCATCGCTGTCTTTTGTAGCCGACCTAACAAGGTCATAGCCACGTGGTACAACTGCCTAAAATATGTGTTATCCTTCTTCCGACTCAAAACCTCTTTCGGGCCCTCCAAGCTCCCACATTTCCATTAAGCCCCATGACATTGCTTAGCAATTAAAACCAAAAGCCAGCATCCAACACTGGTGACCTAGTTCTTAAATCAGATTTCTCACTAATTTAGAGCCACCAAGAGACTCATCTTCCATGAGCACCCGTGTCAGTGGCGAGCAACTTTCCCCACAGACTTTCCAGGTCTATGTGCCCCCTTTGGCGGAAAAACGATCACACCCAAGAACAACCAACGCGACGGCTCAAACACAAAACTTCCGTGCGAGAGAGCGAGGGGAAGCAGTGAACATAAGGCACGTCAACTGCATCCAGAAGTTCCGACCGCTGAATGATTTCCACGGTCCAATTAGCATTGCCATCCAAAAAGCCATGGCATCAAGGGCTCACGGAATTTACGGCGAATAGAGTCGTGTCCCCACGCCCAAAGCGCTCAAACGAGCAGACTCACAAAGACGTCATTGCTCTGACTACCTTCTGGGGACTGACCCGACCCGACCCCACCGATGTAAACTTAGAATCCCACTTTGGTTACATGCTGCAGGGAAACAGCAGTCGCTGGTTAATCTTTCCGCGAACTAATGGCCCCCGCCCACCGGAGTGGCCTTGGTCCGCTGCTGGCATTGCATTGTCTCTGGCCCCGATCCGAGCAAGTCTTTGAGACTTTGTTTCGCTGGAACTCAGTTGGATTGATTGAACAGCGCCAGCCGGCAAGCAATTTGTTCTCCGGTCAGGCGGGGGGAAATCGCCAGCAGACCATGGCCATGAACACGAAGAAAGTGAAATCTTTGCCAGTTAGTGCAAATAACCGCAGCCACGGCAAACACTGGAGTCCAAACGGATTGCGATGACTAAGAATTCCTCGGTCTGTGTGATTGAAGATTTTCAGGAACGCAGGCAATTAGGCGGGCTTTCGCAGTTCGTTGGCTTTGATCGGCTGATGATTTATGAGCGACAGGCATGTGAGGCGAAGGCCTTTGAGCCGCCGCGGAGTGGTCGTGGAAAGTGAAATTTGTTGTTCGTTGAATTTGGAGGGTGGTGCTCGAATTGTGCTCGAATTGTTGTGTAACTTGCTTCGTGTGGTTGGGCGATGGGAACGAGGGACGCGTAGTTGTGACGACTGCAGAACTGTGGGTGTATTCCATTCCAACTGAATGATGGTCACAAGCCCAGTCTGTGACTCTAGCGAATTTCTTTCCAAGACATTGATGTTGTGCGTACTTCCTTGGTTATGCATTATTCTAAGATTCAGCATAGCACCTGTTATTTCAATGCCAGCACGGCACTCATTGACGGGGTGGTGCAGTGTTCATATGCCATTGATTCGCGTATGTCAATGTTAGTCGCGTAAGCCTCCAGCTGAACTGAATATTGGGGCATCGCCAGTTAGAGAGCAACCCCCGAAGAAGGTATGGTTCCAGAAGAAAGTCAACTGGAACGGCTTAAACAACCTTTTTGGGGATTTTAACTGGTCACTATGCTTCATAAAAATGACGTGGATGCCAGTACTGATGCGATTGGTGTAAAATCCTTCAATCCTCACAGAATGAGGAGTATTAAACCGTAGACAAGCGTGGGGTATGACTCGAGCTGCAAAGAATCTCAGGATCAGGTTGAGAGAAACCGGACTTTCAAAGCCATTAATTTTGCGGGAAACCAGAAAAAATTCGAACGGGTCCGAAAAGAATGCATTATTACTCGTAAGACAGCTTAAATTCAGTTCTGATCAAAAGTTGAGACAAAAAGTGCTGTGTTGTCCCAAGTTTTTTTTTTTATAATTGGCGCGCACTAAAGGAAATGTTTATACTCTTAAATGACTGGAATTAAGTCACAGCACTGGCCGAAGGTATAGAGGAGGAGAGGGAAAGGAGGTACCGATGCACATTGGTTCACAAGCCTGTGGATTATAATGGGGAGAAAAAATTGGGCTCGGAAGAGCATTTCATATTCTTGTGGAACGGCTGAAGAACCAGTCTCTAAACTAAACTGTATGCCCGAAGGTGGGCTTAGGGGTGAACGGGTGAGCAATCCTAGCGAGGCGGGTATTGCGGGTGAATTCTTGAAAAGGAGGAATGCAGCTGGCTAGCTCATTAGAGCATTATTTTGTTGAAATAGCGATAAAATAGTGATAGAGACGTAGAATTTCGTCGATGTTCAAGCGAGTCGATTGACTTCGCAGCATTATTATTATTATTATTATTATTATTATAATTATTATTATTAATAATAATAATAATAATAATAATAATATTATTATTATTATTATTATTATTATTATTATTATTATTATTATTATTATTATTATTATTATTATTATTATTATTATTATTATTATTATTATTCTTATTATTATTATTATTATTATTATTATTATTATTTTTACTTATAATTCAGTTCCTTAAATATAAAAACAGATTTCAGATAAAGTTAATGAACTACAAAAAATGAGTTTGAAAACTTAAGAAAAGGAATGTCCACCATTCTTTGGTTCATATAGAAATAGTGGCGAATGATCCTTCAGTTAGATAATATACAATTTGATTACAGTAAGTAAGTGTGGAGCAAATTAAAAAACTTAAGAACAATACAATTAATTATATAAAAACATATTTACAATAAAAATGATGATGGCAGAGAAACTTTAATATAATACTCAAATAGTGAATTTATTAACAATAACAGAGATCTTAGTTTAACAATGATGAACTTTCTATACTAAGAAGTATTTTTTTGCTGCTTTTATAAAAGGGCTTTGTTTAAGCTATAATTTCAGGTGGTAACTTATTAAATAGTCTTGGTGCTGCCGTCGTATAAAAATTTAAACAACAAGTTTTCCTTGAGAATGGAATAGAACAAGTTGACACACCATTTATTCTCAAATTATATATGTTTGAACATCTGAGATTATTATTGTATCCACTTCTTATGAAGAAAACCTTGAGAACCTTGAAGACGTACAGATGTTTTAGTGGGAGTATGCGCAGCATTAGGAATAAGGGCCAGCTATGGGCAAACTATTTTTCCTTACACATTATTCTCATCACATATTTTTGTCCTATATACAACGGTTCTATGGTACAATTATAGGTTCCACCCCAAGTTGCAGTACCGTACTGCAATTCGGAGTGAACTATTCCATAGTAAAACGTTCTGAGGATGTTCATAGAACAGTGTGGCCCTAGAAGATACATATTTCGGGTAGCAAATAGCATATATAGTTGTATACCCTCTACATGTGCTTTCCACGTAATTTTTTTATCCACTAAGACACCTAGGTATTTATAGGTTTCAGCGCCTTCTATTTTTAAACAACTTGACGTACAGGTTTGGTTATCATCGAAGTTTTTACTACCACAAGTATGATTAGACATTGACATTCTTGTGCAGGAGCTAGAGTGAAAGATTGAGTCGCAGTCAAGTGGAAACGGTTCTCGTAGACTACATATCATAAGTCCAGTTTTATTGCTTTTAAGCAATTCGTGTTGGGCAAACCATTGTCGAAGTATTATTATCACCAATAAGTGTTATCGCTCGCTGTTGGATTCTATCTAATAGGTGCAGAGAGGTCTAAGGAGCACCGGACCAGATAGGAGGGTTGTACTCAAGCTTTGGGCGGATGTACGCCTTATATATTGTTGCCAGGTCAGAAGAAGTGAAGTATGTCTTGCATCGCTTTAAGAAACCTAGACATTTCGCTGCATTTTTCGCGATTTCGAATATGTGATCGTTCCAACTTAGTGTTGAGTTGATACACGTACCGAGGATGGAAAGTCATTCAGTTTCAACAATGCAAGAGCCATTCATAGATATTGGCAGGTTGTTTTGAGAACGCTTGAGTGACTGTAGACAGCACTGAGTTTTGGAAGCATTAAATTCCACTCTATTCTTTTTGCCCCAATCGATTATGCTGTTAAGATCGGAATTTAATGAGCTTAATATATGCTGCTGTTCAAAGTCAATAGCCGAAAATGAAGGACGAGAGTCGAGGAACGAACATGAAAAGCTGAGGGTACTGTCATCAGCGAAGGAGTGAATTGGATTAGAAGTGACAGACAGCAGACCATTTAAAAAAACGAAGAGGAGTGTCGGAGACAAAAGGGAATCCTATGGAACACCAACATTGATATGGTGAATTTCAAACTTGAACCCATCCAATACAACTTGTATTGAACGGTTCGTAAGGTAATTTCTAATCCATTGAAGAAAAGACTAAACGACGCCAAAAGCATGCATTTTCGAGAAGAGAGCCTGATGCCAGACTCTGTCAAATACTTTTGAAATATCAGGCGCAGCGATCTTGCTTTTTCCTACATTGTGCAATAATTGGTTCCATTTTTCGGTGAGATAAGCCATCAAATCACCATTGGATTTGTTGCTGCAGAAGCCGTATTGCCGCTCATTAAGAAGCTTCCGAGTTTCAAGATATTTCATAAGCTGACGATTTATCAGCGTTTCCATGACCTTGGAAAGTAGTAACGTAAGTGCTATGGGTCGGTAGGAGGTGGGTGAAGATGGTCCGCCTTTTTTAGGGAAAAATGCTGTTTTCCACTTACAGATAGAAAACCTTACGCTGTGATTTTGCCAGCGTAAAAGAACACCTCTTCAGAAAAACGGGGGATACCATCCGAGCCAGCGGATTTGTGCACGTTTAGACATTTAAGTACTCTTGCAAATGTACAAGTGCGAAAATGATCTTGTCCCATGGAAAAATTCACGCTCTCAAGTACAGGCGCTGACAGAGCGCAATCTGGAAGCGTTGAGCTGGCTGCAAAATGTGCAGCTAACAGATTTGTTTTGTCCAAAGAGCTGACAGCTGGAATGTCATTGTAAATAAGCGTTGGAATTGAAGACGAGGCGGAATTCTTCACGTTCCATCTATAGGACACACAAGTCAACACCAGAGGCACCATCTTCCAAAAGTCAGTCCAATTGCTAGCTTACGCTGATGACATTGAAGGGATTGGACGAACACAGCGAGCCGTCAATGAAGCGTTTGCTGGCATTGAAGCGGAAGCGGCAAAAATGGGTCTAGTGGTAAATGAGGGCAAAACAAAGTACATGCTGTCATCAAGGAAGGACATACAACATCGACGTCTCGGACGGAGCGCCACACTAGGCAGCAGAAACTTTGAGATAGTCAAGGACTTCGTCTACCTCGGCTCCGCGGTTTATAGGGATAACAATATCAGTACCGAAATCAAATGCAGAATCACTCTTGGCAATCGCTGTTTCTTTGGGCTCAAGAGGCAATTGAGTAATAAAGCCCTCTTTCGAGCGACTAAGCTCGCTTTATATAACAGCCTGATTATCCCGGTCTTACTGTATCACGAGGAAACTTGTACGTTAGCAAAGGCGGATGAGGAATCCTTTAATCTTTTCGAGAGAAAAGTTTTGCGTGCGATTGTTGGTCCTGAATGCGGTGATGGCATCTTGAGGATAAGATTTAACGACGAACTCTATGGACCGGCGACAGGCGCCTGGTCAAACGTCAATGCTTAAGATGGCTAGGCCATGCAGAGGCCGGCCCGAAAAGTCTTTGAGTCCGTGCCATTGGGACGACTCAACAAAGGATGACCTAGACTATAGTAGCTCACACAAGTGGAGAAGGACCTCAACCAACTTGGAGTGCACAACTGGAGACAGCTGGCGGAAGACCGTGCTGGCTGGAGAGACATGTTGCTTAAGGCCCAGGGCCATCCGGGACTGTAGCGCCACAACAAGAAGAAGAAAAAGAATTAAGAACTCGTATTTATTAAGTCTTTGGCCGCCGTGGCGTAGTGGGTAGAATGCGACGCTCATACGCCGGAGGGTCTAGGTTCGATTCCCAGCTGAACACCAATTTTCGAATTTTTCACGGCACCACCTCTTTCGAGCTGCTGACAACACTCAAAGAGTAATAACTGTCTAAGAAAGCTTCTCAAATTTCGGCGACAGTTATTATTATTATTATTATCTATCAAGTTTTATTTGGAAACAAGGGCTTTTGGGTAATGCACAATGTACCCAGCGGTGTAGCATGTTTTAATGACCTCTGGGTACATTGTCAAAAGACTTAAATTTTTCAACTTTGAAAACTTGTCGAATTAAACTCTGCAACCTACCGTTCAATACTGAAATAAAAAAGTAAGTTCAGTGAATCAATTTTTAAGAACTTATGATTTGAAATCAATTGAATGCAAGTCTTTTGAAGAACAGTCTATCGACGGACATTGCATTCACTGATGTCACTGAAGTCTTTTGGATTTCTGTGTTTTGGGAGGTTTTAACAAGTCACTAATCACACTTTTAAACGGAGTATTATTGGCTGTAAGATTTACAGGAGTGGAGAAGGACCTCAACAAACTTGGAGTGCACAACTGGAGACAGCTGGCGGAAGATCGTGCTGGCTGGAGAGGTATTTTGGTGGAGGCCCAGGTCCACCCTGGACTATAGCGCCATAACAAGAAAAATATAACCCAGTGCTGTCTTCTTCCACACAAGCGATCCCAAAATATCCAGCCATTATCCATAAATGGCTCTTGCATTGCTAAAGTCAAACGAGGTTCCATACTCGATATGAGTATCAACATAACACTTATTTGGAAAATCACATATTTCCAAATTAGTTGTTTCTGAAAGCAATGCAAGAAATGTTTCACCCTTTGGCAACTATAAATAAGGTGTGTATTCGCCGTGGCGTAGTGGGTAGAGTGCGACGCTTACATGCCGAAGGGTGTAGGTTCAACCCCCAGTTCAACACCAACTTTTCGAATTTTTCACGGCACCACCTCTTTCGAGCTGCTGACAACACTCAAACAGTAATAATTGTCTAAGGAAGCTTCTCAAATTTCGCCGTTCGGAGTCGGCAATAAACTGTAGGCCCCTTCTAATCGTGAGAGAACAGTAGTGCGCACAACAAGAGTAGTTGATGAGCAAGCTAGGCCTTGGTGCCCCTTTGGACTGTAGCGCCAACAATTATTATTATTGTTCGCTCAAAACTTAAGTATAACGCTCCTATCTGGTCTGGTGCTCCTAACACTTCTCTGAACCTACTGGATAACGATAAAACTTATTGGTAATAATAATGCTGCGAATTGACTCGCTAGAACATCGACTTAATGTTGCGTCCTTTTCACTCTATTATAGCTATTTAAAAAAAAAGAGTTAGACAGCTGCACTGTACCCTTCGCTTTAAAAGAATTGGCCGCCCTTAGTTACTTATCAGCTCAGACGAAGGGTCTGAGCCTGAGCAATTTCTGCCTTCCATCGGTGACGGTCCTGGGGACGCTGCTTCCAGTAATCAAGGCCAAGAAGTCTTACATCCGCGATGACTTGGTCTCTGTACCGGAGGTTCGGTCTTCTTCTCCTTCTCGAACCAGGGGGCTCGGAGTCAAAGATCCTCTTTTCTGAAAACTTGTTGTCCATTCGCTCGCTAAGGCCGAGCCAGTGTAGTCGACGGATTTTTGGCGTCCGGACTACATCCACATCCGTGTACAGCTCGTAGAGTTCGCAGTTGTGTCATGTTTTTCACTTGCCTTCCTCGCAAACGGGACCATATATCCTACGTATAATTTTTCTTTCGAAGGCACCAAGATTCAGCTGCGCAGATCTGCTTATTGTCAAGCTTTCGTCTCCATAAAGCAGGACTGGCAGAGTTTGGGTTCTGTAGAGCATGATTGTAGTTCTTTAGGAGTTTCGAACCCAGTTGTTTTGACAGACCGAAGTAGCATCGGCTGCCAAGGGCGATTCTACGTCGGATATCCACCACGATGTCATTCGTGCAGTTTACGTTTGCCATTATGTATACAAACTCCTTTACTACCTCGAAATCAAAATACCTGTCGTAACGTTTTTTTTAGGTGGCGTGCGGCGGATCGTGTTTTGCCCGACAGCATATATTTGATTTTGTCCTCATTGACCTTTAGACCAGCTCGTTTCACCTGTTCTTCAATTGCCGTGAAAGCTTCCACTACGACGCGTTGGGACCGCGCGATAATGTGAATTGCTCACCTGTTCACCTTTATATCTACCTTCGGACGTACAGTTACGTTTAGCGACCCGTTCTTCATCCGCACCACACGAATATGCCCGATGAGAGTCATTTTGATGAGCTCGCTGTCAAACAAGGAAGTGCCAAGCGAAGAAGTGCTTGTGAATTTGACTTAAGTTCATCTGATGACATTAGTTTCTGCTTCATCGGTGCATCGACGTTTGAGGCCTCTTATCATGCTCCTCGGAGAGACCTTTTATTTTCTTGCTAGTGAAAGGGCCGTCTATACTCAACACCACGGTTAAACGCCAAAGTGTCTATTGACTGCAGCCAAATTTATCCTCTTCCTTTCCCAACCACCCATCGAGACCTGGTGTCACAAATTTGATGATGCACGTGCTCCCCGTCTCCTCGATGAAATGCTGCCAGCTCGTGCAGCCGTTCTCATCATCTGTGAATAGCGCACGAGCTGCACTAATCAACGGTTTTATTAACACACTCGGGCAAATTAATTTTCACTTTACTCGTCTTATGATGTAAGAACACGAAAGTAAACCCAGCTCGCAGCAGAGCTCATTTTTTTAATCAAAGCCCAAAGCGCCCATAAAATCAACGCTCCACTCGCTCTCGGCATTTTGCAAATCATTTCCTTATCGCTCAGCAATGATATTACGACTTAGTGACGCCCGCCCGCACCTTCCTCACGTAATCGTGTTTAAGAAATCTCGAAATTAAAGTTCAATTTACTTCCCCAGCTTCCGTGGGGGCCCATCGCCCACGTTCGAAGCGGAAAAATGACATAACAGCGTAGGGGTGGCGTCATCACAGTTTCCTTCGGCGAATCCCTCCGAATTGGCTGCGATTGTAATTTCCAATGGGAAATCAAAAACATAACCAAATTGCTTCGATACACACGGGCGGTGGCAGCGGCACCGCTGGCACCTTGGCGGAAGTGGTGGAGCTCTGCCGCAACGACCAAAAGGACGAGCAGTGACAAGGAAAAAATTCAGACACAACGTCGACAACAACATTTCATATCACCCCAACCCCGACCGCGGCCGCCTGCCGTTGGGTAGTCTGACAATTTTTAAGGTGATAAAGGCATTTTCACACCCACTCCTGGCGCACGACGATGACGACGCCAAGCCGATCCACCGTCCCTTCGTACTGTTTGGCAGCACTGACGGCGGCGAGAAATAAGCCTCCCAGTGATGAAACATCGCAGCAAACGCTTGGCACCTAATACTCGGTTTCAGGTTGTATTGGGCCCCTTTTTTGTTTTGCGCCCTGCCGCGAGCCCATACTCCGCCCCAAGGACCTCGAGAGGTGGCGGCACGGTGGCGTAGCAAATGTACAAATTGTTGCCGCTTGAGGGCGCGTGTACCTTCCTTGCAACGCACACAAGCGATTTGAGCGCGTTTTCCATTAACTTTTATGAAAAACGCAACAATAAATTTCAATTAAGCACATTTTGCCAGTCGTCGTCGTCATCGCGAGGTGGGAGAAGGTTGCCTTAGCAGGTAGCAAGTGTTCTGCAACCTCACACCTCGTGTAATTTATACGTGGCATGGGGGTGGAATGGGAATCCTTTGTGTCACGGCTGGGTACTTGAGGTACGTGTACTTCTCGTACTTTTGTTACATTTGATTCTCCCTTGGGTTGTTTCGATTTGTTTGCATTGCCAGGGACGAGTTACAGGCGACACGGGCTTATCTGTGCGATGGCACTCGCGTCGACGTTGTACTGTTTGGCACGGCGGGTGGATGGTTGGCAGGAGGGTTTGTATCAATGCAATAAAGTACAACGAACGCGTGGTGACATATCTTAAATGAGGAGGAATGGCTGCATAACTCATTGCGGACTGACAGAATGGCAAACAGACTTTAATTTACCTAACCACCTCATGAACTTTATTATGTGCAAGCAAGTGTTGGGCTGCTTTTGTGGGGCGGGGACTGGGGGAATGATGGAGAGAACTGAGTGAAGAGGTTTGACGATGGAACTGAACTTTGACCGGGAAAACGTGAGGTAATGGAGAACATGTGTCCTGGAAAGGGTGTTGTATTTCTTATTTTCGTCGCACAAATGCTCTCTGTCCTTGCTTGTCTTCCCAGCCAGAGGCTGACCTGTCTTCTTCTTTGATTGGCGCATTAGTCCAAGGTGGACCTGGGCTTCAACTAACATTCCTCTCCAGCTCGCACGATTTCTAGCCATACGTACTCCAAGTTTGTTGAGGCCCGTTTTCATTTGTGTGTGACATCTCAGCCCAGGTCGTCCACTATAGTGTTGTCCCAATGGCTCAAATTCAAAAACTTTTCGGGCCGGAGCAGTAGTGTCCATATGTTCTACATGGCCTATCCATATTATACGTTGTATCCAAAGACGCTTGACCAGGCGCATGCCGCTGTACAGCCCATATAGCTCGGGCCTAAATTTTCCCCTTCAGTTGACATCAACGCCAGCAGGACTCAGAATCGCAAGCAAAACTTTTCTCTCGAAAGAACTCAGGGCTTTCCTATTCGCTTTAAGTAACGTCCTAGTTTCCGCATTATATATAAGGTTGTCAATTATTCCGCCTTTTTGTCTTTTGAATACTCCGGCTATGTTCAAAGCTCTACGGAGATCGTATCTGGCAATGCTATACATCGTTTGAAAGGTCTTGATATAACCTACAAAACGATGCTATGCATGATTATGATTCGGATATTGCGTTCAACAGTTATAGACGTGTAAACGTAGAGTTCACTAACGCCGAAATTCGCGCTATTTTAAAGTTTTCCTTCGCTAATGGCAAATCTGCTAGAGAAACGTTTCGTGAGATAAATGGTGTTTTGGGGGATGGTACTCTCTCACTGCGAACTGCGGAATAATGGTTTCGATGATTCAGAGCCGGTGAAAACGTCATCATGGATAAGCCAGCCGACGGAAGACCTGTGACGACAAATACCGATCGAATCATCGAAAGTATAGAGTTAGACCGTTATGTGGCATATCATGACATCGCCCAGGAGATGGGAGTTAGTCACCAAACCAATTTAATCTATCTGCAGAAGGCTGGATACAAAAAAGCTTGATATTTGGGTGGGCATGATTTGACGGAAAATAAAACTTCGATCGAATCAACGCCTGCGATATGCTGCTGAAACGGAATGAACTCGATCCATTTCTGAAGCGGATGCTGATTGGCGACGAAAAATGGATCACATACGACAATATCAAGCGAAAACGGTCGTTTTTTTTTTTTGATTGAAAATTTAATGAAAATTCAGGGTTATACTAATATGCTAGACAAATTTTCTTAAACTAGCTTAACATATTCTTTTCTTACATCTATCTTACTGACCCTATGCGGATCCTCTAAGTTAATGTAAACATATTTGATCTTACTGCCTTTCGGCATCTTTACGAAAACGGTCGTGGTGGAAGGCCGGTGAATCGTCCCAAACAGTGGCCATGCCGGGATTGACGACCAGGAAGGTTTAGCTGTGTATTTGGTGGGATTGGAAGGGAAGCATCCACTATGAGCTGCTCCCATATGGCCAGGCGCTTAAGTCTACCATCTACTGCGAACATCTAAACCGCGTGAGGCATGCGATCGACCAGAAGCGTCCAGAATTGGCCAACAGGAAGGGTGTAGTGTTCCACCAGAACAATGTCAGACCACACACTTCGTTGATGACTCGTCAGAAGCTACGGGAGCTCGGATGGGAATTATTATCGCATCCACCATATAGCGTGGACATAGCGCCAAGTGATTACCACCTGTTTCTGTCCATGGCGAACGCCCTTGGTGGAGTGAAGTTAAACTCAAGAGGCTTGTGAAAAGTGGCTGTCCAAGTTCTTCGCAAATAAGGATGGGGTCTTCTACAAGGGTATTACAAAAGTATTATGAAGTTGCCGTCTAGATGGAAACACTTTATCGAATAAAACGGCGCATATTTGAATTGAATCCGATCACTGCAACACTTTTTATGAAGCTTTGGACTATGAGCAAAAAAGCGGAAGGGAGATATTTGACTACCTTATATAAGAACTGGGATGATCGAGTTGTTATATAAAGCCAGCTTAGTTCTTTGAGAGAGGGCTTAATAACTCAATTGACTCTTGAGCCCAAAGAATCAGCGATTGGCAGAAGTGATTCTGCGTTTAACTTCGGTACTGGTGTTGTTTCCCTATTTACCGCAGAGCCAAAGTTCTTGATTACCTCAAAGTTTCTGCCGCCTAGTCTGATACTTTATCCAAGACGACGATGTTATGTCCTCCCTTCCTGATAGCAGAACTTCGTTTTGTTATCTTTAACCGCCAGTCCCATTTTAGCCGCTTCCGCTTCAATGCCAACAAACGCTTCATCGGCGGCTCGCTGTGTTCATCCAATCAAGTCAACGTTTTAAGCGTAAGCCAGCAATCGAGTTGATTTTTGGCAGATAGTGCCTCTGGTGTGGACTTGTGAGTGACGCACAATCTTCTCAAGAATGATGATAAAGAAGTCATATGACAGTGAGTCGTCTTGTATAATATCTTTGCTGACATTGTCATTGAGCTTTTTATCGACCTTATTGGAGCAGCATAACTGTGCATAAGACGATCGACCAATTTTTACAGCCTGTATCAAGTTTAGTATCACGTTTTAGTATCACAAGTTGAAACGGAAATGCATTCAAAAATAGTTTCTTGTTTTTTAAATTAATTCATTGACTGGCAACAGGTTAGTGCCAAAAATTTGATGAAACCTACCCGTAGCACCCTGTTCATCTGCAAAAAGTGAGTCAGTAAATGAGTTTCATATATCCTTGTCAATCCCTTACGTTCATACCTACCATGGTTGGTCTTCCTAAGGCGCAATCAAACTCCGTCTAGTAAATTCCATCTCGGGATCCATTATCTATTCATGCAGTCCGAAATTCGACTTCAAAGGCTCTCTATCCGGCAGCGAATTGCGATTGCTGTCCCAGTTTAAGGCCAAATCCCTCCTGTCGCACTCCTCTAATTAGAACTCAACGCCGAACGTCAAACACTAATCACAGCTTGGCCACAAAAAACACCAATATCACAAGAAGATTGTGGATGGTCCTTGTTGCATTCGGGTTAATTGGAAATTTCTGTTCCAGGCCATCCACAAATCATTCCAAAAATCCTCTGCGTCCACAGAAAGGCTGCGTTCGCTTTGGTCAAATTAAAGTATTAGCCCTGGTTCATTGGCCACCAAAACGGAGGAGCACCAACATCCACTCGGCCAAAAATATTAATTGCAGGAATGCGCGCATAGCCGCCGCCGGCGGCGGTGTGCCCCTCCAACAAATAGCACTCCAGCGTCCGACCCCGTATGAGTGCACACGGAAAGATCAGCGGTTGGCCGGGTCCCGAAGTGGGTTTCGTGTACACAGCATGATGAGCCTCTGCCTCGCCGGAATGCATTTCGCTTTCAATGTGTCGCTCCTCTCATTCTTTTTCTGCGCTGCGGCTGGCTGGCCTGTGCGTTTTTGAAGCTTGCTGTGGCGCTGAAAATTGTTTCGATAATTATAACTTGCTGACGGTACACTTTGTTCGTCTGTCCGGATTGAAATGGACGGAATGCGCTTCCATCAAACACGGGATTGAGCGCAAAAAACGGAAGCGAGCTCGGGGCTGGCAGGGGATCGGAGCGAAATTGGAGAGTTTTATGCCCACATTCCACTGTAATTGGAAAATTATTTGAATTGCGACCCACCCCAGATCGAATTGGATGGATGGTTGGATGGAGATGTTTTTGCTGACCAGACGAGACAAACGACCGGGGATCAAAGAGTACGTGTTGGTCATCCGCCCGTGTGCTTATGGGTTGTGTCTAAATTCTAAACCTCACTCCGGCGCGGTTAGTTTTTCCGATAAGGACGTCACTCCAGCGGGTCTGTCTTGAAGTTGTTGTTGATTAGAAGATGAAGCTTCGCAAACCTCCCAGGGGAGGGAGGGGGTATAACGGAGTTTGTTTCGCAAAAAGACGTCTCTAAGGAGTGTGACTCTGACGTCGATCGATGTCGATATGATGAGTGTTCCTGGCTGGCATGATGGGCTCGGGTGCCTGTGTTCCCCTTCAGATTGCACTCACAAGGACGAAGTCTGGGTTTATTTTTGTTTTCACAGCACGTTACCATGAAATGAAAACGATTGATGGGCGGTGGCGGTGGCAACGAAGTGGGAAGAGGGCTCTTCTTTCTTAACACCCGGCAGTCTGGGAGAAAAGGGGAAACTGGAAAAATGGCAAAATCCCGAAATCCTTTTGAAGTTCGATTTATTTCACTTCGTGATTGAGTGGAAACTCATTTTATCCTCTAAGATGTTAGTGAAAGACGAAGATGTGAATCTCCCTTGTGTGTATGCGTGTGTGTGTGTGCATTGGCATGGGAGATGTATTACGTAACACCCAAATTATGTACGTTCAAGTAATCGATGGCAGCTAAATGCGAGGAGTGGTGCAAGAGACTGCTGGCAACTGAAAGTAAGTTGTGAATACTAACAGGACTCGCGGGATGGAATGACGGGCGAAAAGAGCGAAATGCAATGGAAAGCACTTGGCCAAGTCGTTCCGGTTGGGATGGTGATTTGTGGGGGAAAGGAGTGTTGGGAGATTCTCTCTGCAATTCACGATTCACTTTTTTAGCTGGAAACTTTTTTTCCTTTTTTCTTGAAAAGTGCAAATTTAAGGCAGTTTTTACCGAAGGTGCACTATGATTTCTTGAATGTTGCTGACGATAGTGCGTCAATTTTTACGGGAACGCGGATATTTTTCCACACGTCTGACTCTCGTGACACTTGACTTAGTGGGCAACTGCAAGTAGCTGGCATAAGTAAAGAAGTAAAGTAAAGATCTCCTCTGTTCCATTACTTGGAGCACAAGTTCGTTTGGAAACAAAATTCGAACCGAAGCCTGCCGGGACCTAAGGGGCAAATAATATTAGAGTCGCAATCTGGGCGGGGAATCTGGGAAGGTCATCTGTGCAGATTTTCAAGTGGCGATAACGGAGCATATCCCGCTCTTGGGCGAAAAATTTCCTTAAATTTGAACAATGATAAGCCAGATTTCCGTCCCCCCGACTTAGACGAAGTCAAGTTAGGGAAATTGAAACTGAAGTAAAACAAAGTTGCTGGAGCAGACGGACTATCCACAGAGCTATTTAAGACAGCTGGAGCATGTACTAACTAATTTGAAAGATATGGTCGGAGGAACGTATGCTTAACGTGTGGAATCTCCACAAGAAACGCGACCCCCTTCACTTCGCCTGCATGTCAGGAGAAGAAAATTCAACGACGAACTTTATTGACTGTACAGTGACATACGCCTGGTCAAGTGTTTTCGTCAAATCAGAGTCATTGGGACAACGCAAAAGAGGAGGCCTGGGCTAAATGAAAAATGGCCGCAACTAACTTGGAGTGCGCAATTGGATGCAACTCGCGAAAGACCGTGACGACTGGAGAGGCATGTAAGTTGATGCCCGGATCCACCACGAGCTGTAGCGCATCAAGAAGAAGAAAAAGAAAAACTTAAGTTGACATCGAGAGATGGATGGAAATCCAAATCTTAGTTATAACAGTTTAAAATGCAATAGCTTGTCTTACATGGGCCACCTTCTTCTTCTTGTGACGCTACAAACAGGGCTGGACCTGGGCCTCAAACAACATGCCTCTCCAGCCAGCACGATCTTTCGCTAGCTGCATCCAATTAACGAAGGTTACCTTTTATATTTCGGGATTGCCCTAGTGTTGCAATGTGGCAACTGCCAGCTTTATCGTAAAGTTCGATATTTTTGAGGTTAAACGTACTCAGAACGTTTTGACATACGAGCGCTATTTGTGTTGTTTACAGTAACTTAAAAGTTTCACCCCGTTCAAAAAATGGAATTAAATCGTAAAAATTTTCGTGCTATTATTTTTCCAACTTTCTACGTGGAATAAATCAACAACAGTGCATCGATGAACTTAATTCAATTTTTGGCAATGAAAGCTTCATCAAGAACTTACCAGGTATACCCGAATGAAGTGAGCGTCAAGATACAAATGTCTCGATAGGGAACATTTGTTGTGAACGAGCCCTTATTTTTTTGTTTGTTTGCTTGTTTGCTATGACATCTGTTTTAGTATACATAAAGTCATTGAACAGACAACATCATATTTTTTCATCGTGTTAAAAATGTCGAATTTTGTACCAGAAACTGATGATTTGCAGAAAGCATTCATTTTTTGTTTTCATTTGAAGAAAAGTGCTACAGAGTCGCGTCGAATGCTTCTCGAGGCATATGGTGATCATACTCCATCAGAAGCAACATGCAAAAGATTTTTTCAACGGTTCATAAATAATGATTTTGAAGTGAGAAATGAAGAACGTGGAAGACCACCAAAAAAGTTTGAAGACGCCGAATTGCAAACGATATTGGGTGGAGATGACACTTTCAGTCAAAAGCAAATGGCAGCAATGTTAAATGTTGCACAACAAACAATTTCTGACCGTTTAAAAGCAATGGGAAAGATCCAAAAGTTTGGAAAATGGGTGCCACATGAATTGAATGAAAGACAGATGGAAAACCGAAAAAAACACTTGTGAAATTTTGCTTCAAAGACACGAAAGAATATCGGCTGCAAAACCAGATCGATTCGGCAAGAAGACAATGCTGTGTGTTTGGTGGGACCAGAAAGGTGTGCTGTACCACGAGCTCCTAAAACCTGGTGAAACCGTTAAAACTGATCGCTACCGACAACAAATGAATTTGAGCCATGCTTTGATCGACAAACGAGCAGAATGGGCCAAAAGACACGGGAAGGTAATTTTGCTCCATGACAATGCACCTGCACACAAAGCAAAACCGGTTCAGGATACAATCAAAACACTTGGCTGGGAGCAGCTACCCCACCCGCCGTATTCACCAGACTTGGCTCCTTCCGACTACCATTTGTTCATTGGGACACGCATTGGGTGAGCAGCACTTTGATTCCTACGAGGAGGTCGAAAATTGGGTGTCTGATTGGTTTGCTTTCAAAGACGAACAATTTTATTGGCGTGGTATTCACAAATTGCCAGAAAGGTGGTCAAAATGTGTAGAAAACAATGGCCAATAATTTTAATAAAATTTTTTAACTTTCCAATTAATAATTAGTGTTTTATTTAAAAAAAAAACTCATTTCAAACCTATATACAAAACTTATATATATATACCTGGTAATTCAATTTTTGGCTATGGAGCTCCATCAATTATATGTGTTTATCGATGGTATGGTGAATTCAAACGAGGTCGTAGTTCACTGCAAGACGAATTTCGTGAAGGTCGTCCAAAATCAGTTGTTGTCTCGGAAACCATTGATGCTGTGCGCCAACTGATATTGAAAGATCGTCATGTGACCTATCGTGAGATTGAGACAACATTAGGAATTAGTTGGACCAGCAAACATTTAATATTGCATGAACATCTGACCGTCAAAAAAAGTTGGTTCGGGTTGGATCCCACACAATTTGTCAATCGCTCAAAAAAAGGCTCGTGTCCATTGGCCGGAGGAAAGGCTACAAAAGTACGATCGCGGTGCTTCGAAACACGTCTATGACATCGTGACAGGTGATGAATCGTGGATTTACGCGTATGAGCCCGAAAGTAAACAGCAGTTGACTGTATGGGTGCTTCAAATTGAGCCAATTCCAACAAAAGTTGTTCGCGCACGAAGCACTTCCAAGCAAATGGTCGCTTGTGTCTTGGACATGTCGAAACCGTACCACTAGAACAACGCAGAACAGTCAATTCTGAGTGGTTCACAATCATTTGCTTGCCAGTTGTCTTCCAAGAAATCAGGAAAACCAACCGCCGAAGACGGATCACTCATCACCACGACAATGCGAGCTCTCACTCATCGTCTCAAACAACTGCATTTGTGAGCGCTCGAAACATCGATTTGATGAGTCATCCGCCGTATAGTCCTGACTTTTCATCGAATGACTTCTTTTTATTCCCGTACGTGAAAAATTAAATGAGAGGTAAACGTTTGTAGACACCTGAAGAAGCGGTTGATGCGTTCAGAATGCATGTTTTGGAGATACCTCAGTCAAAGTGACAAAAGTGCTTCGACAATTGGTTCAAACGCATGCAAAAGTGTATATATCTCAATGGGCAATATTTTTATAATTAATAATAATAATTGTTGGCGCTACAGTCCAAAGGGGGACCAGGGTCTAGCTTGCTCATCAACTACTCGTGTTGTGCGCGCTACTGTTCTCTCACAAGTAGAAGGGATCTACAGTTTTTTGCCGAATCCGAACGGCGAAATTTGAGAAGCTTTCTTAGACAGTTCTTACTCTTTGAGTGTTGTCAGCAGCTCGAAAGAGGTGGTGCCGTGAAAAATTCGAAAAACTGATGTTGATCTGGGATTCGAACCTACACCCTTCGGCGTGTGAGCGTCGCACTCTACCCACTACGCCACGCCGACCACGGCAATATTTTGCAAAACAATAAAGCTTTTGTCGATGATTAGTATATACCCTCGTACAACCCAAGTTGGTTGAAGTCCTTCTCCACTTGTGTGCGCCATCTTAGCCTAGGCCTCCTGTTGCGATGTCCCAATGGCTCAGACTCGAAGACTTTTCGGGCCGGAGCAGTGGTGTCCATACGGTCTACATGGCTTAGCCGCACGTGCACCTTTGTATATGTAATACAAATAATAAAAACTTACCTTATGCTAAAGTCATGTCCACATTGATAGACATCCAGAACTTTCGCTAAAAATAACGAAACCCTAACATGTCAAACATTTTGTACCAGTAAAAATTGTAGTGATGATTGTTTTTTAATTGAGAATGTTGAAGAGTTTGTCTATCTAGGACTTATACTTGACACAAACATGAAATTTTCTTCTCACGCTATTGCATTGAAAAAGTATTTTATCTCTACCCTTAGACATTTTTATTATCTACGGAATTTGTGCTCAACTAAGCACCTAACCACAATTAATTATGGAAATTTTAATTCTAAGCTTCAGTACGCTATAAATTGCTGGGGAGGTGGTTATCAAAATAAAGTTCAACCATTGCTCGTCTTGCAAAAGAATGTTATTTGAAAACTTTGTCATAAACCCAGGAGGCATCCTAGTTTTCCTTTGTTTTGTTTGTGTTTTCACTGCGTCATTTATAATGTTTTAAGGTCTTAGAAGCTTTCTTCATGAAATCTGGTAACCGAAATTTTCGCATTATATCAAATTAACAAATACCTAACTTTCGACCACTGCATATAGACATTTTTATTCAGTTGTAAGTAATCGTTTATTTAATGTCCTCCCGGAAGATATCAGATGTGCTCATATGTCCAATTGTTTCTTAAAGTGTGTAAAAAAAATGGCTCCTCTCTCAAGACTATTACAGTTTAGACTCTCTTACTTCAAATATTTTGCTTTAATCCTTACTGTTTTATTTATACTTTGTTCAAAATATTGATACCATAATTTCTGCGTCTGTTGTAATCTGTAAAAATATTATTTTAATGTATTCGAAATTGCTGAAAACAATTCTATAATTTATTAAATACCCCACCTCATTTTAATGTATTGTTCATTTTGAAGTGGCATTCAACTCAACCAAGTGCTTTGTTCGTTTGAACTGCCCTTAGATGTCATTGCGCATGAAAGCCGATGTTTTTATAGCACGACAGTATGAGTTGTTCAGAATTCGATCGATGACAAGAGGTTTGTTAGCTTCTAAAAAGCCGTTGTATACGAGGTCTAGGCAGAAAAGTCTCACTGATACACCGAAGGTCCAGGTTTGATTCCCCCCTGGAAAACTGGATTTATTTTAAGAATCCTAAAGGGAAAAAGATCATGGGTTTATGTGTGACAACCATCAACATCGACTGCAAAACCAGATCGATTCGGCACGAAGACAATGCTGTGTGTTTGGTCGGACCAGAAAGGTTTGCTGTACCACGAGCTCCTAAAACCTGGTGAAACCGTTAATACTGATCGCTACCGACAACAAATGATCAATTTGAGCCATGCATTGATCGAGAAACGACCAGAATGGGCCAGAAGACACGGTAAGGTAATTTTGCTCCATGACAATGCACCTGCACACAAAGCAAACCCGGTTCAGGATACAATCAAAACACTTGGCTGGGAGCAGCTACCCCACCCGCCGTATTCACCAGACTTGACTCCGTCCGACTATCATTTGTTTTCATCGATGGGACACGCAGTGGCTGGCCAGCACTTTGATTCCTACGAGGAGGTCGAAAATTGGGTGTCTGATTGGTTTGCTTTAAAAGACGAACAATTTTATTGGCGTGGTATTCACAAATTGCCAGAAAGGTGGTCAAAATGTGTAGAAAACAATGGCCAATACTTTGAATAAAATGCTTTTACTTTCCCATTAATAATGAGCACCTCGAATTCTTAACGCCACCACCTCTTTGGAACTGCTAGCAACACTCAAAGAGTAAACGCTGTGTAAGAAACAGCTTCTCAACTTTCGCCGTTCGGTGACGGCAAAAAATTGTAGGTCTACTCGTGAGAGAAAAGTAGCGCGCAGAACACGGTTAGTGGACTGTCGCGCCATCCAATTGTTATTATTAGTGTGACTTAAGGAAGATCTTTGTAGTCAGTTTACATCAGTTTCTCCCTGGTCGTGGATGTTTATAGAATCCACTTGATGCACCGTGTTATGGTAAGCACTGGTCTGCCATCCCCCTCAAATGCGGGTTGGTTAAGAGGGGTTCGTCAGTTCCGAACTCGCTTCAAAGCATCGGGAGTTGATCACTTTCAGCCGAAATGTGAGTTAAGTAAGAAAAAAAAATTCTGGAGTCAGGAAACTCCTTGCGCTTAACCAACCTTTGACAAAATTTCCGACAACCGTAAAAAAATCCTGGAAAAATTTCCACGTACAACATTTCCATGCAGTTGACAGTCTTCTTTTCAATTTCCTTTCCATCTCTCACATTAACAGAAAAGTTGATTGCTTGGCAAAGGTATCGCTCAACTTACACGCTGAAGGACTCTTCAATGAAGACATTCAGAAAATGCACCATAATTATCCACAATAGATAATTACACTAAGCCCCGACTACACAGCAGACAATGTCCACTTGAAACCCACAGAGAGAGGATAATTCATTTCAAGAGTATCCTCGTAGCACCCCCCCCAAATGCTCTCGAAACGGAAATTAATGTCTTTGAAAATATATTTTCACTCTGTTGCCAGTTTCCTCGCTGCCACCGCAGAACTCGTTCAGACCGAATTATCGAATTGTCCTTCGCAGGGTGAAACAGCGAAACGAGCTCACAGCAATCCACAGCATTAGCGAGCGTATTAATGAACGTAATCACACGCTAAGGGGAGCCCGACAAACGCTGTTACTTTCCCCAATCAAGCGATTGTCCACTTAGTAAAGGCGAAATCCATCCCCCGCTCTAATTCAACCCCCCTTCACAGTCATGCCAGGTCGAGCGAAAGGCGGCAGACTTCAACTTAATTTGTGCAATCGCTTCGGACCCGCAGACATCCAGTGGGGACTGGTCGGTGATATGAGGACGAAAGGGATCCGTGTGGGTGCCAAACTCGACATGCCAGGACTCGGTATGCCGTAATTTATGGAGTGCCCTCAGATCATTAGCTTCCACTACCTTCGTGTTGCTACCGATTTTCTTCCTTCCGTCCGCAGCAGGACTCAGCCTTATCCTTCGCTCACCGGTGTATCGGTCTGATGCTGGAGCGATTGGCAATGAATGCCACACTTAGGTGTCCTCTCAGTCCATTATACACGGGATTGTTGTCACAATGTTGCGGGGAATATTTACATCCTTTTGTCTTATATCGGGCAGAAACTGGTACACATTCATACACACACAGGACGAGAGCTACGGTGCCGTACAGCAATGAGGTATGACGCTGCATCAGGAAATGCCCTTCCTGGCGTCTCTCGCAAAGACAAGTTCTTTTTTATGTGCCGTGTGTGCGGGGAACCCGAGAAGAAAAAAGGACCCCGGCAACATGGACCAGCGTGGCTGTTCTTGCAGCATGTACCTTAAATCTTGTGGAAAGTCGAGAATACTCCAGTAGACGGTGGACCTCCACAGCTCGTTCTTCCCTCCTGTCTTGCAGGATTTTTACAGCCATCCCCCAATCCCATGTTGCCTTTTCACAACACACTTGTATCCTTCCGCCGGGATTAAGAACGAATACTTTGCAAGTTTATTTTTGCCCATTGTTTCGTCCTTTATGCTCTCGGTGTCATTGTTGTGCCATCGGTTGGTTGGCGAGGGAATTTATAGAAAGACACCGTCCGTGGGGGTGAGAGAGTGTGCGACCGGGAGAAGTCGCAGCCAGGTATTAGCCGTTGCCAGGACAGCACTAGCGATACCCCAGCAGTGATCTGAGCTGTAACCTACGCCCGTGTAGTGGTGTTAGTAAATTTTACTCCAATAGCTGTCTTGCGGTAAAACTTAATTTGTTCGAGCATTAAAAAGGTCATTTGGTGTTTTATGTAATTGCATAAGGTGAGCCGTGAGGTGACTTACGGCGGCTGCGGGATGCTCTGCAACATCAGTGCTAGTGAATAATTTCTGCAGGGGTTATCTCTGAATTGTGATGCGACTGCATTCGTCTCGGGCGCATATGAGGGGGATGGCTATCAGTGGCGCAGTTTACGAGTCCGACATCTGCTTTGACTCGAGGGGTGGTGCTTGTCATCATGTCATAAGCAGCTTTAAGCGAGGAGCGATGATATCGGGTCGTTGAATGTGCACTTGGGGTTTCATCGTAATCTGATTTGAAAGGGGTAAAAGTACGACACGTTATACGACAAACTTTGCGAGCAGAACCTGTGACGGTTTTAACGAAGATGACGTCGCTCTCCCAAAAGACTCTAAACAAAGAATCCAACAGCGATAAGTGTTATAAATTTGTTGACCTACTGGGGTTTACTGGAAAAGCTGGGCGCAGTTTTCTAGCTTGTCACAGAAGCTTGAAGATTATTCTGGGAGACTTTCCGATGCATAGTAGAGCAGACAGTAGTACAGAGAATGAATTCGTTGACCCACGATCTTGAAGTCCTAGGTTAGATTTTTTAAGTGGAGCTTCATCTTTCAAATTCCATTTTAAGTCAGAATCTCTGTATGTGCCAATTCTTAGAAGGAGTATTCTAATCAAATTTAGCAAGTTCGAGACTACGTAGTCTTTAGCGTTCCATTTTTAACAAATCGATGTAAATTCTGCTTTGCCAGACAGAGACGATAGACGGCAAGTCAATTTATTGGGAAAGAAGAACGCTACAAACGAGCAGAAAAAAGAGGGAGCATCGCGTACAATTTCATTTCTGCGCTATTGTATGAACTACTGAAACTATTTGCAACATCAAGCTATACAGCATAATGTCTAGTTTTGTCAATCTTGCCAAATTCGTGCCGAACTTTTCGTGGAGAACTTTCACCGCTCGATCGGTATGAACTCATCATTGATATCTCTAATGTCTTCGACAAGGTGACGCACAATCATGTGACTTCGTCAATATAGTCCTTGAGAGGAACTCGTGCCGACACAAGACTCACTTTCTATGAAAAATCCGTGCAATTGATAGGATACGTGGGCGACATTGACGTGAACGCCAAACCGAAGCAAATGCTGCCATCGAAGCAAATTCGACGATTCAGTCGAACCGTTACGAGCTTTAACTTTGAGATGGTTAAGGACTTCTTCCACCTTGGCTCTTAGGTAAATAGCATATACAATGTCATCGCCGATATATCTCCAGTCTATCTCAAACAACTCGCCAATCTGTGTATTTTTGAGCTCAAAAGGCAATGAACTAATAAAGCCCTTTTTTGAAGGAGCAGGGTAGTGTTAAATAGCTCCTTCATCATCTCTGTTTTATGGCGTAGAAGTCTGGGCAGCACCAAGAGCAGATGGAGAAGTTCCCAGTCTAAGCGAGATAAAATGTTTGTGTTCAATCTTCGGCCTTGTTTGCGGAAAGAAGTAGAAGAAGTAACAGACATTCTGAGTCATATGGAGAGTTGCTTCAAGTCCCACGTATGGGTGAAATGCCATAGAGGGATGGTAGATCTGCATTACTTTGTAATAAAAAATATTCTTCGAATTTGGAACCTTTTCCTAAATATTGGCTATCGGATATGATACTAAGGATTTTTTTGTTGCTTTTCATTTCAGCATTTTATTTTGTATACAAGATCGCGATAGGAGCGAGATAGAGATTTTGGAGCAACAAGATAAAGTGTTTTGTGCATGAAAATAAGAAAAATGTTTGACTTTGTGATGAAGGACAAATCGTTCCGTCCCCACAGAAACATGCTGTTGGACGATCTCGATTTGATCTTTCGAAACTAAGTGAGAGACCCCAGAAACAAAAAAAAAAAATTAGATTCACATTACTTTACCGAAAAAACGAGCTATTAAACGCAAATGAAATCTCGAGGAAAGTTAGTGTAACAATATTTTAACAAAGTTTGCTCTAGCTTGCACAGAGATACGATTTTATAGAATCCTTACCACTGAAAATACAATTGTTGCAAGTAAGATATTGTAGTGGAATAAAATCAAAAAGAGTAATTTATTTTTGTACGTCACTGTTCTTAACGAAAATACCCCAACTACTATCCCGCAAATGTATCGGTTCTACTGATCGGATGATCCATCCGAAAAGTCTCCACTTCTGAACAAAAGATGTTGCTAAATGTAACCCTAGAAGAAATCAGCCTATTATTAAAGAAGAGTTTGTACAGTGCGGACGTGTGTTGTTTTTTCTAAGGCTCATCAGAATCCCTACAATATTCAATTCAGTAAGTTGAATCTATCTTGGAGGAAAAACTACGGAAAAAAACCTCCATTTAAGAGAAGAAATCTCAAGAAAAATAAAGAGTCGATTTCTTTAAAGTTAAGAAAAGACATAATTTGTCATTTCTTTACGGTGGTCACAAATATCAAAATTATTTCATATACAGCGGAGAAAGCAATTTCAATTGTTGTTAAAGTAAACTTGACTCAGTTGCAATACAATTATATAAAAGCATCTGCAACAAGGTAAAGTAACCATTACTATTCATTTAATTAAGCCGTATTAGCAGCAAGAAAAGAATGTCATCCTGAAAACTTAGTCTCAACTCGTCGCTTGATCTTAAGAAAAGATGATTATGGAAATTTTGCATATAAGTTAAAAGTGTAATAACCACCTTATCCCTAAATGGGATTGTGATGGAAATTAGGGTACGGATGAATATAAACAACGAATTACTGACCCGTCTAAAGAGCCAGTCTTAGAACAAAAAGAGTTGGTTTAAGTAGTCGAGTAATACTCAGAAATGTTGTTTGATTACAAATTGACTTAATAATAATGAATGTTGGCGCGACAGTCCACAGGGGGACCAGGGCCTAGCGTACTCATCAACTACTTGTGTTGTGCGCGATACTGTTTTTATACAAGTAGAAGGAACCTACAGCTTTTGCAGACACCAAACGGCGAAATTTGAAAAGCTTTATCAGATAGTTATTACCCTTTTAGTGCTGTCAGTAGCTCGAAAGAGGTGGTGCCGTGAAAAAATTCGAGGTGTTCAACCGGGAATCGAACCTAGACCCCTCGGCGTGTGGGCTTCGCACTCTACCCACTACGCCACGGCGGTCACAAAAAATTTACTTATTTTCTTAAAAAAGTTCTTCTTTAGTATATTTTGCATATACTGGAGAATAAACTAATACTGACCGTTGTCAAAAGATGGCTCCACCTACAAGATATGGCTGATCTGGAAAGGGATGATCTACTTTACTGGAATGGTGTGACATTTGCTAGAAATAATCAGAGTGCATCAACGTCTTTTATAGACTACAACATTGTGTTGAAGTTCTTCGAAAACGCCCGGATTTGTCTTAAATGAACAGCATTTGCGGAAAATGTTGTGTTTTTTTTTTTATTGGGAGAAGCGTGCAGGTGGCCGCTGTGGCGCAGCAGATAGAATGCGACGCTCACACGCAGAAAGTCTAGGTTAGACTCCCAGCTTAACACGAGTTTTTCGAATATTTCACGACACCAAGGAAAATCTGATAAGGAAACGTTCCGTGAGATTAATGGTGTTTTAGGGGATGGTACTCACTTCGAACCGCAAAGGAATGGCTTCGACGGTTCAGAGCCGATGAAAACGACACCATCGATAAGCCAGCCAGCGGAAGACCTATGACGATGAATACCGATCGCATCATGGAAATCATTGAGTTAGACCGGCATGTAGAATCTCGCGACATCGACTAGGAAATGGGAGTTAGTCACGAAACCATTTTAAATCATTTACGGAAGGCTATATACAAAAAAGAAAACTTGATGTGTGGATGAAGCATGATTTGACTCAAGAAACCCTTCTGGACCGAATCAACGCCTCCGATATGCTGCTGAAACGGAATGAACTCGACCCATTTTTGAAGCGGATGGTGACTGGTGACGAAATATGGATCAGATACGACAATATCAAGCGAAAACGGTCGTGGTGGAAGGCCCAAACAGTGGCCAAGCCGGGATTGACGGCCAGGAAGGTTTACCTGTGTATTTGGTGGGATTGGAAGAGAAGCATCCACTATGAGCTGCTCACGTATGGCCAGACAATTAATTCTTCCATCTACTGCGTAACACTGGACCGCTTAAAGAAGGCGATTGACCAAAAGCGTCCCGAATTGGCCAAAAGGAAGAATTTCGTGTTCCACCAGGACAACGCCAGAACAAACACTTCGTTGATGACTCGTCAGAAGCTACGGGAGCTCGGATGGGAGGTATTATCGCATCCACCATATAGCCCGGACATAGCGCCAAGTGACTACCACCTGTTTCTGTCCATGGCGAACGTCTTTGGTAGTTGGACTTGTGAAAAGTGTCTGTCTGAGTTCATCGCAAAAGAAGGGGGGGCTTCTACGAGGCGTGTATTATAAAATTGCCGTCTAGATGAAAACAGATTATTGAATAAAACGGCGCATTTTTGAATTAAATCCGATCACGGCAACACTTTTTATGAAGCTTTGGACTATGAGCAAAAAAGCGGAAGGGAGATATTTGACAATCTTATATTAGAACTGGCATGATCGAGGTGTTATATAAAACTAGCTTAGTTCTTCGAGAGAGGGCTTAATAACTCAATTGACTCTTGAGCCCAAAGAATCAGCGATTGGCAGAAATGATTCTGCGTTTAACTTCGGTACTGGTGTTGTTTCCCTATTTACCGCAGAGCCAAAGTTCTTGATTACCTCAAAGTTTCTGCCGCCTAGTGTCGTGTTTTGTCCGAGACGTCGATGTTGGGCCCTCCCTTGATGACAGCATGAACTTCGTTTTGTTTTCATTAACCGCCAGACCCATTTTAGCCGCTTCTGCTTCAATGCTAGCAAACGCTTCATCGACGGCTCATCCAATCAAGTCCACGTCTTAAGCGTAAGCCAGCATTTGAGTTGATTTTTGCAAAATAGTGCCTCTGGTGTTGACTTGTGAGTGACGCATAATCTTCTCAAAAATGATGATAAAGAAGTCATATCGCAGTGAGTCGTCTTGTATAATATCTTTGCTGACATTGTCATTGAGCTTTCTAAGACGTTCAACCAATTTCCATAGCCTGTATCAACAAGTTGAGGCGGAAGCGCATTTAAAAATATTTTCTTGTTTTTTTAAATTAATTTATTGACTGGCAACAGGTTGAATAATAATAATTGTTGGCGCTTCAGCCCAAAGGGGGACCAGGGCCTAGCTTCCTCATCAACTACTCATGTTGTTCGCGCCACTGTTCTTTCACGAGTAGGAGGGACCTACAGTTTTTTACCGACTCCGAACCGCGAATTTGAGAAGGTTTCTTAGACAGTTATTACTCTTTGCGTGTTGTCAGCAGATCGAAAGAGTTGGTGCCGTGAAAAATTTTAAAAATTGGTGTTGAGCTGGGAATCAAACCTACACCCTTCGGCGTGTGAGCGTCGCCCTCTACCCACTACTCCACGGCGTTAAATAGAATGGGTGTGTGAAGTTAACTTTCCCACAGATGTATACTATCAAAAACTGGACACACTGTATAAAGCCTTCAACAAGAAGTGACCAGAGCTGGTCAATCGTGAAGGTGATATATTCCACCAGGACTACGCTAGACCGCATACATCTTCGGTCACTCGCCAAAAACGTAGATGGTTTGGCTGGGTTCTTTTGATGCATCCATCATATGGTTTTGCACCGTCAGACTTTCATTTGTCTTGGTCTATGCGAAACTCGTTAAATGGTAAAACTATCGATAATAACGATGCTTTAAAATGGCGCGTGGTTCGTTTTTTCGACACATAAAGGCCAGAAGTTCTATGAACGTGGAATTATGATGCTGCCTGAAAGATGACGAAGGGGCATCCAACAAAATTGAAAATATGTAACTGCCTAAAGTTCATTCTAAAATTTAAAAAAAAGTGTACTTAACTTTCTTGCAATCTGATCGAAATCATCTGCTAAAAAATTATGAAATTTCAAAGCCTTTGTGACTTTGAATGTTCTGGTTTTGGAGGTATTGTATGTCTACCCAGAAAAAATTTTCAAATTAATTTAAGTTCTTTTGAAAATATTTCCTATCGACTGCACAAATTAGGCTCTCTGGCCACTGTCGTTGTGTTTCAGCTTGTAAGTTTTTTTCCTACGATTGTGCAGTCCCTTCCACGTGTTCCACCTTTCAACTCAATTCTATTTAAAAAAAGCAACACTGGTTGAGTGACGTTGCGTTTCAGGGAGGCACTTTCCAAAACTTAACTCATTGAATACGTCTTGCGAAAACTAATCGCCCCTCGCAGATCTCACTGCCGTCGTTAGCAACAGAAACTCAGTGAATATGCAAATCCCCTGGCGGTCGTTCAAGAGTCTGTTGAAAAAAAAAAGAAACACCCATTACTTCCAAAAACACTATTAAAAGGGTAAATTTGCACACACCGCGTCGGAAGCGATGCAACCAATAGGGTTCTAACGGACTTATCGCTCCGAAACCCCTGCACGAGCGAGGAAATGCAGACTCGAGCCATCCCCCCTGGACTAATAAAATTCAAAATTTCATTCATTAAAAAGATTTGAACAGGAACCTCTCCCCAGACTCAAGTCCAACACGGGTACGAAGCGATGGCCAGCAACAGCTGCTGTATTGTTTGATCGAATTGAAGCCGACACTTTGGATGACATTTGCCAGCTGAGGGTCGCAAATTAAATTAACACTTCTGGATGGTTGCCATTAGCACATCCCCGGTAGAGAGGCGGTCGCTTACTTTCCGGGATTAGCGGAAGGACATAGTAAGACCGAGGGTATCTGGTTCTGTTTTTTTTTTTTTTTTGTATTTCTAGGCCAGCAAGATGTGAGATTAATTGCAAGCGATGGGCGAAAGATGAAAATGAAAGGGTGCCACGATTTACAGACAAGAACGGTTTTAGGGTTGAATTTACATAAGTCCTGAGAGTGGGTGTGGTGCATATTTTTAGCTCTTGTCGAAATGAATTAAGACCCGACGGAGAGCCGCCCTCGGGGAGGATAACTCTAATTGATGAAGGCAGCACTCGGAGGGTTTCACTTAAATGGGTTATGATGTATTGTTCGGGGGATCGAAGCCAAGGGCAGCGGTAGTCAGTCAGAATGAGTCCTTCGGGATGGACTGTGATTTCATTAAAAGCGCTGTTCGCTGTTTATACGACCACTTCACATCAATTTGCGTGCGTCTCAAGGGAGAGCCGATGTTGGAAAATTCAATGATATGCAGAGGCAAAGTTTGGCGTTGACAGCAAGTTCACTTCGTGACACGCATAAATGCTGGGAAGCAGTCGCACTTCGTTGAGAACTTGATTCTGTTTCCCTTAGTTTAAAAGTGGTGCTTGGAGTGTCAATTTCTACCGAACAAGCGACTGTCTGACTTTGCTGGACACGCTTGTTCGGCAGAAATTGACACTCCGAGCACCACCTTTGAATTTAGGGAAAAAGAATCAAGTTCTCAACGAAATGCTTCCCACAGCGACGAGGAGGAATGAAAAGGACTTTCTCATCTCAGCACCCACTTGGCTTCCTTGCATTGAATAGATTCCACCTGGCGAATGTTGGAAAACGATTCTGTCATAATAATCACCTGGACATTTAAGTCTAAGTGCTGCTGGTCCGAATGACGAAATCCTCATCACGTGTGAATTCCAAGCGACGAGATTAATTACTCTCTGAAGTGCAACACCAGGAACAGATCATCCTTCTCAGTCCCATTCAAAGGCCAATCCTAAACTGCTTCCGCAGGGATTAACCAACTATTGTGTATGCATTCAGCATTGGTTACCTCCAAGTGAAGCGTCCGTTCACACAGGCTCACTGCACCATTTCAACTGAAAGGCCACCGTCGACGGGACGAGGATGACGACGCGCTCGACTAAGTCCTTTTGTGCGGGAAACGTCCGCTTGTTTGTCGGGGACGAGGACAAACGAAATAAATTCTTTTTTAATAGCGTTACCATTGTGTCCTAACGGGTCCTGACTGTGCAGCAGCAGCACACTGAGAGACTGTAAAACCCCGCCAACACCACCGACACCATCATCGGCAAGGACAATCTCCTACGAAAGGATCAAATGAACTGAACGAACGTTTCATTGCAGGCACGTTCAAAGGAGAAAAATTATAGAGACGAGAGAACCGGAGGAGATTAGTGTTTGTTAGCTTCGGATTTAATCTATTAGTGGGAGGTTTTAACACGTTTTGTCAAAGGATAAGTGAAAGATTTCTGTCCCAGTTGCCGGCTGTGTGCGTGTGTGCTTAATGTTGGTCTCGCTTGTGGGATTTTCTCAATTTCTCTAATAAACCTAGCGGTGGACACGCACAATAGCACAATCGATGGGTACGGAGTATGGAATGCGAACACGGGAGCGCAGATCAATGGAATCCTGTAAACAACACTGAATGAACTGAAAGGATGTGTTCACTTCCTTTGAGGGTAAGCAACAAATGTCTTTTGATCAATAATGACATGGTTTGAGGGATTTGTAATTTTTTTGTTGTGTCTACCTGTGATTGCGGGACAAACACATGTGTGCACATGTTGTGCGAGGACGTGTAAGGAGCTGTGTCACAACAAGTGGCTTACTCGAGGTTTCCGGGAGCTCTGCTGGAAGCAACATTTTATTTACCGGATTAGGGTTCAAAGAAAGCGACTGGGCTCTGGTTGGTGCAACACTGTGGGAGTTAAAAGCGGGAAGGAAAACAGTAACTGACGTTAGGGATGACTTATGAGAGATAAGGGGAGTGCAATATATTGAGTTTAACTATTGAAATGTTAGTAGGAACCCCAGTTGCTGCTGTGCAGAAATCGTGGTGTTCATTCAGGCATTCAAACCTGCGACTTTTGGCGTCAGAGTTTCGGACTTAAGCCACTAGGCTACGGTCACTGCACAAAGGATTTCTATTTACACAAGGGAACTCAAATCTGCGACCAGCAATGTAGTTGGCACGACGACAGAATTGAAAGATAATTTCATCGAAGATTCAAATGTTTACATTTTAGCGCTCTGTTTGGAAACAGAGTTTAGATAAAAATTGATTGAACTTTTTGTTTTACAGCCTATGATATTACTCTTCAAAATTTGAATAGCGCAGCAACACAGAACAACAAAAATTTCATGACTGTGCTGCACTCTATAAATTTTCCCCCTTATAAAAATGCTGTACTCCGCTCTGCTAATTACCATTTCCAAGTCTTTTATTCTCGGTACATACTTTTCTTTACACAAACAGGTGCGTTTAATAGATTGTAGGTGACTATAAGATAACTCTGAATTGTCATATTGGTCAACGTTGGGCGCCAATCGTGGCAAAACATTTCATTCTTGTTATACTTTTATGCCGTGTGGCAAAAATTTCATTCGCGTTACACTCCTATGCCATGTGGATTTGCCAAATATCCATGGCACCAAAAATGAAAAGAAATGGGGTTCCACACAGGGGCTCGCGAATATAGATTTCAGGATTAAATTAAAGGCATGTAGTTTTAATAACTGCAATAATCCCGCTCTAAGGCAGAATGTTTCACTCAATTTGGAAAATAATTCCGTTCCCCAGACTTGGACACAGTCAGGATGGCAATTTTTAAACCAAATCGAAAAAAAGCTACTGGAGAGGAAAGACTTGCCGAGGAGCTATTTAAAGCAGCTGGACACGATATAATTAAGCGCATGTACCTATTCATGGACATGTTTGGGGATAAGTATGCTCTAAGAGTGGAGTCAGAGTGTCGTTGGTTCAGTCCACAGGAATGGGGACCCTAATGAATGTGCCAACAATCAAGCGATCAGTCTCCTCAACATCGCCTACAAGATCCTCTCTGCCGTATTTTGTAAGAGCCTTAAACCGTCTTTCAATGACCTGAGAGGTTCCTACTAGAGGCGTTCAATATTATATATTCTCGGTATCGATACCGAGGATATGAAGGAAAATGCGAATTCAATTTAAATTGTTTTTATTTTTCAATACAATCTTCCCTAACATTAGTGCATTTGCTACAACTTGAGATAAGCTTTTTTAAACTCTCAAAAAAATAAATTTCCTCTTTCTCTGTAAAGTATCCATTTACTGTCGACTTGAGTTTTTCATCATCCGAAAATCTTTTTTCACGAATACATTTTTTTCAAATCTGGAAACAGGAAATAATCTCTTAGGGCAAGGTCTGGGCTATAGAGTGGCTGTTGGATTTCTTCGAAACCACAATTTCGCGCAGCAGCCTTGGAAACTCGTGTCGTGTGAACAGGAGCGTTGTCATGAAGAAGCAACACACCCGCTGCGAGCTTACCCCGTCGTTTCTTTTTAACTTCCTTCCGCAAATTATGCAAAGTGGAAGCGTAAGATGTGGCGCTGATGGTTTCACCTTTTTTTTGTACTTAATGATCAAGATTCCCTTTGAGTCCCAAAAACCTGTGGCCATAAGCGTCCCGGCAGACGGTGTGACTTTGATTTCCTTTTGGGGGTCTGTTCCTTTTTTATGCCACTGCATGGACTCTTTTTTACTTTCAGGGTCATGGAGGTGAACCCATGTTTCGTCCCCAGTAACGATTCGATCCATAACACCGTCCGCGTTCTCACTACACATCTCCAAAAGCTCTCTACAGCATGCGATTCTCACTTTTTTCTGAGGCGCTGTGAGCATTCGTGGCACCCACCTTGCACTGACCTTTGAAATGTTAAGATGGTCATGAAGAATGGTGTGAATGGTACCAGTTGAAAGCTTGGTGATTTCTGCCATCATTTCCACACTTATTCGGGCATCCTCAAGGACAAGTTTTTCGACTTCATTGATGCTTTCTCCCGTATAAGCAGTAGCTGAGGCGCCGGAGCGAGGGTCGTCTTCAATGCTCTCTCTGACTCTCTTGAACTCACTGGACCACTTTTGCAGAGTTTATAATGAATGCGCGGATCCCTGGTAATCAGACACCCTCTTCGTGATTAGTTTTTCAACTTTTTCCTTGCTTAGTGAGAATATGACTGTGGCCAGTGGTCGCCTAGGCGTAGCAGGTAGTGTGCGACACTCACACTCCGAAGGGTCTAGGTTCCATTTCCGGCTGAACACCTCGAATTTTTCACGGCCCCACCTCTTTCGAGCTGCTGACAACACTTAAAGAGTAATAACTGTGCAAGGGAAAGCTTTTCAAACTTCGCCGTTCGGTGTTGGTAAAAACTGGGGTCCCTTCCACTCATAAGAGAGCAGTACCGCCAACAACACAAGTAGTTGATGAGCAAGCTAAGCCCTGATCCCCTGTTGCCTGTCTTCTTGTTGTGGCGCTACAGTCCGGGGTGGACCTGGGCCTCAACCAACATACCTCTCCAGCCAGCACGATCTTTCGCCAGCTGTCTCCAGTTGCGCACTCCAAGTTGGTTGAGGTTCTTCTCCACTTGTGTGCGCCACTTTAGTCTAGGTCGTCCTCTGTTGCGTTGTCCCAATAGCTGTGGGCATTCTGACGAGCTATGTAGTGCCACATCAGGATTTTGCAATTCTACAAAATTCGTCAGACTGTGTAATATGACGATGTAGAAGGTCGGTAGTAGATTTGTAGAGACTTTTAATGTCGAATAAGGTTTTAGGCAAGACAAGGAGAAGATCGTGCCCAACTTTCAAATCAACTGGATTTAGCACAACTGCTAGCTCATACAGACGACATTACCGTGATTCGGCGAACACAGCAAGCCTTCAATGAAACGTGGAAGAAGCTAATACAAACTCTGGAAAAATGAAGTGTATGATGTCATCAAGGAAAGACAGATAACATCGACGTCACGGATGGAGTGCGACATTAGGCAGCGGAAACTTCGAGGTTGTTAAGGACATCGTATATCATCACTGCTACGGCCCAAAAAGTCTTCCCACTCGAGCCATTGTGACAACGCAACAGAGGACCGCCTAGGCTGAGACGAGTATTTGATCGTGCTGGGTTGGAATGTAGGTTGGTTGTGTCCCAGAGTCTACTCCATACAGCTGAGAGCTCCATTTTTCGGCTGCTCTCTCTTTAAAAAATTTGGATCGTTGTAGATGTTAATAATTAATAATTGTTAGTGCTACAGTCCACAGGGGAACCAGGGCCTAGCTTGCTCAGCAACTACTCGTGTTGTGCGCGCTTCCGTTCTCTCACGAATAGAAGGGATCCACAGTTTTTTGCCGACTCCGAACGGAGGAATTTGAGAAGGTTTCTGAGACAATTAATGCTCTTTGAGTGTTGTCAGCAGCTCGAATGAGGTGGTGCCGTGAAAAATTCGAGCCGGGAATCGAACCTAGACCCTTCGGCCTGTGAGCTTCGCACTCTACCCACTACAGATCTAGATGATGTAAATATTTTTTAATTGCTATGCATGTTGAAGCTGCTGAAGTTCTGTTCGCACTAATTTCAAGATGCCTTGAAAAAAATTGCTCTTGTATAATGCTGGCGCCTTTGTCTTTGTGTTTGGAATACCTAATATAATTTTCCAAGAGCTAGAGGCTGGTTTACGCCATCGAAGTTATTCAATTCGCAATTGCATAACCCAGTAAGATTTGCTTGCTTAGGGGCTATACCCCTTCCTAAGTCACGGGAAGTCTTCTTCTTAATCGTCTGGTGGACCTAGAAATTCCTCCCGAACATGACAGTGTTGTAGACTCCTTCGTTGTGGCATCATAAGGAAAAGTGTTTGGTATCAAAAATCACTCCCAGAGCCGTGGTTTGTGGAACGAGCTGGGCAAAAAGTAGTATCGCCTAGACTTCTGACAAATGGTGACCCGGTTTGGGAAATCTCCCTCAAGGACAATGTCCCTTTGTGGAGGAGTATCGTGTACTGTGACGGAAAACAGAAGATCACGTCTAGATGAACTATTATTCCCAAGCATGGGATCAGCCTGGTATACCAGGTATACTGTTTTTTTTTTTGAAAATAAAACACTAATTACTAATGGGAAACTAAAAACATCTTTTTAAAGTATTGGCCATTGTTTTCTTCACATTTTGACCAACTTTCTGGCAATTTGTGAATACCATTCCAATAAAATTGTTCGTCCGTTAAAGCAAACCAATCAGACACCCAATTTTCGACCTCCTCGTAGGAATCAAAGTGCTGTTCAGCTAATGCGGGGCACATCGATGAAAACAAAGGGTAGTCGGAAGGAGCCAAGGCTGGTGAATACGGCGGGTGGGGTAGCTGCTCCCAGCCAAGTGTTTTGATTGTATCCTGAACCGGTTTTGCTTTGTGTGCAGGTGCATTATCATGGAGCAAAATTACCCTGCCGTGTCTTCTGCCTAATTCTGGTCGTTTCTCGATCAATGCATGCTTCAAATTGATCATTTGCTGTCGGTAGCAATCAGTATTAACGGTTTCACCAGGTTTTAGGAGATCATGTTACAGCAAACCCTTCTGGTCCGACCAAATACACAGCATTGTCTTCTTACCGAATAGATCTGGTTTTGCAGTCGATGTTGATGGTTGTCCCACATTAACCCACGATTTTTTCCGTTTAGGATTCTTAAAAGAAATCCATTTTTCATCGCCAGTAACAATCCGATGCAAAACAGATTTTCTTTCATGTCTTTGGAGCAAAATTTCACAAGTGTTTTTTCGCTTTTCCATCTGTCTTTCATCCAATTCATGTGGCACCCATTTTCCACACTCTTGGATCTTTCCCATAGCTTTTAAACGGTCAGAAATTGTTTGTTGTGCAACATTAAACATTGCTGCCATTTGCTTTTGACTCAAAGTGACATCTTCCTCCAATATCGTTTGCAATTGGGCTTCTTCAAACTTTTTTGTAGGTCTTCCACGTTCTTCATTTCTCACATCAAAATCATTTTTTCTGAATCGTTGAAACCATCTTTTGCATGTCGCTTCTGATGGAGCATGATCACCATATGCCTCGACAAGCATTCGATGTGACTCTGCAGCGCTTTTCTTCCAATAAAAACAAAAAATTAATGCTTTCCGCAAATCATTATTTTCTGGTACAAAATTCGACATTTTTAACACGTTGAAAAAATATGATGTTGTCTCTTCAATGACTTGTATGTATACTAAATATTTTTCACAGATGTCATAGCAAACAAGCAAAAGCAAATTAAGGGCTCGTTCACAACAAATTTGTATCTTCACGCTCACTTTATACTGGTATGACTAACTACGACGCTAAGCATAACTCCTGGTATCTGTTTAATATGCGAGCCAAGTGATCTCATTTAGTTAACAAAGTTTTGTTCTCCTGAAAAGTTCATATTAATGGTGGTCGGCTACTTTGTTTTTGAAGGAAAGGGTGTGGGTTCTAATAGGCTAAAGGCAGCACTTCATCGGAGTGCAACGCATAGAGCTGCATGATCAACCAACCTTATACAGACGTTGAAATGGTTGCTCTGAAGTATAAATAATGCTCTTAGGTTTACCTACATTTGGAATGTGAACTTAATAATAATAATAATTGTTGGCGCTATAGTCCAAAGGGGGACCAGGGTCATTAACTAATTGTGTTGTGCGCGCTACTGTTCTCTCACGAGTAGAAGGGACCTACAGTTTTTTGCCAACTCCAAACGGCGAAATTTGAGAAGCTTTCTTAGACAGTTATTACTCTTTGAGTGTTGTAGCTCGAAGGAGGTGGTGCCGTGAAAAATTCGAAAAATTGGTGTTGAGCTGGTAGTCGAACCTAGACCCTTCGGCGTGTGAGCGTCTCACTCTACCCACTACTCGACGGCGACCACGGAATGTGAACTTACAGCGGTAATAAATAAATGTGAAAATAATATAATACTGGCTTGGGTGGTGTTTACAAACCAGGACATATATGCCGGAGACGTTGTCATCTGTTTAATGTTCCACATCGCATCGACATATGCACCACGCGACATTTTCTATCCATCACAATTACAGAATGATCCCCAAGTCGCAAACAGTCCACAAGAGGAAGATCTTCTAGCTTCTTCATCTCGCGATGAGTGTTTTCTGATACTTTTTCAGTGCCATAAAAAAGTGGAAAGGCTTCTAAACTGGAATCGATTTCTTTCGCCGCGTATTTGTTGCCATTACTTACAGCATTAGCATCACCATTTAAACATCTCCAACCAACACAACTTCCTTCCAATGGCTTAAAGTCACGCGTAAAAAAGTCATGTAAAAATGATCTGTTCTGCACTCACAATGCATTTATGCAAAATGGAACAAAAGCACGCATCTCAATCCGATTTGTATCTCACTGCCCTTATCCTTGGCAAACTTAATTTTGTTTTGTTTTTATTGTGTGCATCTTTCTCTGCATTTATGCCCATTGCTGACTGTTAGTTTCGCTCCCAAAGTCAGCGTTCGTGAAGTTGTAAAGCTTTTCGAAGACCGTCCAACTCCCAAGTAAGAGCACATAAAGCAACGTCTCCTAAAAGTCGGATAGCGGTGTCATTTCAGAGCGAAAGAAGACTGCTCATCAAATCCGTCAATACATGAGTGCACTTCAGAAATACTCTCGACCATCAAAATCGAAAGATTTTCCAAACTGATTGGGCAGAAGAATCCTTCAGTCGTTTCAGTTTCAAACTACACATCGCCCAGGTTCTTCCAGAAGTGCAACTGCCATCCTCTCCGACGAATAGCTTCTCGACACTTAACTCCCCGCTCCTCAGGGAACCGTTTGAAGGCAAACCACGGTGATATTATTGCAACTCCCCAACCGTGCATCTCTCCTCCGCCGTAAAACCCAATGAGATGTTTAATCACAGCGCGTAAAGTTTTGATGTCCCTGACAAAGATTTATTTTCGTAGACGTCGTCCTTTAGAATCCCCTGCGCGAAATTCACTCGAGAGCGGATCATAAAACCACCGAATGCATAAAATCGAGAAGACAAACGGGCAGTAGTTCGCTTTGAGTGTAACGAGACCCCCTCTTCGGTCCAATTTAAATTATCCTTAATAGGAATTTCTTTTGAAGTCCTCTCGTCTCCCTAAACAGTCATTAACCCACCGACCACACCAGGAGCCGATCATTCCCGTTTATCGCCCGATTTTTCTATTATACTCTTAGGCAAGCAAACACTTTCCCAGCCTGGAAACAAAGCCAAGGGAAAGGACGAACGAAACACGGCACAAAAAACAGAACCCTTCGAAAGTTACTGTCTAAATAATCTCCCGCAGCTAAAACAGGTACAACAACTTAGGGATTAAAGAATTCAAGTGGGTAAATAAAGTTTATTCCATGATGTCCTTTCTAGGGACTCCTTCTGTACGTCCTTCTACTCGAGTACACTAGGTACACATACCGAGTGCGGCAAAAAAAAACCCATCCTCTGGGGGTTACTTCAAAAATCAAGTTCATTGGTTGCGGACTGAGTAGGCACTGGAGAGGAGGACGAGAGTGGACTCTGGCAAATGCCACTAGTTAGGTCTGGATCTGGATTTTTTTCCTCGTGCCTTACCGCACCCCACAGAATTGCTTGCTCCATGGCATCCTTTTTATCCCTTGTTGTCCATGGCTCTTCTGCGAAATGATTTGTAGAGGTGCTTAGGATAAAGGGGATAAAAAAGTTCGTGGATCGGGCAGGGAGGGCGGGATCGTAAAAACGTTGGTTTTTATGTGTGTGGCTGGGTGCTGTTCAGACGACATAAAGGACATGTGTAAAGACGACAAATTCGCTCGCAGAGCCCTAAGAAAACAATACACGCGTTTAGCAAGAGGCAGGCAGGAAGAGCGAGCGACGTGTGGAATTTTATGAAAAAATGACTAGAGTTGCCTTGAAACAAGAAACTTTTGCCATTCCGGAGAAGTTTTTGTGAGAAACTCAAGGAGGGACGGGAAGAATGCAGTCTTCAAAAAATTCACCGAGTGTGCCTAGTCATACAACTCATTCAAGGATGATGTGTAATCAAGCAGAGTGGGCGGGAATTGTTGAAAGCCTGTTTGCGGTGACTTCCAGCCTGCATCTTTCAATTGCGGGAACACGAAGACAAGAAGAGTGACAGACAGACAGTGGTTGTTGAAGTGTAATTTCGGACAAGAATGAGGATGAGGATGAGGATGAGGATGAGGATGAGGATGAGGATGAGGATGAGGATGAGGATGAGGATGAGGATGAGGATGAGGATGAGGATGAGGATGAGGATGAGGATGAGGATGAGGATGAGGATGAGGATGAGGATGAGGATGAGGATGAGGATGAGGATGAGGATGAGGATGAGGATGAGGATGAGGATGAGGATGAGGATGAGGATGAGGATGAGGATGAGGATGAGGATGAGGATGAGGATGAGGATGAGGATGAGGATGAGGATGAGGATGAGGATGAGGATGAGGATGAGGATGAGGATGAGGATGAGGATGAGGATGAGGATGAGGATGAGGATGAGGATGAGGATGAGGATGAGGATGAGGATGAGGATGAGGATGAGGATGAGGATGAGGATGAGGATGAGGATGAGGATGAGGATGAGGATGAGGATGAGGATGAGGATGAGGATGAGGATGAGGATGAGGATGAGGATGAGGATGAGGATGAGGATGAGGATGAGGATGAGGATGAGGATGAGGATGAGGATGAGGATGAGGATGAGGATGAGGATGAGGATGAGGATGAGGATGAGGATGAGGATGAGGATGAGGATGAGGATGAGGATGAGGATGAGGATGAGGATGAGGATGAGGATGAGGATGAGGATGAGGATGAGGATGAGGATGAGGATGAGGATGAGGATGAGGATGAGCGGAAAATATGTGCCTTTAACATACCGTATATACGCGTATACATAGCTTAGTCCACCAACTTGCGTTTTATTGCAGACAAGGACGTTCATTCATTTTGTGAAAGCAACTCCATCAGGCATAATGGAGCAAAGCCCATTTGTGTACTCCCCTTCATTATGCAGTCATGGTCCTTTGCAACTTCCATCACGTCCAGCCTCCGCGTCGGCAATCGCGTCGTGCTCACCTTGCAATTAATTTAAGTGCACATGCATTTACAAGGCAGCTGTGTGCAGCAATCTCCTTGAAATCAACAATAAGAATGGCAGAACCCATTCTTCGTGAACCAAAAGTCTGACGTCGTATAAAAACCTTGACTCTGTTGCCCTTTGTTTCCATTGCTGACATTTTTGAATGATCCTGCTTATGACACGTGCATTTCATTATTCAAGCAGTAAATCGAGGGCAAACCTGTTTCCTTCGGTGGCGGGCAGTGACGCGGTGTTTGGGAGGGAAACAAAGATTGAATCGAAATGGCAATGTGTATGCGCAGTGATTCACGTGACAGATGTTGGATCACGGGGTGTACAAACATGCTCTTAGCTTTTTAATGGTGCGAAGAACGTTTTTTTTTTTCTTGGAGTGCTAATATTTGTTTGAGGAATACATCAGAAATTTATTGGATATGCGAGACGTGAAGTCGCCGAATTCGTTGGTATTTTCGCGATGCGAAAGGATTTTTCACTTGAGGCATAAGTTCGTTTATCGCTTCATGTGTTAGGCAGATTAAACTGTCGGTTTGTTCTAGGAAAGTAAGTCTGACTTACTTGCCGGGTTGAAATATTACTTCTCGAATGAAGCAGTTAACCTTAAGAAAACTAGATCGAACTTTAGTGGTGTACATTAATTGTTTGAGTAAACCATAATTTTAAATGAAGTTTCTCTCTATTTTTAATTTTGTTTGTTCATTAGTTGGCGCCCAACAGTGAACGAATAGTTTCAACCACAACTCAGTTTTGGACTAGATGCATTTAATTTCGTAGAATTAACAGTCTAGTATTCGTCTCCTTTTCGGTTTTCTTTGGAAAGCCTGAATATACCACAATCTTCACAACTTTTAAGTCATTGCCTTTAGAGCCGTCCTGCGTCAGTTTTTCATGCTGATGAATCTGCTTTGTAAGCGCGAGCATTGTTGTTGGCTGCATACGCCCTTTAAGTAAACAGAAAGATAGTCTGTCAATGCGTGATTTTAGATTATTGCACTGAACGATGCATCTCTGCCACGCTGTTTACAGGATCTGGCAAACTAATCTAAGATTTCCTAAAGCACGATCTCTTTCTACAAATTCTTTCTCAGTTGGTAGCTTACCAACCGGTAAGCTTTGACTTCAGTCCAGAGCAGACATGCGTCTCTCCTGACAGCATCGACGTACAGCAGCTGGTTGATGATCATTTTCTCGTGCCTGACTGCTTTAAACTGATCAGCTAACACCTGACTAGTGATGAATGTCTTGTTGGTTTTTAGTTTTATTGAACAGAGAAGGGAGATTCATGCCCACTATTGTCTTTGTGATATGAAATACTCCGCCTGACAAAAGAAATTTGGTCATTTCCATAGTTCCACAGTCAGTGGGAGTCATGTCTCACCTCTTACATACATAGTGTGCCTCGTTATCTTAGCTCTTCGAACAACCTTCGAGTTGTATACCAACTCGGGGTACACCAAAACGGACTCGAACCGAGTAAAACTTATTTCAAACCTGATAGGCAAGATCGATGATCACACGATTCGAATGCTTTAGCATTGTGAATGACTCCAACCAATGAGATTCTGAACATAGCGCTTTGGTCACCATCATCGCATGAAGCGACGTTTGACCATTTTGTCTCATTTTTGTGTGAATTGTCATAGCAAGTTAGACGCTTAACTTTTAAGGACACAGAAGCATTTCTTCTTGCCGCAGCACTCGACTTTTAAAGAGTCGAGCTCTACAGCGAACCTCAGAATTGCATTTGATGCTGGCTTTTAGTGCGGTTGACTACCGGGATTTTTTGTGACGCCGAGCCTTAACAGAACGCAGATCCATTGAATACCTGGGATGTGTAAACAAATACGAAGGTTGTCTTTTATATTTCGGGATTGGGGAACTCTAGTGTTGCAATCTGCCAGCTGCCAGCTCTATCGTTAAATTTGATATTTTTGAGGTCAAACGTACTCAGAACGTTTTGACATACGAGCGCTATTTGTGTCGTTTACAGTAACTTAAAAGATTCATCTCGTCCAGAAAATGGAATTACATCGTGAAAATTTTCGTGTGATTATTTTTTACAACTTTCGACGCGGATTAAGTCAACAACAGTGCATCGATGAACTTAATTCAATTTTAGGCGATGAAAGCTTCATCAAGGACCAGTGTTCATCGATGGTATGGTGAATTCAAACGAGGTCGTAGTTCACTCCAAGACGAATTTCATGAAGGTCGTCCAAAATCAGGTTTTGTCCCGGAAACCATTGATGCTGTGCGTCAACTAACATTGCAAAATCGTTATGTGACCTATCGTGAGATTGAGACAACCTTAGGCATTAGTGGGACCAACATATATTCAATATTGCATGTACATTTGGCTGCAAAAAAAACTTGTTCGCGTTGGATCCCACACAATTTGTCAATCGCTCAAAAACAGGCTCATGTCGATTGGTCGAAAGAAATGCTTCAAAAGCACGATCGCGGTGCTACAAAACACGTCTATGACATCGTGACAGGTGATGAATCATGGATTTACACCTACGAGACCGAAAGTATACAGCAGTTGACTGTATGGGTGCTTCAAATTGAGCCAATTCCAACAAAAGTTGTTCGCGCACGAAGCAATTCCAAGCAAATGGTCGCCTGTGTCTTGGAAATGTCGCAACCGTGCCACTAGAACAACGCAGAACAGTCAATTCTGAGTGGTTCACAACCGTTTGTTTGCCAGTTGTCTTCCAAGAAATCAGGAAAACCCACCGCCGAAGAAGGATCACTCTTCACCACGATAATGCGAGATCTCACGCATAGTCTCAGACAACTGCATTCTTGAGCACTCAAGACATCGATTTGATGAGTCATCCGCCGTATAGTTCTGACTTGGCACAGAATGACTTCTTTTTATTCCCGTACGTGAAAAATTAAATGAGAGGTAAACGTTTGTAGACACCTGAAGAAGCGGTTGATGCGTTCAGAATGCATGTTTTGGAGATACCTCAATCAAAGTGGCAAAAGTGATTCGACAATTGTTTTAATTGCATGCAAAAGTGTATAGATCTTACTGGGGAATATTTTGTAAAACAATTAAGCTATTTTCGATGACTAATATTTATTTTTGTTCTCTAATCCCGAAATATAAAAGGCAACCCTGGTACTTATGTCCATGTGTTTTCCCTACAGTCTATACATAAAAGACAAGGATAAGAACATAATGTGATTCAAGTTCGCTGTGTGGTGTTCGGCTCGAAGGAGCATGAAATAAAATTAATTAGAGTTTGGAACTGTAACAAATGAAACCTTTGTTCTTTTTTCTGTTTGGTAGAGACAAAAAAAAAAAAACCTTGTTCTCGCTTGTACTGTTCAACACGAGTGTTCGTTCAGAAGTAGTTTTCTTAGTTGACATTTAATAATTATAGTTACTTAATTTAGTTAAGTTTAGTACATCAATTGGTAATAATATAAAGATAAAGTTAACAATAGCCATAATTCGAGAGAATAATTATGGTATAATATAATAAAAAATAATATATCATAATAAAATATAAAAGAAGATAATTCATTCTTGAACACAACTAGTGCAACACACGTCACTCGTTCGCCTTGCGAACACAGTTATCTTGGGAAACACGTTACACGTCGAATAACACAACCTGCCAGAATGTATGTTGACGTGGAGAAGTTAGTTTACCATGACTTTTTTTTCGATTTTAAGTTCATAACATTCATTACAAGCCTATTATGCTTTGGCCTATGGCGGCCTACTAGGTTGACAATACACTCTATACATTTCTATATTTTTGTGTTTGTTTTTTACAAATAAAATAAAAGAACAATTTGTCCTCAAAAAATACTTGATGTTGAACAGCATGTATCGTCTCAACGAAATCATAGATGAACCATTTCGTTAGATAGCGGCTCCCAGAACCGGGTCTTGGCTGTTGGGGACAGTTTGACCAGAGGCCATAATCTGGTCGTTGGAGGTTGGAATCCCCCCAGTCTACCTGTGTGATAGGCTTCAGGTGATGTTAAGAAAACCGTGATCCTGGACCAGGTACAGTGATTAAGCCCAAAGAATGGACTTTGGTTGGTACTTGGCGTACAAAAGTTATTATAAAGATCCAGGAACCATTGATGCCACCAATGAGAGTCGAAAAAATTGCACAGAAAAAAACACGGTAAAATTCCATTCTATATTCAAAGTTCTTTTGCCACTAAGGAGAATCCGACTGATTTTGTACATTGAATATAAAAAAACATCTGGAGGAGAAGAACGACGACCTCTATGGCAGGTACAGCGACATGCGCCTGGTCAAACATCTACGGATACCACGCTTAGGAAGGCTAGGCCATGTTGAGCGTATGGACACCACTGCTCCGGCCCGAAGAGTCGTTGAATCCGAGCCATTGGGACAACTCAGCAGAGGACGACCTAGACTAAGGTGGTGCACACAAGTGGAGAAGGACCTCAACCAACTTGGAGTGAGCAAATGGAGACAGCTGGCGAAAGATCGTGCTGGCTGGATGGGCACGTTGGTTGAGGCCCAGGTCCACCTCGGACTGTAGCGCCACAAGAAGACAAAGAATAAGAAGAAGAAGAAGAAGAAGAAGAAGAAGAAGAAGAAGAAGAAGAAGAAGAAGAAGAAGAAGAAGAAGAAAGAAGAAGTAAAAGAAGAAGAAAGAAGAAGTAAAAGAAGAAGAAGAATAATAAAAAGAAGAAGAAACTTTCAGCTATATTTGCCGATTCAAAGATTCAGGCATGAATTCATTTGTGCAGTTTTTATTGAACTCGTATGGAATTCTGTCATCTCCGAGAGCCTTTCTCGTTTTGCTTTGTTAATGAAAATCTGGTTTTCTTCTTATGAACATGGACTATCTTAGAATTAGTCGATAATCAGTGGAGCTGCTTATTTTAGTGCTGGTGAGCACAGTTGAGAATTAAGGAGATTTATAAAATGGTCCACTAGCTGTGGAGTTGATGCTATTTTAGACGTGGACAATACAAGCCCATTTGACCCATTCTATTCCTCCTTTCGGTTTACCATTCTAGTCGAAAACAAAATCTTTTATTTAATAGCATACTTGTTAGCAAGACCGTAAGTTGTTGCATACTCTACTTATCTCTTTGACCATCAGATCGTACGATTCTCCTGGAATGTCTTCAAATCAGCTAAAAGCATAAATTTTAGTACTTTGTATAAACATATAAATACAACAGAGAATGTACAGTTGGACCCTTAAAAAAGTCGAGACACGAGCATATCGTTGGCCTTTTATTTTTCTTCCACTCATTCCCTTCCGTCGCTCGAGACTCCTACACCATCAAACCGAGTACGTGTACTCAAGCTATAAAGCTGTCATTCAGTTTCGGGTTGACGTACCAATAGTACCATCCATCAGGCCCCACATCCGTCCTTAAGTTGTATTCTGTGTGGGAAGCTAGAACCATTCTTATTTTTCTAATACCGAATAACCCTTCACTTCTTTTTCAAACCATTATTAAAAGCATCCTACTAAAAACCGAAGCCAGGAGATAATTCTGTGAAACTGGCTTAAAAAGCTTAATCCAATGTGTCATGGAGTTAAGTCAAAGGAAGTCTTTCGACAGCATGGAATACCATGCTTTTGATGGGTAGACAGCGAAGACGAGGACACCCAAAGCGTTAGCGTGCTCTGCTGGATGGCTTCGCTGCGTTGCACACCCAAATATTGCGGTCGGCAGGAAACCTGGTTCTGCACATCTTGGAAGGAATGACAAAGTACATCTTCCCCGTCTACGGGAATAAGAAAGAGTTTGTCAATAATAATAATAATTGTTGGAGCGACAGTTCACAATGGGACCAGGGCCTAGCTTGCTCATCAACTTCTCGTGTTGTGCGCCCTACTGGTCTCTCACGAGTAGAAGGGACCAACCGTTTTTTGCCGACTCCAAACTGCGAAGTTTGAGTAGTTTTCTTAGACAGTTATTACTCTTTGAGCGTTGTCAGCAGCTCGTAAGAGATGGTGTCGTGAAAAATTCGAGGTGTCCAGCCGGGAATCGAACGCAGATCCTTCGGCGTGTGAGCGTGGCACTCTACCCACTACGCCACTGTGGCCACAAGAGTTTGTCAAACGATTACGAATTTCAAGTAGTACAAGCCTTCAACGACTTTATGTCAACAGTAACAACCTGTTAGAAGAAATACGTGTTCAGCTACTCAAATGCAGCAAATCCCACGCTTTAAAACTCTCAGCATAACGTCGCATCCGCTATTGTACAGGACAATGTTCTTACCAGTATTTGCAGATTAATCTGGATTTGGGTGTTAAGTTAAAGGCACTTTGGGCTTTACGCCGCTTTCGAGAGACAAATTTTATGGAGATTCGTTGGCCCGTTGTCCGTAGGTCTCGGATGGACTTAGAGACTTGTTGATTGAGACTAGAACAGAGTAAAGAAAAGATTGTAACGTGTCAGGATTCAAGTTGAAGGACCTCTAGAGCTAAATAATTGATTTTATTTACTTCTTGTCACCACTTTCCAGTCGAGTTTCACTCATCAAGGCGAATCCACAACCCCAAACATCGCAGAATTCATATCCATCTCTTTAAAGCCAGGCGATTATAGCGCAGAATGCAAACAAGAAAATCAAAAAACACCCCACGCGTTCACACATGAATAAGTTTCTCAGAACTCTTTCCTCGCCGACGCCTCTTGAGGATCCCATTGTACCTTGAGCAGTCAAGCACTCAGCCGTGGCTACAATTATGCAATTTAATACCGACCCCTCTAAATTGCCATCCACCCTCGGCTATTTATCTTGAAAGTCGCAACAAGCATTTCACAGCAACTGCCACCCCATAAACAATTAAAACTTATGGCGCACACACACAGTCCTCGCACTCCTCTGAAATATAGTCATCTTTTCCTTTTTTTGAAGTGCTCCAACCTGCGTGGGCACGGACCCGGCATCAGTCTCACCGTACTTAAGCACGGCTTTGAGGAACTTGCAACCATTAACCGGCTATAAACTGGATTGTCACATGTTGGTAATTACCCGTCCCCATACACCGTCTGTCAAACGAAATCCCTTTTGAAGTTCTTTCTCTTTCCTCGGTTTCCTATTTCCGTGTAGTTATGTAAGTGATATATTCCGCAGGCCATACGCTCGCGCATACGCACACGGCCATCTGTGATGGGCACGTGAGCGAAATTTGCTGACTCCCAGCCAATTTTTTTTGCTCCCTGGGCTCTGGTTCCCATGCCATGTCATTGCCATTACCAAATGCTTCCCTCAGACGGGACGACAAGGCAGAAACAAGAGAAATGAATTCTCGGGGCATGACTTACCGACTGTGTGTGCCCGCCTCAGCCGGTGTTAATAACTTTAAACCAACCCGACGGACGCACACCCTCGCGCACGCAGCCACATGCCGAAATGAGTTCCGTACAGGTGCCGAGAACTTTCACAAGGTCTCTCCATGTCCGCACGCAGGGTGTGGGAGAAAGCCAAGAAAAAAGGCCGAAACAAGAAGGACATCCATCCTAGCGCACATGTTGCACAACACTCGGTTGCGGCACGACTTCTGCCAGCGACCAGTGTCCAGGGGGTTGGAGTTTTGTGTCGCAAGTCTGTGCAGCAGATGGCGCTTCGGCCATGCCGCACCGCCGACTGTCCATCAATTTCAGGACGAACGAGTTCCTTTTTTTCGACGTCTTCACTCTGCATGTGTGGAGATTTGAATCGATATCCTTCGCAGGCACGAATCGCAGCACATATGGAAACACTTTAATGATGAATCCCTCCGCCTTTCAAAACACCCCTGTGTTAAGGGGGGAACATTGGTTAATTCTTTTATTTTTGTTCGCGACATCATTGGCTTTGCTGGCAGGCGGCGCGACGTGGAGACAGGCCAACCCAACATTGTTTGTCATATTAGATCGTTGTCGGATTTCGAAATTAGGATAACGACCACCACAGTCGCTCGACGACAACGAACAACGGATGGTTCCACACAAAACAGCCGTCAATCGAATGCACACAGTGTCCTCACAGAACAACAGACTCTTGTGGCGACGGTGGGGCTCGCCGGGGTGAATCAAACTCAAGGCGAACGACGAAAAAAACATACAGCAAGAAGCCCAAAAAAGGCGGCAGAAAACTGGAACAACAGGACGTGGCTCGTCGTGCCGTGACGTGGCGAGTGTGTGTGAATTTGAAAGGATATCGGATTTCGAGCACGTTTCTATGCCATATTTTTGTGTTTTCGATTTCTTTCCTCTTTGACGTAGTCTTGCTTTTTTTGCCGTTCATAACGTCCTTTGTCGCCGTTAATGCTTATTTTTGTTTTTATTTTCGTTCTGGTCTCATGTTCACACAGTGTGTGCGCACTTTGATATCCTTTGGCGGGAATACATCTCGTTATGTGTATGGGACGGTAGCCTTTTGTTTAAATTTTAAGAAGGGAAGGGTGCCCTGCAAATCGTCAGGAGACGAAACAGAACAACACGAGCGGCTGACTAAATTGCGATTGCGACCCTTTTTTGCAGCTTCAGGAAAATTTGATTGATAAAACCGATTTTCCAGTGAGCCGTAGTGATGGTGGAGGCCGGTTGTTGACCATGTGTCCTTGGAGGTCTTCTTTGTTCTCGACATGAAATTGTTCGCTGTTTTGTTTCCCTACTGTCGCCAAACTCGGTGCATATCAATTGTTGGACAGGATTGGAAAGCAGTGTTGAGGATGGTGCCCTTTGGCAGTGAACTCGATTGGTTGGCTTGAAGGCGGGCAAAACGATTGAATGGTTAGTCCGAGTAAAGATCGAAAAGTAGTGTCAAGTTTAGAAACAGGAACAGTCTTTAAGAAAATGCCAACACAGCTTGGAAAGGACACTTACGAGTATTAACTTCTTTTCTTGTTTATGTGGGCAGGCCGAGGTTGGCCTGGGACAAGAAAGATGAAAGTCTTTGTATAATGCTTGTTCTAAGATGGAAATGGCTTCTCTTCAAATTGCAAACAACAGTTGGACAGCATAACATTCTTCTTAGCATCTGCGAACAGATCAGTTTCTTGTAGGTTAAAATCGAACTAACTACTATCGCAAAGAACAAATCTCTCACCCCCGTTGAAAAAACCTTTGTTATATAGACTTAAAGATTTTCGTTCTCGTTTCTATTGAAAACGGATGAGAACTAATAATAATTGTTGGCGCTACAGTCCAAAGGGTGACCAGGGGCTAGCTCGCTCATCAACTGCTCGTGTTGTGCGCGTGTTGTGCGCGCTACTGTTCTGTCACGAGTAGAAGGGACCTACAGTTTCTTGCCGACTCCGAACAGCGAAATTTGAGAAGCTTTCTTAGACAGTTATTATTCTTTGAGTGTTGTCAGCAGCTCGAAAGAGGTGGTGCCGTGAAAAATTCGAAAAATTGGTGTTGAGCTGGGAATCGAACCTAGACCCTTCGGCATGTGAGCGTCGCACTCTACCCACTACGCCACGTCGGCCACTGTTATGAATTTTTCTAAGGGGAAGGATCTTGTTTGAGTCAGTGGTGTCTATGGGAAGTTTGTGTTAGCTGAAGGGCGACATGTACAACGCAGAGATAGCAGAACTACATTCGCAATGGTTTTCGGTACTTTTCTAGAAAGTGTCGCATACATGTAAAGAAGAAATCGCGCTTCCAATTAAAAGCTTGAAATGTGTGTTCATTGTCTACGTTAGTATAGCCAGTTAAGATCCATACCCACCCATGAGAAAATTCGCGTTCCCAAATAAATTGATACAACTTTGAAGAGGACTCTTGACCTATGTTTCAAGTGAAGATTGCCGGGTTGCTGTCCATTCTAGTTAACATCTTGAATAAGCTTCGACAGAGAGATGGTCTGGTGTGCATTCACTTCAGCCACCAAAGTAGTTCGTGGCTCTGGCAAAACGACAAGAGGGACCATCGCCTTGATATCTATCTAGATATTTGTTTACACGGATGCTGACGCGAAAAGGTGCAATTAGCTGTGCACTCAGATCAGTCGGCAGGAAACCGACTTCCCGCAGACAGCGCCAACAAAAAACATGTTGGCGCTGTCTGCGGGAAGAAGAAAGAGTCGGTCAAACGATTACAAATTGCAAGGCTTTAACCTACCTCGGAGCAACAGTAACAACCAATAGGAAATACGAGGGCGGCTACGTATCCAACTCTCAGCATAACGTCGCATCTGCTGCTGCACAGAACAATGGTCTTACCAGTGTCCGCATATAAATGTTGCTTTGGGTGTCAAGTTAATAGCACGTTGGGCCTTAAGCCGCTTTCGAGAGAAACATTTTACGAAGAATCGTTGGCAAGCTGTCCGTTTATGATGAATAACGGAGCCGGTGTTGATAAAATTATGAGCTAAAAATCGGCGAATGATTTGCAAACATTAAGCTTATGGTATGCAGGCAGCCAGCTCACATGATCGATGTGGAACAAGCCGGGAAAGTCCTTTGTAGCCATTTCAATTGTAGAGGATACCGTTGAAGAACATGCTTACACTAGCAAAGCCTTTGAATGCGTTTGCTTGATGCTCTTAGTTGCACGACTGGGATGGATGGAGAACCAGTCGGGAAAGTCCTTGGTTGCCCGGTTAATGGGGGACGAAACTGTTGAAGAACATGCCTACACAAGCTAATCCTTTGAGTGCGTTGCTGGATACTCTTCGTTGCACAACTGGGATGGATGAAGAGACTTGCTGTTGGATGCGGGTTGTCGCGGCTTTGATAATGTAACGTACATCGGTGTAAATAATAGAAACCGAAGTATACAATTGTGTTAAATGTTGAGCCTCTATGAAAGTACTCTTTCAATCCAGTCTTAAGGAGTTTTTTATTTATAAGGCCACAAAGAAGTAATAGAGGCCAAAAAAATTGGACATATACAAACCAATCTTGAAGAAAAGAAGAGTATCGATGCTCTCGAGAAATACTTTGGTTGACTGATTTCAGGTAAATTAACAAGTAGACAGTGGTCGCCGTGGAGTAGTAGGTAGAGTGCGACGCTCGCACGCCGAAGGGTCTAGGTTCGACTCCCAGTTCAACACCAATTTTTCTAATATTTCACGACACCACCTCTTTCGAGCTGCTGACAACACTCAAAGAGTAATAACTGTCTAAGAAAGCATCTCAAATTTCGCCGTTCGGAGTCGGCAAAAAACTGTAGGTCCCTTCTACTCGTGACAGAACAGTAGCGCGCACAACACGAGTAGTTGGTGAGCAAGCTAGGCCCTGGTCTCCCTTTGGACTGTACAGCCAGAAATTATTTTCATTATTAAAAAGCAGATAACCAAACTATGACTTGCATTAAAGGCCGTAGTGTTCCGGCACCCAATTCAACATGCTTTCACGGTTGGCACTGTCAACCACTATTTATTATACACATCCGATTTTTCAAGGGTGTTTTCCACTTCATGCCTCTATCGAAATCAATCTGGGCAAGTCCTGTGGTTTGAATGATGCCACTCGCAGTGTTGTGGCACGCCTAGGAAATTGATAAGGTGGTTGCGACCGTGGATTTTGTAGTCGATTGCCTTGCTCCAGTCATTGTTGAGCCTGTGTTGTGTTATATTTTACAAGACCACCAAAGCCTTAATAATACCACAAAGTCGATCTTGTGTTTGTGGGTTGCACAAATTGTCACTCTCAAAACCAAAATGAATTTCTTTTGTTAATATCATATAATTTTTTAATGTCTCCCCACATGTTCGAACAAACACTTAAATCAAAACCTTCACAAAACTCGCTGGGGAGTATTTCACACATGAACCGCCCAACCTTTCGAAATTGAAATATTTTTGTTTTGAAAACGGAACCATAAAACAGAGAACAAAACCAACATGCTGCCCCTTGTAAATTTGCTGAGCGCAAGTCGGTCTCAAGTGGTACATCAGATAGCTTTATGTACGTTCTACACTGCAACTGAAACAACATTTTTCCTCGATGATTCAAACCATGCCATAAGATGAAACGTGGTTAGACTGTCTTTTTCAGTCTTTTTTGTAGGTACGGACAGTGTTCAATTATCTGCTCTTCCTCTTGGAGGCATGGGGTGAATTATCAGACTGAGGAGACACGTTGGCAGTAAGAAAAAAGAGGAGAGATTGAGTAAGGTTCTTCTCTTCTTCTTCTTGTGGAGCTAAAGACCGGGGTGGACCTCGGCCTCAACCAACATGCCTCTCCAGCCAGCACGATCCTTCGCCAGCTGTCTCCTGTTGCGCACTCAAAGTTGGTTGAGGTCCTTCTCCACTTGATTGCGCAACCCTCGCCTTGGCCGTCCTCTGTTGCGTTGTCCCAATGGCTTAGATTCGTATACTCTTTTGGTCGGAGTAGTGGTATACATACGCTCCACATGAACTAGTCATCTTTAGCGTTGAATCCGGAGACGCTTGACCAGGTGCATGTCGCAGTACAGTCCACAGAGTTCGTCGTTGGATCTTCTTCTGCAGATGCCATCAACGCACACAGGGCCAAAAATCGCACGCAAGACTTTACTTTTGAAAACGCTAAAATTCTTAAGCCGCCTTTAGTAACGCCCAGGTTTCCGCGCCATAAAGTAGGACGAGGATGATCAAGCTGTTATATAAAGCGAGCTTAGTCCTTTGAAAGAGGACTTTATTAGTCAATTGCATCTTGAGCCCAAAGAAACAGCGATTGGCAAGAGTGATTCTGCGTTTGATTTCTATTTACCGTGGAGCCGCAGTAGAAGAAGTCCATGACTACTTTGAAGTTTTTGCTGCCTAGTGTGACGCTTTGTCCAAGACGTCGCTATTGTGTGTAATTTCTTTATGACAGGATGAACTTCGATTTGCCCTCATTTACCGCCAGACCGATTTTATCCGCTTCCGCTTCAATGCCAACAAACGCCTCATGGACGGCTCGCTGTGTTCGTCCAATCACGTCAATGTCATCAGCGTAAGCTAGCAATTGAACTGACTTCGGGAAAATCGTACCTCTGGTGTTGACTTGTGAGGTATGCACGATCTTCTCGAGGATGATGTTGAAGAAGTCACATGACAGTGCGTCGCCTTGTCTAAAACCTTTTATTGACATTGAAGGTCTCTGTGAGTTCGTTACCGACCTTGATGGAGCTGCATGAGTTCTTTATCGGCATCCTACACAATCTGACGAGTTTGGTTGGAATGCCAAAACTAGACGTGGCTTTGTATAGCTCGTCTCTATGCATACTGTCATATGCGGCCTTAAAATCGACGTACTGTTGGCGAGTGTCGATTTGTGCTTCAGGGGTCTTTTCCAGGATCTGCCGTAAATTACACGTTAAGGCTCAATTTTAATGCTTCTTTTTTTCTAAACAAGGCTTGGTAGATTCATGCCAAATTGTTTCAAAACAAATTCGCTTGAAACCTATGTCGAAAATTGGCAGTCCGTCACAAAGCAAACGTGAGAATTCCAATCCCAATTTAGTGTTATGGGACGGGAATTGTGTCTGAAAATGCAACAACGAAGTTAAACATAAGAAACCGCAACTAAACGTGTAGGCTATGTACGCTATAAGTAAGAAGGGCTTATAAAATTGTTTTTCACTGTGCGAAGTTGGTTGGTTTTATCTTCCACGGTAACATTCTAATGGGAAATAAGATCTGTTTCTTTTTTTTTTTTTGGTATTCAAAACTGTTTTTATCAAGAAATGACGAACGTAGATTACTCTGTTGAAAGAAACGACATTTCCGCATCTCTAAGTGATTCTTCCCTTGCATCCATCCAACCATTAAACAATTCTCGATTTATTCAAAAGACCGGAAAAGCCGACCCCCCATATCGTTTTGTGTCCATCGCAAAAGCCAGTAGTCGAAAGAAGCAACGTCTGGACTTGGGCTGGGTGGGGTTAGATCTTTCATTTCAGAGTTTTCAGTAAGCTATTGGCCACTGCAGTTGAGCGGTATTTTGTTGCAAAATCAACTTGTCATGCCCTTTGGTCGTTTCTGATCGCTTTTGGTGCAATGCCCGAATTAATGTTGAATTCGATAACGTTTCATGTCAATGGTATCCCAGAAACTACCAGAGATGTAAAAGAATGAAAAGTTCTGGTTTAGGAAATCAATTAACTTCATGTATCCGATTTTTTAATTCATGATTTCGCTTTGGAATTAAGATTTCAACAAACAAATTCGCATTCATTTCTGAAGTCTTGACTGGATAATTCCTTCCGAGCTATCTTATGACTGAAATCAATTGAATGCAACTCTTTAGAATTACCTTGCACTCACTGAAGTCACTTTGAAGTCTTAAGCATTCACTTAAAGTTACCTGCATTCAATTGAATTCTTTGAGACTTCAAAAAATTTCGGTGCATTCCTTGGGACTTCACAAATATTGGTCTTTGGGACTTCAAACGATTTCGTTGAAGTATTAGAAGTTTGAACATGCCTGAAAGACTGACGCCTAGCAATTTACATCGATAGGTGATACATACTCCCCCACACCCGTCTTATAATAAGAATAATAATTGTTGGCGCGACAGTCCACAGGGGGACCAGGGTCTAAATTTCTCATCAACAACTCGAGTTGTGCGCGACTGCCTCCATTTTTTTGCCGACTCCGAACGGCGAATTTTCGAAAAGCTTTCTTAGACAGTTATTACCCTTTGAGTGTTGTCAGCAGCTCGAAAGAGGGGGTGCCGTGAAAAATTCGATGTGTTGAGCCGGGAAGCGAACCCAGACCCTTCGGCGTGTGAGCGTCGCACTCTACCGACTACGCCACGGCAGCCACACATCCGTCTGTTTTCACTAAATGCAGAGTAAAACATTTCTCGCAAATCTTGATCCTCTTCTAAGCTACAAGTTTTCAAATTATTTGCCTTGCCAAGACTCTCTTGTCGTTTTAAGCATCAACACCACTCTCTGCGCGTTTGTCGGTCACAGAAGTTCCAAGACTTACAATAAGACTTACAAGCTTTCTATGGGCCTCAGGTGTACTTTTCTTCCAATTTGAAAAGAAAACTAGAACTTCTTGCGAATGCTGTTTGCTTAGAAAAGATACGGACATTTTCGAAGGGCCGCAAAACAATGTTGTTTCCTAAAACGGGCTCTGATTTCTGACAAATGCCACCTCTTTCCTACAAAAGAGATAATCACTTCCAAGATTATCCACATATTGCGTGTGGCGCCATCTCTTGAAAACGTACCGAATTAATTTTACTCCAATGCAGTGAAAAGTATAACGACTATGACTGACTGCCACAAAACCACGTCAAGAAGTTGCAGTGTTAAGATGTGATAGGACCAATGAAATGAAAAATATAAGGAAGCAAAAATCAACAAAAATCCGATAACAGCAGGAGTTGAAAGTTAATTGAGGACTACTTTACTCAATTTTTCAGGAGTCACTGTGGGTTCTGGAAATATTTATTGCAAACTGTTTTTAAAACGCGGCCTGGCTTCGCTAAAGCGGATGCGGATCTCGTTTCCTTCGAATGTGCTCGGTATTCAAACGTAGGGATGTATTTTTCGGGAGCTATTTAAAAGCCAGGAAACATTATTGAGTATATGCCCGAAAGTGAACATTTTTCACCTACTGTACTAAATTGAAAACGATATCACTACCTTAAACAAACTCAATTCCACGAGACGTAGGGAAAATCTAGAAAGCGTCCCTTGTTGAGCATTAGTAATTGACGGACCGCTGAGGAATAAACGAGAACTGGGGCTTTAATTTCTCCTTTCGCTTTTTATTTGCAATAAATTAAGCCAACGCTGAAGCCCGCTTCGATTTCCTAAATTTCTTGAGACGATCAAGTCAAAGGACTCGTCTTTATCTGAGCTCCTCAACAAGAACCCCTTTATGACAAAATTAACATAAACGACACTCTTCACGTTGCCAATTCAAGATTGCATTCCACATCTCACCGCAGTCCTTCAACGCAACAGACTTTCATTAAAACACTTACCACCTGTCACCTCCCAAAAAACCACCAGCAGATGCTGCGTCTGTCTGCAACCGCATTCAGTCAATCTGTCGACGTCTGTCCACATCACCAAGCCGACCTCAAAAGACTGTAAACAATAAAAGTCCGGTGCTCCATTAGGTATGCAGAAATTTAAATTTTCAATTTTTGTGGTCTCGGCCAGCGGAAGCGCGTCCAAAAGCAAAAACTACAGAAAATACCGAAAACAACACCAAAGCCACACACACACAGACAGACTTGGTGACCGCATCCGCCGATAAACTGACGCTTCTCTGGGGCACACCGAGGAGAGCTTAACATTCGTCTCCAATGAACCGCAGATCCTCCGACGAAAACAAATAAAAAAGCGGACACCGGGAACGCGATTCAACGATTGAATAACCCTCGTGAATGCGCCAAGACTCCTCCTGCTCTGTCTCGGTCGCAAGATGAAAACGTGAAGTGACGCAGCACGGAATAAGAGAAGCTAAGCCGAGCAGAAGGACGGCAAAAAAAAAAAGGAAAAAATCACATGATATCCCCTGAAGACTTTTGCACCTGGAGTTGCTGGAGTTGCGCTGGGGACCTCTCCGTCGCCGCGGCCAAACGAATCGCATCCTGATGCTTCAAATTGATGATGTGCTCCGATTTCAGGTCTTCTACGTTTTTGAGTTACAACTGCCCTGCCGTCCGCCGGCAGCCAGCGTCGTCGTTGTCGTCCCTTAATGAGAATACCTTGTTGGCTGCTGAGGCTGCGGTTTGTTTTCGGCACGTCTTTGGAACGCAAACGCTCACCAGATAGTCGTTGAGCCACAACCGGTTTACCTGAATGAATCCGATGAAAAGTTCAGACTTTTTTCTTCATTTTCCGCTTCAACTGAGTGAGCACACTCTGCATGCCCGAATGGGCGAACTAAGTGCGATTTGACAGGAAATTAGGTTCGATATCGGTGCTCCCCGAATGTAGCAGTTGCAACTTTTCCCTGGTGGAGATGGGAGGGACGGGAGACTAGTTCCTGAGTTTGAAGGTGCGGTTCTGAGGCACTCGCTTTGTGCAGTAGAAAATGATTTTCTCAAGGCGTGCCATCGATGTGTGCTGCAATGGGTTGGGATGATCTCGTTTTTAACGACTCCCGTCTGGCGAATCGTTACTGAGGAGTCTGGGATTTTAATTAAAAAGCCCCGCAGCTATCCATTTGCATAGGAAGTGCTTAATGACTTTCTGCGTTTGTTTTTAATGTGCCCGCATCCGGTTGCGGTGGGAACGATATTTCGGGGGGAACGGCTGGTTTGTCCTGCAGCTAGGAGCTCAATGGGGAATTAGCCAGTGATTATTGCCTCGAATGATCGCGACGTTGATTGGATTGCTGGCGTGTTCTGAGACATAGCTCAGTCTGTGCCTGGGTCAGGTCCATTTGGTTCTCATGAAAATATGCGCACAATGCAGTCGTGACGTTGCCGCAAATCAGTGCTGTGATGGAAGTGGAATGTATGTTTGTGCCAATGGAAACAGTGATGAAACTAAAGCCCATTTGATAAGATGGCGGCTACCAGACCCTGTTAAGAAAGTAAGAAGTTGAGTAAGAAACAGCTCGATCGGAGCCTAGATTCTGATGCGACGAGGGTCTGGAGTCCCTGTCACTTCGATTTAAGCCTGACCGTGCGGTAGGCTCCATAGTGGGTGTCGCGGAATGTCGCGGAAAGAGCTGTAATTAGTGTAGTATGCTGGCTAACCTGAAGTTGATTGTTGAACCCCTGACTCAAACCAGACGGAAAAGGGATTTCTCGGCTCAGTGGGGAGTTGCATTCTCAACGCGACCAAAAGAACGACAGAGGTTTTAGAAGGCATCGTACCCTATCAACGTGATTGTCCTTCAAGGGTTGAGTCCTCAGAAACACTTGAAATTTTAGCAGGGGCATACGGTGAGTGTATGAAGGTAGAGATGATGTGAATGAAGACGCTCGCCCTGAACGTCCCAGCACATATTGAACTTGTCAGAGTATTTTTGTATTGTATTTTATTTGTCTCATATTCTTATATTACAAATCTTAAAAGTTCATTACAATATAGGGCGAATTCAATCGAGAATAGGGTAGTACCATTAAGTATTAAAAAAAAAAACAAAAATAGTATTAAATGACACATCATTATTTACAAATTCATTATGGGGGTGTTTATAGTTTTAAGGGAAGAGAAGAAGAAAAAAAATTAAACAGTAAATGCACACTTAAAAATAAATAGGAACAATATCAAAATTCCTCTCTGTGGCTAGCACGCGGTTCCCACACCTGGACATTCACAAAGGGACCTGGCGATCTCCTGATCAATCAACCGTCAACCAGATTGATCACGTTGCGATCGACGTCAGACACTCCTCCAGTATTTTCGATGTCCGAACCTTCCGAGGTGCAAACATTGACTCGGATCATCACCTTGTTGTAGCCAAGGTAAGAACCCGGATATCGAGAGAGCAACTGAGTCGAAAAAGGCCAAAACGGTTTGATGTCGAAAAGCTACAATCCCAACCAATTGCTGGGAACTTTGCCGACCAAGACTCCCTGAATCTCGCTAAGAGTTCGACGCTTTTTGCACTAAGCATAGAAGAAGAATGGTAACGTTGCCAAGAAGCCATCAAAGAAGCTGCCACTGATGTGCTGGGTTTCACATCATCACCCAGAAGGAACCCATGCTTTGACGACGAGTGCAGGCAAGCGCACGCAGCTAAACAAGACGCTTATAAGGCCACGCTGCATCGAACAACGAGGGCTGTTCGTGAGCTCTACGAACAGAGAAGAAGGGAAGAGCACTGGCTTCTAAGAAGAAAAACGGAGGAGCATGAGAAGCGCGCGGTCGAGGAAATGGAAAGGTGTTATGGTAGAAATGAAGTCCGAAAGTTTTACCGAAAGATAAAACAGCTATCAGAAGGATACAAGGTTCGGACCAAAGCCTGCCGGGACCAAAACGGACAACTAGTAGTAGAGTCGCAGTCTGTGCTGAGAATTTGGAAGGATCATTTCTCCAGACTACTTAACGGCGATGACGGCCCAAATCCCGCTGTTAGGCAGGATGTTCCACTCAATTTGGACGACGATAGACAAGAATTCCGTCCTCCTCACTTAGACCAGGTGAGGATAGCAATATCCAAGCTGAAGTCGAACAAAGCTGCTGGAGCGGACGGACTGTCCGCAGAACTATTTAAAGCAGCTGGAGATGACCTGGTTAGGCGCATGCACCAGCTCATCTGTAAGATATGGTCGGAGGAAAGCATGCCCAATGAGTGGAATCTCAGCGTCGTTTGCCCGGTCCATAAAAACGGAGATCCCTTTGACTGCGTCCACTACAGAGGGATAAGTTTCCTGAACATCGCATACAAGATCCTCTCTGCCGTATTGTGTGAGCGTCTGAAGCCGTTTGTCCATGACCTGATAGGTCCCTATCAGTGTGGTTTCAGGCCCGGGAAGTCCACAATAGATCAGATCTTTACATTATGACAGATCCTGGAAAAGACCCAAGAAATGCAAATTGACACTCACCACCTATTCGTCGATTTTAAGGCTGCATATGACAGTGTGCATAGAGACGAGCTATACAGTCCCATGTCTAGTTTTGGCATTCCTACCAAACTCGTCAGATTGTGTAGAATGACGATGGAGAACTCTCGCTGCTCCGTCAAGGTCGGCACCGATCTCACCGAGACCTTCAATGTCAAGAAAGGTTTTAGACAAGGCGACGCACTATCATGTGACTTCTTTAACATCATCCTCGAGAAGATCGTGTGTAACTTACAAGTCAACACCAGAGACACGATCTTCCAGAAGTCAGTTCAATTGTTAGGGTACGCTGATGACATTGACGTGATTTGACGAACACAGCGAGCCGTTAGTTAGGCGTTTGCTGGCATTGAAGCGGAAGCGGCTAAGATGGGTCTTGCGGTAAATGAAGGCAAAACGAAGTACATGCTGTCATCAAGGAAGGACACACAACATCGACTTCTCGAACGGAGCGTCACACTAGGCAGCAGAAACTTCGAGGTAGTCAAGGACTTCGTCTACCTCGGCTCCGCGGTAAACAGGAACAACAACACCAGTACCGAAATCAAACGCAGAATAACTTTTGACAATCGCTGTTTCTTTGGGCTCAAGAGGCAATTGAGTAATAAAGCCCTTTTTCGAGGGACTAAGCTCGATTTATATAACAGCCTGATTATCCCGGTCCTACTTCATGGCGCGGAATCTTGGACGTTAGCAAAGGCGGATGAGGAAGCCTTTAGTCTCTTCGAGAGAAAAGTTCTGCATGCGATTATTGGTCCTGTTTGCGTTGATGGCACCTGGAGGAGAAGATTTAATGACGAACTCTATGGGCTGTACAGCGACATGCGCCTGGTCAAGCGTCTGCGGATACAACGCTTAAGATGGCTAGGCCATATAGAGCGTATGGAAACCACTGCTCCGGCCCGAAAAGTCTTTGAATCCGAGCCATTGGGACAACGCAACAGAGGACGACATAGACTAAAGTGGCGCACACAAGTTGCGAAGGACCTCAACCAACTTGGATTGCGCAACTGGAGACAGCTGGCGAAAGATCGTGCTGGCTGGAGAGGCATGTTGGTTGAGGCCCAGGTCCACCCCGGACTATAGCGCCACAAGAAGAAGAAGAAGATCAAAATATCAGTCTTATATCAAGCTACCGGGTCTAAAAGATTTTCTATCTGTACATGATCAAATTGAAATTGCCAACATTTTTTTTATTTTTCAGAAAGATACTTAGGGATCTCAAAGACTTTATAGAGGCAGGAAGTTTGTTGAATAATCGGTGTGACAGTATAAAATAGGAATTGCGATAACATGTGGTGCGAAATAAAGGAGTATTGACGACATAACTTAGGTTTGGTCTTACACCATACCTGTTTGATATTCTGCTACTAAGATAGCCACATCTCAGAAAAATAAACTTTCAGAACCTTGAAATAAAACAGGTGTCTCAAGGGGAGAACATTTAATTGTTTAGACAAGGCCATAGAACGGTGTAAGTGGTTTTTGCACACTTTTCTTTTAACACGTTTTTGGAGAATAAGTAATTTTCTAATTTTGTTTTGTTAGGCCCCACCCCAGCAGCATACTGCAATTTCGATTGAAAAATCCCGTAATAAATTATTTTCAAGATAGGCTTCGAGCACGTGGTTTTTAAATAGTAAAAGATACGTAGGGTTGATAGAAAATATTTTTTCAGTGTATTTATATGTTCTGCCTAGTTCATATTTTTATCTATAATGACGCCAAGATACTTAAATTGTTCAACAACTTCAATTTTGAAGCAATCGCCAGCACAGGACATACCTTCATTGAATAAACTACGGTGCAGGCATTGACAAGCCTTATTCATTGTTCTGAATCTTGGACAATTGTTTGAATGAAAGAATATGCGAACATCCGGTGATAATCTTTCTGAATAGCTAGGAAATTAATTTTGTTTTATTGCTAACTTGCATCCTATGCTTAGTGAACCAGCTACGTAAAGCATCTAAATCATGATTAAAGTACTATTGGATGCATACGCAATGCCAAAATCGTCTGCCAAAGCAGTGAATTTGCCGATGCTTTTTTGACTGAAAATAGAATTCATGTACACAAGGAATAGAATAGGCCCGAGGACAGATCCTTGTGGCACTCCAAGATATATTTTGCATGTACTGCCAGTCGGCACCTATTTACACTTTTTGCAACTGATCAGTAAGGTAAGTTTGAAACCAATTAAACATAAAACCTCTAAGCCCAGCTTTGAACAATTTTCGTAAGGGAATGTTGTGATCAACCGTATCAAATGCTTTTTTAGTATCAACAAAGAGATTTCCACAGTACCTTTTATCATCTAATTTTTTATAGATTGAGAAACAAAAATCTAGCAATGCATCTTCAGTTGACAAGTCTTTCCTGAGTTCAAGATTCGGGCCAAGCTTAGCTTCTTACGCTGGCAAATAAACAAATTCGATTCATCCGCTTGCACATACAGCTGATATATTATTAGCAACAGTTTCAATTCCATCTCTTCCTGTTTATTTACTTATATAATTGGAATGTGCCAAAACTAGGGCCGTTGAAACCAAGACATCGCTGGTTATGTTCATTGCTTTAACACACTGTTCCATTATTGTGTGACCGATTTTCGTTAATGGCACATATGTGATTAATAATGAGATGTTTCAAGTGACAGGGTTTTTCGGCAAGTTTAAAATGTCAGTGCTACCAACAAAACAACAGACAGAATTAATGACTCTGCGTGCTGATGCAGAACTGCGGCAGGAACACAAATTTTAAGTCAATCTTACGTTCATTTGGGTTAAATTCAATAAATATTGTCGGCAGCACATGTGCTAACCGTCTCTTCTTAGAGATAGGGAATTCAATTTGGTTTGCTTTCTTAGAAAACATTTAGACAATTTTAAATACTCGAAATTTTGGGACTGATGCTCCTTTGAAGTTTGATTTATTGGCCGAAGCAAATTCACCACAATCTTCTACAAGTATTTTTTGGGGGCTTCAAGTGCGCTTTTGTTCCTTTTTTGAAAAGAAAACAACTTTCGGCCAATGCTGTTTACTTAAGACAAATTTAAATATTTTCAAAGAACTTAAAGAATAACAAACCTTGAGGCTCACTTATTATTACTGACAAACATCACATCTTTCCAAAAACGTTGGAAATCGTTTCCAAGATCCACAACAACTTGCAGGTGGCGCCATCTTTTGCATAAATTTGTGCCCCAATATCAGTACAGGTTATAAAGGATAAAAATCCAACTACGATATCACCCCACCAACTCATAAACTCACTCGACGGGTTTTTTAAGCTACACTAAGGACACTGCCTCCACCATTTAGTGAGTCCTTGGGGTTGGGCACACCTTGTAGCATTCTTCAGAAGGCATTTTGTATGCATTTACCATTCCCTTACCTCTGTGTCAGAAGCGCCAAAACTCCTTCTGAAATATGCAGTACCGAGTCGGTACTACCGACGATCATTTGCAATATAATATATGGGAAGGGTCATCCGATATGCTAACCGGAAAAGCGATACCCTTTCTGATGGGCTGTTTCATGTTCTGACAGTGACTGCAATTGTGAACTTTTTACAGAAGAAATGAGTTCTGCCCTGAACTCAGAAGACAAATTTGTTGGTTGCTACGCCAAGCACGCATGCCAGTTTAGAGCAATAGCTACGCTTACACGTGTTGCCACCTATCGCTCGCTCTGAAATGTGTAACTTAAATTTTGTTTTCCTATGAACTTAAACCCGTCAAGAGGCACATTTCCCTGACGTTTATGAAGTCACCCTACTCACAGTCGTCCCTCCTGTTGCACTGAAACTCCTCTAAAGAAAAATTCTTTTGTTTCAACCCAACAAGTGACTCATCTCCCGATCGTCGTTTGCCTGCAATGACTAGTTCATCTCACCTTGCCATCCCACGACGAGTGCTAGGGCCGCCAGGCTCGCAGGCTGTGCCCACAGTGCACTCTGCATGCCAATTTCGCCCCACCTAATTCTGACATAAGTCATAATAACTCCACAATCCACTTGAGTCCTTTTCAAACTACGATAGGTCCAAATACAAAATCTATCCGTCTCCATTTGATCGTAATTGCCAGACAATATCGCTATCCCCGCGCATCTCAACTCCCACATTAATCTCCGGCAATCGTCGCCCAGACCGACAGAGGAAACCCAACGTCCCATACTAATCCGTGCGACAATCTTGAATTGAATTCCCATAACACCTTGGCTCCGGTCTTAACGCCACTGTCGCCGCCGCCGCCAACGCAAGTCCACGATGAGTAACTTCGCTCGGTCACCCACTCGCATTCCTGGCCAGGTCTCGCCGCAGCTCGATGGTGACAAAGGGCTCCACAGCGTGGGCGAGAGGACGGGAAATTTGCAACTTGCCAACTCCCACCTCCACTCCCATGGATCCAATGACTCAGTCCGCGGCGCTGTACTGCTAGTCTTATCCGCACGGAGATTCAGCGGGGATCCCGCAAAAAGAAGAGACTCTTAAAGTCCCATCGCTCACTGTGCTGTGTTGCCGTCGTCCCACTCCGGTCGATAAGTTATCACGTCTAGGAAACCGAACGCCAAGATGTTCCCAATCCCTCAGGACAGCAGACAGACATCTAGCTCGAGAGCGCACCATGCCCAGGTAAAATGATTTAAATCTCCAGCAGAAGAAGCAGATCCAAAGGAATGATTACACCGTCCACGGAGGCTCACGGCGAGGGAGATTAATGCCCCAGGAGTGGATGGATCCCTGTGTCTGTGCACCTTGGGCCCTTGATGTTGGACATTGTCATCATCGTCGTTATTATCGTCGTCGCCGGGAACAGGTCTGCTGTAGAGCAGAGTCAATTTAATAAATCGCCAGCCATTCGAATGGACATCCAGCAACACTCTCGCTCTCTGTAGGCGTTGCCACCACCGTCGGCGGCGGTGCAGTGGATCCAACCAAATCCGATTTCAAGAACATGTACCAAGCGGAAAGACATCGAATAAATCCTTAATGGTGTCGTGTGGGCGCTTGTGCTCCTCCACTCCTTCGGCTGCAGTATTTCGCCAAATGTGTTTCGCCGTCGTTGGCGCGCTAACTTCACCTCGGTCGGTGGTCTGCAGTCGGGTTTAATTGCCTTTTGTCGTCAAGTGGAGGACGTTTGTCGTCTGCAATTCACGTTCCCACCGACCGTCTCAAAAGGACACCAAATCGATTCGATTTAATTAAGATTAAACGGTGAGAAACTTAGCAGGTGAAATTGGATTTAAATTTGAGCTTTGGAGACGCGCTGCATCGGATGGTGTGCGAATGCGGAGAAGGTGCGTATGCAGGGCGTTGTATTTGAATGATGTGAATTTGCATACTGCATCGTTTGGGCGTGGGTTGCTCGTGGGCAGATGGCAGCTCTCATTTCCCTCTCATCCGACTGTGTCCCTAAACTTTGTCGTAGCGGGCACTCTGTCCTCCGGGCGTCAAAAATCCTGGTGACCAATTAAATTGCAATCCATTTCGAGCTGCAACATGCAGTGCATTAAACTTATTACCTTGACCACGTCGTGTACACCACACAGGACGCAGGTGAAATATGAGGAAGCAACACTTCTGTTGCCGAATATGTTCACGTCACCAAGCATACAGCTTCGTCCTTACAAAAGCAATAAACTGGACAGCATTTGAAATATGTCCCATCAACTTTTCATTATTTAGCCATTAAATTCTATATCCCCTAGCAGCCTGGTGGGAGGGGGGAGTGTAATAAATAAACTTCCATCGGTCATCCTACACCCGTCAGAGAAAACTTGTCCTTCTCCGACGAGGAACAAAAAAAAAAAACACGAGACACCCAGACCGAAAGCTAACACGAGACACAAGATGCGAAGCATTCCACCCCACACCCCACCCGCCATTCCACTCACAGCAAGGACGATAATGATGATGATGGCGAAGATAAGAGCGACCTCCCGCCGTCACATCTGAGCCAAGTAACCCCCGCTGCCGGCCCCAATGGCGAAAGTTATAGTCACATTAGCAAATTCCTTATCTAATTCCATCACGTAGCCGTGGAATGATAATAGATCCTCAATCCAAACAAAAGATGCATTAAACTTCCACATTTGTGTTCCGGCGCAATCGCCATCCCATTCTGCTGCCCCCCGTCCAGCCTCCTCCATTCGCAGCGATGTGTGCTCCGTGTGTGTAGTGTGCGCCATCTGCCATCATCAATCTTTCTCGTGTACTGTGTCCCGGTCTGACAGCTTGCCTGCTAGCAGCCTTGCATGCCCCTCCATCCGGTGATCCTTTAGAAATTACTTATTTAAAAGTAATTTCCTGTTCAGTTGTTAATTTCGGGAAAAGCTGTCGTGGGCAATCCTCCTTATTGTCCGCCTGCCTGCTTAGGAAACGTGCATGAATGTGCTTTCGTCCGTCCGCCACTGCCACCCGCCCCAGAGTCATCTGTTTGTCATTTGTCCACCCATTGTCTTTGGTTTGGTTTGCTGGTAAGGTCTGAAACTTAATTGTTACACCTCCCTCCCCCACTTCTCTTACGGGCTGTGATTAGGCGAAAATTATGACAGGACGATGTGAGAGGACTCGGCAATCGGCGAGAAAAGGTGGAAACTTCTTCATTAGCAAACAATGGTAATGGAGAACACTCAGCAGCCGAATGTGAACATGGCCAGACTGCTAAACGACATCACATGGGCATTAGTGCGCTGGAATTGAAGTTTTCGGTCGATGAATGTTAAAGCGATCAACTTTTGCCATAAGGCTGACGGCGTTTATGTCTCATACATTCTGGTAATTGACCTGGAATGCTGGTGATATGACGGGGCGGTGGCTTGGGCAGATGAATATGATGTATGGCCTGAGTTGAGATTACTTTTGAAAGTTTGGCGGAGGATACAGACGTTTGAGTTTGAATTGTGTGTCTTGAAGGCGGCTAAAGTTGCTACTGATCAGACCATGTTTCATGCATAAAACACACGCAAATTTGCACAAAATGTCAGACTACGGGTAAAATGTTCAGATTTGTTACAAGCATGGCCGTGGCACAGTATTCCCTATCCTGTTCTTCAAGCGTATAAAACAAATGCTACGAGACCTAATGATGGTTTTATTAAAACTCCATGGCTCTCCACGGGGTTATTTTAAAAACGAAGTGGGAAGCTGGGAACTGTACGAAAACCATGCACGCAAATGGTTTCGTTTCCTTTTCATTTTCAACAAATTTCGATAAGAGCAATGAACGTAAATGTAAAAATATTTTTTTTATTAAAATTTGTAAAAATTAACGTTTGTAACAGTTAACGATGCGAAAGACAAACGTATGTATTTAGATATTGGATGGCACGACAGTCTACAGGGGATCAGGGTCCGGCTGTTCCGCATGCTATTGTTTTCTCACGAGCAGAACTGACCTACAAATTTTACCGAATAGGAACTGCGAAGTTGAAAAAGCTGTTTTCTCGTTTTGTTTGTTCGAAGTAACTACTTCTTCCCATCTATTTGATAATGAATAAATGAATCCTCTCTGGCATCGATAAATGCAGTGAACCGTTCTTTGATTTCTTCAAGAGATCCAAACCGATTGCCCGAGGCTTTGCACTCATCGAAAAAGCCTGTAGTTGGAAGTGACAACGTCTGGGGTATACAGCGGGTGAGGTAAGACCTCCCATTTCAGCGTTTCCAGGTAGCTTCAACCGCTACAACCTCGTTGGGCCGTGCCATGTTGCAAAATCGCCCTGTCATGACTTGGGTAGTTTCTGGCCATTTTTCAAACAATATACGGCTCAACTGCTTTCGTTGTAGTCGATAACATTTGAAGCGTTGCTTCAGCTTGGTTTCACCAGCTCATAGTGCATCCATCTCGTCTGGTCTCACCATATGAAAATCATAACTTTAGCACCGTAAATGTTCTTTGGGATCGATGTAGATGATGTTGTGACCGGTGCTCCAGGCTATGCATGGTTATTTTCATTCTGGAATTGTCTTAGATTATCCAATTTTTAACTCCATTCACATTCAAAAATGCTTTCCTTAGACATCTTTTAAGAGGTCGTTTAAAAGTGGAAAATCGATTTTCGACATCTGTCTGTGACAATTAGAACGGGACAAAATTTCCTTTGTTTTGAAAAACAAAATCTTAATTTTTTTTTCAACGGAAAGAAATTATCTGCAGACTAACATCCAATGAGTATATAAGTTCGTTTTGCGTTTGGCACAAATCTTAATCCTGTGAATCCTCCGATTCTTTATTTTCAAACCTTTCGGACTTGACAAGAAGTACTTCGTCTTCGAGAGTTAAACCACCATTTCTGAGAACTTGAAACCGATTCTCTGCATGATTTCTCGGTCATAGCAGATTCACAATAAACTTCTGAAATTTGTTAAAATTTTCTTTTCATTAAAACAGAAAACCAAAACCTTTAGCAAATGCAGTTTAATTAAGACAATTTTCGAAGGAGCAAAAAACAATATTCTTATCTAAAACAGACGCTGATGCCACACTAAATATAGCCGGCATATGTCACAACATTCCAATGAAGAATGTAATCGCTTCCATGATTAGCCGCATTTTGAAGGTGGCTCCATTAGTTGAAAATAATTCATACCACAATAAATGTACCTACTGCGTCGAATGGTTATCTCTTGAAACTAAACCAACTGGTGAATTTTTCTTAATCTGGTTAAACTTTTATGACTTTGACATTTTCAACAGTAGTATGGAGAATTGTATGTAATTCAATTCACATTGAAGGTGTATCATAAATTTACAAATGGATTTCGCAAAAACATAAATAGGAGTGAAGCAGGATCAATTTATGTGAGTACGAGGGTTGCCTTTTATATTTCGGGATTAGAGAACAAAAACAAATATTAGTCATCGAAAATAGCTTTATTGTTTTTCAAAATATTAACCATTAAGATCTATACACACTTTCAGGCGATTGAAAAAATTGTCGAAGCATTTTTGTCACTCTGTCTAACGTATCTCCCAAATATGCATTCTGAATGCACCAACCGCTTCTTCAGGTGTCGAAAAACGTTGACCTCTCATTTTATTTTTTACATACGAGAATAAAAGGAAGCCATTTGGTGCCAAGTCAGGACTATACGGCGGATGACTCATCAAATCGGTGTTTTGAGTGCTCGAAAATGCAGTTGTTTGAGCCGATGTATGAGAGCTCGCATTGTCGTGGTGAAGAGTGATGCGTCTTCGGTGTTTGGTTTTCCCGATTTCTTGGAAAACAACTGGCAAGCAAATGGTTGTGTACCACTTGAATTGACTGTTCTGCGTTGTTCTAGTGGTACGGTTGCGACATGTCCAAGACACAGGCGACCATTTGCTTGGAAGTGCTTCGTGCGCGAGCAATTTGAAACTCCCATACAGTCGACTGCTTTTCACTTTCGGGCTCATACGCGTAAATTCACGATTTGTTACCTATTACGATATAATAGACGTGTTTCGGAGCACCGCGATCGTATTTGTGGAGCATTTCTTTCGACCAATCGACAGGAGCCTTGGGCCTTGTTTTGAGCAATTGACAAATTGTGTGGGATCCAAGGCGAACAATTATTTTTTGACCGTCGAATGTTCATGTAATATTGAATGCATGCTGGTTCTACTAATGCCTAATGTTGTCTCAATCTCACGTTAGGTCACATGAGGATCTTGCAATATCAGTTGGCGCACACCATCAATGGTTTCCGGAACAACAACTAATTTTGGACGACCTTCACGAAATTCGTTTTGGTGTGAACTACGACCTCATTTGAATGCGCAATACCATCGATAAACACTGGTCCTTGATGGAGCTTAAGTTAATCGATGCACTGCTGTTGAGCTAATCCACGTCGAAAGTTGTAAAAAATAATCGCACTAAAATTTTCACGACTTAATTCGATTTTTTGGTCGAGATGAATCTTTTAAGTTACCTTAAACAACACAAAAAGCGCTCGTATGTCAAAACGTTCTGAGTACGTATAACCTCAAAAATGTCAAACTTTACGAGCTGTCAGTTGCCAGGTTGCAACACTAGGGTTGCGCAATCCCGAAATATAAAATTCAACCTTCGTATAATTTCGATGTTAACATCTTTTTAATCACATATAAATTTGCAAACGAGTGGACTTCGTTTTCAGCCGGAGAAGATGAATCTGAAAAAGGAGGTATATTTCCTTGTTTTAAATTCTGACTTTATAGCTGTTGCTCTTTTATTATGCACCAAATACAAGTTCATAAGTTTTTTTGTATGTAGCACCTTGTATAAAAAGAAAGCCTTAAATCCAACTTTACAACAAAATGAAATAAGAGGAGATTTAGTAATGGTTGCTTTACTTTGTTGTATACACAATTCAAATGTTGAATGTTGTTACAGGTGTTGTACAAGGTGGACCAAGTTTAAGATAAATTTTAGCAGATTTGTGATTAAAACAGCTTAAGGCATCACTCTATGTTCCCGGTTTAGATAAATAAAAACGCCTACAACGATCGTGCAACAAAACCAATAGGAGCAATATATGTTGTATAGTTAATTTAAGAAAAAGGAAAAAAAAACATAAAAGTTAAGTTTTAGTCATACGTATTCAATTTATTTATTTTTGTTGTTTACACATATTCCGAAATGGTTTGTAAACATTTATTAAATCACACCTATGAGCCAAAGCAAGCCTCCAGTTATATGGGCTGTACTGCGACATGCGCCTTGTCAATCGTCTTTGGATATAACGCTTAAGGCCATGTGGAGCGTATGGATACTGTTTCCGCCAAAAATGTTTTCGAATCTGAGCTATTGCGACAACGCAACAGAGAACGGCGTATGCTGCAATGGCGCACACAAGTAGTTAAAGACCTCACCCAACTTGGAGTGAGCAACTGGAAATAAGTGGTAAAAGATAGTGGTGGCTTGAGAGACATTTTGGTTGCGGCCTAGTTTCACTTCGGAATACAGGGCCGCAAGAAAAGAAGATGAAAAGGTTGAAGGGCAAAACTGAACCCTGGGGAATATCGGTGTTAAAAAAACTCGTCCAAAGCAATTTGAAGTGAATTTCATGAATTATGAAAGAACTTCCTTTTACGTACGAAAAGTGTACAGCCTGAACCGACACACCTTGACGCATCACCTAAATCTCTCAACTAAATCTGTGGAAGTGATAAGTCTCCCGTTTGGGAGACATGCTGATTAAGAACTTTTAACTAGTTTTCCAAGAGAAGCCACGAGAAGAAGAAAAAGAGGTTATATGACACAATTTATTTCATATGAAGGTTGCCTTTTATATTTCGGGCTTGGGCAACCCTAGTGTTGCAATCTGGCAGCTGCCAGCTCTGTTGTTAAGTTTGACATTTTTGAGGTTATAGGTACTCAGACCGTTTTGACATACGAGCGCTAATTGTGTTGTTTACAGTAACTTAAAAGATTCATCTCGCCCAAAACTTTAATTAAATTGTGAAAATTTTCGGGTGATTATTTTTTACAAATTTCGACGTGGATTAACTCAACAACAGTTCATCGATGAACTTAATTCAATTTTTGGCGATGAAGCTCTATCAATGGCCAGCGTTTATGGATGGTATGGTGAATTCAACGGAGGTCGTAGTTCACTCCAAGACGAATTTCGTGAAGGTCATCCAAAATCAGTTGTTGTTCCGGAAACCATTGATGCTGTGCGACAACTGGTATTGCAAGATCCTCATGTGACTTAACGTGAGATTGAGACAACCTAAGGCATTAGTGGGACCAGGATACATTTAATATTGCATGCATATTTGACTGTCAAAAAAATTTGTTCGCGTTGGATCCCACACAATTTGTCAATCGCTAAAAACTAGGCTCGGTCGATTTGTCGAAAAGAATGCTCCACAAATACGACCTCGGTGCTTCGAAACACGTCTATGGGATCGTGACAGGTGGTGAAAGTTTGATTTACGCGTATGAGCCCGAAAGTAAACAGCAGTAAGGGTGTTTCAAATTGAGCCAAATCCAACAAGGGTGGCTCGCGCACGAAGCACTTTAAGCAAATGGTCGCCTGTTTTTTCGGAAAAACTGGACTTGTTGCAACCGTACCACTAGAACAATGCAGAACAGTGATATCTGAGCTCATCAATTACTTGTGCCATGCGCGCTACTAACCTCTCACGAGTAGAAGGGACTTACAGTTTATTGCCGTATCCGAACGGCGAAGTTTGAGAAGCTCTTCCTAAGACAGTTATTACTCTTTGACTGTTGTCGTCAGTTCGAAAGAGGTGGTGCCGTGAAAAATTTGAGTTATTCAACAGGGAACCGTACCTGGACTTTTGGCGTTTGAGCATCGCACTCTATCCACTGCGCTACGGCGGCCACATTTGACTTTCTTAGTATTTTTTTGGAACCTCCACAGATGAAATTTTGACAGTTTTACGGGATGTTCGAAATTACATCCCGTAAAACTGTCAAAATTTCATCTGTGGAGGTTCCAGAAAAATCCTGCGTCCTCGTAAATTACGGAAACCAAGTTTACTCTCAATGAAAAAGTTTGTTCTTTCTGGTGCCCGGATTTTTGATAGATCCAAACATCAAACAGCACACGCATCAAGCTACAGTGTGTGGGTTATTACCTGGAACAAGTAGTCTTGGCATGTAAATTCGAGAACTCCCCCAAACGACTCAAAAATCGTTCTACTTCTTCTCTGCATTTCGCCAGCATTGTCTCTTTTTACGGAAGTGCTTGCTAATACTCGTATTCCTTCATGAGACAAAAAAATTAAATTTAATCTGGGTTACTGTCAGATAGTTTAATGGACCAGTATTTGAGTATGAGAGCTCCAGTGAGGTGTTTCCCCATCTCCAAATGTGTGGAAGCGTTCCAGCAAGATTTTCACTCTTCCTGGCCTTTTTTTATAATTTCGGCCTCAAACCGGATTTTCAGAAATGCAGGCTATGCCGCCTGTCTGCCAGCCTTCAACACACTTATTAAATCTCACAAATTGCTTCTTTGATTGACACTGGTTGTCCCAATTTGCAGTCAGTTCTCTTCCACCTCCTCACTGTCCTGCCGGCTAGACGGGAAGCTCCAGATATAGTCGCTCGGCGCATACTCCTGCCTCCAGGATGCGTTCGCATATTGAGCCGTCCTGTGGGACGGCGGGCTAACAACCGATAGATGAATCCATAAAATATTCATTCATGTTTGTGCATGTCTAGCGACTATGACGACGGCTGTGTGTACTTGCATAGCACTCGGCAGGTGAGTACAACCGTTTATCATTCCAGGACACTCCAGTTTGTTTGCATTCCGAACTAACACATTTTTCCCAGCCACACCCGCTCGGCGCCAAGTCGGTTCCTGTCTGGGATTTCTTATACCGTTCACGGGCCATTGGTGTTTTTGTTCACGAAGTTACTGTTTTTCTTGTCGGTGCACCGCACCGCGAATCCCTCCAACACGAAACTGCGGTATTTCCGTGTTCCTTCGGATCAATGTGCCGCCGAAAAGGATACACGAATGCTGCACACGTGAATGTGAGGTTCGCAATCAGGTGCATTTAATGCATGCATGCCCAGGAATTGATGTGAGACAGCGGTGAGTGGTGTGATCGGGAGAGAAAATCTCTCGTAAAGTGTATTTAAATGGGTTTGGATGGTTGGCTGCCTGTGCCTCACGGCCCCCTTCACGGCACATTGCCAGGTACACCGCTGCCAGCGATCGAAACTTTTCGAAAAAGTGAAGAGGATAATGGGGTGTGTGGAGGTTGTGGGAGTGGGGTGGGGATGTGGAACGGGCCTGAGTACACAATGCAGTTATTGTGCTTTTCATTTTCAAGTGAGATTGTTTTTTCGGTTTTTTCTTCCTTTTCGCGCATATTTCTGCTGCACAAATGGAGAATTTTAAATACTTGCAGAGTGTGAAGAAGAGATTTGATGCATTGAGAAGTTGGTCCGGATTTTTTTGTGCTTGCTGCAAAAAATAAAAAAATACAATTTAATGGGTTCTGAAGAGTTGCTTGCTTTTAAGTAGTTTTGTATTGATTGGAGCGGGCTTCGGATGGTTTCGCCAGTAATCGGATATTGAACGCTCTTAAGATTTTGAATGTGTTGATTGGTTTGACTTCTGTTGGCAGCGACGAGTTCGCGGTTTACTGATGTTCATCATCAAGGTTGGGTTGGGCGAGGTATACGTAGTCGGTTGTCAACGTCAACCACACTGGGGTCACACTTGAGCCCTTTTCGGCAGTGATCGAATAAGTTCCCTGAATTGACTTCGAGAACAATTTGAGATGAGGTGATAAAGAACAGTAAAAGGAAGCACTTCGTGTTTTTCAGAATCTAAGACTCTTGACATAAACTCCTACGACGTACTGTCCTGGTGTACGAGTATGCTCCGTAGACGCATTTAAGTTGACGAGGCCGAAGGAGTGCGCTATCGTTAAGTTACTTGTGTAAGACAATGTGACTTTTAGACCATCCCTTGCTTTGGTTGCTTAATGCGTGTGGTTTTAGAATATGTCAGACTGAAATGAAGAAGGAGAGATTTTAACACCTTTGGTCGAGATTGAAGTCTTCGTAGCACGTCTGGTACCTTGATCAGAAAAATAAATGCCTTTACATTTGTCATTTCAGTCTGTCCATTGAAGAAATGGAAGCAGGACTTAATAGGATAAATAACACGTGTGGTCGCCGTGGCGTAGTGGGTAGAGTGCGACGCTCACACGCCGAAGGGTCTAGGTTTAACTCTCAGTTCAACACCAATTTTTCTAATATTTCACGGCACCACCTCTTTCGAGCTGCTAACAACACTCAAAGAGTAATACCTGTCTAAGAAAGCTTCTCAAATTTCGCCTTTCGGAGTCGGGAAAAAGCTGTAGGTCCCTTCTACTCGTGAGAGAACAGTAGCGCGCACAACACTAGTAGTTGATGAGCAAGCTAGGCCCTGGTCCCCCTTTGGACTGTAGCGCCAACAATTATTATTAACACGTTAACGCCAACAAATAAAATGTTAATTGTTAATGGCATTATGTAAGGTTTGAGAAGTTTGGTTTCAAACACCTTGGGTCTTCGTTCGGTTACATGTAAGAAAATGATTCGCCCTTGATGTACATAAAAACTTGAAAATTAAATCCCAAAACGTTTAACCATTTCTTTCGAACTGTTCTCTTAAACATTCTATTGTCAACCAGAGTGGTATGCGGAGTTGAGGATCAGGTTATTTCAGGGATGTATTGCCAACAAACGAAGACCTCTGCGTGTACACCAATAAGTTAGCGGAGCTGTACTACTTTAACAAGAACTAGTGCTATGCGTGCTACTGGAAGAGTGTCCCTATAGTTTATTGGTGACTCCGAAAGGTGAAACTTCGAAACCTTTGAATGCTGTCGGAAACTGGAAAGAGGTGCCTTCGGCCAAGGTTTAAGTTTGTGCAGCCTGGGAATCGAATAATAAGACCAAGTCAATGCAGCCAGTGTAAAGCAGAAATTCAATACCAGTGCAGACACCTGTGCTTATAAAAAGCTTGGATATATCGAGGATGTGAAACTTTATGACGAAAATCGATTTTGAAGGTGTGTATATTCATTTTAACCTTGAACGCACAAAACATTCTGAATTTATCGCTGATATTCATTCGTTGTCTTACTAAACTGACTCTGCACTGTGAGTGAATGCTTGTTGAAGGAAAATTATCATTCACGTTTATCACGTCCATCAAGCGTGCATAATAATAATTGTTGGGGCTACAGTCTAAAGGGGGACCAGGGCCTAGCTTGCTCATCAACTACTCGTGTTGTGCGCGCTACTGTTCTGTCACGAGTAGGAGGGACCTACAGTTTTTTGCAGACTCCGACCGGCGAAATTTTAAAAGCTTTCTTAGACAGTTATTACTCTTTCAGTGTTGTCAGCAGCTCGAAAGAGGTGGTGCCGTGAAAATTTCGAAAAATTGGTGTTGAGCTGGTAGTCGAACCTAGACCATTCGGCGTGTTAGCGTCGGCGTCGGCGACCACAAGCGTGTATGCAAACTATTATATCAGCGTCTGTTTTCGATAACGACATTGTTTTCTGCCTCTTTGCGCAAGTTCGAATTTGTCTTGAATAAACAAAACTTGCACCAAATTTTGATTTTCTTTCGAAATTGAAAGAAAAGGGCGGCAGAAGAACATCGTCCCGGCTAGCCTAAAAAAGTTGAGGATGCGAAACTTTGACACTTATAGGCCAAAAATGTATGCCAACCACATAGTGAGCCCGCAGAGTCGTTGGAAATGATTTGGAGCCGAACTTTTCCGCTCGGCTCAGGAAATTTGAAATACCATAGTTCAGGAGTACCAAAGTTGAGTGCCTTAAAAGTTACATTTCGGAATTGCTTCTTGAAAGACATCAAAGGAAATGATATTTGCATCGAATCGTTACTGAAGATCAAGAGTGTATACAATACGATAACTATGCAAAGCCTAGTGAATCCCTTCCATTATCGTCCTTTTCAACGCCAAAAAAATATTTCCACGTCGCAGAGATATGGTGGAACCTGGCAGGTATAATGCACAATGAGCAGCAAAAGGAAGCTATTGACGGAAATCGTTTTTTTCTTCTTCTTGTGTCGCTTCGTTTCGAGGTGAACCTGGGCCTCAACCAACAGGATTTTCCAGCCAGCACGATCTTTTGCCACCTGCCTCCAATTGCGAACTCCAAGTTGGTTAAGGTCCTTCTCCATTTGTGCACGCTATTTTAGCCTTGGCAGTGCTCTGTTACGTTGTCCCAATGGCACGTATTCAAAGACTTTTCGATCAGGAGCAGTGGTGTCCCTACGCTCTACATGGCCTAGCCATCTTAAGCGTTGTATCCGTAGACGCTTAACCAGGCGCATGTCTCATTGGCTCAGATTAAGACGGGTAACCTTATCGTCTGCAACTATTGCGTTTAAGCCGTGCATTGCGCGAAAAATTGCCAAAACAACCGAGTGCTGATTTTGCACAGCTCGTCCCTATGGGACGGTCAAATATAACCTATATCGCGGAAAAACAGTGTCCCCCAACTGCCGTATTTTCCAGACTTCCTTCCGATTTCTGAATTGTTTTGTTAATGCATAACGATTTGGGTTACCTTCAAATGCATCAATCATACGAGTGCTGCCTTAATATTTCGGGATTAGAGAACAAAAACAAATATTAGTCATCGAAAAAAGCTTTATTGTTTTTCAAAATATTCCCCAGTAAGATCTATACACTTCTGCATGCGTTTGAACCAATTGTCGAAGCACTTTTGCCACTCTTATTGAGGTATCTCCAAAACATTCCGAATGCATCAACAGCTTCTTCAGGTGTCGAGAAACCTTGACCTCTCAATTTATTTATTACGTACGGGATTAAAAAGAAGTCATTCGGTGCCAAGTCAAGACTATACGGCGGATGACTCATCAAATCGATGTTTCGAGTGCTCAAAAATGCATATGTTTGTGCCGATGTGTGAGAGCTCGCATTTTCGTGGTGAATAGTGATCCGTTTTTCTGATTTCTTGGTTGTGTACCACTCAGAATTGACTGTTCTGCGTTGTTCTAGCGGTACGGTTGCGACATCTCCAGTTTTTCCGTAAAACCAGGCGACCATTTGCTTTGAAGTTCTTCGTTCGCGAGCACCTTTTGTTGGATTTGGTTCAATTTGAAAAACCCCTACTGCTGTTTACTTTTGGGCTCAGACGTGTTTCGAATCACCGCGATCGTCTTTCTGGAGCATTTCTTTCGACCAAACGACACGAGCCTTTTTTTGACCGATTGACGGTAAATGATCATGCAATATTGAATGTATGCCTAAGTTTGACTCAATCTCAAGATAGGCCACATGACGATCTTGCAATATCAGTTGGCGCACAGCATCAATGGTTTCCAGAACAACAACTGATTTTGGACGACCTACACGAAATTCGTCTTAGATTGAACTACGACCTCGTTTGAATTCACCATACCATCAGTTAACACTGGTCCGTGAAGGAGCTTTATTGCCAAAAATTGAATAAAGTTCATTGGTGCACTGTTGTTAAGTTAATCCACGTCGAAATTTGTAAAAAATAATCGTACGAAAATTTTCACGATTTCATTCCATTTTTTGGGCGAGATGAATCTCTTAAGTTACTGTAAATAACACAAATAGCGCTCATATGTCAAAACGGTCTGAGTACGTATAACCTCAAAAATGTAAAACTTTACGAGAGGTCTGGGAGTTGCCAGATTGCAATACTAGTGTTGCCCAATCTCGAAATGTAAAGGGCAACCTACGTAAACAGATTGTCATGAAAATTTGACAAATGTCTTTTGAAAATGGAGTAGTGAGTAGAGTGCGACGCTTACACGCCGAAGGCTCTAGGCTCGATTCCCGGCTGAACACCTCGAATTTTTCACGGCACTACCTTTTTCGAGCTACTGACAACACTCAAAAAGTAAGGACTGTCAAAGGAAGCTTCTCCAACTTCGCCGTTCGGAATCTGCAAAAATGTAGGTCGCTTCTACTCGTGAGGGAACAGTAGCGCGCACAACACGAGTAGTTTATGAGCAAGCTAGGACCTGGTCCCCCTTTAGACTGTAGCGCCAACAATTATTATTATTATTTCTCATCCGTTTTCAATAGAAACGAGAACGAAACTCTTCAAGTCTATATAACAAACGATTTTTCAACGGGGGTGGAAGATGTGTTCTTTGCGATAGTAGTTAGTCCGATTTTAACATACAAGGAACTGATCTGGTCGCAGATGCTAAAGAAGAATGTTATGCTGTCCAACTGTTGTTTGCAAAATAAAGAGAAGCCATTTCCGTTTTAGAACAAACAATATACAAAGACTTTCATCATTCTTGTCCCAGGCTAACCTCGGCCTGCGCACACGTAGTTGATGGGCAAGCAAGGCCCTGATCCTCCTGAGGACTGTCGCGTCAACAATAATTATTATTTGAACGTTTGTACTTCCAAAAATAAAATTGATTATTTTTGTTTTGTTAGTGGCGCCACCTATAAGTCAGTCTCGGGACTTATTGAGTGATGTGTGATTTTGTCAATTGTCACAAGTCACAGAGTTAGTGTTACAATCGATTTCGTGACGCAGCTTGAGGAGAGTGTATTTTTAGGAGAGGAACCAATCACATGGCTTCGTACATTGGATTTAACACCCATGTATGAGGCTACGTGCAGCCCATGACACATAGCAACAAACCAGCGACAATAGATTGCCAATATTGAACGTAAAACAACTGAGATTTTTCGACAATCTAGGTGAAAGAATTTCGAAAATTGATATCAACGGATGGGCTTCCGTCAACTTGTTTGCAGTTTAATATGGTTATAGTAATCTAAACGCATTTATTGTTAATTTTTTAAGTTTAGCAACTAAAGGTTCAAATCAAAAATAGTGCGAATTCATCGGCCAAAAAACACTGGGACACTTTTTTTGTTCCAAGACCAGAAATAATGTACCGTTGCTTTTATATTCTTATCAAAGATTACCTCCGCTATTCTGTCAAGTTGCATATTTATGTAATTCAATTTTGTTGTTGAAAAAAATTGAAAATAAACAGACGTCCCGTGATTAGAAAACCTTAATAATTGATTATTATGAACAAAATTATAGTATTCACGAAATTTCTTCAGTAATAAACAAACAACAGTCTTCAATATTATAATAATAATAATAATTGTTGGCGCTACAGTCCAAAGGTTGACCAGGGCCTAGCTTGCTCATCAACTGCTCGTGTTGTGCGCGCTACTGTTCTCTCACGAGTAGAAGGGACCTACAGTTTTTTACCGATTCCGAACGGCGAGATTTGAGAAGCTTTCATAGACAGTTACTACTTTTTGAGTGTTGTCAGCAGCTCGAAAGAGGTGGTGCAGTGAAAATTTCGAAAAATTGGTGTTGAGCTGGGAGTCGAACCTAGACCATTCGGCGTGTGAGCGTCGCACTCTACCCACTACGCCACGGCGACCACAATAATATTATAATGTTTTTGAAAGAAAATGGTTTTCTTCATCGCGTTTCGGGAAGTGGAAGACCTTCAAAAATTTCTACGGATCAAAGTAAACGAAAAATTTGTAAATAATGTAATTTGTAAATAGAAACCCGAAGGAATCAGCTGTGGAAATTGCCAAAACTTTGAAAAAAGAAAAAATTGCAGAAGTTCATCCGCAAACATTGGGCAATTTTTTACCATAAAAATGATCTGAAAGCCCGCACACATCGAAAAAAATGCCAGCCTTGTCAGAAAGAAACATAAAAAAGCGACTGGAGTATGGCAAGTGCGTGCAGAAGACGGACGTGTTCTGGAATCAAGTAATTTTTTGTGACGAATCGAAATTTAACATTTTATGGAGTGATGGTCGACGCTTTGTGTGGAGAAGGGACGGAACTGCTTTGGTTCCCAGAAATGTCACTTCTACAGTTAAGCACGATGGTAGGAACATTATGGCTTGGGGTTCAATGGCAACAAACGGAGTTGCTTCTCTTCATGTAATTGAAGGAAATTTAACAAAGTTTGGATACGTTGATATCCTAAAATGTTGTATCCCCGAAACCAAAGAAAAACTGGGACTACCACCGGGTGTAATGCTGTTGAATGACAATGATCCAATGCACACAGCCGGTATAACAAACTTTTGGTGTATTTGGAACATAAAAAAGGTGTTGCCGCATCCCCTCAAAGTCTGAAGCTTAATCGCATAGAGCACCTTTGGGCTGTTTTAGAGAAGGAAGTTCGATAAAGAACCATTTGTACCAGAGAAGAGTTGAAGACAGCATTGTATGAAGAATGGCAAAAATTTCCATCGGCTATAACAAAACACCTGGCCGGATCGATGAACAGAAGATTGCAGGAAGTTATAAAAGCAAAAGGACAACACACAAAAAAATTAAAAAACAATTATTATTTACATTTTTTTTGTCGATAAATTTGCACTATTTTTGATTTAAGTCTTTAGTTGCTAAAATTAAAAAATTACCAATAAATGTGTTCGGATTACTGAAACCGTATTAAACTGCAGTTTTATATGCAATATATTCCATTTTAATATATTAAAAAAATGCCTGAAATATTTCAAGCTGAGTCTGAAGGTAGTAAGTGTTCCATTTTTTTTACTGTATTCTGCGATAAAACAATGAAAGGGACCTTGTTTTTTTAAGTAAAATCGCCGAACGTTGCACTGCTTGCACAGCCCCAAGGACATTTACACAAAAACTCTCTCCCATCCCCCAGGGTCTTAAATCTGTACATGTTCCATTGCCAGCTGCGCAAGTGCACTCTCGACTTCATCCTCCTCCAATACATCAAACAAGCAAACTCTTGAGCTACAAAATAAGCGTATAACACATTTTCTGCGTCACCAGATTGCATACGTAAGCCCTTGACAAGCCCGATTGCCAATTATCCGTTTTAAAACCACCCAGTCAGTATAAGCACACATCTCATATCCTTCGAACGACCACTCAGACCTCTCACTCACAGTGCACAGTCCTGCTGCATCGATAACGTTCAAAACCAAGTTCTTACCATTATATCCACTTGAGAACGCACTTCATAAAAGTTGACACCAAAACAATGCCAACCCATTTAAATGGAAAACCGAAGTCCGACCTGCTGTCAGACATGTCATGCACTGTGCACATATCACAGAATTTAAATACGTCCACTCCAGCCCGGCCCACAAGAGAGTCCACAAGAGCCCACTCAATCGCCAGTCAAGTGTTTTTAAAATCAATTACACATAGAAGCCCACAACCCATTTGCCAATTGAAACCATCACCGGCACACACACTCGCACCCGGTTCGGCTTCCATTTGCCGAGTGCCGTTCCACAGAAGAACGAGCCTCAAAAGCCTCCTTGAATCCTTCGAAAGCACGGCGTCGCACTCCCCACAGTGATTAAGTGCAAACTCAATTGAGCCTAACGTGGCCCATTACGCTCGAAAGCGAATCAAAGTCCTCAATAGATATCACAATCGCCACTCACCGACAGCGCTTGGAACAATAAATGTCAAAAAATGGGGGAGAAAAATAATACAAGTCCCCCGAGCGACTCCAAGCGGTTGGCGGCCTGCTGTACGTGCCTAAATCTATGTTGAAACGGATCCTATTATGCCAGCAAGCGGAGCCCCTCATGTCCGCCGCCTCGGAACCCGACCAGCAGCTTGTCATCGGAGGCGTTCTTATTTCTGTCAAAATATGTCAGAAACATATTTCACCGCTCTCCACGATGTCGACGACGCACACACTCTGGGTGGCATTCAGCCCTTTTGTTTCTCATTTCACTTCGCTGTCGAAGGACTTTCGTTTTAATTTGAATAGCACTCCTTGCGCTCACAGTTTGAACAGGGCGGGGTGGAAAAGGGATACACGAGAAAGAAAATCTGCCAGAAACAAAAACCCACCGAGCCACCCCTGAAATCTTGACGCGCGGTGTGGGCAAACCCCAAAGGCGATTTTCGAATGTCAAACCCTTGTCAAATTGAAAATCAACACAAGGGCACGCCACCCCTAGTGCGCACCCGACGAAATAAGGGAAAAGCCCATTTTTTCAGCATTCCCCCCACACCGGGTGGCGTGTGTACATTTGTCCTTTTGAATCAAGAAAATCCTTCAAGGATTAAGCTTATTTAGAATTTCTTTGCAAGTGATTAAGCCAAACAGGAGCATGAATCCTTTAAAGGAGGAGGGAGCGGAGATGACAAAAATCAGAAAATAAGTCTCTGAGTAGAAGCGAAGGCAGCAGAAGCGAAGGCAGCAGCAGCGACAGCAGGCCAAGGAAGGCAATTTGCAGCAGCACGGGTGGTAGACTGAGAACCAGTGATCCCTTCTGTTCACTTGTGCCAAGCTTAATCATCCCTTTGTGAGGGCTGCGCATGTGTGCGGGTGGGTGTTGCTACCTTGAAGCTATTCCAACTTCTGCTGCACCCATTCTCGCTTAATCACCAGGATCAATTATTTAAGAAAGTAATTTCCAAGACGTGCGAAGGATAATCTGCATGTGAGCCATACCATTGGATGTAAGCTACCGTGTGTGTTATTTGACGCCGGGCGAGGTGGTGTTGATTTTAATTACAGAACTGCTGGCTGCAGACGAATGATGAGCTGCTGAAATGCATACGTGTGCGCAAGGTGTGCAATTGTCTAACCGAGGAGATAGCGGCGTTGCCTGCCCGCAGTTACTCCCTCACAGACTTTGAAAAGAATCTGTACCTCGTGCTACCGGGGCTCGGGCTGTGGTAAATGGCCTGATAATAGCCCGTGAAAGTGGTTAACCTATTCTGCTTTTCCAGTCACCTTCGAGATCTCAAATTCTGAGCCCTCAATGAAGACCGGGCTGCTTGCACAAGAAGTCTGTCAAGGAAACGGGGTTACGCAAGCAAGACATGTATACACGTGTACCTGGTGCCTGTGGTGCGTGGAATGTGCGAACGTGTGCGGATTGCATTCAGGCAACTTTGCTGGCAAATGCGTTTTTCTTAGCTAGAGTGATGTCAGATGCACTCCACTCTGTGAAACGCGCGAAGAGGTGAAGGAACATTTTTTGTGAGGATAACCCAATTTTGGACGGACGTTAAAAGAGATGTTTTAGTCCGCGGCTCACGAAGAGAAAAGAAGTTGAGAATTGAAGTGGAAAATTTCCTTCGAGGGAATTTCAGAAAAACAGCTTTAAATTTTGATTAACTGACTGTCTGAGGAACCCTCTCAAACCCAAAAAAACTTAAGACACCGTCTGCGTGGAAGCTGAACTGAGTTTTTCTGTTCTTGTGCCCTTGTAGATTGTTGCGCCATTCAATATGTATACAGTGAGGCCTGTCCTTAATTTAACGACCGGGGCGCAGCTTCATTTGGAACGTCGGTTAATTGCCGCAATCGGAACTTTAGACAATTTTTAAATTTAGTGTGTCCGCCCATTCCCCATGTCTATTGTCTATGTCCATCTAGATGATGTGACTGGATTTATGAATCACATGATTCAAAATCACATCCGTATCACTATTTATAGTGACAACGGAAACAGTGATGGAGGAAAGACCATCTGTGGCGGTATGGCGGCTAACAGACCCAGGCTTAGAGGGAACCTGACTGATAGTGACAGCTTAACCAGAGGCTATATTCTGGTGCCACGGGAGGTCAGGGGCCCCTGGAACTTCGGTTCCAGCCTGACCATTGCGGAAGGCCCCCTTGTGGGAGTTTCGTGGTGGCTGTGGTTTACCACCTAACATCGCGGGTAGAGTCGAGGATAGTGTACTGTGCTGACTTGTCTAGCCCATTGTTTAAGCAAAACTAGGCAAGTCGGTTAGGGGACTATCCCTTCTCAGTGTGGAGTTGCATTCTCAACCGGGCGCTGCGACCCAAAGAGCGGAAGAGGTTTTAGGAAGGCTTCGCATCAAACCAAGGTGGGGTGATTGCTTCTCAAGCATGATCTCAGTTTGGTACTTGGGTAACTAAGGCGTTTAGTCTTGCGTTACTTACGACTCTTGGGAAAAAGGTTCCCCGTGATATAAGCCGTTAAGGCAGGTGATCACGTAAAACCAAATCCCACATCTGTCTATGTCCATGTCTATCTTCAAACCGCCTTTGACTTATAAATAATAATTGTATGACGCTACAGTCCACAGGGGGACCAGGGCCATGCTTGCTCACCAACTACTCGTGTTGTGTACGCTACTGGTCTCTCACGAGTAGAAGGGACCTACAGTTTTGCCCCGACTCCGAACGGCGAAGTTTGAGAAGCTTTCTTAGACATTTATTACTCTTTGAATGTTGTCAGCAGCTCGAAAAAGGTGGTGCCGTAAAAATTCGAGGTGCTTAGCTCAGAACCCAATCTGCACCTTGTGAATGTCGTACTCTACCCACTGCCCACTACACTGTACCCACTCTGGCCACCGAATTCTTCAGCATATTAATTTACTTAAAAACATTATTGAGAAGAATCTGACTGAAAGTCCATTGGGACCTCGCTATATACTTTTACTCCTCAGGGTTACAGCCGCTCCCCATGTCCATACCGCTAGTTCCACTTTCGAATCGGTGCTTGGTATATTTATTAAGCACATATGGCCAACTGCCAAGCTTAGTGGTGCCAAAAACCGAATTTCAAGCTTACTTGCATACAGAGAAAACGTTGCGTGCATTAGACCTGGCCATTTCAGTGCTTTGTAGTTCAGACATTTTCAGTCAACTGTGACTAGTCTAGAATAGAGATTTTCGTTATTTAATTGAACAAACTCGACGTGCAACGATTTCAACAAGACGGCGCAACGTGTCACAAAGCATGCCACAAATGATTTATTGCCGGAAACCACTGGTAACCGCGTTAGGAACTCGTGAATTTCTCTCCAATATCGTGCGATTTAACTTCGCTTGATTATTTTCTGTGGGTATATGAACAGTCACGTCTTCTTTTTCTTTTTGTTGTGGCACTACAGTCCGGGGTGGACCTGGGCCTCAACCAACATGCCTCTCCAGCTAGCACGGTCTTTCGCCAGCTGTCTCCAGTTGAGCACTTCAAGTCAGTTGAGGTGCTTCTCCATTTGTGTGCGCCAACTTAGCATAGGCCATCCTCTGTTGCGTTGTCCCAATGGCTCAGATTCGAAGGCTTTTCGGGCCGGAGCAGTGGTGTGCATACGCTCTACATAGCCTAGACATGTTAAGCGTTGTATCCGTAGACTCTTGACCAGGCGCATGTCGCTGTACAGCTCATAGAGTTTGTCGTTAAATCTTCTCCTCCAGATGCCATCGATGCAAACAGGATCACAAATCGCAAGTAAAACTTTTCTCCCGGAAAGACTAAGGGCGTCCTCATCCGCCTTTGGTAAAGTCCAGGTTTCAGCGCCATAAAGTCGCACCGGGATGATCAGGCTATTATATAAAGTGAGCTTAGTACTTGGAGAATTGGCTCTATTACTCAATCGCCTCCTGAGACCAAAAAACGGCGATTGGTAAGAGTGATTCTGCATTTGATTTCGGTACTGATGTTGTTGTCCCTATTTACCGCCGGTGCTGAGGTAGACGAAGTCCTTGACTGCCTCGAAATTTCTGCTGCCTTGTGGGACGCTCTGTCCGATGTTGTGTGTCTTTCTTTGATGACAGCGTGTACTTAGTTTTGCCTCATTTACCCCCAGACCCATTTTAGCTGCTTCCGCTTCTATGCCAGCAAACGCCTCATTGACGGCTCGCTGTGTTCGTCCAATCACGTTCATGTCATCAGCGTAAGCTAGCAATTGAAGTGACTTCTGGAAGATCGTGCCTCTTGTGTTGGCTTGTGAGTTACGCACGATCTTCCCGAGGATGATGTTAAAGAAGTCACATGCCAGTGCGCCGCCTTGTCTAAAACCTTTTTTGACATTGAAGGTATCAGTGAGCTCGTTACCCACCATGACGGAGCAACTAGAGCTCTCCATCGTCAGTCACTTGTCTAAGCTAATAAATATGATGCGGCTGGGGAGACTACACTTGCCTGTTATTCCCTAAAAGCAACCGCACATTTTGGAAAAAGTAACGTTAATTAGACCTCCAGATAAGATTACACCCAAATTGTCTATGGCAGTATATGTGCCAAATGTTAAATTTATTTATAATGCCAGAAAATATTATTTCTTAGAATGTCAGACTTATTCAAATTTGTAAAATCATTTTGGATTTTTGCAAAACTCTATATCTCCAAACAGAGCACGATTTCGAATTTAGGTGCGTTACGTTAAATTCTGTTTCATTTGCTTTCCGTTCCGCATTTTCCAACTTTACTACATTTTTATTTCCAATTCATTGCACACTTACGTACTAGACAATAAAAGCTTAAAACTAGTTTCACGTACTTTGTTTTCTTTTTCCTACAATCTAGCTTACTGGTCCTCGACGGGCACTCTAAGCTAAACTTATCCTTAATCTATTGCCTTTCGACCTAACCTTCCATTTCATATATTTATGAAGTTCATTATCATTATGTTTACTACTTATTATTAAGACAAATTTAAAAGAAACAATTTAATAACTGAACCTTTGCTTTCCGTTCCACTATAGCAGGGCTGTGCAAATTGAACTGTTTTCGCTTCAGATTAACATTGACCTTGCATTAAACCAAACTCCACTGATATCCCTCCGCATCCTGTAATTCGTACTCTTGATCCTAAGGGACCCTTAACATTTGGTGGACCAGTTTTGACGTTTTCTGCGTGCTTTCACCAGCTTAACGTTCTCTCCCAACTTTACTACAATTTTCTGGACACAAGTTTCAAGTGTGGCCGCCGTGGCGTAGTATGTAGAGGGCGATGTCCACACGCCGAAGGTCTAGGTTTGATACCCTGCTCAAGACCTCGAATTTTTTCACGGCATCACTTCTTTTGAGCTTTGGAAAACACTCAAAGTTTAATAAATTTCTAAGAAAGCCTCTCAAACTTCGCCTTTCGGATTTAGCCAAAATCTGTAGGTGCCCTCTACTCGTGAAAGAACAGTAGAGCGCACAACTTGAGTAGTTGATGAGGAACCTATGCCCTGATCCCCCTGTGGACTGTCGAGCCATCCAATTATTATTATTAAATTCCAAGTTGACATTTTTGAAATTCAGTTTCCTGTTCTTCTTCGACATCACTTTATTTAGCGAGGTAGACACAAAAGAAAGCAACAACTTTACACACAAAACGATCAATGCTGGGCTTCAGGAAGAAGTCAAAATCCAACAGAATGCTTCTCAAGCTTCCGTCAGACTAGGCTATGACTGCAATTTGGATTCGGTTGAAATTTTTTTTTCATTTTGCACAGTGAACTCTGAAATCAGTTTCCAGACCAGCGATTTTGCTAAGTTTTTTATAGCCAATGTCAGCGCTTTGTAGCCAAGTCAGCCCCACAAGTCCTTCTCGCCGCCCACAATGGCATACTTTCACATAAATCTGAAGCGATACGAAAGCATATCGCTCGCTTCCTTTGTTTTCAGTCTTAACGAGAAAGTCAAAGGCAATCCTAATCCGCGGTACTTCCAGGCTTGTGAGGCTTGCAGACCTCATCCCACTCGAACGTCAATTACAGATCATCACAACGCTGCACGACCATAAGCCCCACAAAACAAAGTCTACCGACTTTGCAGTCAACTAAAGTCTTCCTTGCACCCACTCACAGTCTGAGGCACGTACCATAAAGTAACAATAAGCGGAACATGCATTGCGACGTCTCTTCCGCACCCATCCACGTTCCAGATATTCTCCATCCGCGTTCGTTACACCGAGCATCTCCAGGGTTTTCGTTTCCCTCGTAGGTGAGTGATCTGCCTGTGCGTGGGCCCGTTATAAGTGCACCTTGCCGCAACGATGTGGAACGCCGTCGTCGTCATGCTGCCACCTACATACGTCGTCAAACGAAGAGGTTACACGAAAGGAAATTGTGAGCCGCGGCTCCGGTGAGCTGGGCATGGCTGGATGCCATCCCACCGTTGCATTGTGAAACGAACCTACGATCCGTTGGATAACGAACCGTCTCCATCCGACCCTCCACCCCTGCTCCACACAATGACGCAAGATGATCACAATGTGAATGAAGACGACGATGATGACGACGACGCTTTGGATCCAATTATCTGCGGTAGCGTCGTCGTAGTTGCCGCCGAAGACGTTGCAACCGTCTCCAGCAGACCGTGCCGCTCTGTTGTAATTTCATGCCTATACCTGGGATAATCTCTCAGTCTCTCAGCAGCCTCCGCTCCGCAGTGGTGACAAATTTTCATGGAAAATTAAGTAGAATGCGCGCATACGCCAACACGAACATTCCGAAAGCTGCAATTGGTGTTTACTCTGAGCCGCGTCGGCGCGCACTACACGAAGAATGAAATGAGATTGCGCTGCAGAGGCGTTAACGAGCGGCAAATTGGTGGCCGCAAGTGAAGGTTTCTCTTCGACGCCTGATGCAACCAGCGTCTGAGGCCCTGATTTCTAATCACAAGCTCAGGTCTGCCAGCGGTCCAAGGGTACATGGAAATTACGGCTTAATGGCTGGGGAGAGCAATGTAATCAGCTCTAGCTTAATTGGAAATCACGCTGATTTATACGGTTGGCACGGAGCTGCTCGTGTCTGCATTAAGATCGATGGGGTTTGATGGGCTTAACTGCCTTGCTGCGCATATATTTTCCCGTGGAGCGTTAATCGCCTTCATTTTATGGACTTCTTGCGCAAATGACAAAGGCAATGGAAGGAAATGCTTGAACAAGGAAGACAATCTTGAGAAACTGGCTTTTGTTTGGGGTGTCTGGCATGATACGTGATTGATGACAAGTCTTGTGATAAGTTACACAAAAGTGGCGGGGAATCAGAGTTTTAATACTTTGACTTTAAAATTTTTGACGATAATTGGGTGTTCTGGAAGCCACAACGATAACGAATATGAGTTCATTGTGGAAGTACTAACACTCTAAAGAAGAAGCAGGTAATGCGCAGCTGTAACAGCGAACTCATGGGAAGCAAACAAGGCAAGACTCTGTGTCTATTCAGTTTGGTCATTTCCAATGAGGTCATCCTATGTTAGGTTGCTTAGACTTAGACTAGAGAACTTTCAGCCCGATTGGCGTTGCCCATTCGAAATGTTTGACTGACTCCACTTAAGTGTAGTATCCCGAAGCACTAGACTGGACGTTCTGCGTTAAATCTCCATCAGCAACGTACCGACAACGCAAACGGGAGCAAAAGTTTACAAAAAGAACTTCCCTAACTGCTCTACCTACGGATCCGCGGCAATGAAACTTCAGGCGATACGTTCTCTAACAAGTTGCGTCTAAGTCCATTCTTCAACCTTGTTGAGATACATTTCTACTTGTGCCCGCCATCCTGAGTGTAAGACGTCCCCTATAGCGTTGTTGATGATGGCCTCAAAATTTAGACATGGCAAATACCAATGGATTTGTTATACGCTTAAGAAGATGTCAAAGAATTATGTGATAAAGCAGGAACGATGTAATAAGGCTGTAGTTTAAGCTCACTTTAGTCCTTGGGGAAACTACAATTAATATCAGCAGAATCACTGATGGAACCAAAGACCATTTGGTAATTTTGCGACTTCCACACCCAGGCGTCAAGGCAATCAGGCTGGTAGTAGCAATTTGACCAGAGGTTGTAGTCTGGTCTTCATCTTACGCACAAAATAAGGACATTCCGAGTTTGGCTTACCCTAGTTTGGCATTTAATTTGGTCCGTAGATGACGCTCCACAACCCATTGTCCTCATGCAAGCTGTCGCATAAAAGTACTTTCTGAATTTATTTTATGCCGTGCTTCAGCTTAAATCACTCTCCGCCCACTCTCTGTCCCATTCTGATCACACTTTAGGTGAAGAACCACTAAAACTTTCCCTCCGACTTATAGGCGTCCCTGTGATAGCTCTTGTAGAAGGATCACCCCACTCAGGCCAGACAATCTTAACCGTGTCTGAGGCCATATTATCGAGTGCTATGACCAAGGAACGACAAGGGTGCCTCAAAGGTTGAGTAAATGAGCCTCTAGCATTTACTTAGTCTGGTGCTTGTGTAACTTAGGCATCTTGTCTTTCATAATTATTAAAACAGTCGCTTTAGAATACGAATTGTGTAACATAATATCGTTGAGGAACGCTATCACATTAATCAATCTTTGTTTGGTATTTTTCGTTCTTTCTTTTATTTTCTTGAATATCAAAGGACTTGTTTGGTCACTAAGCAATCAAATCTCTGTTTGACAGCCTGCACTACTCGTTCTATAATTTTTACTTTGCCGGGGTTTTTAACTAAATTTTTATTTGTTGATAAATTTTAGTATGGCAAAACAGGGAAGTTTGGAAAATACATCAATTTTCAGATGCTTGTACTTTTGCGTCACAAATTGCCTTGACACGGCCGAGGAAAACATCGCACGCCAAACATTAATACGATGGTTGTCTTTTATATTTTGGGATTAGTCAACCCTCGTCTTGCAATCTGCCAACTGCCAGCTCTATCGTAAAGTTTGACATTTTTGAGGTTATACGTTTCGACATACGAGCGCTGTTTGTGTTGTTTACAGTAACTTAAAAGATTCATCTCGACCAAAAAATCAAATTAAATCGTGAAAATGTTCGTGCGATTAATTTCTAACTCAACAATTTCTCTAACTCAACAACAGTACATCGATGAACTTTATTCAATTTTTGGCGTTGAAGCTCCATCAAGGACTAGTGTTTATAGATGGTATGATGAATTCAAACGAGGTCGTACTTCACTCCAAGACGAATTTCGTGAAGGAGATTCATAAATGTATGATGTCACTGGACAACAAATATTCGTGCACCTCGGATGGTATAAATAACTACCTATTGAAATGTATCTCATTATTTGTAAGTGATGTTTAAACTTATCTATTCAAGTGTCAGTTGTGTCAAGTGTCAGTTGTGCTAATTTTCCCTCCTCGTTAAAAAACGCTGAAGTCATACCCCTATTTAAAAAGGTGACAAACACCTATTGACGCAATACCGTTCAATATATATACTTCCGATATTTTCCAAACTTTTTGAAAAACTTGTGAAAAAACGAGTGTTTTATTTTTTAAATAAAACAAACTTTTTCAAAAAAAGAATAATTCAGTTTTCGTGAAGGCAAATCGACTGAAGGCCGCCGAGGCGTAGAGGGTATAGTGCGACGCTTACACGCCGAAGGGTGTAGGTTCGATTCCCAGCTCAACACCAATTTTTCGATTTTTTCACGGCGCCACCTCTTTCAAGCTGCTGACAACACTCAAAGAGTAATAACTGTCAAAGGAAGCTTCTCCAACTTCGCCGTTCGAAATCTGCAAGAAAATCCCTTCTACTCGTGAGAGAACAGTAGCGCGCACAAAACGAGCAGTTGATGAACAAGCTAGGCCCTGGTCCCCCTTTGGACTGTAGCGCCAACAATTAGTAAATCGACTGAAGATGCTATTTTAAAATGATGTAGTGATATATTTGACAGTTTTAATAAGAATAACCACAACCTAGTACTCTTCATCGACATGACAAAAGCATTTGATATGGTAAATCACGAAATTCTCTTGAGCAAGCTGTATAGTGCTGGATTAAGAGGTATAATTCATAAATGGTTTACTTCATATTTGACAAATAGAACTCAGCGAGTTAAGCTAAATGGTATTTTCAGTAATAACCCGAAAGTAAACATTGGTGTTCCACAAGGCTCTGTCCTAGGGCCATTGCTGTTTCTAGTGTACGTAAACTCGTTGTTCTGTCAAAAGTCAAATAGAAATACTACAGCATTTGCTGATGACATGACACTGACGTACAGTATAATAGCTGCCTTTTTGACACAACAATTAAATTAAATATGGACTTAAGCATACTTCGACAATGGTTTGCCAAACACGAATTGCTTATAAGTAATAAAACTAGACTTATGGTATGTAGTCTACGAGAACCGCTTTCATTTGACTGCGACTCAATCTTTCACTCTAGCTCCTGCACAAGAATGTCAATATATAATCATACTTGTTGTAGAAAAAACTTCGATGATAACCAAACCTGAACGTCAAGTTGTTTTAAATAGAAGGCGTTGAAACCTTTAAATACCTAGGTGTCTTAGTGGATAAAAATATGAAGTGGAAAGCACATGTAGAGGGTATACAACTATATATGCTATCTGCTACCCGAAATATGTATCTTCTAGGGCCACACTGTTCTATTAACATCCTCAGAACGTTTTACTATGGTATAGTTCACTCCAAATTGCAGTACGGTATTGCAACTTGGGGTGGAACCTATAATTGTACCATAAAGCCCTTGTATATAGAACAAAAGTATGTGATAAGAATAATGCATAAGAAACAAAGGTTAGCCCATAGCTGGCGCTTGTTCCAAATGCTGCGCATACTTCCATTAAGACATCTGTACGTCTTTAAGGTTCTCAAGGTTCTCTTCATGAGAAGTGGACACAATAATAATCTCAGAAGTTCAAACATATATAATTTGAGAATAAATGGTGTGTCAACTTGTTCTATTCCATTCTCAAGGAAAAGTTGTTGTTTAAATTTTTATACGACGGCAGCACCAAGACTACTTAATAAGTTACCGACTGAAATTATAGTCCAACCAAAGCCTTTTATAATAGCAGCAAAAGAACTACTTCTTAGTATGGAAAGTTTATCATTGTTAAACTCAGATCTCTGTTATTGTCAATTAATTCACTATGAATATTATATTAAAGTTTCTCTGCCATCATCATTGTTATCGTACATATGTATATATATAATTAATTGTATTGCTCTTAAGTTTTTTAATTTGCTCCACACTTACTTACTGTAATCAAATTGTATATTATCTAACTGAAGGATCATTCGCCACTAGTTCTATATGAACTAAAGAATGATGCCCATTCCTTTTCTTAAATTTTCAAACTCATTTTTTGTAGTTCATTAACATAATTTGAAATCTGTTTTTTATATTTAAGAAACTGAATTATAGATACGCATGGTCATTTACCGTCAAAAAAATTTGTCAGCGCTGAATCCCACACAATTTGTCAATCGCTCAAAACTAGGCTCGTGTCGATTGGTCGAAAGAAATGCTCCACAAATAAGATCGCGGTGCTTCGAAACACGTCTTTGGCATAGTGACAGGTGGTGAAAGTTTGATTTACGCGTATGACGCCGAAATTGAACAGCAGTCGACTGCACGGGTGTTTAAAATTGAACCAAATCCAACAAATGTTGCTGGCGCACGAAGCACTTCCAATGGTCGCCTGTCTTTTCCTAAAAAAAACTGGACATGTCTCATCCATACCACTAGAACAACGCAGAACAGTCAATTCTGAGTGGTCCACAACAATTTGTTTGGCAGTTGCCTTCCAAGAAATCAGGAAAACCATCCGCCGAAGACGGGTGACTCTTCACAACGATAATGCGAGCTCTCATACATCAGCTCAGACAACTGCATTTTTGAGCACTCAAAACATCGATTTGATGAGTCATCCGCCGTATAGTCCTGACTTGGCACCGAATGACTTCTTTTTATTCCCGTGAGCAAAAAATAAAATGAGAGGTCAACGTTTTGCGACACCTGAAGAAGCGGTTGATGCGTTCAGAATGCATGTTCTGGAGATACATACCTCAATCAGAGTGGCAAAAGTACTTCAACAATTGGTTCTAACGCATGCAAAGGTGTATAGATTTCACTTTTGAAAAACAATAAAGCTATTTTCGATGATTAGTATTTGTTTTTGTTCTCTAATTCCGAAATATAAAAGGTAACCCACGAAGCTCTGTGGCAGAGATGTAAAGGACTGCAATATTTTGCAATGCATTCATTTGCCAAAAAAAAATTAATAATAATAATTGTTCGCGCGACAGTCCACAGGGGGACCAGGGCCTAGCTTGCTCATCAATTACTCGTGTTGTGCGCCCTACTGTTCTCTCACGAGTAGAAGGGACCTACAGTTTTTTGCCGACTCCGAACGGCGACATTTGAAAAGCTTTCTTAGACAGTTAATACTCTTTGAGTGTTGTCAGCGGCTCGAAAGAGGTGGTGCCGTGAAAAATTGGAGGTGGTCAGCAAGCAATCGAACCTAGACTCTTCGGTGTGTGAGCGTCGCACACTACCCACTAGGCACGGCGGCCACAAAAAAAAAATTTCTTGTGTAATATATATCTTCTACTGAAAATATCAAATAGTGGCTAAAAATTCTATGTTTAAATGCGGCAATGCTGGTAACTTAATCAAAGCAACTATTTACAAAGACTTTAGTAAGTTCAAATCAAGATCACCACCATCTGTATATCGCCATCTACAGAACTCCCCTGCTAATATCCAACCCTAAAGAAAGCACTTTTAGGGCATAACGCTCCGTTACCTGTCCAGTTGAGGAATGTTTGTTTTCAGTTTCTTTTCCGCCAAATACGACTCGATAGAAGCCTTCAGACGTCAATTTAAAAAAAAAATACATATAAAATTACTCATACTCATTTCCTCTTCCCGACGCGAACACAGGGCACTTCTCTTCCTGTAAATCTTACAGCCAATAATATTCCGTTTAAAAGTGTGATTAGTGACTTGATAAAGCTCCCAGACACAGAAATCCAAAACACTTCAGTGACATCAGTGAATGCAATGTCTGTCGATAGACTGTCCGTCAAAATACTTGCATTCAAATCATAAGCTCTTAAAAATTGATTCACTGAACATACTTTTTTAGTTCAGTATTGAACGGTAGAATCTAATTCGACTGGTTTTCAAAGTCGAAAAATGTAAGTCCTTTGACAGTCACTAAATAAGTCCATATAGGGGGCTCCAATAACAAAAATTATTAGTTTAATATTAATTTTTTAGTGCCCCCCTCCTTTCCAAGACAAAAGAAATGTTGAGGGTATCAAAACTCATTTATTACCCCCAATATTTCTATTTTCTTCTATATAAGGGACAGACTCCCCTTGTTGTTCTGTCTTTAATTTCTGACCCGGGTAATACCTCGTCATCAAAACTTGCCGAACCTCTGGGTACTTTGTGCATTACCCAAAAGCCTTTGTTTCCAAATAAATCTTGATAGATAACAATAACAATAATTGTTGGAGAGACAGTCCACAGGGGTCCAAGGCCTAATTTGCTCATTAACTACTCGTGTTGTGTGCGCTACTGTTCTCTCACGAGTAGAAAGGACCTACAGTTTTTCGCCGACTCCGAACGGCAAAATTTGAGAAGCTTTCTTAGACAGTTATTACTCTTTGAGGTTGTAAGCAGCTCGAAAGAGATGGTGCCGTGAAAAAATATCGAGGTGTTCAGCTGGGAATCGAACCTAGACCCTTCTGCGTGTGAACGTCGCATTCTGCCCACTACGCCACGGCAGCCACAGCCTTGATTAATACGGGTTCTACATTTTTTTTCTTCTTCTTGTTGTGGCGCTACAGTCCCTGGGCCTTAAGCAACATGTCTCTCCAGCCAGCACGATCTTTCGCTAGCTGCCTCCGATTGCGCACTCCAAGTTTGTTGAGGTCCTTCTCCACTTGTGTGCGCCACCTTAGTCTAGGCCGTCCTCTGTTGTGTTGTCCCAAAATCGAAGGCTTTTCGGGCCGGAACAGTGGTGTTCATAGGCTCTACATGGCCGAGCCATCTTAAGCGTTGTATCCGTAGACGCTTGACCAGGCTCATGAAGCTGTACAGCCCATAGAGTTATTCGTTAAATCTTCTCCTCCAGATGCTATGAACGCAAACAGGACCAAAACTTGCACACAAAACTTTTCTCTTGCAAAGACTAAAGTCTTCCTAATCCGCCTTTGCTAACGTCCAAGTTTCAACGCCATAAATTAGGACTGGGCTGATCAAGCTGATATATAAAGCGAGCATAGTCCATCGAGAGAGGACTTTATTACTCAATTGCCTCTTGAGCCCGAAGAAACAGGGGTTGGCAAGAGTGATCCTACATTTGATTTCGGTACTGATGTTGTCCCTATTTAACGCAGGCCGAGGTAGACGATGCCCTTATCGACCTTGAAGCTCGCCTGTCTAGTGTTAAGTTTCTGTCCAAGACGTCGATGTTGTATTTCCTTCCTTAATGACAACATATACTTTGTTTTGCCCTCATTTACCTAATGCCCATATTCATGCCCAGACCCATTTTAGCCGCCTTCGCTTCAATGTCAGCAAACGCCTCATTGACGGCTCGCTGTGTTCGTCCAATCCTGTCAATATCGTCAGCGTAAGCTAGCAATTGAACTGATTTCTGGAAGATGGTGACTCTTGTGTTGACTTGAGTGAGTTACGCACGATACTCTCAAGAGTGATGTTAAAGAAGTGACATGAATGTCTAAAATGATTGTCTAAAACCTTTTTTGACATTGATGGTCTCGGTGAGTTCGGTACCGACTTTGACGGAGCAGCGAGAGTTCTTCATCATCATCCTACACAATCTGACGAATTTGGTAGGAATGCCAAAACTAGACATAGCACTGTATAGCTCGTCTCTATGCACACTGCCATATGCGGCCTTAGAATCGACGAAGAGGTAGTGAGCGTCGATTTGCACTTTTTGACTTTTTTTCAGGATCTGCCGCAATGTGAAGATCTGGCCTATAGTGGATTTCCCTGGTCTGAAAGCACACTGATAGGAACCTATCAGGTCATGGACAAATGGTTTTACACGGTCGCACAATACGGCAGAGATGATCTTGTATGCGATGCTGAGGAGACTTTTCCCTCGGTATTTGGCGCAGTCAAAGGAGTCTCCTCTCTTTTGAACCAGGCAAACGGCGCTGGGATTTCATTTATCGGGCATGCTTTCCTCCGACCATATCTTACAGATGAGCTGCTGCATGCGCCCAACCAATTCTCCAGCTATTTTAAATAGTTCTGCTTGCAGTCTGTCCGTTCCAACAGCTTTTATCGACTTCAGCTTGGAATTTGCTATCTTTATCTAGTTTAGTCGGGGTGACGGAATTCTTGTTTATCATCGTCCTAAATGAGGGGAACATTTTTTCCTAACAGCGGAATTAGGGCCATCATAGCCGTCTGCATAAATGATCATTCCAGATTCTCAGCACAGATTGCGAATCTGCCACAAGCTGTGTATTTTGGTTCCGGTAAGCTTCGGTCGGAACTCTGAGAGTTTCGGTAAAACATTCGGAACTAAGTCCTACAATAACACTGTTCCATTTCTTTGGCAGGGCTCTGAATTAATAATAATTGTTGGCGCTTCAGTCCAAAGAGGGACCAGGGCCTAGCTTGCCCATCAACTACTCGTGGTGTGCACGCAATTGCTCTCTCACAAGTAGAAGAGACCTACAGTTATTTGTCTTCTCTAAACGTCGTTTGAGAAACTTTCTTAGACAGTTATAATTTTTTGAGTGTTGTCAGCAGCTCGAAAGAGGTGGTGCGTGAAAAATTCGGAAAAATGGTGTTGAGCTGGGAAGGGCTCTGAATTGCTAACCCCAAAATCCTGTTGAAACAACAGTGCACCTATTTAAAAAATTAAAAAGGAACTTAGTACATTCAAATGGAATCTTGATTGGAATAGAGCGCCCTTCAGAAAAATGAATTCCAATCTTCTCAAAATTCCGACTGCTGTCTGGTCTTCGTCTCATGTGCAAAATTAGGACATTCCGAGTTTGTCTTGCTATAGATTTGGAATTTTTCTCCGTCCTAAACGACTTCACCAGGCATTAGTTTCTTCCAAGCTGTTCCACATACACACTTTCTCAATTTAATTTACCCCGCACTCCAACACAACTCGCTCGTCGCCCACTCGTCGTTCCATTCCATCTTCATTGTCAGCCACTGATTGGAAGCCAGGAACATTCTCGGCCTGAAAATCACATTAATCTGGCGAAATATTAAAACAGCTCTTGTCATGTTTCTCGGCGCTGGTCGGCACAGTTTTCCTGAGAAAATCATGCTTCTTAAACGGTGCTGAAGAATTTCATTAAAAATTGCCACAATTTCAGCTTTTGTGTTTTCCAAAGCGGATAGTGGGTTGTTTTTCTGCAGAAACTGGGGCAAACATTTGAAGCAATAAACTACGTTCCAAGAATTCTGGGAAGGCGATTGTGTTTGTTCAATGATCTCATGTCGTCAGCTGACAATTATCCTGTCAACTTGTTCCAGTTTTTTTTTTCATTAAACAGGTAAAGAGAATTTTGTGTGCGCTCGTAATTAAGTCTGGTCTTCAAGGGGGCAAAAGTGGGAAAAACAGAGGTGTACACGATGCTTTTCATTCAGAGTTCTTCAAGGACTTTGGGAACTTTATTGATGCGGCAATTGATGTGGTTGGTGTTTATAGTGCTCAAGTGTCAGTTCAATTGTTGAATTTTCTTCGTCCATTGTTAGTTTCCGCATCATCATGCAACATGTTTGCATGTAGTCGCAGTAAGCATCGCATACCAGACACCCGCGATTACTTCTGCTGTTGTAAGCTCTCGATGGGAGTTTAAATTCGTTTCGGACGTCTGTAAGTTAATGGAACGCTTGGAATCATCGAAGGGTTCAAATTCGAGGTCGGGTTGATTTGCTCCGATAATGACGATGGCACGTCAACTCAGATGTCAATTAAGATCTCCGAATACTGAAGAAGATGAGCAAGTTGTCAATTCCCAACCAAACTCGTCAGATTATGTAGGATAACGATGGAGAACTCTCGTTGCTCCGTCGAGGTCTATAATGAACTCACCGAGAACTTCAATGCCAAAAAAGGTTTTAGACAATCATTTTAGACATTCATGTCACTTCTTTAACATCATTCTTGAAAAGATCGTGCGAACTCACTCAAGTCAACACCAGAGTCAACATCTTCCAGAAGTCAGTTCAATTGCTAGCTTACGCTGGTGACATCGACGGGATTGGACGAACACAGCGATCCGTCAATGAGGCGTTCGCTGACATTGAAGCGAAGGCGGCTAAAATGCAGGGCATGGATATGGGCATTAGGTAAATGAGGGCAAAACAAAGTACATGTTGTCATTAAGGAAGGACATACAACATCGACGTCTCGCACAGGAACTTAAAACTAGACAGCAGAAACTTCAAGGTAGTTAAGGGCATCGTTTACCTCGGCCTGCGTTAAATAGGGATAACATCGGTACCGAAATCAAATGTAGGATCACTCTTGCCAATCGCTGTTTGGGCTCAAGAGGCAATTGAGTAATAAAGCCTTCTCTCGAAGGATTAAGCTCGCTTTATATAACAGCTTGATCAGCAAAGTCCTAATTTATGGCGCTGAAACTTAGACGTTAGCAAATGCGGATGAGGAAGCCTTTAGTCTTTCCGAGAGAAAAGTTTTGTTTTTTTTTTTTAATTTTTGGTCCTGATTGCGTTGATGGCATCTGGAGGAGAATAAGTAACGACGAACTCTATGGGCTGTACAGCGAAATGCGCCTGGTCAAGCGTCTACGGATACAACGCTTAAGATGGGTAGGCCATGTAGAGCGTATGGACACCACTGCTCCGGCCCGAAAAGTCTTTGAATCCGAGCCATTGGAACAAAACAACAGAGGACGACCTAGACTAAAGTGGCGCACACAAGTGAAGAAGGACCTCATCCAACTTAGAGTGCGCAACTGGAGATAGCTGGCGAAAAATCATGCTGGCTGGGGAGGTAGGTGGGTTGAGGCCCAGGTCCACCCCGGCTGCAGCGCCACAAGAAGAAAAAGAGGAATTCCCCTTGCTTCCCAAAAATATTCTTCAGGAGCAAACCTCTCAAATCAGAGCTCTTTCAAAAACCTGCAAGTAGGAACTTTGTATTCCCTATGCTGTGTTCAACGATCGGCTATCTGCCACCCATTAACTCAGAGGTTCATTTGTTGTTCATTCTTACAGCCTGTCTATTTTTGACTAAGTATGTACACAACTGGCGGCCTTCCTACCCTACATTTAGCTTATTTGAAGATCCTGGGATTTAATCCTTCAAAGTTGTTGACATCATCTAGCATTTTCTGAACAGTCTTCTCAAAGGCTAACATCCCCACCATTCTGATAGCACAACGCGTGGCATTACTGCAGACTGTACGCCCAACTCCAATTAGCGTCACATTACGCTCTCTAATACGCCCTAAAGGAATGACAACCGTTCGTCCGCGTGGGATAATTGAGGCTTACTCCTGCAAATGGCCACTTTCGGCCAAATCATGGCAATCTGCCGTCCCACACAAAGTGGTCTTCCTAGACTGTTACGTCTCTACACTTGATCTTGGGAGTCTTCACCCGACAAAGCGGACGTCTGCACCTTATACCGCAGCCCACGTGCATCTGAAAGACAGTTAACGTGTATATTTGTCAGACACAACATTCGCAGTCCAAGGACGAAGGAAAACTTAGGGTAGGAGACCACCCCCGAAAATGGTTGAACGAATCAACGCAAATTGCATTTATAATCATCGTGCCTCTACAACCCTCACAGACGATTCCACGGCCTCTGCTGTCGTTCATCACCTCACCAGTGACTTCCATTTCAACCCCATCTCGCACATGTCCATCGCTCAGTGTCCCCACTGTGAATGAACGACGCTGCGCACCGCAAACCCAGCACACAACGGAGACACAACTTACGACCAATGACAACAGTTTGTATACCTAATTTGATTCTACTTAATCTCCCAAAAGATCCGAAAGTATCCTTCAACACCGGTCGTGGGCTACAACTACGGTATTTCAGAAATCTGTCAGAACCCGTGGTGGCGGTGACGATGGTTCGGCGTTGCGGCAACAACAGCAGCACCCGCCTGTCTGAGGGAATTCAATTTGGGTCTTTGTCGAAAATCCTGCGTAGGTCTCCTTGGGCACAACTTGCCGCAATTGTGTTATTTTTGGAAAGGGAGGCTTAATCCAATTCGCATCCGTTTGGTGTGTAAGTCTGGCGGCAGCAACGACAACGAAAGCGACAACGACAACGACAACGGGGACGACCAAACAACAATTTTATGAACCAAATGATGAATGAAATCCTTGTTTCTCTGCGTTCTGCGTCTCCCTCGCCAGTGACGAGTCCCCGTAGGCAGGGCAAGTGCCTTGCCTAAGTCTCACATGGGATTTCAAGGATAATTGTTTTTGTTTAGACAATGATATAGCAGCAACAGCGTGCGGCAGTGGCTGTATCACCGTCACCGCCGCACCATCACCTGACGACGCACACAGCAGGGGAGCTTAAAATAGGAAGTCAGGGACATACTAATTGCCTGGCAAAATGATGACAGCTGGAATCTGTCACACGGAAGATGTTTAGGACTCGTTACTCATTCCCGCTGAAAATGGACTACGGCCGGCAACGTTGGTGTGGTGGCGTTTCTGTTTGCGTGAGTGTTGGCGTTTCGGGTTTGCCGAGTGTGTCTGTATGCAAATACGCGTGCCGGCTTGACCCAGAAGCCGAAGTTTTTGAAGTGTGAGAGTGTGTGGAAATTTGCCCTAGATCTTGAATTACACTCAGGGACCTCCTACTGTCCCGTCCGCAGCGCACCATCACCAAGTTACGGTCGTCGCTCGTAGGAGGTGGTCGATGGCGCGATGGTGAAAAGGACGCTTCGCTTATTTGTTTGCTTATGTCATCCTTCTTGTTGTCCTGCCGCTGTTGTTTTGTTTACTCGAGGAGCTTGTTACGTTAAATTGTAGGGATAATGCTTAAATGTTTAAAGGTATTTTTCTTTTTCTTTTCTCTGTTTACCGTTGTTTTTCTTGTGTTTCGCCGTGTTCTCGATTTTTTTCTTGCTTTTCATTCTTTTGTGTTTCGTTTGAATTTCAAGTTGCTTGGCCCAAAGACCTTGTTTCCTTGTGCGATGACATAGTAACTGCCGGAGGGGAGCTAACACGGCACAAGGGCCCTCAGATTTGTACCAATTAGGTTAATGGGAGTGCACGAGGATCTTCGTGGTGCAGCTGATTGGGGCGTTTGACGACGGAGAGGGGGTCTCATGTGGTTGCTTGAAATGATTTATTGATTTTGTAAGTGAAACGCAGGAGAGAACTGCAGGCTTAATTGGGATGTCACATGGAAGAGGCTTTCGGTGGTGGTCCTTGATGTGGGTGCGAAGGACTCAGGTGTTGTGGGCGTTAAGTGGTTGAACGATTTATTTGTTATGTGTCCTGTGGAGTTGGCAGGATGGTGGATAATTTTTTTAAGATGAAACTTGCCAGAATTGTTTGAGATGGAAACTTTGTTCGTTGGTCCACGAGGCACCGGAAGTAGGTGTAGCCAATCCACCCGACATCTTAAGTCTTACCTCCTTCATGCTAAAAACCTTGGAGAGGGTGGTCGAGTTGCAAAAATGTTTTGCGATTACACTCTCTATCTCAAATGCAACATGCTTACCAGCCGAAAGCCTTGCGAGACTGCGCCTCAAAATCTCGTGTGGAGAATTGAAAGTACATTTGACATTTGAGAATATGAGCTGGCAATTTTCTTCGACATTGAGGGAGCTTTCGACAGAGAAAACGACGTAGAAGGATCATTGGTGTTGTCGATAAAAGAATGGAACCATAATAGCGAAGGCGGAGTGTGACCAGTATGTAATGTCGGGGTTAAACAAAGGCTGCCCCCAAGGTTGCGTCCTTTCACTTCTCCTATGGTGCATGTTGGTCGACACTCTGCTTTCCACCTTGAAAATATCTAACACCAGCGGCCAGGCTTATGCGTATGATGTAGCCGTACTGGTTACCGGACCATGCCTTGCGGCCTCTTGAGCAAGCGGGCAGGCGGCCTTTAACATGATCGATGGCTGGTGTACTAGGAATTGTGCAAGCGGGCAGGAGGCCCTTGACATACTCCATGACTGTTGTTCTAGGAATGGGCTGTCAGTCAATCCTCTTAAAACCAAAGTTGTTCTCCTTGCGAGAAGGAGGAATCTGACTGATCTGTCTCAACTAGTACAAATAGGTGTCAGCATTCCACTTTCTAATGAAGCCAAATTTGTAGGTGCTGTCCTGGGTAAGATATTTCTTTGAAAGAAACGCATTGAGACAAAAACCTCTAAGGCGCTGTCAGTCTTCTGGCGGTGTGAGGGAGTTTTTGGCAGAACCTGGGGCCTATCACCAAAAAGATCCGTTTGGATCTACATGGCAATGATAAGATCTCTTCTTTCATATGCATCAGTTGCTTGCTGCAACAAGATTTTGCACAAATACGTGACTGCTGCTTTCAACAAAGTTCAAAGAACGGTCTGCCTCGTCTACACAGGGGCATTCCCTAGCACGCTTGGCTGCGCTCTTAATACACTGCTTAATCGCCCTTTCTTTGACATCCACATCATGGGATGTACAATGAAGGCCATTTCTCGACTAAACCAAATGAACGGTATTCGGTTCAACTTTCTAGTTTTAATGACCTCGCGCTCCTCATCTTCAATGACACTAGTCTAATGGATATGCCGTCGGATGTGAAGTTTCCAAAGATCCAGCTGCATTATACAAAGTCGACTTTCCTTATGTCTAGGACTGGCTCTAGTCAGAGACTGAACTGGAAAGCGAATGTAGTCGGATTTTCACGGACGGCTCCAAGACGATGGATCTGGAGCTGGAACCTTCGTGGGATACAATTTCTCGTTGGTCTTCCAGACGGAAAAGATGGCGAAGGTGAAAGGGACGGAGTACCTGCATCTGGGCCGACAGCCAAGCTGTGCTTAAGGCCTTCCTTAACCCCCTAAACACTTTTAAGATAGTCAAGGAATGCAAGTCTTCCCTTAATTTGGTCTGCAGACTAAATTCTCTAAAACATCTCTGGCAATGCTGTTAGGTGTTAGGTAAGTATCAGAAAAAGCACTCGGAGAGCCAGAACCCACCTTGGGACTGCCTGCGTAATTGGTTTAGACTTCCGTCGGCTGTTGGGTCTCCCCACCCCTCTTAAAATACAACCTGACCAAGTGCATGCTCCAGAACGTCAGCAAGAAATCCGCTGCCTTTCTGCAGACGACTTGTTGGCGTACAAACGGGACACTTTACCTTGGCTAAGCACTTAAGTCTGCTCGGGCGTAGAGATACTTGTGAAAAAGGTGAAGACACTTTACAGCATATTCTGTGGCAATAAACCGCCTTTGCTCGTATCAGGCGGCTGTTTGACGCTGATGTGGTGGAAGATAAAAACCTAAGCTTTTTGTCACAGAAGCTCCTTCTGATATTTTTCAGAAAACCGTGAAAACCAATTAAATATACGTTACTGTCTGGTAGTGAAAATGGAGCAGTCTTTGAGTCCAATGCAGTGTATTCCAACCTCAAAAAAGATTTCAAAGGACGAGGAAGTTCGCAGTCAATATCCGTGTCAAAATGTATTTACATAGGATTTGGATTATTTTTATTATTTTGCCCAAGCGGCCTTTTGTCAAAAGCCCCATCTCCCCAAGAGTTTTGTGCAATTTAAGAAAGTCTAGACCCCTAAGTAGCAAGCTTAATTCAGTCCCATTTGGCAGGGCGGGCGCCTTTCAAGCATCTTTGCCATTCTTTCGCTCACAGAAGTCCGCTGTTATGGAACGCCATACCGAGTAGGAATAGTCGCTCCTGGCCGCCTGTGTGACTGGAGCTAGTACGGTGAACGAAAACGCTACAAAACAGGCAGCGTAAACTTTTCGACTTGTTTCTTAGCCATAACGACCTCAGAAAACATACCATTTGCCTTGAAAAGTACTTACCTCATATGACTTTAGTTAAGCGTTCACGACGATACATGATGAACCGCCGTATTATCGTAGGTGGTGCACAACACGGACGCGTAACAGATGTGGTTCTATATCGTGTCATACATAAGTACGGTCGCGCCATGCGAAAGAAAAACGAAGATCATAAATTAATTCGGGCAACAACCACTGGTCGCCGTGGCGTAGTGGGTAGAGTGCGACGGCCACACGCCGAAGGGTCTAGGTTCGATTCCCAGCTCAACACCGATTTTTCGAATTATTCACGGCACCATTTCTCTCGAGCTGCTGACAATTCTCAAAGAATAATAACTGTCTAAGAAAGCTTCTCAAATTTCGCCGTTCAAATTCGGCAAAAAAAACTGTAGGTCCCTTCTGCTCGTGAGAGAACAGTAGCGTGCACAATACGAGCAGTTGATGACCAAGCTAGGCCCTGGTCCTCCCTTGGACTGTAGCGCCAACAATTATTATTATTATTAACAACCACTGTGTGGCCGCCGCGGCATAGAGTGCGACGCTCACACGCCGAAGGTGCAGGTTCGATTCCCGACTGAACACCTTGAATTTTTCACGCCACCACCTCTCTCGAGATGCTTGCAACACTCAAAAAGGAATAACTGTCAGAAAGAAAACTTCTCCAACTTCGTTGTACAGAGTCGGCAAGGTAGGTCCCTCCTACTAGTGGGAGAACAGTTGCGCGCCCAACAGGAGCAATTGATGACCAAGCTAATCCCTGCTGTCACTCTGGACTGTCGTGTCGTCAATTATTAACAACCGCTTTGTTTTTTTATTTTTTGGATATTTTTAAATTTTATGTTTTATACTTGGGACTTACCTTAAAAAAACGATGTAAGCTACATACAACTGTCAACTGTCGTTGTAAGTCACGAACTGTGATCAGCGTCGCTTTTGATGGAGCCATTGACGTTTTCGGCCGAACTGTGCCCTGTAGTGGACGAAGATCATTCTGCTTAACCGAAGAATTTCCTCATGGACACGAGCGACGTTTGGTTCGCGTTGGAGTGGCCTCCTACTGTCCGGCGTACGCCGGATGATAGGACACCCTTTTGCATCCTGTATAAGTCTTTTGGAGTCTAAATAACGAAGTGTTTCGAGCGGAATAAAGCAATAAAGGCCCACCTTCAGGCGGTACATGCTGTCGGGGAAGTAAACCCCATAGATCAGTGTATTGGTAGAAGTCATCGGTCGCGCAATGTGTCCTCGAGTCAGCTTAACATTAAAATTTTCTGTTCTGATTGGTTAAGCTCATTGAAAAAAACCTCGTTGGCATGGAATTGAAGTCATGTAGGTTTAGTGAAGTTGAACTAAGCCGTAAGGTAGTAGCATCACATTCTAACTTTTGCCGGAGTCGTGTGATACTCTGTTGAGCTCGGTTTTTGCTGCTTTCCAACTTTTCCAATAACTTTAAGACTTGAATGCGCAATCGCCGACAGGGAGACCCGAAGGTATTGTCTCTCGAAAACGGTCAGCTTTTCCATCAGGGAAGGACTTAGATTGAATTATACTAAGCAACCGTTTACTATGATTGGTCGTATGAGGGTCATGTAGTAGATCGCCTTTACTTTGAAATCAAAACTGCTGATGAAAAACGAGCCACAATACCGCAGTTAGGGATTTCTCAGCTTTGGTAGGAGGTAAAGCTGAGTGCTTATCCCAGTTCAGATATAGCTCCAACCAAAAGCTAATATAATATAATGAACAACACATCTAACGGCTGGCCCTTTGAGTCAACTTTGCCGAGCTTGCGCTAATTCGGAAGAGGTATGGACCCTCAAGTGGTGCAACATCTTCCAAATCGATGTCCTGATCCAATGGAAAAAAGGACTAGACTCCTTTCAAAGTTGAAAATTGGCCTTCATGTCTATTTTGATTCATTTTTTGAATTGATTCTTAGAGAATTAGTTACCGCCGTGGCGTAATAGGTAGAGTGCGACGCTCACACGACGAAGAGTCTAGGTTCGATTCCCGGCATCGAATTCTTCACGGCACCACCTCTTTCGAACTGCTGACAAGACTCAAAGAGTAATAACTGACTAAGAAAGCTTCTCAAACTTGGCCGTTCGGAGTCGGAAAAAACTGTAGGTCCCTTCTATTCATGAGAGAACAAAAGCGCGCACAACGCGAGTAGTTGATGAGCAAACTAGGCCCTGATCCCCCTGTGGACTGTCACCCCAACAATTATTATTATTCTAAAGAATTAAAATGCAAAAGCTATTTAGAGTCATTGGATCATCTTCCTCTGAAATGACTAACCCAAGAGGAGAATGACTTGATGCGAATTCAAAACCGAAAGTGGAGGTGAAAGTGAGCAAAAACCAGCCCGAATAGCTATCATCAGCTCTAAAGTCATCCAAAAATTAAATTTTAAAATTGAACTGAAGACTTTCTTTCGGCTATACAACTTCAAATCGAAGCACTTAAACAAAAACGTAGAACTTGAGAAAAGGTGGCAGGACAACAAACCAAAACACAGCTTCTGCCACCATCCACTCGTGTACGGGAAAATTAATATCCTTTCCCACGAACACTCTGAAAACCTTCAGCAGTCAAAAACAAAAGCCCTCCAATTCCATATTGAAAAACCAAAACAGGAAAAACAAAAAAAACGCAGACTTTTCAGAATTGTGTAAATATACATGAATGCATTGTCAGGTGATAAAAATAATGTAGTATCAACCGAACAATTTTGCCACCGTCACCGCCTCGTGCCGCCCACCGGACGGAACCCCGCTTTATTTATCACAGCGCAGACTTTTGCTGTGGCCTTTGTTTGCTTATTGTTGCATGCATTCGGGTGTACATGGGGCCACGATTTTCATTTGACCGTTTCTGTGTGGCGTTTAACGCTGCACGAGACAAGTTGAATGTCTGTTTACTTTGAATTAATTATTAAACAATAACGCCACAAAATTGCATATGGAACGCAGTGAATCGGAAAGCAGATGAGGAGGAGGCTTCGCGCAGCGTTGATTTTAAGTAATTTCTCGCCACCCGACTGTCGGGGTGAAGAGTTTTTGGAAATGGGTTTTTTAAGTGCTGAAAGTTTTTAGAGATAGATTTTTCTTTTCGCTTTTGACAGTTTTGACGTTGACTGAGAGACACTTTAAGGTTCGATTTAATGCTGATATTGAGTGTACGGACTCGTGTATGGCAAGTTTTTGAGCTTAAATTTAAAATGTGGACTGGAGTGGTTAAACTTTGACACGAGGACGTCTTTCTTGAGAAAAAAAAATTCGCTTCTAGAAAAATGGGACCCAACGGTGGGGCTTGAATTCATGCATTGAGACCGATGAAGAGCGGTATCAAAACGTTTTCGACGTGGGTTAAAATGACGTATCCATTTGACACAGAAAATATCAAATCAAAATTTTTTAAAAACAGGCGCCCAACGTTCGGGCTTGACATGAGAAATCCAAGCCAACAAGTTACGGTACCTTGAAATTTGGCATCAGTTTTGTACAAAAAAGGCGCAAGACAAATTTTGACAACCGTTGTTTGGGCCTTGACAAAAGGAATCCAAGACATCGAGGTACGGTGGCTTGAAATTCAACATCAATTTAGTACAAAAAAGATTGAAGCCAAATTTAAAAAAAATGATGTTGCTGTATCATAACAATTCCAACTTAATTTAAAATTCGGCATCAATTTTGCACGAATTAGGATTAAAGTTAAATTTAAAAATAAAAAACTGGCGCCCAACTGTGCGTCCTGGCATCAGGCATCCACGCCAACGAGCTACGGTATTATTGCAATTCCAACGTAGCTTGAAATTCGGCATCAATTTAGTACAAAAACGACTGAACGCAAATTTAAGAACGTTGTCAACGTTGCGCCTTGACATCAGGCATTCAAGCTAACGAGGTACTGTATCATAACAATTCCAATGTAGCTTGAAATTCGTCATAATTTTAGTACAACAAGGATTGAAGTCAAATTTAGAACAAAAAAAAAAATGGCGCCCAACCTTAACCTTTTCTTTTGTGGTCGCCGTGGCGTAGTGGGTAGAGTGCGACGCTCACACGCCGAAGGGTCTAGGTTCGACTCCCAGTTCAACACCAATTTTTCTAATATTTCACGGCACCACCTCTTTCGAGCTGCTGACAACACTCAAAGAGTAATAACTGTCTAAGAAAGCTTCTCAAATTTCGCCGTTCGGAGTCGGCAAAAAACTGTAGGTCCCTTCTACTCGTGAGAGAACAGTAGCGCGCACAACACGAGTAGTTGATGAGCAAGCTAGGCCCTGGTTCCCCTTTGGACTGTAGCGCCAACAATTATTATTATTAACCTTAATTTTGACAACAATTCCAACGTAGCTGAAAATTCGGCATCAATTCGGTATAAAGAAGACTGAACCCAAATTAAAAAAAAAAAAAACAGTCGCCCCCCTTTGCGTTATGACATTAGGCATACGAGCTAAAAGTAGCGCATCAGTCGATACTTGACTTGAAATTCGGCAACAATTTTGTACAAAAATGACCGAAACCAAATTTAAAAAAATGGCGCCCAACACCGGATTTTAGTCGAACCACATAAAACTCTAAGCGTTGGTGTCTGATAGGAATGCATAACTTGTTAAAAGAAAGTCTATGTCGCCCTTTATACCTGAAGGCCTGAATTATATGATCCAGAATTTCACAAAGTTCATAGGTTTGTCTAGGTCCTCGAGGGTTTGTTGCAAATCCTTATTGACACAAATACCCCGCGCAGCTTAATTGATGCCTATGCCTTACAGCCACTTCTTCTTATTTCATGTTTGTCACTCCCTTCCAATAGTGCTTTGGTTACTTCGTCCCCACCTAAGGACATGTGTCAACATAACATTGTCCTACTCAAAGAACGGTGCCCTCCAGCAACAGCACTCACAGCCGACCCGAGGTAAACGAAGTAATTTCGAGTCAAACAAACCCTTTGTACTCGCACTTACATGACACACTGACAGTCGCTGCGTTCCCAAGGAGTAGGACTACTTGCGGCACACAATAGCGGCCCAAGTTGAGGTTTATCCCTAATGCACACACGCACCGAGTGCAAACAAAATCCGGTGACTTGACGGTTCACCCACCCGCGGCCGCCAACACCGCCGATGATTATCAGGCCGCCGCTGGCTTTTCAACTGACACGTAGCCAACGTATACACTTCCCATCGACGATGGCGCGTGTTGAAAAGTGTAAACAAACTGCGTATGTGTGCGCGTACGTCGTGCAGTTCATCTAGGGCTCCGTTTTTCTTTTCTGTTGAGGTGGCTTCCCACTGCAAGCATCAACCAGCGCACAAATAGGCAGGACGAGTGGTGCACCGTCGTCGCTTCACCCACCATCTTCTGTGGGTTGCGTTCCTAAGAAAGTCCTGATTGAGCTGAAAGTTGGTGCATGTTTGCTGATGCCAGCGCGCTGATTGCATGCTAATTATGAATGTCAATGGTCGGAGGGTAAAAGTGTGAGATGCTAAGATGAGTTAAGGTCTCGTGACGTGAAAATTGAGGGTAAGATGCGGTGAGAAGATAAATGAAATTCAGTTTCTGTGATCCAATTTGTTGGCAGGAGGGTTATTTTGCTCTGAGGGCTTAATCGCATGGGGAACGATGTTACGTCGCTGGAAGGGGGTGGATTACGTTGATTAGGTGGGTGCAGGATGATGAAGGAACAGCGGTAGGCTTAGTTGTACCTAAGGGTGTGCGGACAGAGAAAGTGAACTGTGTTTCACTGAAGTCCTCAGGACCTCTGCCTATGATTAATGACTTTCGATGACGGATGCAAGCGCCTGTTAAACACGCGGACGTGGCAGTCAGTTTCAAGGAATATTGTGATCGGATGAGCGGCACCTAGCCGATTTTTTTTTTCGAACAAGGGACAAAGGGCTTGCACGCTATTTATGAACCGAACGTCACGCGCAACTGTAAGAAAGTTCTCCCCAGTGATTTACGCAAAAGATCAAGGAACAATATAAACAGTGAACTTCACCCTAAGAATGCGCTTAACAATGGAGAATGTGGTCCAGAGCATGGAGAATCGATTCTAGGAAAAACATAGCATTCTACGCGCTGTTGTATGTACACGCCTTTGTCAACTAAGACCCTATATCCAGGATTGAAATAATGCAACTATCCACTTCCCTGTGTTCTGTGTTGTCTACAATTAGGACTCTTTTGGCCAAATTGCCAAAAGGCCTTATTTTCCGTCGATTAGATGCCGATTTAAATAAATGTTGCCAAAATTGTTGCCCCGTCTGTATGGTCCTGTGAGCTGTGTACAATCATTTAAATTACAATTAAAAATTAACAACGTTTATTATTCAACCTCATTGCTCCAAAAAGAGCGCAAACAATGGCCCACTTAAAGAAAAGGGATCATTGCCATTACTTGAGCACAGAACAAACTTTTATTCCCATCTCGATGTTATTAAGGAAATTCTTTTGGACACAACTTGATGACATTTTATGCACGTTCATCTTTTATAAGAAATTGCCGTTCTTGAGTACTCAATTTTCTTCAAGAGCTATCCTTTTTATCGATGTTCTTATTTTGTAATTTCTAAGCTTTTGCATATATCTGTAAAGTTTTTTTTTTCAACTCATCCCGAGAATTGTTGTACTCGTAATTTTTGACGCACTGTACATCTGAATTTTGTTCAATCTATATTTCCTCTTTATTTCTTTCATCACACAATGCATTTACTTCACAAACTTTGCAAATAAGGGGACCGCCATACAAGATGTAACACACTGTACACCATAAAACATTTTTTTTGCAACACATCTTCAGACATAGTTTTTCCTCAGCACAACCAAACATCCTCTGATCATCAATTTTTGTTCATCACTTGCGAGGACCTAGTGCACCAACAATAGTACGCACATTTTTTTGACACACTGTACTTCTTAATTTCTTAAGAACTGAAGTGCTTAAATCCACTTATCATCATTATGTGTTCATCAATTGCGAAGACCTAGTGCATCAACAAGCGTACGCACAATTTTTTGACACACTGTACTTCCAAATTTTTTAAGAACTGCATTTCTTACATCCGCTGATCATCAATTTGCGTTCATCAAGCGTACTCGAAATTTCTTGACACAATGTACTTCCATTTGTTTTTACCTCTGTATTCTTTTTCCATTCCTTTCATCAACCAATTCAACAACAAGATTTGATACACTGTATACCACAATACAGTTTTTCAACACATCCTCAGACATACAACTCAACACAACCAAATATCCGCTGATTATCAAGTCTCACTCACCCTTTGCGAGGATTTAATTCATTAAGCGCCGCAATAATCCCTCTCATTCTTGACCAGATATTACTGCCATTCTGTACGCACTTCCCGCCGACTTTGTTTGTCCACTTGATGACGTAGAATAATTTTTGCCGAACCATGAAAACCGCACATGTCATTCAACCCATAAGCCACCCAAGGTGGTCACAACCGCAGTGTTGCCGACATAAACGCCACCAGCACTGCCTCCGCCATTATCGTCCCTTTGCGACAGCACCAACCATCACCACCACCAAACAGCAACAGTCGCAGCACCGCTAAAAGTCAAATGCCCTCTTATGTCAGCCACGCGGGACGCACACTCCACGGCCAGGCTCCCCCATGGGGCCATCTCTCCAATTGCAATCGCATTTAATTGGCAACTGTGGCTTTGGCGGCATAACGAAAATACCCTTAATTCAATTAGAAGCCGCAGACCACACACATGCTGCACACGTACCCACTGCACGAATCAAAAGAGTCCTTCGTGGCTCGCGGGTCACAGGACCGCACACACAGCGCAGCGCAGCGACTGATGATGGCTTTTGGTGTGGAATTGTGTGGTCTTGCGGTCATTTGAAATTCTAAGTTAGAGCTTAAGGACTCCCGTTCGCAATAGCCTCCGCGAAGTTGTTTGTGTGTCACTCCCAAAAACACCTGTTTTACGTTCAAACTCATTCAACCGGAAGACATTTGAAACAGATACAAGCTACACACGGAAGCCACTCGATTTTCTGACAGGGGTGCTTTCAACCGTGTACGGGGCGTAAAGAAATTCACCGCCAGCCGCTGTCACCGTGCACCGGCGAATTTTCCCTTAAATTTGCTCTGATTTAGACATAAAACTCATTTTCTACAGTGCAGCTACAGCTGTACTTACATGAGCATTTTATTGCCACCCGAGGGTGCTTCGCCTCGGTACTTCAAGACAGAACCGCGGTTTCTTGGCAGCAGGAGGAGGCCACAGTGGGTGCTGACGGAGGAAATTTTGATGAAGAATCAGAACATAATCCAAAAAGATATTAGACGTCGTGTTAAAAGAATGCGAACAATCTCAGGCGCATCGCTTTTCTTTTTCAAAAACAATCGGTGGACCATCAAGAAAGAGACAGGAAGCAAAACAGAATAGTTTGTGATCAATGGAACATCTAAACAAGTTTTGACGTCGATAACCGATTGACAGAAATGACCTACAATGACGGAGAATACGCTCCAAAGCAAGAAGAGTCGGTTTAAAACAAGAACTGAGCATTTTACGCAATGCTGCATGTACGAGGGGCGTTCAAAATATTCTTGGCGTCGGGGTGAAGCTGTGTTTATATATATAGATTGACTTATTTATTAAGTAAAACAATTATTTTAGTGCATTCATGTAAAATTTCATATAAATGTGATTATTAACTTGCGTTTTATCTCTATTCAAACAGAATCATAATGGCAACTGAGACGATGATAGTGGAAACTGAGCAACGCGATGTAATTAAATTTCTCACCAAGCAAGTAAAAAGTCAAAAAACTATTCATGAAGAGATGGTGGCTGTTTACCAGGGTTCCGCACCTTCAATATCAACTGTGCAAAAGTGGTCAAGTGAGTTCAAGAGAGGCAGAGAGAGCATTGAAGACGGCCCCCGCTCCGGCGCCCCGGTTACTGCCTGTACGGGAGAAACCATCACAGAAGTCAAAAAACTTGTTCTTGAGGATGCTCGAATAAAGGTGAACATGATTGCAGTTCAACACCAATTTTTCTAATATTTCACGGCACCACCTCTTTCGAGCTGCTGACAACACTCAAAGAGTAATAACTGTCTAAAAAAGCTTCTCAAATTTCGCCGTTCGGAGTCGGCAAAAAACTGTAGGTCCCTTCTACTCGTGAGAGAACAGTAGCGCGCACAACACGAGTAGTTGATGAGCAAGCTAGGCCCTGGTCCCCCTTTGGACTGAAGCGCCAACAATTATTAATTATTATGATTGCAGAGATCACCAAGCTTTCAACTGATACCATTCACGACATTCTTCATGACCATATTAACCTTTCAAAGGTCAGTGAAAGGTGGGTGCCATGAATGCTCATAGCGCCTCAGAAAAAAGTGAAAATCACATGCTACAGAGAACTTTTTGAGATGTGTAGTGAGAACGCGTACGGTGTTACGGACCGAATTGTTACTGGAGACGAAAAATGGGCTCACCACTATGACCCCGAAAGAAAACAAGAGTCCATGAAGTGGCAAAAGTCACTCCGCCTGCCGGAAAGCTCATGACCACAGCTTTTCGGGACTCAAAGGGAATCTTGCTCATTGAGTACAAAAGAAAGGTGAAACCATCAACGCCAATTCCTGCGCTTCCACTTTGCATTATTTGCGTGAGGAAATTAAAAATAAAAGACGGGGTAAACTTGCAGCGAGTGTGTTACTTCTTCATGACAACGCTGCTGTTCACACGGCGCTTGTTTCCAAGGCTGCTGTGCGAGATTGTGGTTTCGAAGAAATCCAACACCCACCCTATAGTCTAAACCTTGCCCCTAGTGATTATTTCCTGTTTCCGAATTTGAAAAATTGTCTTCGTGGAAAAAGATTTTCGGATCACGAAGAACTTAAGTCGGCAATAAATGGACATTTTGCAGAAAAAGAGGCATTTTTTTGTGAGGATTTGAAAAGGCTTATCTCAAGATGAGACAAATGCATTGATGTTAGGGGACATTTTATTGAAAAATAAAACCTATTTATATTGGATTCGCATTTTCTGTCATATAGATACCGAGAAAGTTTTGAACGCTCATCGTACATGTTACTCGTATTACTGTTAAACAGCAAGCATGCAAGGTTGACATAAAAAGAATCAAAAACGAAGATCATATGACTCTTCTTTAAACGCTCATTAGTTAAGGTAAAAGTAATAAACAAGAAAACACACCAACGTAGCCTTGGAAGGCTAAGGAGTCCCCTTTCTTTAATTTGAAGCCAGTAAGAAGCTTTTAAAAAAATCTGAAGTTGTCTGAAGCGAGCGCAGAAGATGGATAACACTTTCTCTCTTCCTCCTCTTCTCTGCAGCTTTGATCGATATTAGTGTTGGGAGGGTAGGCACAGTCTATGCCCATGTGAAGCAAGGGCATATTGTGTCTGCTTAGTGCAGTATTTTGTCAATTATTGACAGCGAGTGCTTAAAGCTTAGATTAGATCATCAGATCTGCATGACTATCCAGAATGTTCATCAAGTGCAACTCTTTAGGTGAGGCATATGTTGAGGCTTCACTAAAAGATTGTCTAATGATAATAATTATTGTTGGCGCTACTGTCCAAAGGGGGACCAGGGCCTAGCTTGCTCATCAACTGCTCGTGTTGCGCGCGCTACTGTTCTCTCACAAGCAGAAGGTCCTTCAGTTTTTTTTGCCGACTCCGACCGGCGAAATTTGAGAAGCTTTCTTAGACAGTTATTACTCTTTGAGTCTTGTCAGTAGCTTGAAAGAAGTGGTGCCGTGAAATATTCGAAAAATCGGTGTTGAGCTGGGAACGAATTTACACCCTTCGGTGTGTGAGCGTCGCACTCTACCCACTACGCCAAGCCGGCCAAAAGATTGTCTATTTTATGAAATTACCCAGAATATGGCGGAACCCTCAAAGAAATGTAGATTGGCGAGATATTCAATTTTGGTTTCCTTTGTCAAAGTTTAATTACGTTACAGTACAAGCAAAAACGCTTATTATAACTCGACTTTCGATTGATAAATGAGTACCTCAGTCAAAACATTTACCTTGTGTACTGTGTTTTTCAAAAGTGAGTTTTTTTTTATCAAAAGTTGCTCCTAAGTCCTTGCAGTTTTCAGACCATTCAATATTGATCTAGTTCAATTGCAGGTTTGATTGGGTAGAAACTGATGTTTGCTGCGTCTAGTAAACCACATACTCTGAGACTTGTCAGCACTTAGCTTTATTTTCCATTTACTGCAGAAATTTTGAAAATGTCAAGTGAATTCCGTAACGAAGTTATAGTTTCCTGTGCTAAGATATTGGACGGGAACAAGGCTATATCATCGGCATGTAAAATAAGAACAGTGTTTCCAATAGGTATTGGTATAGTGGACATAAAGATTGAACAGGATGGGACCAAGAACACAACCTTGAGGTACTCCAAATTCAGTTTTAAATAATGACGACCTCTGGCCGCCGTGGCGCAGTGGGTAGAGTGCAACGCTCACATGCCGAATGTCCAGCTCCGATTCCCGGTTGAACACCTTGAATTTTTCACGGCACTACTTCTTTTGAGCTGAAAACAACACTCAAAGAGTAACAACTGCCTAAGAAAAGCTTCTCAAATTTCGCCGTTTGAGTCGGAAAATAACTTGTACGTCCCTTCTTTACTCGTGAGAGAACAGTAGCGCGCACAACACGAGTAGTTAGTGATGAAGCTAGGCCCAGGAACCCCTGGGGACTGTTGCGCCATTCAATTAATATTATTATTATGACGACCATCCTTGCATTTATTTTCATTTTCAAACAATAACTGGCTAGGCAACAACAAATTCTGCCGGCTACACATGCACAATTTCCTCACAACTATATCAATACTTTCGTGTTCTGATCATACTTTCCTTGAACCATTTTAACGACCTATTTATGATTCCGCACAAAACAAATATCGGCCACGGTGTTTAAATCGTGCTTCAGACATCAACAAGACGGCTGATATCACGACTTGTGAATCCATTGCTCAAAAGATCGATCATTACATGGGCTATGTGTCATGTGGCGGCTAACTGCCAGTAACCGATATCGTCCAAATCCACATCGGTCAGTTGATTCGCTTATCGATAAACTCTAACACATAACAATACGCATCAACACCATCTGTGAGTGTATAACCTTCCCTACAACAACAAGCTGAGTCTGAGTAAGGTGTGAAAGAGTACGTCTGTGATGAAAATGCTCCTCTTTAGAATAAATTATATTTCCCTTAAATAAGTGATCAATTCTAGCTGCTCGAAGGCCCAAAGCGGAATATTATAAAAGGAGATGGACGCGACATTTCAGTTTGACCTTTTTCTAAATCTTTGTGCAATGCTTTAAAAAGAGCTACTGAATCTGCCGTTCCAGCGACATTTTAACTGGCGACCATGAGTGCTGTTCTTCTGTCTTATGAACGTTTCACAAATTTGGGCTCAGAAGTTGTCGTAGATCCTCTTTGAAGATCGAACAAAGGGCTTACTGTTAAAAGCAATTAATCATTGTATGGCGCGACGGTCTACAGGAGGACGGAGGCCTAGCTTGCTCACCAACTACTCGTGTTGTGCGCGCTACTGTTGTCTCACGAGTAGAAGGAATCACCATTTTTATAACGATTCATAATCTTTTTTTTTTTATTTCATAATATTTTTTATTTCATAAATTTTATTTCATAAATTAGCTACAATATTTGTTAGTTTCTGCGAACCCTGAGGCTTTTCTGCAGAAGATTGAGTTTCTTGCTGGTATTGATATGAGTAAGTTCAGATTAGAGTTGGAGTAAGTACATACATTGCAGTCAATGAAATGATTCAGAAATTACATAACTATGATTCATTTTGTTGAATTAATTTGATTAATTAATTACATAATTATGAAAAAAAACGCATTTACAATAGCAGACATAACATAGAATTTAAAAAGAATTGTTTGAGATTACGTTTTCTGATCTTAACATTGGTGATGTATTTTCAGATCTGGTGGAAGTGTATTGAGAACTTCTGGCACGCTGCACTTCAGTTGTCTTCTCCCCTAATTGTTGGAAAATCTTGGCTCTTGAGGCATACCCTTCGCCTGTCTTCTTGTATTGATTCCATATTGGATTGGTGTTATGAACCGGTTGTCTTCGTAGTATTCCAGTATCAGGATCATCTTAAATATGTCTTCTACTGGGAGAACTTTGAACTGTTCTTGTACTGGAACATTTCGTCGACCATCCGTACTTATTTTCTAACTTTTTGTATATGAGTTGCGGAGGCAGTGCCCCATGCAAGTATCCCATACCTAAGTTTTGATTCTACTAAGGCATAGTACACTTGCCTTAAAACAGACGTTGTAGGATGATATTTTAAATGAGTGAGAGTGTATAATGCTTTTTTAAGGCTTACGCGCAACTCACTAATATGCGCATCCCACAAGAAATTGCTGTCGATAATGACGCCAAGGTATTTGTAGGTCTTTACAATTTCCATTGAGCAGCTAGCAGCTGTATTGCAGGATTTGTTTTCCAATTTGACTTGCATCTTAGTACTCTTAAATTCAGGGCTTCTGATGTGCATCATCTTTGTTTTGCATGCATTGATTGTGAGACCATGATCGTGGCACCATTTCACTGCTTTATCAAACTCTTGCTGCATTATTGCTTTTGCTGTATCTAGTGACCTGTGGCGAACCACTATCGCCGTATCATCGGCATAAGCAAATGGCACCGCATTCTTAAAAACTTTAAGTAGCTCGTTTGTGAAGAGGATGAAGAGAATCGGGCCTAATTTCGATCCCTGAGGGATGCCATTTTCAACTCGTTCCTTTTGGCTGCATGTCTGGTTAATTTTCACACAAAAATATCTGCTGCTTAAATATTCTTTCAACCAGTCCAGCCAACAAACCTCTTATTCCAATGTTTTCGAGTACTATTAGGAGCTTTTCGTGATATAGTGTGTCGAATGCCTTACTGAAATCAACGAAGAGCACTAAGACATGATGGCTTTTGTTAAAATCTTCGTTGATACAGTTGGCAAATTCCCCTAAGAGCTTGCCCGTACTTTTGTTTTTTTGAAAACCGTACTGACATGGATGTATTAAAGAGTTGTTTTTAATAAAGTCTTGAAGTCTCGTTGTCACTACTTCTTCCAGGCACTTTTCAACTATCGGCAGAATTGAAATTGGTCTATAGTTGTTAATATCACTTTTAGCTAATCCTTTATAAATTGGTCTGACTATAGCAGTTTTTAGTTTTTCGGAAATTTTTTCTTGCTTCCGAACGGCGAAGTTTGAGAAGCTTTTTCTTAGACAGTTATTACTCCTTGAGTTTTATCAGCAGCTCGAAAGAGGTGGTGCCGTGAAAAATTCGAGGTATTCAACCGGGAATGGAAGCTGGACATTCGGCATGTGAGTGTTGAGCTAGGAATCCAACCTACCCCTTCGGCGTGTGAGCGTTGCACTCTATCCATTGCCCCACGTTCAAAGCAGTTGTTCAATAGAAAACCGGCTTATTTCTTTTCAAAGCATGGACACGGAAGACCATGGGTCTTTCAAACTTTGATTTAAAAATTTAAATGACTTACCAAGTACAGTGACTTAGATTTGGAACGTCAGCCAGGTTTTCCTATTAAAATGTGTTCTTCTTTATTGCGAACTTCATTTTTAAGTATTGGGGATGAGTTTTGTTCAAAACAATTTAATTGCTGTCAAATTTCATTGTACGTACCAAGGGAAATGAGCCCCAATCCACCTTTTGTGGATGTTTCATTGCACGTTCATAGGTAGACTCCAAAGCCTTAGAGGGACCAATAAATACTTTCTTCGGTTTTTCATTCCAGAATGTATAATATGTCCTTCTCTCAGTCTATACACTCTGCCCAACTGAATAGTAGGACACACAAATCGACAAAACTTTAACTGAATTGCTTGTTCTTTGTTGTTGTACATTGTAACAGAGCCGAAGAGGTCGAAAAGTAAGCACGTCACCTGTATCAATCTTAATATTGATACGCATTAATAAGCATGTCATATTCGCGTATAAAGGGTTCCGTTTTTATTTGCTTTTTCAACATTTCTTTTAAGCCATTTAACTATTAAGCGAAATGCACGTTGATGTTTGACTGTGACAGTGCTGATAATGTTGAAATTTCAGCTATACTTTAGACAACCTGCACATGAACATTACATTCCGTCCAATACAATTTTAATATTCTCATGTCCCCTCTGGTCTGTGCTTCATCCGTGCAGAACCAAAAATATGGAAGTATGTCTCATGTCTAAAGTCAGCAAAGTTTTAAAATTTAACTTCAAGTTGTCTGTCGTCAGCGATATCTCCGACTTCTTGAACAAATCAAAGACGAGCAGACGGCATCCTAAAAATGTGGTCTTTCTTCTTAAAAATAATTCGCATGCAAAGAAAATACTAAAACTCTTTTTTGCCTTGTCCGAGGTGGCCCTAAGTCTCAACCAATACGCCTCACAGCAGCTCCTATCTTTAGCCTACTGTCTCCAATATTGTGACGTTGGGGTTCTATTCATTTAAGTGCGGCACCTGGATAAAGTTGTATGGATTCGGTATTGAACGCTCATGAGGTTGGAGCAGTGTTGTCGATGTGCTCCTTACCGTCCATCCAGCCGGCTTGACTCATTTTCATCTTCTCAACCAACACGCCTCACAGCAGCTCCTATCTTTAGCCTACTGTCTCCAATATTGTGACGTTGGGGTTCTATTCATTTATGTGCGGCACCTGGATAAAGTTGTATGGATTCGGTATTGAACGCTCATGAGGTTGGAGCAGTGTTGTCGATGTGCTCCTTACCGTCCATCCAGCCGGCTTGACTCATTTTCATCTTCTCAACCAACACGCCTCACAGCAGCTCCTATCTTTAGCCTACTGTCTCCAATATTGTGACGTTGGGGTTCTATTCATTTATGTGCGGCACCTGGATAAAGTTGTATGGATTCGGTATTGAACGCTCATGAGGTTGGAGCAGTGTTGTCGATGTGCTCCTTACTGTCCATCCAACCAGCTTGACTCATCTTCATTTTTAGTCTATACAGTTTGAGATTGAATCTTGATCTCCAAAAACCACCAAAGCAAAAAAGATTGAACCTTTAAAGGACCAAACACATAATCTTCGTTTTGGCCTACTTGACCATTAAACCCGATTTCGTTTCCATACCGGCGGACTCTTCATGGACAGCGTTCTGTGTTCGATCGCCCCCATGTCATCTGCGTAAGCAAGTGGAACATAACACAACATTCTTAAGAGCGTCGTCGCACTTTGGCTAGACAATGTATTCAGACCTCGATGATACTAACACATGCTTGCAGACCTCGAACATCCACATCTCCCAAAGTTGGCTCTGGTTGCACTTGTATCATTTCATTCAACAAATTATAGTTGTAACCCCCAAGCCATCTCTCATCTACAAGCAACCACGCACTCAATCCATTGTCTCCACAAGCAGCCGCAGACAGCTGAGCATACTCCTCCACACCTGGCCACAGTGTCTCTCATCAACCGCACTGTGCAAGGGCCAGCCCAGGGCTATTAGAAACATAAGCTGCTCCATGCTACATTAAATAATGCACAGCGCATCTCTAAATCATGTGCGGTTGCCGCCGGTGCTGTGTGTGGAAGTGGGAGAAGCGAATTCACTTTTTGGCAGGAAACCATAAACTGTGCCGCTCCTTGAGACTCTGCAAGCTTCCCTCGCAGGCAGTGAAGATCATGCCGCACCACCCCACCCAACCCCACAGACTTACGTTTTCAATTTGAGCCCTCCGGAGGCCAGTGACGTCGCACTTTCATCGGCTTTCTCCGATGAACGATGGCGTAGGGAGGGAGCAACTGTGGTGTGTGCTTGCAGATGGCCCCTTGTAAGCACTGTGACGCGGTGGGAGGGGATGATGCCTAGCGATACAATTGCCCAACCGACCAAGAAGCAATCGCTGCCGGCAATTCCAATTTATATTCCTAGTTTTGGCGCACACTCCGGTAATTCTCCGGTACTCCACTCCAGGTGTGTATGTACCTCAGACCGAGTTGCCAAACCACTGTTCTCAGCCGGCCCTGTAACCGTCCCTTCCTGCCGCCGCTGCGGGATGTTTGTTTGTGTAAATTTCCCGAATTGTGCAATAAACAATACCAGACCGACGTCCGGTGGAGAGGGCAGGGACAGAGAGAGAGAGAGCACAGACTCCTTCATGCATACCCAACGGTGGCCGCTGGACTGCGTGGTTCGCTGGCTTGTTGGCCGTTCCGTTCGCGACCGGAGACTGTCAAGAGTTTTTCATATTTGTGCGGGTACCGCAGACATTTTTTTTCGGACAAAATTACAAAGGAACATCTCGGCTGAGTTATGCGCAAATAGGCAGATGTTTTCCTTTTCGGGGGATTTTTTCTCCTCTCCGCTGGCAGTCAACTGCTAGCTGCCCGCTGCGGCTGGTTGCCGAACGTTGCCGGCCGAATGGTGGAAGAGAAAGTCTATAGATTGCGATGGCTTAATTTATGGGCAGCGGAAATTTGAAAAATGCCCGCAGATAGAGGTGAAATGGCGCAGGACGAAGGATTATGCAAAAGTCGGAGGCTTGATGATGAAATGAACTGCGTTCGGTTGCGGAGTTGGCGAGGAGTTCGAATGGAAATTGAAGGGAATGCACCTGTAATCCATGTGAAATCGAATGGGAGCTTGTAACGGCAGCAGTTGCCTGGAGGAGGAGACAAGTTTGTAAGTTCCCATGCATCTGGTTGTCCTTTGTACGTCACCGAATGAAACCGTATCGTTTTTTTTTTTGTATTGCATCTGGGATTGGTTGGGTTGTACGAGTTCTCTGCCCTCTTCGCTGCAAAATAGACAGTTCCACGCTTTGAGGCTTTGAATGAAGGCTGCCTTTTTAAATCTAAATAACGACGAGAGGTTAACAATCGTTGAAACAACATATTTTGAAACTTCTTCTGCACGTGGGTCTTCATCCACTTGGCTCTTCTTCTCCGATCCTGTGCTAGATGATGTCCCTTTCAGCTGTGTGCATTTTCGGAGGCATAGTCATCTTCTGCCTCCTTGTTCCTCGGGCATTGCAACGTTGTGGTCTATTCACTCTAAATGACCATATACAATGAGAGTCTTTCTTTAACCCACGGTAGAGCGGTAGCCCACCAAGTGGTTCATTCAGTCTCTCTCCCAAACCCATCAGACACCATATGTCAATAGATGGAAGACCGAAAACGACTAAAGGACTTTACTCTCAAAGCGACCAAGAATTATTTGGTTATTGTCCATGATTTTGCGCCAAAGAGTGGGATTAGGTCTTGAATAAATATTTTTCAGTTCTCCAGTGGAGGGTTCTAAGCCTCAGTAGCCTTCCCAATAGGCCTAAAAACACACCATTTGGCAAGCGGGGTTTTTCGTTTAATTTCTGCTTTCTTTAAATTCGGAGAGTAGGTAGACTGTCTTCCACTTCTGTGAAGCTACAGCTGTCTACAATGAGGTCGGGATTGATGAACGTTTTTCGAAAACAGCCTTCAGTGCCCGCAAGCTCCTTCTTAGCCGCAAGTCCGCATGCTCCTTCTTCTTACTCACCAAACCTGCACTGGCATCCCAAGGCATCATATAAGGGCAGTGTCACAGGCTAATGAAATTGCGTGCAATTGGCGTTGACGTTGGATTTCTTCACGATATTTTCGAGAATGATTCTAGGGGAAAGGTTAGCTTTTCTAAGGAAAAGGAAAGCCTTTGTCCTGTTTTCTTCACAACGGACCTTGGACAGGTAGCAGTTGTTGTCTATCGTCAAAGGCAGACTTTTGGGAGAATCAAGCTCTTGTCAATAAGTTAGGTCATACGCCCCTTAAGTCAATGGCGGGTCTCGACTTGAAAGGGGCTTTTCCAAGTAGGTTGATAGTTGACGAGGAGTTTCAGGTGTTTACAAAGGACGACATATTTGTTTTCTTGTACGATTAATTCAGGAAATATATTCCTCTGCAATTGACACTGTTGAAAAATTGATTATCACATCACTCAATAAGTTGTGGGAAACAGGGGCGCCACTAAAAAAATGTTAATATTAAATTATTATGTCCCGAGACTTATTGAGTGATCTGTTCGGATTGGGCAGTCAGTCGGGTACACTTTTGTCGCTTCATTTTTTGTCAGATGTACATATACGAACTGTATCAAATTTTCACTTCTTTTTCTTCTTTGTGCGGCGGGACAGCCCGGGGTGGACCTGGGCCTAACCCAACATGACTCGATGGTGCACTCAAAGTTGGTTCAGGTCCCTTTTCACTTATTTGCGTCATCTTAACTTTTGTAATCTTCTGTTTCATTGTGTCCATTGCTCAGATTTAACTACTTTCCGTAAGTTTCTTTAAAAAGACTGACAGGAAGTCAATGGACTTCAGCACCCGTGTAAGTTTTTTTTAAGTTTAGTTGATTGTTTAGTTTAAGTTTTTTGATTATTTCTTTTGCTTAAGTAACCAGAACGGTCGCTTGGGGTGTACACTGTTTAACCATTTCCGTGATCGGTGATCAACCTGTTGACTGCTGAAAATATTAAGCACTAAAACGGAAATCTACAAGACTAGTGGGAGAGGTGTTTAAGAAAATAGTTGCTAATGCACACTTGGTTTGGAGGAGCAGTGGATGTTGTATGATTACGGGATCTTTTGTCTTTTTTCATTCTGAGAGAATACTTGGTCTACCATCATTGTCTTCGATTAAACAGTGTCACAGTGCCAGTAATGTTGATCGCCCATCTTATTTAACAGAACTAGAGTTTGTTGTCTATGGTGTGACACCAAGCACTAGCAGATATTGTATTGCTCAGCCATTTCGTACAGGGATGTGCATTCCATGGAATGATCGTTCTAAGGAAACTGACTTACTTGTAATTTTCGCTATAAACAGCAGCAATAGGTGGCCGCCGTGGCGTAGTGGGTACAGTACGACGTTCACACGCAGCAGATCTGGATTCGATTCCCGGCTGAACACTTCGATTTTTTCACGGCACCAACTTTTTTGATCTGCTGACAACACTCAAAGACTGTCTAAGAAAAAACCTTCTCAAACTTCGCCGTTCGGAGTCGGCTTTAAACTGTAGGTCCCTTCTTCTTGTAAGAGAACAGTAGCACACACCACACGAGTAGTTGATGAGCAAGCTATACCCTAGTCGCCTGTTAACTTTCGCGCTATACAATTATTATTATTATTATACTATTAGCTGTATCGAGAATGGAATGATTATAAATAAAATATCGTTACAATCTGTTCTGAGATCATTTAGTTCGCGACTGCTGTTACTTTTTATCAAGTGCTACTTCTGCTAACTCAAACGTTCTTCAAGTCTTTTGCCTTCATTTTATTGCCATTCTGCGGTGAAAGCACTAATTTTAGTCGGACTCCTCCTCGACAGTTGAGTTCTGGATGTCAGTCGTCCCTTAGAAAAACTTTCTTTGTAATGCCAAACAAGCGCCGTGTAGTTTCCGCATATACATGTGAGGAAGGGCTTCTCATTGGAAATATTACAAATTAATTCTGAACCATATGTCTTACTTTTTCAAAAGATGGCGCCACCTTAATATTGTGGCTGATCTTGGAAGCGATTGCCTACTTCATTGGAAAAATGTTGTATTTGTCAAGAGTAATTAGTGTACATCAGCATGTATTTTAAACAACAACATTTTTATTTTGAAGAACAGTGCCATCGACACTCCACCAAATATCTTAATTTTGAAAAAACCAAATTAAAAATGTGTATGTCTGTGGGCGACAGGGTTATTTACAAGCGAAAGAATTTATTTGTAAATTAATAGCATAAAATATATTTCAGAGTTTTACAATATTCAAGGTATTACTGTAAGAGATAGCATACTTAAATATGTAGAAGAGTAATACAGGCATCTTTTCATCTCCCTTTTTGCGAGAGAGAGAAAGAGAGAGAGAGAGACAAATACTTCTTTTATTGGTTTAATATTTTAATCAATCTGGTGGTTTAACATTTGTTGTTGATCGTCCAAGACCGAGATTGTCTAAGAGTTTAAGAGAGTGTTTGTTTTTGATTTGGTTTATCAATTTTAGGATTTACTTCTTGTGTTTGTGGAGTACTCAACGTCTTTTGTAAGGATGAAACGTTAGTGGCTTGAGCAGTCAAGCTGGATACATGCAGAATCTATTAAATGTTTATTTCTATTGATCGAATGCTTGTGATGTTTTCTTTTTCTTTTTATGGCGCTACAGTTTGTGGTGGAACTGGGCCTTAACCAACATGCCTCTCCAGCCAGCACGGTCTTTCGCTAGCTGCCTTCAGTTGCGCACTCCAATTTAGTTGAGGCCCTTCTCCACTTGTATTACCTTCTCCACTCGTTGTCCCAATAACTCTGATTCGAAAACTAGTCGGACCGGAGCAGTGGTGTCCATACGCTCCACATGGCCTGGCCATCTTAAGCGTTGCTACCGAAGACGATTGACCAGGCGCATATCTCTGTGCAGCTCATAGAGTTCGTCGTTATATCTGTAGTCACAAGCAAAAATCGCTTAAGTCGACTTAAGAAAAAAACTGATTTTTTGCTACATCGTTATCTGCATGCTGTATTTTATAATACAAAGAAATAATAATAATTCCTAGCGCTACAGTCCAAAGGGGAACCAGGGCCTAGCCTGCTCATCAACTACTCGTGTTGTGCGCGCTACTGTTCTCTCACGAGTAGAAGGGACCTACAGTTTTTTGCCGACTCCGAACGGCTGAGCTTGAGAAGCTTTCTTAGACAGTTATTACTCTTTGAGTGTTGTCAGCAGCTCGAAAGGGGTGGTGCCGTGAAAAATTCGAGGTGTTTAGCCGGGAATCGAACCTAGACACTTTGGCGTGTGAACGTGTGAGCGTCGCACGCTACCCACTACGTCAATGCGGCTATACACAGTAAATATTAGTGGTTCTAATATTTGGTTTGGAATCCGAAGCTCCTACAAACCAGTCTTTCTAAAAAACAACGCTTTATACACACTTTCCAGAAGCGTGAGGTAAAAGCTCATTTGCTCGACTACAAACAGTCGATTAAGGGATCTCAAATTGTACGTGCAGAGCTGAAAATCATTGTCCTTATAACGTTTGCTAGGGTTATCAACAGTTGGACCTTCATTATCCGAGGCGTTTCAACGTTTCAGAACTATTTATTTTTAAGTGGTGAGGTAGTTAACTTCACGTACAACCACCAGGATGGTAGGCCAGGCCCATTATTTAAACCCTCGGGCAGAGTGGTTCGCTGCATGTATTGGTTTACCACACTACGGATGTTGTGATGGCCATCCAATGGGCGCGGCGGATGGCTCTACGACAACGGGGGGTTCTGGAGCTGGGGCCTTCGTGGAAGACGACAACATCAGACTTCACGCCTCCTTAGGCAATTTCGCGTCGATCTTCCAGGCGGAAGACTTCGTGATCATAATGGCCACAAACTATATTGTGAAGGATAGGTAGAAGGGAAAAAGTATCTGCGTTTGTACCGACAGTCAAGTTGTGCTCAAGGCCTTACTCGAACCTTTAACCACTTCCAAGATAGTTCAAGAATGCAAGTCTTCTCTTAATTTGGTCTGCAGGCTGAATTCGCTAAGACTTGTCTGGGACCCGGGTCATCACGGGATCCTGGGAGACGAGACTGCCGATGACCTGGGTACGCTAGGTTCAGCAGAGATATTTGTAGGGCCCGAACCCACCTTGGGACTACCTGCGTCCCTGGTTAGGGCCTCCACCGATGGTTGGGTCTCTGTACAGCACAACCAGAGATGGCGTGACTCTCCAGGATGCAGGATGACCAAGTGTATGCTCCCAAATGTCAGCAAGAAATCCGCGTCTTTTCTGCTATCTCCAGACAGAAACGAGTGCAGACAACTTGTCGGCGTACTAACGCGACACTTTACCTTCCCTATGCACCTGAGTCGGCTTGGGCTTAGTGATGTCACACTCTGCGACGCCTGTGAAGAAGGTGAAGACACTTCAGAGCACTTGCTCTGTCAGTGTCCTGCTTTCGTTAGTATCCGGTAGCGGTTATTTGGCGCTGATGTGGTGGGAACCGAAAAAATAAGTTCGATATCACAGAAGCGCATCTTGGTTTTTCTTCGGAAAACCAAGAAATTACATTAAATGGAGGTTACTGCCTGGTAGTACAATTGACCAGTGTTTGAGTCTGAGCGCTCCAGTGCAGTTAAGGCTTTAGTGATTGTGCTTGAGTTGAAAGAAGGCTTCGTATAAGGTGACCGAATAGAGGCTCCGCTGGTGATCCTAAGTTTCCACGTGACGTGTTTATGTAATTAGAGATACCAAGTTTAGCATCAGTATTGTCATAGTAAGACTTCTTTGAGAGGTTCTTCGCAATTTGGACTGCACGCTCTTGCAGGCTGTTACCGCGTGTATGATAAGGCGAACTTGTGTTGTGGTTGAACCTCCAGTCCTCTGCAAATTATTTGAATTGTGTTCATGCAACTAGTGGTCCCTACCGAGGGATAAGTCTCCTGAACATCGCAACAAGATCCTCTCTGCTGTATTGTGTGAGCGTCTGAAACCGTTTGTCCATGACCCGATAGATCCCTATCAGTGTGGTTTCAGGCCAGGGAAGTCCACAATAGACCAGATCTTCACATTACGTCAGATCCTGGAAAAGACCAAAGAAATGCAAATTGACACTCACCACCTATTCGTCGATTTTAAGGCCGCATATGACAGTGTGCATAGAGACGAGCTATACAGTGCCATGTCTAGTTTTGGCATTCCTACCAAACTTGTCAGATTGTGTAGGATGACGATGGAGAACTCTCGCCGCTCCGTCAAAGTCGGTACCGAACTCACCGAGTCAAAAAAGATTTTAGAGAAGGCGACGCACTGTTATGTGACGTCTTTAACATCATCCTCGAGAAGATCGTGCGAAATTCACAAGTCAACACCAGAGGCACGATCTTCCAGAAGTCAGTTCAATTGCTAGCTTACGCTGATGACATTGACGTGATTGGACGAACACAGCGAGCCGTCAATGAGGCGTTTGCTGGCATTGAAGCGGAATCGGATAAAATGGGTCTAGCGGTAAATAAGGGCAAAACTAAGTACATGCTGTCATCAAGCAAGGACACACAACATCAACGTCTCGGACGGAGCGTCACACTAGGCAGCAGAAACTTCGAGGTAGTCAAGGACTTCGTCTACCTCTGCTCCGCGGTGAACAGGGACAACAAAATCAGTACCGAAATCAAACGAAGAACCACTCTTGCCAACCGCTGTTTCTTTGGGCTCAAGAGGCAATTGAGTAATAAAGCCCTCTCTCGAAGGACTAAGCTATAATAATATAACAGCTTGATCATCCCCGTCCTGCTATAATAATAATAATAATTGTTGGCGCTACAGTCCAAAGGGGGACCAGGGCCTAGCTTGCTCATCAACTACTCGTGTTGTGCGCGCTACTGTTCTCTCACGAGTAGAAGGGACCTACAGTTTTTTGCCGACTCCGAACGGCAAAGACTGAGAAGCTTTCTTAGACAGTTATTACTCTTTGAGTGTTGTCAGCAGCTCGAAAGAGGTGGTGCCGTGAAATATTAGAAAAATTGGTGTTGAACTGGGAGTCGAACCTAGACCCTTCGACGTGTGAGCGTCGCACTCTACCCACTACGCCACGTCCTGCTATACGGCGCAGAATCTTGGACGTTAGCAAAGGCGGATGAGGAAGCCCTTAGTCTCTTCGAGAGAAAAGTTATGCGTACGATTTTTGGTTCTGTTTGCGTTGATGGCATCTGGAGAAGAAGATTTAATGACGAACTCTATGGGCTGTACAGCGACATGCGCCTGGTGAAGCGTCCCAGGTCCACCCCGGATTGTAGCGCCACAACAAGAAGAAGAAGAACTTGTGGTTCATTATCGGTTTCTAAAGTTCGTGGAGTACCGAATACAGCAAAGATTTCTTTTAAGAATTGAATTACAGATTTTGAAGTTGCTTTGACTTTTGATATTTAAGAAAGCCGGAGAAGCTGTCGATGAAAATAATTAAGTCGTTACCATGAAAACTGAAGAGATCTGAAGCTCGGATGTCAAATACATGTTTGGGGTTTTCTGTTGTGCCTGTTTTTAGCTTAATGTTGATACGTTGGTGAACTTTGGACGTGGTGCAGGTTTTGTCGAAGTTGAACATATTCTGATTTATTTTAGGCCAAAATATTGTTTGCCTTGCCATGCTGACACATTTCGCGCAGCCAAAATGACCTTTATGAATGTTTTTTAAAAATTCTGTTCTTAGTGACGTTGGTATTACGAGTTTGTCGGATTTATATATTATACCATATGAGTCAACTGATAGTTCGTCTTGAAAATTCCAATATTCCCTGACAACAAATGAACTCTTTCACACATCAGCCTGAGAGCCTCTTCACGTCCGATTCCAAGTATATTTTCAAAGTAGCACAATACACCTAATGAGACATATAAGCTCTGTGGAGAAGATTTTAACCATTAACTAAACCCATCTGTTTACCTAACACTGCTGTACAGTGCTTTACTGTTGACTTAAGCTAAAGGTGACATCCAGCAGAAGATTGCCTCCCCCGCTTGCAATCCATTCCAAAAGTGGCACACGAGACTCGCCCACAAATTGTGCACATTTGTCCGGTGAATTAGGCAAATCCCTCTTGGGTATGCACAAGTCACCTGCAATCGCCAGATAACAGTTCACTCATCAGTCAGGACGCTGCGTCAACACAACCAAAGACCGCAAACATCGCAAACCATCAGCAGTATTTTGTTAATTGCGGTTCGCATCCTAGAATCCCACCGCAACAAGCTTAACATGAAATTCTAATCTACAAACGCACAAATTGCCCTTTCTCCCGCTCACACACGTGCCTAGGCATTCGAGATGTCCTGCTGCTGTGCGAAACTAATTACGAATTATAATATTTTCCAATTTCCTTTTGTACACTGCGCCTGTTGCTGGCGAAGAGACATGTGTTAGCACACTCTCGCACATACACACACAACACCATTAACTATTTAGTTTCCTGGTAATCAACAGGACTAGGCAGCAGAAGTACGCTCAGTGGGGCGGACGTGTGCACGGAACTGTTTGCCATGGGGCTGGTTGGCTGGATGGCGGCTGACATGGGGGAGGGAGGACAACATCATTAATCCTTCGGGGAATCACATCAACGGTAGTAATTGAAACTGAACAACAAATTAAAATTTTAGTGAGGACAGGGAGTGAGCTCTTAAATGCTGGCAAACTTAGCCGCGGGCGGGCGGGTCCCTCTACGCCATCCCTACGAATGATTGTGTTTCAGATGAATCTGCAACTTCTTTGGTGTCTCTGCTGGCACAGCCCTAGGCGATGTTGCTGAAGTGGGTGGGACTTTGCTCATGCTCCCGTCCGTTTATTATGTTTGCCATAACAAAATCCGTCCGGATAACTCACAACAAGGATATTTATGAATTCCGAGTTAACATGAGTCATTGCATGGGAGCGTGTACTGGCACAAGTGCAAATATAAGCCCCCATAGCAAAGTAAAGCACTTGTGTTGGCTTGGCTTGTGCGGCGGTCGAGGGTGGCAGGCGGCCTGTGGCGCACATCTTTGGTGCTGGTGCCTTTCCCTCGATCTTCAGCTTCGTTGTGTGACATGAGCTCGTTGCGTCTGTCTGAATAAAACAACGAAGCAGATTAAAATTCAAAGGACTGGCGAGTGGCGGGGGGCAACGGGGGCACTGGCAACCCGAAAGTTACCACACAACTGTGTACACATACGCAACGCGCACTGCAGATAAGTATATGAAATTTCAATAGGCACCCGCACACTTATCTCTGCCAGGACGACCAGCTCTCCGCCACCCGCTCTGCTTCACACTAATTGGGGGCGTGTGAGCTGGGGGAAAGGATGCAGAAGTAAGTCGGTTGTTGTGCTGCGCCAGGCAGACTTCCGTGCGCTCCTTACGAGGTGGAGGATAAATAAGTTAGTCGTGTCCCCTGCATTCATATAAGCCCACAAGCCCACAAGCCGACAAGCCGGGTTCCTTGCAGGTAGCACACGTATGATACATTCCTTGCTCGAGTTGAGAGCATATGTAATGAGTGCTTCTGTAGAGGCGTGGGGCAGACGCCCGACATTGCCTCGAACAAAGTACACTTCCACCAGGAGAGCAGACCACAGGAGATAATGGGCGTACCACTGGCGGACGTGTGCGTCTCGGCTTGTGTTTGTGATAGGGATTTGAGGATGTGTGTAAATTAGCAATTAAAATTTAATTACGTTCGCTATGAAATTTATAAATGCTCGTGCACTGCATCGCCAGGAGACCTCCTGGGGGGGCTGCTTTATTAAACGTTTTGGTTTGTCGAGGGGATTGGGGGAACTGTTCGGGAATGGGGATCGGTCTTGTGGATTTTTATATTCCGTTTGGTTGATGGAGTACACCCTCCATCATGAGCCTGCCAGACAATGTCTTGCGGAGCATGCTGTTCCGTGTTGTTGGTGGCATCCGGTGGCACAGCACACTTGAAGTGCAATCAAGCTGTGAGAGAACATGTCCTTGGCATTGCGGAGCTGAAGAAATGCTCGGGGGCTGTGCAAAGTGCTGACTTTGTGAGTGAGCGCCCTTGGATGTTTGAAGTCAAGTACGTCAGACCAACAGGGAATTATACCCAAGCCATCAAGCGTGCGGTCAGAGAGGTTTGCTGAACGCGGTTTGTTTACCACATTTTTGATTGCGTTAATAAACCAAACACCGTCTGGCTCACAGGGCGCAAAAGTGATGTGTTAACAGGATTGTGTGGACACTGTGGGTGTGGCTTGCTGATGGCCAAAAACAAAAATAAAGCTCAAAATTTGAATTTTAATTAAGGATGAGGGATATTTTGAGGATGAATGATACAAAATGTGATGAAGAGTAAGGATGTGAGCAGCCCAAGCTTTTGTGTTCATGAACGGGGAGTAAAGGACACAAATCACGAGGGATGGCCATGTGGAGGGATGAACAGATAACACGAAATATCCGGATGAAATGGATGAAACGGATGAAAAGGATGAAACAAATGAAACAGATGAAACGGATGAATCGGATGAAACGGATGGAACGGATGAAACGGATGAAACAGATGAAACGGATGAATAGGATGAAACGGACGTAACGGATGAAGCGGGTGAAACGGATAAAATGGACGAAACGGATGAAACGGATGAAACGGCTGGAACGGATGAGAAGGATGAAATGGATGAAATGTATGAAATATGAAAAGGATGAAACGAATGAAACAAATGAAAGAGATGAAACGGATGAAACGGACGAAAAGGATGAAGCGGATGAAGAGTGCTACGAAGTTGAAGGGGATGAAACGGATGAAATAAATGAAATTGACGAAACGGATGAAACGGATGAAACGGATGAAACGGATGAAACGTATGAAATGGATGAAACGGATGAAACGGACGAAACGGATGAAACGGATGAAACGGATGAAACGGATGAAACGGATGAAACGGATAAAACGGATGAAATGGATGAAACGATTGAAACGGATGAAATGGATGAAACGAATGAAACAGATGAAATGGGTGAAACACTGTACACACTTCCTCGATAGCTCGTATGTTTTAAAATCCAATTACGCCTCCGTGATAGCACCTGCAAGAGGACATAAGAGGTAGAAATCTATACCTTCAATGAAGTAACAAATCGTCATCCATTTCCTCATTAAACTCATCCCCAAGCCCTCACTTCCCAGAACTTTATCCATACCTCATCTACCGCCGAAAACTTCGCTGTTTGTTCACTTGAAGGAAAATACAGACCTCTGCGGCAACTGCCGCAACATTTCCTGAAGGCCACATGAAAAGATATCTGAAAGAGGAATTATGGCAAGATAGAAAAAAACACCGAACGTCCTCCCCACATTTCATGCTCCTTCAAACATTCCATCTCATTACGTCGCAGAAAAGGAGTCTCATTCAAGTCACTTCCTTTGCGCCAACCCACAGATTCCGTCGGTCAAACATTCGCTCGCACAAACCGAGTATCGTCAGTGCAAATGACAAGGGATGGCTATCAAATTTCCGCAGCGCATACGTGAGAATGACAAGCAAATCAAACAAACTATTCGAGGACCCCAGTGGCGGTGGCGGGGCAGTGCCACACGGCACAGCATGTGGTTCGGCCTGGAGGCAACTTGAAAAAGCGACAAAAAGGACATCGCCACACGAACGCACAACCAAATAAACCGAATCATCAAATTATTGAATTAAATCTGATTTCCGGTCCATTGGGGGATTGTCCTGTCTTCCCGCTAACCGTTTCATGCCCCAAGGAACCCTCCCCTATCCGAAATGACTGTGCGTTCACTGGTGTGTGGGGGACGTTCGCCGAGGACTCGAAATATGATGATGCTGTCCCATCCGATGAAGCCATACCGCCCCGCCCACGCCCCCAGCAGTGCCACACTGTCAATGGCACGAGCAGCGCCATACTAGCAGCACATAATGAAGTCAAAGAAAAATGATAATTCAGCATCAAACAGCAACGACAGAAGGCACATCCTAGAGACAGCAAACGAACGTCAAACGAAGGTCCAGGCGAAGGCACACAAGGGACGCAGGATAAATACGCAAACATAAGAAATAAAATCCCCGTAAAGGATACATATGCAGATAAAAAATTTAAATTCGATTCGATTCTGGCACACGTGAATCGACTGACTAACGAACAGGCCCTGTGACACTGCCCGGGGCAAGGGTTGACACTGGCATGGCAAAAAGGATTGCAAGGACGCCACGAAGCAAAGGGACAAGCCAGTGCACACCGCCGGGTATGGGTGAATCCTTTGTGGCATAAAATTCCAAGGGCACACCAAGTATACACAGACCTTTTCAAGATTCCCTTCCCGGCATTTTGTCGGTTTTTTGACATGCCCTGCTTTCGGATTCCATGTGAGAATGACCACGATGTTAAAGTAGGAAAAAACGAGCACAAGTCCGAAGCGAAACAAAACAACAGGACTCACACACGCTGGACCCTATAATATTCGCATTTCGCATTCGACTTTATTTGACCGGAAGGAAATTTAAACCGACAGACCGTCATCATCATCATCATCATCATCATCGTCAACATTGGCAGTGCTTCGTGCTTTTCCATGCTAGACGGACACACGTTTTTTGTCTTCTCCTCTTTTGCTCTTTATGAAGGGCCACGATTACTGCCGTCGGCATTTGTATGTGCATACGCATTACTTTGCAGGACATAGACGCTAGAGGGTGGCAATGTATGGCGATGGCCAGGGTCGGGATCAATTTTTTTGGCACATTCTTTGATTTCAGGGAATTTTAAGTGCGGTTTCCTCGTCAGTGGTTCAATTTTAGGTGAATCACTCTCGGAGTAATAGGCACTGGTGTGGATATCCTTTTCTGAGATGACTTTGATTATGGAATTAACATTCATCGGAGGTGTTGGTGAGTGTACATTGGATGCCCAAGAAAATGATATTCCTTGCTAAGAAATGTCGATCAACGTCGAACTCAAAGATGAAGGAAGAAGAGTGATGGAGAGAGAGAGAGAGAGACAGAGAGAGAGAGAGAGAGAGAGAGAGAAATGAGGGTGGTGAAGGAAGTTGGTGAAGGAATGTGGTGAAGGAATGTGGTGAAGGAATGTGATGACGGAAGGTGTTGAAGAAAGAGGTTGAAGGAAGACGGTGAGGGATTGTGGTGAAGGAAGTTATGAACGAAGTTATGAACGAAGGTGGTGAAGGAATATGATGAAGGAATGTGGTGAAGGAAGGTGGTGAAGGAATTTAGTAAAGGATGAAAGGTGGCGAATGAAGATGAAGAGAGTGGAGGGGGAAGGTGGTGAAGGAAGGTGATAAAAGAAAGTCGTGTAGGAAGGAAGTGAAGGAAGGTAGTGAAGGAAGGTAGTGAAGGAAGGCGGTGAAAGAAGGTGGTGAAGGAAGGCGGTGAAGGAGGGTCGTGTAAGAAAGTGGTGAAGAAATATGGTGAAGAAAGGCAGAGAGCGAATGTTTTGAAGGAATGTGGTGAAGGAAAGTGGTAATGGAAGGTGGTGAAGGAAGGCGGTGAAGGCAGGTCGTGTAGGAAAGTGGTGAAGAAATATGGTGAAGGAAGGTAGTGAGGGAATATTTTAAAGAAATTGGGTGAAGGAAAGTGGTGAAGGAAGTGGTGAAGGAAAGTGGTGAAGGAAGTGGTGAAGGAAGGTGGTGAAGGAAGATGGTGAAGGAAGGTGGTGAAGGAAGGTGGTGAAGGAAGGTGGTGAAGGAAGTTGATGAAGGAAGATGGTGAGTGAAGGTGGTGAATGAAGGTGGTGAAGGAAGTTGGTGAAGGAATGTGGTGAAGGAGAGTGGAGGAGGAAGGTGGTGAAGAAAGGTTTTGAAGGAAGCTGGGGAAGGAGGTGGTAAAGGAAGGCGGTGAAAAAAGGTGGTGAAGGAAGGAAGTGGAGGTAGATGGCAAGGAAAGGTGGAAAAGGAATGGGGTGACTTGGATTACTTACGAAATTTCATCGTATTGACTTTCCGAGGATCTGTAAAGATTTCAGAAGTGTGGGCACTTACAAATTTTGAAATTTTTGAATGTTTCGGAATTTTAAATATCTCTGTCATTTGTATTCTGGTTTGACTATTTGTAATTTTAGGCATTTCGTTTTTGGAGAATATTGCAAGATGTGAATTTTCGTGTTTCCCAATTTTGTTTATAGGAATTGGGATAGTTTTTGACCGTTAAACCAATTTCTCTCATCATCTGAAGTAAGGTTTAGTTATCAGATCAGTTCCGGCAATTTAATATTGTTCGCATTTTTCGAAATACTTGCTAGAAATTCAATTATTGGCAGCTAAAACTAAATTTACCGCATCCCTATACTTCTGGTTTTGATTTTATCACTGGGGCGTCAAAATGTACTTCAATTCAGCTCAAAAAGAGAAAAATTCAGCACAAAAAAAGAAAAAAGAGAAAAAAAAAATTCTAAATTTTTTTATGGGGCAACCAGTTATTGATACGATTCGGACACAAGAGCAGTTCCGAACCCTTCTAGGCAACTCCATCTTCGTTGTATTTACTTCGCCTAGATCTTCATCCATATCGTCTATGGACCTTGAATGAGTACTGCACGGTTTTCCCTGCAAATATGGTATTAACTTTGGTTGACAACTGACAAAAACTTGCACAACTTAGTTTATTAGTGTTCTTATTAGAGAGAATTGAGCTAAAAGCTTTTCAACAACGCAGTCAATTGACTATTAACAAGGTACTTGATAATGTTGGTTAACATAGTGCGGACGAATTCGCTCTCCTTTCATGTTACCAGGATTTCACAACTGCTAGCATGTATATCATGCGATATCATCTTTGAGTGGATACCCTTCTAAATCTGTTGAAAATCCGCATGGTCGAAGTCGTCAACCTCAATCCATCCCTCAATTCACATTTCCAAGAACGTCTAGTTTGGAATTGACATCCGACGGAGAAAACATCAGATGAAAAAATACCCAGACAACTTTTTCTTAGAAATCCTTTATTTTGTAGCAGGGACTGTCCTCAGTGTCAGTGTCCAGAGTGCCTTTTGAAAGTGATTCCCATGACTTCAATTTCGAACTAAAAATTTGGTTTATTGATGATTTCTTGGAATTACTGATGTCTGCAAATATTTTTTGAACTCCCTTAAATCGACTTAATGAGTCGTTACTGCAATTTGAATGTACATCCTTATCTATGCATTGATCTTGGATTCTTGGAAGTGGTTCAAATATGGCTCATTGTAGTAAAAGGTAGACTGATCTTATGAAAACATTATTGACTGAAAGGGCATGACGTTCGTGGCACTGCCGAGTTGAAGAAATGCTCGGAGGCTGTGCAGAATGATTAGTTTATGGGTGATGTTTGGAGGCCATCAGGCCAATGGGGAACTATACACAAGCCATCAAACGTGTGGTCAGAGAGGTTCGCTGAACGCGGTGTGTTTACCACATTTTGGATTGTGTTAATAAACCAAACGGCAACTGGCTCATGGGGTGTCAAAGTGATGTGTTAATAGCATTTTGCGGGCATTGTGGGCTTGGCGTGTTAATACCAAAAACCAAATTATAGTTTCCTATTATTCAATCAAATTTGCAATTAGAGGCACAGTCGGTAGTTAACGAGATATGGATAAAATGAAGACTTTCTGTGGGCTCCTTAATTATTGCGAAATTTAACATAAATCGCTGCTTTATTTATGACATGTGTTGTAGAAGATTGCGATTTCATTGTCACACAACAGCACAACTATGAATTAAATAAAATGTTGTGGTCTCTCATCATTGAATAAGAATTCTTTCGCTCACCAATCTCAAACAAAAACAACACTTGTTGTGCTAAACTGTGTGTGTCTCTGACCTGACTGTCATGTTATGTAACGTAACAAGCTGCTTAGCCAACTAACACAAACTGTCTGTAAAAAGCTCAAACTTTTTTTTTCCGAAAATTCACTTCCGTTTAAGAGTTTGAAACATCTTCCCGAAATCTCCCTTTAGCGCCAGTCTTTCAGTTGTCTTGCAGTTTCAGCATGAATCGCTGCATTGACTGTCAAGTGCAATGGTTATTTTAGATTTCGTACAAAAGTGCTACAGTTAGCTTATCCGGGGTCGACTTTATGTCCTTTTCTCCTCCGATTTTAGAACCCTACACTAAAGCCACTGCAGACCACGTGTTTAAGTCGTTGGACTACGCAGATCTAGTAAATTGCGCGGTTTACATTGATTAAAAATTATATTCGAATCGAATCCACATCAAGAACTTGTCATCATGTTACAAAAAAGGTTTAGAAAAGTATCACAAAGGTTAAAGAAAGTGCTTAGCAGGATCATCGTCTTCTTTACAGCAGAGCTTTTCTGTAAATGTTTTTACAAGCTCTGCGGCGCATGCGTTCAGGTTTTTTTTTTGGACTATATCCATCACAGAGTAACACAAAACACTACGTTCCCTAAGTGTTAACTCTGTATGGCTTTACACAGCAGATGTTTGCTGAGCGACTTAGGATCATCTACCGACTCTTATCGTCTTACAGATTACTTCATTAAATAATATTAATTCGAATACGATGCAATAATCATGTTTTTAAATTCTAACCGTGGCAAGCTAAAATCAAATTCGTTGCAAAGATCATTAAATGTATTTATACACCTTGTAATAGGTTCATTGCGACCATAATTGGTTCCATGCCTTTTATCAAAAAGTACCCGTAGAAATCTTTGGGGAGCATATATATTTATGAGAAAAAGAAATTCTGGTGGATTTAATTGATAATTAATAATATCATTCATTAATATAAGTCGGGGGGACGGAATTCTTGTCCATCGTCGTCCAAATTGAGTGGGACATTCTGCCTAACAGCGGAATTTGCGTCGTCATCGCCGTTTAGGAGTATGCAGAAATGATCCTTCCAGATTCTCAGCACCGACTGCGACTCTACCACTAGTTGTCCATTTTGGTCCCGGCAGGCTCCTGTCCGAGGCTTATAACCATTGGATAACTGTTGTAAAAATTTCGGAGGTCATTTCTGCCATAGCACCTCTCCATTTCCTCGACCGCGCGCTTCTCGTTCTCTTTTTTTTTTGTCTGAGAAGCCGGTTCTCTTACCTTCTTCTCTGTTAGCAGAGCTCACAAACAGCTCTCGTCGTTCGATGCAGCGTTGCCTTGTATGCTCCTTGTTTGGCTGCATGCGCTTGCCTACACTCGTCGTCAAACCATGGGTTCCTCTTAGGTGGTGGCGTAAAACCCGGCACATCAGTGGCGGCCTCTTTGATGGCTTCTTGACAACGTTTCCACTTGTCTTCTATTGTTTGTGCAGGCAGCGTCGAACTTTGAGATAGTTTCAGGAAGAATCGATCGGCAAAGACTCTAGCGATCGGCTGCGATTGTAGCTTTCCGACATCAAACCGTCTTGGCTTGTCTCGACTCCGTTGTTCTCTCGATATCCGGATTCTTACCTTGGCTACAACAAGGTGATGATCCGAGTCGATGTTTGCACCTCGGAAGGTTCGGACATCGAGAATACTGGAGGAGTGTCTGACGTCGATCGCAACGTGATCAATCTGGTTGCGGTTGATTGATCAGGTGATCGCCAGGTAACTTTATGAATGTTGAGGTGTGGGAACCGCGTGCTGGCCACAGAGAGATTTCGCCCCGAGGCGAAGTCAACTAGCCTTAGTCCGTTTCCGGAGGTGTTGGCGTTCAGGCTGTGTCTTCCGATGACTTTAGCAAAGACTTCTTCTCTTCCCAGCTGAGCGTTGAAATCTCCTAGAACTATCTTGGTGGCGTAGCTGGGGCATCGATCATAGGTCCTTTCTAGGAGGTGATAGAAGTCCTCTTTACTGCTGTCATCTTTTTCCTCTGTCGGGGCGTGGGCGCATATGAGGCTTATATTCCCGAATTTAGCCTTGATGCGGATTGTTATGAGGCGTTCGCTTATGTATTGGAAGCTTAAGACTTTTTGCCTAAGTCTGCCTCGAACAACAAAACCGCATCCAAATAAGCGTTTCCCTCTCTCCCTGTAGCAGTTGCCGCGGTATATGTCGCAGTTTCTCACTCTTCTCTTGCCCGGCCCATCCCACCGCATTTCCTGAATCGCGGTTATGTTTGCTTTATAGCAGTCCAGGGCCTCCGCAAGATCTGGTCTGTTTAGGGACCTCACATTCCACGTGCATATCCGTAGAGCATAATCCTTTTTTTGTTTGCGTGGGTCGTCAACAGTGAATCCATCCATATCCAAGGCATTCCTTTGGTTCGTAGCTGGTTATTTTTTATGTGGCCGGGCAGTTACCATGACGCACACTCCCAACCTGGAGGACCAGGCCATTTTTATACCTCTTGGGCGGAGGTCGCACTTGTAGGTTTAGCAGGTTGAGTTCGGGTGAACAACAATCAGTACCCGATGGCTACCAACGTGGAGGAAGAATAAGCACAATTGGTGTGGGGAAGACAGTTAAAGCAGCTGAGCATCGCCAGGTTGATAATAATCATTGAGCTCATTGAGTACAAAAGAAAAAAAGGTGAAACCATCAACAACTTTCCACTTTGCATAATTTACGGAAGGAAATTAAAAAGAAAAGACGGGTAAAGATCGCATGGGGTGTGTTGCTTCTTCATGACAACGGTCTTGTTCACACGGAGAAAATTTCCAAGATTGATGCACGAGATTGTGGTTTCCAACTGCCACCCTATAATCCAAACCTTGCCCCAAGTGATTATTTCTTGTTTCCGATTTGAAAAAATGTCTTTGTGGAAAAAGATTTCGGATGATGAGGAACTCATTGTTTAAATCTATGTACATTTTTTCTCAATTTCCTCCAAGAAAATACGAAAAACTTGGATATCTGATTGTTGTTCTTAAATTAACTTACATAACTAACTTACATAACTACAGTAACTAAAAGTAAACTTAAACTTAACAAACAATAAACCTAAAACTTAACTCTACTTAACCCTATGTATCAAGCATATATGACTATGCCCGTAAAGCTATACGGACGGATGATGAGGAACTCAAGTCGGCAGTAAATGGGTAAATGGGTGTTTTGCAAATTTATTCTTTTGAGGATTTGTTTTAGTTGAACTCGATTACTGAAATATTATCTGACCCCTTACCACTGGTGGGAGGAAGTCAAGTTACCACTCAGGTGGCTTGTTGCGAATTAAAAATTTATTGAAACAAAATTCTCCTTAAATACTACAGTATTGCTTACTTAGCTATTTACAATAGAAATTTTACACCACACAAATTATCTTCTAGGCGAGTCACTTGTGCTGCGGAGTTATACTTTTTTGTTGTGCTTTACAGTCACAATAGGGTTTGAAAGTTGTTTATCTCAAGATGTAACGGCTGCATTGACGATAGGGGAGATTACATTGAAAAATTAAAACAATTTAAATCGAATTCGCATTTCCCTTCATATCGATAGCGAGAATAAATTAAATGGCCCTCGTAGATCCACAATAAATTAAAACTGTCGAGGACATTTCTTGGGCCATAACCTTTAATGTCGTTTTGGTGCGTTTTTTAAACGCCATTGCGAACAACCTTCATACCTTCAACCGCATTCTTTTTCTGACTCTCTCTTTCTGACCATTCTCCTTGCCTTGGCCTATATAAGATCAGGTTCAGGGGATTATGGGAACGTTGAGGTTTAAGTTTCAAATCTCGGTTTTCGTATTTAGGAATTTAGAAAATATTTTCCTGGAAAAAAAATCCTTTTTTATGTCGCGCTCAATTGTAGTGAACGATTAATGACTGACTGTAGTATAGCTCTAAGTGAGCTCTGCACTTTGCCGCTTTCAAAACTATACGAAGGCCAGCCTTCACTTAACTTCGTACATAACACGTCACTCTTTAAGTTACGGGACATACAGAGAAATAAATAATTTGTATAATGGGGGACGCCAATTGTGTCCTGGGACTTATTGTGTAATCTGTTATATGGCGATGGCATACAATTCATGAATTCAAATCAGTTAAAGGCTGACATTGCTTTTCGGTGACACGATGAAGACCAAAACCTTGCAATCATTTCATAGCTTGTACCATCAGACTTGAAACAGAACTTTCCCACAGGTAGGTCCTCAGACGACTTACACGCCACAGGACTTGCCATTAAATAAGAAAAGAATTTAAACAACACATGTTTTAGCTGTCAATAGAAAAAGTACCCAACCCATGCATTCCCGGCTAGAAGTCTTACATCTCTATCACAAACGCCTCCATTCCGTTCCACTCATCAACACACGCAGCGCGGTAATTATCAATCTCTCCGGCTCGCAGACGGTCATTAGTGACAACAAAAAAAAAAAACAATTCGACCGCACGCGCTGTCGCATCACTTGAGCTGCAATTAAGGACTCACCTCAGCCCGGGCAGTCACTCCCCGCTGTTCTGGGCTTCCGTCGGCAGGAGGTGATGATGCTTTCCCATTCCTCATACATTATCCTGTCGTTACTGGCCAGACCACCCATGCCAACGAACTAATTACGCGTTCCAGCAGCCCGAGAAAGTATCTCCTGCCCGATGGATGAATCGAAACCAACAGCGACGTCCTGCTGAGCGATTTTCTGCACCATATGCTGCGCTCTAAGACGCTGTTTGCAGTTCTTCTTCGTGCCAAATGACCGCAGCAGGCACATTCTTCACAAACAAAAACATTCCCAACAACAACAAGACACCATCTCGGTTGTGGTTACGAAGGAACGGCACAAAAAGCCGACGCATTCATCATCTCACTTAAACGGTTCGGCGCAGTGGAATGCGATTGAGATCCTCTCCGTCCCTCGTTCATTCATAATTCAGTTTGAGGTCTTAAGCGAAATAAGAAAAGGAGAGAATGCCAAAAGAAGGTCTGCACGCGGACAAAAAGAGGCCAGGTGAGGATCATTCTTCGACGGGATCGGAATCCTTTTGTTCGGACGATTTTCTGTTTCCTTTTTTTTTCATTTTTGCAAACCCCTTTGGCCTGAGGCGCACTCGGTAATTGGACTTGAATGCTTGGTCATGGGCGACGGGATGTCAGGGGATGCCCGCAAACACAATGCGAGCACACGGCGAAATACAGAACAAAGAAGATCCAATCGATTGAAGTTTTAAATTGCAAATGGGTGAACGATTGCATTAGCAGGGACGATCATTGCTTGCGCAAAGGCCCAGCAGGACCGGGGAGGACTCCGTTATGACTGAGTGACTAGGCGCGCAATGAATTGAGAGAAAGGCGGTGGTTCATTTCGACAATCTGTGATTTTTATCAGATCCCCGCAGATGTTTCGGAGTGACTGAAATACGATCTCCTTGTATTGCGAATGGACAAATGGCTCTGTTACTGTCTGCTAGGACTTCACCCAATGTTTGATAAACGAGCACTGCAGGAGGATGCGAAGCGGGGTGACTCTCCTGGTAGAATTGCCTTTCGATACCCAGACGTTGTCTACCTTTTCGAATTCGTAAACTCAAACAAACCCCTCGTGGAGCGGGCCAGACCCGAAAAAATAATCATTCCTTGAACAACTATTGATTTCGCAAATGGATCTCCATTATTTCCATCCCCTCACTCATATCCTCAGCGATTCACCATCTACTCAGACTATCCATCAAACATCCCCGCAAAGGGTCCTGTCAGAATACAAATATTCCCCGCCCTTACCTAGCCCCAATCGAAGCCCCGCGCCACCACCAAACAATTCTAATCCCATCAAGACTTCATGCAAAAAGGAAAAAAAAGAAACAAGCAAAAGAGGACCCGTCATTGTATCGAACGAGTGACAATTCCCAGAGCAGCGCTTGTCGGACCGCATTCAATGCTGAATCCTTAACAAAAGTCTGCAGCGGCAGGGTCACCGCCAACGTGCACTCCCTCCCGAATAATTGGATCCGCTGTCGGAGATTGCCATATGAATCCTCCGCACATATGCTGCCCCATCCCTGCGCGCTCAAACTTCAGTCTCCGGCGGGCTCCACGTACCATTGTTGCCCCCACCCGCTCGCTGGCTGGTCCCTTTGTTCGATCTCATAATTTCCGCTCCATAATTAGTTTCGGGAGCTTCTATTTTATTTTCCCCATTCGATTTGGATGGTTGGCGCTCTTTTTTCGATTAATTTCGTCTCTCCGACACAGACCGGCAACATGACAGCGAGCCACTCCGGTCCAGACGTGCATATGAAAGCCAATCTAATGTGAGATGATTTCGCCGCCGATTGTACGCGAAAGTCAATTTTTGAAATTGGATTTCGTCTCTAATTTAATTACGCCTGAGTTATGGCGGGCATTCGATTTTACTACACGTGTGGTTGACCCCGTTCGCGAGGCTGCTGCAGCCAAGAGCTGCGCATTTCCGAAAGGATACTCGAACAAAGGTAAATTATGAGCGAAGAACACATAAATGTTGTTAACGACTTCGGTTCGTGGTCCACTGTGTGCCGGTGCCCAGTGTTCAGCGTCAAAGCTGACCGTGTGCAGAAGTAAATTACGACCGCAGGATTCTTGTACAGCCGTGGTGGGGTTCCTCCGGTCTGCGGCGAGCTCCTTCGGTGGAGACATAATTTTCGGTGGTAGTTCGGTCAGGTAGACCATTGAAATTTTGCAGAAGGACTCTGAATGCGGAGTGCATTAAGCTGGCGAATGTTTTTGGCGTATGCCCGGGTAATTAATTATCGTTGAGATCAATAAATTACAACTGGCGGGGAGGCGTGGGGGTCTAAGTGAAAACGAGGTTTGAATGTATCTGCGTTGTGTCTGCCGATAAGTGACCATCATGTAGTTTCCCCCCTGGAACACCGCCGCCTCACCGGGCTGATGATGAAGACAAGATCTCTGGCCCGATACGCTGTGCAGCATGTGATGTTCGGTGAACGAGGTGTGGGCTTGAACTGATGATAGAGCGATGGTATGTTGTGTATCACGGAAATTAATGCGGGTCTCCAATGGCTGGGGCGGGTTCCTCGTACAAAATTGCGCGTTCACAAGAATCGGGGTCTGAGTGAGTTATTGCTTTCGTCGGGGCTCAGAAACGTTGACTGAAATTATCTCTCGTGTGTTGTCTGTCAACCGCAATTAGTCTTTCGATGTGCAAGGCGGATGTGCTTTGGAGCTGAACGTGGTTGTCATGGAGTATGGCTGCTTTTCTCTTCGCAATATTTCACATAACTGGGGGCATGCATGCGTTAGGGAAGTGCCTGGACCTACAGAGCGGTTGATTTGCTTAAGAAGAAAATTTTTAATCAAAACTCTACGAGGATGCGTACTTTCCTTTAAAATTGCGTCTTGTGAGATACTTAATGGAGGAGACGGACTGTCCGCAGAGCTATTTGAACCTCCTTAAATGAGAGGAGACGGATTGTCCGCAGAGCTATTTGAAGCAGCTGGAGATGACCTGGTGGGGCGCATGCATAAGCTCATCTGTGAGATATGATCGGAAGAAACCATTCCCGATCAGTGAAATCTCAGCGTTGTTTGCCCGTGCCACAAAATGGGAGACCCCTTTGACTGCGCGAATTACCAAGAGATTAGTTTTCTTAACATCGCCTACAAGATCTTCTCTGCCGTATTGTGTTAGCGTCTGATACCGTTTGTCCATAACCTATTAGGCCCCTATCAGTGTGGTTTCAGGCCAGAGAAGTCCACGATAGTACAGATCTTCGCTTTACGGCAGATCCTGGAAAAGACCCAAAACGTGCAAATCGACACACACCACCTATTCGTTGATTTTAAGGCCGCAGATGACAAAGTGTATAGACGCGAGCTATACAGTGCCATGTCTAGTTTTAGCATTCCTATCAAACTCGTCAGATTGTGTAGGACGACGATGGAGAGCTCACGCTGCTCCGTCAAGATCGGTATCGTGCTCACCGAGACCATCAGTATCTGACATCTCACTTCTTCAACATCATCTTCAAGAAGATCGTGCGTAACTCAAAAGAAACCACCAGAGGCACGATATAGGGTGGCTGTTAGATTTCTTTCGAAAACGATCTCGCGCAGCAGCCTGGAAAACTCGCGCGGTGTGAACAGGAGCGTTGTCATGAAGAAGCAACACACTTGCTGCGGGTTAACCCACAAATTTTGTAAACTATAGAAACTGTCAAAACGATGCAAAAAAAAAATAAATATATAACCACAGCTTTACCCCGATATCGAGACACCTTGTAGGTCCTTTGAGTGTGTACATATTCCTAGTATTTTAATTTTTGGGACTAGACTTACGCTGCTAGAATCCGCCATTAGCCTTGGTTTTGTGATCATGCCAAACTTATAGTGTCACAATCATCTAAATGTTGCGATAAGTCGTATTTATGGCTGCCTGCATGTGCTATGGATATTTGCAAGTTTTACTCCCTGTGCGGTACAGTGAAAAAGAGTTGAGGCACTTCTTCTTCTTCTTGTGGCGCTACAGTTCAGGGTGAACCTGGACTTTAACAAACATGCCTCTCCAGCCAACACGATCGTTCGCCAGCTGTCTCCAATTGCGCACCCCAAGTTGGTTAAGTTATTTCACCACTTGTATGAGTTTCAGGAAGACTCGATCGGTAAAGTTCCCAGCGATCGGCTGCGATTGTAGCTTTCCGACGTCAAACAGTATTGGCTTGTCTCGACTCCGCTGATCTCTCGATATCCGGGTTCTTACCTTGGCTACAACAAGGTGATGATCCGAGTCGTTGTTTGGTTCGGACATCAAGAATACTGGAGGAGTGTCTGACGTCGGTCGCAACGTGATCAATCTGGTTGACGGTGGTATCATCAAGAGATAGCCAGGTTCCTTTGTGGATGTTCAGGTGTGGGGACTGCGTGCTAGTCACAGACAGGTTCTGCTCCGTGGCGAAGTCCAGCAGTCTGAGTCCGATGTCGGATGTGTTGTCGTGCAGGCTGTGTTTTCCGATGAATCCAGCAAAGATGTCCTCTTTTCCCAGCTGAGCGTTGACGTCTCCTAGAACGATCTTGGTGTCGTAGCAGGGGCATCGATCGTGTGTTCTTTCTAGGAGATCACAGAAGTCATCCTTGGTGTTGTCATTCTTCTCCCCTTTCTTGGCGAGAGCGCATTTGAGGCTGATGTTCCCGAATTTAGCCTTGTTATGAGGCGTTCACTGACAGGGTCGAAGCTAAACACTTTTTACCTAAGTCTGCCTCTATCAACAAATCCGCATCTGAATAAGCGCTGCCTTCTCTCTCTGTAGCAATCGCTGTAGTACATGTCGTAGTTGTTCATCCGTTTCTTCCTTCCAATCGTACTTTATGGATGGCGGTGATGTCTGCTCCGTGGCGAAGTCCAGCAGCCTGAGTCTGATGTCGGATGTGTTGTCGTGCAGGCTGTGTTTTCCGATGACTCGAGCAAAGATGTCCTCGTTTCCTAGCTGAACGTTGAAGTCTCCTAAAACGATCTTGGTGCCGAAGCTGGTGGATCGATGGTATGTTCTTTCTAGGAGATCACAGAAGTCATCCTGTGTGTTTTTATCCTTCTCCCCTGTCGGGGCGTGGGCGCATTTTAGGCTGATGTTCCCGAATTTAGCCTTGATGCGGATTGTCCTGAGGCGTTCGCTGACGGGGTCGAAGCTCAAGACTTTATACCTAAGTCTGCCTCGAACAACAAATCCGCATCCGAATAAGCGCTGCCTTCTCTCTCTGTTGCACTGTAGTAGATGTTGCAATTGTTCATCGTTTTCTTCCCGAGCCCATCCCATCCCTTCCTTTCCTTTATGGCGGTAATGTCTCCGTTGTAGCAGTCAAGGGCCCCTGCAAGTTGTTCGGCTGTACGTGGCCTGTTAAGAGATTTTACATTCCACGTGCAAAACCTAAAATCGTTGTCCTTTAAACGTTTGCTGGGGTCGTCAACAGTTGATCCTTCATTATCCGAGGCATGTTGTTGTCTCGGAACTTCTTTTTCTTCTTGTGGTGCAACAGTCCGGGGTGGAAAAATATGACCCTCCAGCCAGCACGATCTTTCGCCAGCTGTCTCCAGGTGCGCACTCCAAGTTGATTGAGGTCCTTCTCCACTCCACTTAGTCTAGGTTGTCCTCTGTTGCGTTGTCCCAATGGCACGGATTCAAAGACTTTTCGGTCCGGAGCAGTGGTGTCCATACGCTCTACATGGCCTAGTTCCTGTCTCGGAACTAATAATTCTTTACTTCTTCACGTACAACCTACATACTAGTAGGATAAGCCCATTATTTACACCCTCGGGCAGAAGGACTCGCTGTATACATTGGTTTACGATACAACGAGTGTTGTGATGGCTACCCAGGAGGCACCGCGTGGAGGCTGTATTTCAACTTGACCCGTGCACTAACGAGGATAGTGTTGGCAGCTCATCTTGTTAAGCGCAATCACCAACGTTACCTCACGTGAACAGGTCAATGCCCTCCTCTTAAATTTTACTATCTCTAAAAAATGTGTCTTTTCTGATACACACGATCTAATCATTGAGCCATTCTTCAATTCCTCAAAATACTCGAACCGGTTACTCATCAAATCGCTTTACATCGGTCGAAAAAGCCAGATGTCGGGAGAAGTACGGTCGAAGTAAGGAGTGGTAATTTTGACAGAGGTTGCAGGCAGTTTATGACAGCCATGTTATCATGGTGCAAAATCACACAGCCGTCTCCTTCGGTCTTTCTGTCCGTTTTTCACGCAATGAACGACTCAAACGCATAAATTGTAGGCAATAACGATTTCCATGTATGAACACTCGTCCTTATCTAAGTCTCAAGAGAGAGTGTCTGTCGCAGGTCTAATTTCATCTTCCATCATTGACAGCTTGCTGTTCCTCAGAAGATGGCGCTAGAGTCATTTAGGAAAGGGCTGAACAGATGTGCTGAATGTCATGTTCATAAGCCCTGCCTGGAAATAAGCCGAATGGAGTTGTAGGACAATCGTCTTTCAAGTCTGCTCACTCTCATATATACAAATTTTCCAGTAATGACGGTCTTCGCATTCATGTTCTCTGGTTCGAAAGGGAGAAGACAAATCATTGCATGCTTGCTGACTGGACGCAGCATGTCGTATCCACGATGGAAGGAAAGTCTGGATTTTCAATGTAATGAAAAACTCCGGAGCAATAAAAGCCTTTACCGCATTTGTGCCTGCAGCCGTTAGTCCGTCTGATTGTGTTGGAAGTTGGTATACACCGCACTGGAACGTTCAGACTACCAGACAGTAACCTTCATTTAAAGTGTTTTCTTGTTTTTCCGAAGAAAGACCAGAAGGCGCTTTTGTGATAAAGAACTCAGCGCCAAACAGACGCCACCTGATACGCCCAAAGGAGGGACATTGACAGAGAAAGTGCGTCCATCTGATGGTTCTAAAAAAAATTCTGACATTTCCCTGCAGTTTCGCGTTATTTTTCTCAATAACCAACCATTTAACTGAAACTATGATTTATTCCTCTCTCTCAATTCCCCTCCATTACGCTGCCCCACACCGCTCCACCCTTCTGTCAGATGCCGTGAATTGTCATCTCTGCACCATGACACACTCTGCGACTGTTTCCGATTGTTAATTTATCCCTGCAACTCCTGACAACATCCGCAACCACAATCTTGTTGTGATTTGTTCGTTTGTTTAGTTCAAAACAATAATCCCGCAGCAAGGAAAATTTATGTGAATGCCTCTCTGTCGTGAATGTCACTGTCATCGCCCGCAAAACTCATCAAGAAGCTTAAGGTTAAAGGTTGCGTACTCTCTGAATTCTCCTCTTCTGCAAATTTCGCAGCGATCCTTTTGTTTGAGGGCAGCTTCCTTCCATCGCATGGCCTGCTAAACGGTGGCCTTCCCTCGGAAATTATAAACGATATTTTTCTGACATAAATACCAGAGAGCACGGGGCATGATGGAAAATGTCAAGTGAGACTAGCGCTCTTGGCTCCGCAGCAGAGAGTGTTGATTTAGAAGATGATTAAACCGTGGTGACATTAAGCGGTGACCTTTAACGGACGGGGAATCCCTTTATAGAAGTGTTTACACAGCTCACATAATGCTCTGTTTGATGTGCATTGTGTGAGCTTTGGGGCCATCGAGGGCTTATGCAGGTAACAGCAAGAGTTGTTTGGTTTGCCAAACGACAAGACGCACTGCTCTGATCCGACGGAGCGGGCTTTCGTTGCAGGTAAGCTGGTCATGGAGGTCAGAATGTCTTGTGACCAAGATGTATGGGTATTGTGGTCTACCGGGGTTTAATCAGCTTTTCCCTTTCGAACTCAGAAACTAGAGTTTGAAGCGAGCGGGGCAGACGTTCGAAGAAGTTGAGTGCTGGCGGATGTATGTCTTTTTGACTATTGATATTTGGGAGAAGGAATTCCTTATCCAAAGGTTGGTTTTGGTACTGAGGGCATCTGAAGGGACTAAGGACTCTACCACCAGTAAGACGGCGTCTGCCAAGTCAAGCTTCTATGGATGAAACGCTTAAGATGTCCATGTGAAGCCTCCACGTCGGACGGAGGAAGAAAAAACTGTCTTTCAGTTGGCTGTGCTTCAATTTGAGTTTGGCCTCCACGCAGATAGGACCAAATCAGTTATTATTATGCAGGGAAACTGTTTCTTTTCATCGTCGGCTTTTTTGAACATTGTTGATTTTCAATGAAACCAGGTTATACGGCTGATATGTTCTGTATGTCCTGTTTCCTATTGAAACTGTTGTTGGTTTTCATTATGTGTAGCGTCTTCAGAGTGTACCTTTCGCTGATATGTTTTTCCGTTTGTAGGACTTTGACATCACCAAGGTCGGATGGATGGTTAGTCCGAACGCAAGAATTAGCTAATGCTGTTTTCACTAAGCTCTTGTTGTTGATGTCCGATTTCAAAGAAATCCAACAGCCACCCTATAGTCCAGACCTTGCCCCTAGTGATTATATCCTATTTCCGGATTTGAAAAAATGTCTTCGTGAAAAAAGATTTTCGGATGATGAAGAACTCAAGTCGGCAATATATGGGTATTTTGCAAATTATTCTCTGGAACACTTTTATTTGTATGACCAGAATGCTTTTTTTTACAAAACATCCAAGTTTGGTATCCCTATGCGAGTCCGCCGTCCTCTACAGCAGCGGCTTCGATAGTGTGATGAAATTTTTTGACTTGAAGGGAGTAGCCGTTACCGAAACTGACCAGTCGCTCGCGTATTTTTTAGAAAAAGAGGAAATTTATTTTTTTGAAGATTTATAAAAGCTTATTTCACGATGTAACAAAAGCATAGATGTTAGGGAGAATTATATTGAAAAATAAAAACGATTTAAAGTGAATTCCCATTTTTCTTCATATCGATACCGAGAACGCCTCTTGTAACAGCGACTCTTGTAATAGCGATAGGAATAGTCTAACGTTTAGACGGATTTAATTAATCCCTGGAGGCCCATTCGCATACCGGAGATAGATCCTCGTTAAGTGGGCTAATGAGTGCATTGACATATGGAAGCGATAATTTTTTTATTTTTTTTATAATTGGCGCGTATTGAAGGGTTTGCTTTTACCCTTAAATGACTGGAATTAAGTCACAGCACGGGCCGAAGGTAAAGAGGACCAGAGGGAAAGGAGGTTTTAAATGCCTGTAGATTGTAATGGGGGGGAATAATTGGGCTGGGAAGAGTATTCCATATTCGTGTTGTGCGGCTGAAGAACGAGTCTCTAAATTTAGCTGTACGTCTGAAGATGGGATTAATTGTGAACGGGTGAGCATTCCTAGCGAGGCGGGTGAATTCTTGAAGGGGAGGAATGCAGCTGGCTAACCCGTTAGAGCATGTTTTGTTGAAATAGCGATAAAATAGTGATAGAGAGGCAACATTTCGTCGATGTTCAAGTGAGTCGATTGACTTCGCAGCACTATTATCACCAATAAGTTTTATGGTCCGCTGTTGGATTCTATCTAATAGGTGCAGAGAGGTCTTCGGAACACTGGACTAGATAGGAGCGTTGTACTCAAACTTTTTGCGGACATACGCATTATATATTGTTGCCAGGTCAGAAGCGGTGATATATTTCTTGCATCGTTTTAAGAAACCTAAACATTTCGCTGCATTTTTGGCGATCTCGAATATGTGATTGTTCGAACTTAGTGTTGAGTTGATACACGTACCGAGGATGGAAAGTCGATCAGTTTCAACAACGCAAGAGCCATTCATAGATAATGGCAGGTTGTTTTGAGTTCGCATGAGTGACAGTAGACAGCACTGAGTTTTGGAAGCATTAAATTCCACTCTATTCTTTTTACGCCAATCTGATAATGAGGTTTACATACGCTGCAATTCCAAGTCAATGGCTGAAAAAGAGGGACGAGAGCCGAGAAACGAATATGAAAAGCAGAGGGTACTGTCATCAGCGAAGGAGTGAATTGGATTAGAAGTGACAGACAGGAGATCATTTATGAAAATGAGAAAGAGTGTCGGTGACAAAACGGAGCCCTGGGGAACACCAGACTTAGTATGGAGAATATCAGACTTGAACCCATCTAATACAACTTGTATTGAACGGTTCGAAAGGTAATTTCTAATCCATTGAAGAAGAGACTCGTCGACGCCAAAAGCACGCATTTTCGACAAGAGAGCCTGATGCCAGACTCTGTCAAATACTTTTGAAATATCAAGTGCAAAGATCTTGCTTTCTCCTACATTGTGCAAAGATTGGTTCCATTTTTGAGATAAGCCATCAAATCACCAGTGGACCTGTTGCTGCGGAAGCCGTATTGCCGGTCATTAAGAAGCTTCCGAGTTTCAAGATATTTCATAAGCTGACGATTTATCAGCGTTTCCATGACCTTGGAAAGTAGGGACGTAAGTGCTATGGGTCGGTAGGAGACAAATGCTGTTTTTCACTTACTCAGAAAGAGCCCTAAAGAGTAGGACAAATGGAAAAGCTTACACAGTGGTTTTGCCAGCGTAGAAGAACACCTCTTCAGAAGAACGGGGGTGATACCATCCATACCATCTTGCAACTATACGAGTGCGAAAATGGACTTGTCCCATGGAAAAGTTTACGCTCTCGAGTACAGGCGCGGACAGAGTGCAATCTGGAAACGTTGATCTGGCTGCAAAATGTGCAGCTAACAGACTTGCTTTGTCTAAAGTGCTGACAGCTGGAATGTCATTGTAAATGAGCGTTGGAATTGAAGACGAAACGTTTTTTACAAATGACCAAAAGTTTTTGCTGCCCTTAGGTCATTGCAGTACTTTTTCTTTAACTTTTGACCATAACAGAATTGAACACGTCTTATTAATGCGTTACAAACATTTCGGGTCTTTTTGAATTGTTTCCGGTTTTCCTCACAAGGGTTGGCTTTGAAAGTCAAGGAAGCTCATTTCTCTCAGCCTGATAGCCTCTGTGCAACTCGAGTCGTACCACGCGTTTGTCTTCTTGATACTCTTCACTCTGTGAGGAATGAAGGATTTCGTACCTGACACAATTATTTTTGTGATCTATCAGCTGCGGCCGCCATGGCGTAGTGGGTAGAGTGCGACGCTCACACGCCGAAGGGTCTAGGTTCGATTCCCAGCTCAACACCAATTTTTCGAATATTTCACGGCACCACCTCTTTCGAGCTGCTGACAACACTCAAAGTGTAATAACTGTCTAAGAAAGCTTCTCAAATTTCGCCGTTCGGAGTCTGCAAAAAACTGTAGGTCCCTTCTATTCGTGAGAGAACAGTGGCGCACACAACATGAGTAGTTGATGAGCAAGCTCTGGACTGAAGCGCCAACAATTATTATTATTATCAGCTGCGGCATTCACGTCACTATCGAGGAAGCATAGTGACCAGTTAAAATCCCTAAAAAATTTATTTAGGCCGCTCCAGTTGACTTTCTCGTAGAGCCAAACAGTTCTTTTAGGGTTTTGCTGTCTAACAGGTTGGGCCGAGTACGGAAAATTGGCTGATACGACACAGTGGTCTTACGAGCCTAGAGTCAAATAGAGTTGAACATCATCCGCGTAGATGTGGAAACTTACATGTTTATGTATAGCTGCCATACGTTCACATACAAAGAGAAAAGTATTGGACCCACAATGAAACCCTATGTATGATCGTTAAAAACAGACCTAGGACTGAAGTGATTTGTTACAATGGCAACTTTCTGTGATCTGATAGTCAAAAAACTTTTTATTAACTTAGTAGCTGTATTAATAATTGTAATAATTATTGGTGCTACAGTCCACAAGGGGGACAAAGGCCTAGCTGGCTCATCAACTTACTTGTGTTGTGCGCACTACTGTTCTCTCACGAGAAGAAGGCACCTACAGTTTTTTTGCCGATTCCGAACGGCGAAGTTTGAGAAGCTTTCTTACACACTTGTTAATCTTTGAGTGTTGTCAGCAGCTCGAAAGAGGTGGTGCCGTGAAAAATTCGAAAAATTGGTGTTGAACTGGGAGTCGAACCTAGACCCTTCGGCGTGTAAGCGTCGCACTCTACACACTACGCCACGGCGGCCACAGTAACTGTGTAGCTAAAACCACAATAGTGTCTAAGCTTCCAACATAAAATAACTTGGTTGACTTTGTCAAATGCCTTGGAAAAGCCAAGAAGACCAAGAATAGGTAGCATACCACCATTAGATACCCGTCGTATACTATTAAAGACTTTCACGATAGCTGAAGCTCAGCTATGTTTTTGCCTAAAACCCGATTAGCAGGCATTCAACAACGAGTTTCTGTTAAGATGTCTTGGAGTTGCTCAGCTAAAACTCTCTCGAAAACCTCTGAATAAGGAGGAAATCATTTGGAGAACGTGCATTCGTGTTTTTTTGGCAACAGGTATTACCTTGAGACATTTACTAACGTTTGGAAAGGTTGATGCAACGAATCAATGATTTATAACATGCGTAAGGTGCTTCAGCAAGTTAGGCCCTGGTTCCCATGTGGACTGTCGCGCCAACAAAAATAATAGGCAAAATAAGTTTATAATAGAAAGTGGTATACCACCATCACTTATTAATTAATTGTATGGTGCGACAGTCCACAGGGGGGCCAGGGCCTAGCTTGCTCATCAACTAGTCGTGTTGTGCACGCTACTGTTCTCACACGAGTAGGACCTACAATTTTTTACCGACTCCGAACGTCGAAGTTTGAGAAGCTTTCTTAGATAGTTGTTACTCTTTGAGTGTTGGCAGTAGCTCGAAAGAGATAGTGCCGTAAAAAATTTGAGGTGCTCAGCCGGAGGTCGGCGTGCAAGCGCCCCACTCTACCCACTACACCACGGCGGCCACCGACACATTATCACCAACTGCATTTAATTTAATGCTCATTACATAAGGAGCCACCTTATCTTTGTTCCCCGCCCAAAAATCAATGTGATAGTCTAAAGCAGTATTGTGGGCGGTAAAATTAAATCTTAAAGTATCAACTAAGTTATTTTCTAGAAAACAGTTATTTAATACTTCAAGATCGATTTTGCACACAATACAACTTTTGCAATTCACAACCTTCTTACGAAGATTTACAATCTTCTTCTACCAATCCTTCGATCAAGGTCGTGTAAAGCCTAAAACAACACCACCAGTGACCAAATCCTTTATTACAATAGCTTACAGACTTTTCACCGAAAAAAACTGTTTTTCAAAAACGGCGATTGGTCTTATTTACTGCGGGCCAGAGATTTTTTCCACCTATAACGACGCCCTGTTTAAAGTTAGAGTGCCTTTCACGCACTCTGTATTTTGGTACAATTTGGTACTAGACAAGTTTTGAGAGCGGAACACTGGAGTGGACTGTTGAAGACACTTCATTTCTTCATTCAAAAAGAATACTGCTGTACTTTGATAACAACCAACAATGTGTTCGACATGCCAGCAGACGTTCTTTCAAAAAGTCGAAAAGTACCCCGACGCGAATTAAGTGCCCCTGCTATTCAATCTAAATCGGGAACTTAAACAAGACATAGGTTTTGTTAGGTTTGGCCCGGATACCAATGAAAAACAAGTGCGAAACGTCACCAATTTCTGTAGGTTCCATGCAGAGTGCCATATCTCTACAACAGTTACTCAAAAATTTCCACATTTCTCTGCTTGAGAAGACAACTTGGTCAGAGATGAAGGGATCTACCCCTGAGAGCGTTGGGAGTAAATGCTCTGACAAGGTCTGCTTCTTCATCGCCCACATCAAACCACAAGGAGTTTGCGGAACCAGAACCTTGCCCCGAAAAACTTTCACACATCCCAGGACGAGCTCATTACCCTGCCTCCAACACCGGCTTCCCACGCGTTACATTGAAACCGCTAATGGTGGCTCCTGGGACAAAAAATCGTTCGTCGTGGCTTTGCGGGTCGGATTGGGGAATTATGCGAAAAAATAACGCTTTCTCCCCAGCAGCGTGATATCGAAGAATTCATAAATAAAACTTTGCTTTGCTTTGCTTTGCTTTTGCCTCCCACCCCGGTCGGTCCCAGCCAGAAGTGTGTGTAAGTGTCCTGCAGAGCTGCACAGCGACGGAGACCAGAAGACAGTCAAAGAAATAAAAGACAGAGAGGAAATCTAATTTTCAAAAGTACTAAAAAGCATCCCAAGAACAACCGCCAATATGCGTCGCATTTCTTAATCCCCTACCGACCCGAGTTCGAGAGAAAGTCAACTTACGCATCCAACGGTGACACACACTCACACATAGCGCCATTTCGTGGCGCTTCACCTCTGCTCCAGGGGACGGGCGCAGGGCATGACGACGATGGCGGTGGTGTATCTAATTTTATTGGAATCCCAAACATTTCGCCAATTGCTACCAAAACCATAAATCACCACCCCATTTTCCAGGAATCCTTCATTTGTGGACTCCTTCTGAGGATTATTCGTTCTCGATTTTTTTTCTGCCTTCTGCCTGTCTTCTGCTTGCCTTCTGCCCCCCGCGCCTGGATGTACACACGCGTGTGTGTGTCTTGTCCAGAGGATGATGAAGGAAGGGAGCACATCCGGGGGGTGAGAACAGGTGAGGGTGAAGGATTTCCGGGGTGTATCGGCAGAAGGCGGCAGCAGCGGCAAAATAGCAAAACATTAAATTTGATTTGGTCACGTTTCGATGCTTTGTTCCGCTTATGGTTCATTTCGGAACTTGATGTAATGCCATCGCCAGGATATTCGTCAACATACGATAATGCGACGAGTGTGTACGTCGCTGGGAACAGTAACTCGAGCGGCATTGATCAGCGAACGGTTGACATTAGGACGTTGACTTCGATGGCAGCAGGAAGGCAATCAAAAGGCACACGGATGCAGGATATCTGTTCCCGATGGGCCGGGGAAGGAAGGAAGGTACTGCAAGAGTTTAATACCACCGACAATCAAAGTCTCGTTAGGCGTTGATGCCGCGACACTCGTGCATACTTGCAGGCGCCAATGTACAGCGTACGGCTCACCCCAAACGGTAGATGCCCCCTTTTATTGCTCCCAAAACGGTGGGCTGGGATAATGATAATGGAAAGGCGTCAAAATGAGTATTTTCTGATTTATGCGACAGCCAGGGACGAACGTAGTCTACTCCACTACAGTTTTCTGTGGAACATGTCCCACGGCCGAGCAGCATGTCTCGGAAACATTTCGAACAAAGGTGGCTTGGCTCATCATCGAATCGGCAGCGCGCATGTGTCTCTCTCGAATTTTCGAAGCGGTTTTCACTCAAGGCACACACACCCGCTTTTGAGTGCATACACCTAGGAGCAGACCGCCACACCGCCACACCGCCACACCTACAGTCGGGGCCGACACGGTGTGTATTGAATTTTATTTTCTCAGCTGATTGCAGGCGCCCGATGTGCGATGGCGAGCACACGAGTGTGTCGTGCCCTGTGTGCGCTCACGTTCGTGTACATACTCGTTGAATTTTTTGTGTCTTTTTTGTGTTTGTTTTTAACGAGGACCCCTGGAAGAAATGAATTTCATTTTATGTTTCCGTAAGAATATCACACAATTCACGACCTTCCCCGCCTGGCGTGAAACTAATTCTCATTCATTCTTTCATGGCGCTGTCAGTTGTGTGAGGGAATGATATAATTCCTGCACCATAATGAGATCCACCCCGAAATCCTGTGCACACACGTTCAAGGCTGCTTATCTGTGGTGTGCCTCTCCTGTACCTGTGCCTGACATCAGCTAAACTTGCCTTTAGGATGACATCCTTGACCTACTGGGTGGATGCGGAGAGATGTATATTTTCGTAGAATCTTGTGGCTTCTTTTGTTGTTCCACCGTGGTTCGGGAACAAGACACACCATTCATCCAACTATTCCGGCAGTGGGGTGCCGCCTCCTCTCTTTCGTTTGTGTTGTGTCGCGTAATCAAGGTGCGTCTCTAACAATTTGGTTTTATGTTCTAATTCTGGTCGGATAGTTGCCTGGGTTCAAGGTGGCGACGGCGTGGCGGGGCTGCGATGAGTCGCCTTCGTCTTCGTCATCGTCGGCGGCGTTGAAGTTTGTGTCGATTTTCGTGTGTCAAGGTTGAGATGTGCGTGAGCCGTGTCAATATTTCTGTTGAAAGCCCGTGACTGTGGTGTTCCTTGGTTTGTCTGCCTTTGACAGGGGTATCTCTTCGGGGCCGATAGTGATCTTGGAGAATATTTTCCTGGCACGTGAGAAATTGGGCACCATTCGCGAAGGGTGGCGAAATAAATTAAGCAATTCAGACGCGAATAAAAGGTCATTTTTGGAGCAGAGGAGGGGAGCCAGCATTGTGATGGAGCATGTCACGAACTCGAGGTGAATGGCTTCATAATGTGATTGTTTACAATTTCTTAGATTCGTCAAAGTTGAGAGTTCATTAAGAGTTGTGTCAAAGGAGAGCCAGTTTTCTGAATGTTGAAAAGGCATGCTACGGGAAAAGAGGAACGAATGGGTTTCAGGAACAGGTCTGAGTTACTGAGGAGGACAGGAGGTGGTATGGTGGCTGCCTCTTTGAATCTTTTTCATCGAGGTTCAAATTGCCTTGCGTTTCAGCGACTTGTTCGATGGAAGTTTTCATTTATAGAGCTCTTCATTCGGAACGGTTTAAACTTTTTCCGTAGACGTTCTCTAGCTAGGTCTGCCTTTTTGATACACACGTACGATGCTGTGCAAAGGGTTTCATCTGTTGGTAGTACCCTTTGACTCATTCAACCGATCGAGGGAATACTCCAGTTGCCCGTAGTAAATTTTTTAGCACTTGTCGATGCTTTCGGTCTTTGGCTTACGGATTCCTTTGGTGGCATTACCCTTGAGATCTTATAACGTTTCCTGATATAAGTTAAACGAAATGATTTTTAGTTTTGGTAAAAAAATGTTTTTATTCATTTCAGAGGTTCATCCTCCCAGCTAGAGTACAAAAATGAGACTGGCTTAAAACTAATCTAATAACTATGTCTTTAACCCCAATGTGTTGCTGGCTCCGATATTTCTTTCGCAGCGTCAGTGAATTTGATCCAGCATCAAGTGGCTGTTGCAAGGGATCTCGCTTGGGATTATTTCTTAGAATCACTTTGGTGACTGCACATGGTTTGTTTACAGCATGTGGCATTTGGTGGCGGCAATTGGTTTGTTTACATCATGTGGGTGTTATCAAGTGGATGGTCGTTTTGAGATCTCGGCATCTGCGATGTATTTCACGTTAACTTATATATGCTAGTTCCTTCATGATTTTTCACCAACAAAATGTCTGATAAAGTCAAATTTTAGCTCCCACTCTGAAAATCGATATCGCCAAGTGGGCAACCCAATTTAGTGTGGCCTGATACGCCATCTAGAATTTTCCGAAGGTTGCCTAAATACAGGTCTGATTCTTAATTTAAAAAAAAAGTCATTCACCACCCCTATGCACACGTTATGAATGCAACAGCTTCCTGGCAACAAATGTCGGGTTTCCCAAGCAGTTCCTCTTTGTCAACGTTTCTTTAAGAGAGAAAATGCGAATTGTGGGATCCGATAAATATGATTTTTCGTCCAATAATAAATAGAAGCAGGTGGATTCGCGCTTTCAGTTGAAGCGTAAGTCGGTTATCCGTGACGCCTAGGCAATCTGATCCTTAGAATCTCCCTTGCTCGATCGCAAGTGGACATTCTTGATTTAGCGACGCAGTTCCGGTCGCAGCTGCAGTCTAGTCTGTTCACCGTACTTCGACGTCGGATGCAGGTAGTAGCAAGTAATTAGTTGAAGATTTTAGGCCCCAAATCTGTGCAAACCGCTCATTAGACAAGTGGCCATTCGTGAATAAGCGTCATAGTTCCTGTTGAAGCTGCAGTTTAGTATGCTTACCGTTCTTCGACGTTGAATGCAGGTGGCAACACGTCTTCAGATGAAGCTTTTAGGCCAGTAAGCCGGGACGTCTGTGCGAACCGCTCCTTAGATTCCGCTTTCCCCGATTGCACGTGGGCATTCTCAAGTAGGAGTCACACTTTAGGTCGCAGCTGCAGTCGAGTCTGTTGTTCGATGTCGAAAGGAGGTCTACAACACGTCATCATTTTAAGGTTTAGGCCGTAAATCGTCTGTGCAAACCGCTCATTAGGCCTCCTATTTGCTCGTTAGCAAGCGGACATTCGTGAATAAACGTCACAGTTCCTGTTGAAGCTGGAGTTTAGTCTGCTTACCGTTCTTAGACGTTGAATGCAGGTGGCAACACATCTTCAGTTGACACTTTTAGGTCAGTAATCCAGGACATCGGTGAAAACCGCTTCATAGACTCCGCTTTCCCCGACGATAAGTGGGCATTCTCGAGTAAGGGACACACTTCAGGTCGCATTTGCAGTCAAGTCTGTTGTTCGACTTCGGAAGGAGGTGGCAACACGTCACCATTTTAAGGTTTAGGCCGTAAATCGTCTGTGCAAACCGCTCGTTAGACCTCCTACTTGCTCGTTAGCAAGCGGACATTCGTGATTAAGCGTCTCCCTTCCGGGAAGAGAGTCTTATCTGTCAATCGTACATCGGCGTAAACTACAGCTCTTGTCCACGAACATACCAACCTCACAAATATGCCAACAGCAGTCGCGGTGTTTGCTTTATTTCAATACGAACTATTTTTGACAAACGCTGTCAATATTTTTCAACAATGTGCTAGCATGCAGCAATTTCTTTCGTATCGCGAATGCATGATACCGACCTTCTGTCAGGATTTCAAGTGGCAACACAAGACTCGCATAAATAAAGAAGTGTTATCTGTATTTCGATCTGGACAAACTGCGAGCCGGGGCTGCCGTGGCCGCCGTGGCGTAGTGGGTAGAGCGCGACGCTCACACGCCGAAGGGTCTAGGTTCAAATCCCGGCTGATCACCTCGAGTTTTTCACGGCACCACCTCTTTCGAGCTGCTGACAACACTCAAAGAGTAATAACTGTCTAAGAAAGCTTCTCAAACTTCGCCGCTCGGAGTCGGCAAAAAACTGTAGGTCCCTTCTATTCGTGAGAGAACAGTAGCGCATAGAACACGAGTAGTTGATGACCAAGCTAGGGCCTGTGGACTGTCCCGCCAACAAAAAAATATTCAAATTATTATTTAACTGCGCGCCAGGCAATGTCCTTCCTTGGGTCGATAGGGGCCTAGGTGCTCTACAGCTTCCACATACGCCAAAGAAGGAGGACGGACAAACAGACACTTTGCAGCAAAGATACATGACTCAAAAAGACAACGATACATGCTAAAGACTGTGAGCAAAAGCTCTTATTTACTAAATTCTAAAAAATACAAATGAAACCGATCCCCAGCCGACTCAAACAAAGTACACTACAATGTCTTCGAAAAATATGTGTCACGATTGTCTTTCTGCTTAAACCACTTTACAGTAATGTCGAATCATTTCAGTAAAAATTCTAGACGTGTTTCAAACCCATTCATCCCCACAACACAAAGTTTTCTGCCCTCCATGAATCCCCAGCGCAGATGTACATGACTGTGGACATTGCAAAATCATATTCCCCCACCACAGATGACAAACAGTTTTACACAATCTCTCCACCCACATTGAGGACGTGACACAGTGCTTCAATCAGAGAGAAATACTTGTCAAAACAAAGCGATTTCCAATTTAACATCCACCACCAGTGTTGCGTTCCATCGCTAAGACCAAGAATATCTTGAGACTACAACCGCTTCCGTAATTTTCGGAACACATCTGGGGTCTTCCCGTTTGAGCGACTTTGTGACCATAAATATTTGCTCAGGTTTGTTTGCACTTCTAATTGACGGCGCTTAGTTGACACATTCAATTCTCGCGTGTAGGAAAGGTATGATTTTCATTGCCCTTGTCCACGAAGACAATTTACTTGTGCCCTGAAGTTTATCCATAAATAATCAGGCGGACTTTAAAATACACTCCTAGAGTGGGAGTTAGCAGTGAACTTTGCGAAATACGCCGCCATTTGACGTTGTGACAGAGGTATGACATTTCGAGCCTTTCAATTTATTAGTCAGATTTTGGGCAAAAAGTGGTTGAACGGTGCAGAGATTCGCGAAGTTCATTGTTCAAGTCAGCGAGGGGTTGGGTTGTCAGAATTTTGACAGACTTGATTGGGGTGAGATTGTGTGTAATTTATTCAAGACTCTGTGCCGGGCAATTTGAACTTCTATGCAAACAAACATTTCGAATAGGGAACACAGTTACCCACAGACTGGTCTTTTTGAACTTAATTGCAGTGTACGGAGGTGTTTGCAGAACAACGAGTGAGGTACGTGTTGGCCACGATTATTTGGGTCCTTACGCTTTTTTGAAGAAGTTTCAAAATTTCTTTGGTAGCTTAACCAAGTGTCTGGAGCTCACTCAATCCTGTTCAGCAGGCCGATTGTTAAGTTTCGAGGGAGTTTTAAAGAAATCCAAAAAAATCGAAATTCGAGAGTTCAAAGCCTTGGCTGTAAGTCAGATGCAACAAAACTTACCCGTCGCGTAACCATGAAGGAGAACAACTTCTGTGTGATCAAGCTCTGGTCGCGATTTCAATTCGATAGAGTTGTTCGCAATTGAGTACCTTATTCTGTTTTGTTGGCTATGGTGACCGTGATCGTGTTGATTCTTCAGACTAACAAGCCTCACAGCCTGGTTGGCACTAATATGGATTTATGCAAAGAGTCGGCGTCGTGTGCCCTTCTACGTGCTGTCGGATGTTGTCATGCGGTAAATGACGTCTTGTGGAATTGACAGATCCAAGGACTGTAAAGCGACTACAGTAAGAGACAGTATGCTCTATATCCTCTTAAATATTTGGCATTCCGGTCATGGCGGCGAGCTATAGATTTCTCACTTCTAAAGGCAGCCTTCATTACAGCTTCCCAACGGCCACGTTATCAACATCGCGATGTTGGGGATGATTTCAATCGTCCATCTTCGTTTTGTGGAATTTCTTCAATTTGTCTACAAGAGATCAAGTAAAGACACCACGGGATAATGCGAAACAAGACTTCTGATTAACTTGCTAGGCAAGAATCCAAAGAGGCATTCGTAGGGCCCAAACCCATCTTGGGACTACCCGCGTTCTTGGATAGGGCTTCCGTCAATTGATGGATCTTCTCACAAAACAACCAGAGATTACATGATTTTCCAGGATGCAGACTGGCCAAGTGCATGCTTCCGAGCGGCAGCAAGAATGCCGCGGCTTCTCTGTTATCTCTAGATAGAAAAGACGGGACACTTCACCTTCGCTAAGCACCTTAATTTTTTTTTTTTTATAATTGACGCGTGCAAAAGGGGTTGCGAGTACCCTTAAGTGACCGGATCAAGTCACAGCACGGGCCGAAGGTATAGAGGAAGAGAGGGAGAGGAGGTACCGATGCACATTGGTTTTAAATGCCTGTGGATTGTAATGAGGAGGAAAAATCGAGCTGGGAAGAGCATTCCAGTTTCGTGTAGTGCGGCTAAAGACCGAGTCTCTGAATTTGACTGTACGTCCGAAAGAGGGTTTGAGGGTGAATTGGTGGGCATTCCTAGCGAGGCGTGAATTGCGGGTGAATTCTTGAAGGGGAGGAATGCAACTGGCTAATTCATCTGAGCATTTCTTGTTAAAATAGCGATAAAAGAGTGATAACCACGCGACATTACGTCGGTGTTCTAACGAGTCAATCGACTTCGCAATATTACTGTAACCTATAGGTTTTATCGCTCGCTTTTGAATTCTATGCAGCAGGTGCAGGGAGGTTTTAGGAGCACCTGACCAAATAAGAGCGTTATACTCAAGTTTTGGCCGTATGTAGGCCTTGTATATTGTAGCCAGATCAGAAGGGGTGAAGTACTTCTAGCATCGTTTACGGAAGCCTAGACATTTCGCAGCATTTTTGGCGACCTCAAATATGTGATCGTTCCAACTAATTGTTGGGTTGATACACATACCGAGGATGCAAAGTCTTTCGGTTTCAACAACACAAGTGCCGTCCATAGATAGCGGCTGATTATTTTGTAATCGCTTTAACGACAGTAGACAGCACTGGAAGCATTACATTCCACTCTATTCTTATTTCCCCAATCGATTATGCTGTCAAGGTCTCAATGTGCTTAACATACGCTGCCGTTCCGAGTCTAAGGCCGAAGTGGAGGGACGTGAGCCAAGGAAGTCTTTTCGGACGCAGTAATGGCACCCTATGCGACTCCTGTGGATAAGGTAAAGACGCTTCAAAACATTTTCTCTGTTAATGCCCCCTTTGCTCGTATCAGATGGCAGCTGTTTGGTGCCGCTGTCGTGGAAACTGAAACCCTAGGCTCTCTATCACAGAAGCGCTTGCTTGTTTTCAGATGTTTAAGAATTTTCATTGAACGTAGGCTACTACCTGGTAGTGTGGTCGCCGTGGCGTAGTGGGTAGAGTGCAACGCTCACACGCCGAAGGTTGTAGATTCGATTCCCAGCTCAACACCAATTTTTCGAATTGTTCACCGCACCACCTCTTTCGAGCTGCTTACAACACTGAAAGAGTAATAACTGTCTAAGAAAGCTTCTCAAACTTCGCCGTTCGGAGTCGGCAAAAAACTGTAGGTCCCTTCTACTCGGGAGAGAACAGTAGCGCGCACAACACGAGCAGTTGATGAGCAAGCAAGGCCCTGGTCCCCCTGTGGACTATAGCGCCAACAATTATTATTATTATTACTACCTGGTAGTACAATTGATTAGTTTTTGAGTCTAGCCGCTTAAGCGCAGTGTTTCTCACCCTCAGAAAAAAAGTGAAGTTCCTTTCTCTTCTCCTTTTCCCTCAATCTTTACTGGCAGTTTGGTGTTCGTCTGTATAACTCCTTCTTTGCGAGATCCATAATGGCTAGTACGCAAGCAGCATCATCCGAAATTATTTTTAAGTCAGATATTACTCGTATTGCGCAGAGCCTTTTATTTTCCCGATTTTGAAGTTTCTTCCAGAATTGGGGCAGTGCACAGAAGAATTCCTGACAGTCGAATCCTGTGGTCACCATGGCGTAGTGGGTAGAGTGCGACGCTCACACGCCGAAGGGTCTAGGTTCGATTCCCAGCTCAAAAACAAATTTTCGAATCTAAGAAAGTTTCTAAAATTTCGCCGTTCGGAGTCGGCAAAAAACTGTAGGTCCCTTCTACTCGGGAGAGAACAGTAGCGCGCACAACACGGGTAGTTGTTGAGCAAGCTATCAATTATTATTATTATTAATTGTGTACCACTCAGAATTGACTGTTCTGCGTTGTTCTAATGGTACGGTTGCGACATGTTCACTTTTCCGAAAAAACAGGCGACCATTTGCTTGGAAGTGCTTCGTGCGCGAGCAACTTTTGTTGGATTTGGCTCAATTGGAAACACCCTTACAGTCGACTGCTGTTCACTTTCGGGCTAATACGAGTAATTCCACGATTCATTCCTGCGCTCATAATAAGGGCCTCCGACACTTTGTGTATTTTTCGTGGGACAGCCTGTTGGCCAGGTACTTCTCTGGCTTCTTGGAACTACTTAATAAAGCTTGTAGCCCACTCGGAATGGTGCATGTTCTAGCTTCTTGCCACCGGTTATAAGAACAGCCTCTGTTTCGTTACAAGGTAACTCTAAGCCAGCGGTTAACCAGTTATACCGGTATGAAATGAACACGAAACACTAATTATTAATGGGAAAGAAATAGAATTTTATTCAAATTATTGGCTATTGTTTTCTACATATTTTGACCACCCTTCTGGCAATTTGTGAATACCACGCCAATAAAATTGTTCGTCTTTTAAAGCAAACCAATCAGACACACAATTTTCGACCTCCTCGTAGGAATCAAAGTGCTGCTCAGCCAATGCGTGTCCCATTGATGAAAACAAATGGAAGTCGGAAGAAGCCAAGTCTGCTGAATACGGGGTCAGGCGGGTGGGGTAGCTGCTCCCAGCCAAGTGTTTTGATTGTATCCTGACCCGGTTTCGCTTTGTGTGCAGGTGCATTGTCCAGTTCCAGTGTTCAGTTTGTGTTCCAGGTGCATGGTCATGAAGCAAAATTACCTTGCCGTGTCTTCTGGCCTGTTCTGGTCGTTTCTCGATCAATGCATGGTTCAAAATGATCATTTGTTATCAGTAGCGATCAGTATTAACTGTTTCACCAGGTTTAGGAGCCCGTGGTACAGCACACCTTTCTGGTCCCACCACACACAGCATTGTCTTCTTGCCGAATCGATCTGGTTTTGCAGTCAATGTTGATGATTGTCCCAGATTAACTCATGATTTTTTCCGTTTAGGATTCTTTAAATAAATCCATTTTTCATCGCCAGTAATAATCCGATGCAAAACCGATTTTCTTTCCTGTCTTTGAAACAAAATTTCACAAGTGTTTTTTCGGTTTTCCATCTGTCTTTCATTCAATTCATGTGGCACCCATATTCCACACTTTTGGATCTTTCCCATAGCTTTTAAATTGTTTGTTGTGCAACACATAACATTGCTGCCAATCGCTTTTGACTCAAAGTGTCATCTCCATCCAATATCGTTTGCAATTCGGCGTCTTCAAACTTTTCTGGTGGTCTTCCACGCTCTTCATTTCTCACTTCAAAATCATTATTTCTGAACCGTTGAAACCATCTTTTGCATGTTGCTTCTGATAGAGCATGATCATCATATGCCTCGACAAGCTTTCGATGCGACTCTGCAACACTTTTCTTCAAATGAATACAAAACATTAATGCTTTCCGCAAATCATTACTTTCTGGTATTATGTACCATTTTTAACACGATGAAAAAATATGATGTTGTCTGTTCAACGACTTGATGTTTACTAAATATTTTTTACAGATGTCATAGCAAATGAACAAAAAAAAATAAGGGCTCGTTCACAACAAATGTTCCCTATCGAGACTTTTGTATCTTGACGTTCACTTTATACCGGTATACTTGTACAGGGGCTTGAAAAAAACTGAACTTGAAACGTGGACTGAACAAGCACAAAGAATGAGGCGAACATTCGTTCAAAGTCTTGCCCAAGCTCATACCGGTATACCTGGTAAGGTCAACCTTTTATATTTGCTACTCCTTTTTCTTCTTCTGGCGCTGCAGTCAAGGGTGGACCTGATCTACTGCCTTGATTTTCGCACTCTTTACATCTGTTATGTGCTTGGCCCTTTTTACGACGGCAATATCGTTTGAAATGCCTGCACTGCATCGGGTCTGTTTTTGTCGTAGAACAACATCGTGTAAAATGTTCCACAAAATTGGTTCAGAGACAGATCCCTGTGGGACTCCTGCTGTGATTTTATTTTTTTTTTCTACGCCATCATGGGTGTGGTACAGAGGCTTCATATTGTTCAAGTAGTCTATGACTATCTTCAAAAAGAAGGGCGATGTGTCCATGTCGATGAGACATCTTCGCATGTGCAACCAGTTTGCCGAATTAAAAGAATTCTTTACTATCAGTGCAAATTCTGCATAATTCTTCCTCATTTCCTTTTTCTATAATTTTTCTTGAATGGCCTCTGTTGCCATATTCACTCCCTTCTCTATGCCATCACCGGTTCTTCGTGTTTTCCTGAATCTTTAATCTGATTCGAGAATGCGCCATTGGTTTTTGCCGCCTCAAGCAGTCGCAGCATCACAGGTAATGCCTTTAAGTAATTTTCCCTATGTGTAGGAACGCTTTGTTTTATTCATTGCTCAATGCACACAATCCCTTTCATGTCTTACAAAGAGACTTAACCCTGCTGCCGATCCTGGCATTAAAGTCGTTCGCAAGCGGTCACCGCCCGTTTGCTTGCACTGAATAGTCTCGTACTTAATTAATTTTTCAAATGAGTCACTCAAGGAATGATTTCATTTGACTTTGTTGTAGCAGCCAACATGATTATAATTATAATTGCATGTCGGAGCAGTCCACAGGGAAAACAGGGCCTAGCTTGCTCATCAACTACTCGTGTTGTGCGTGCTACTGTTCTCTTACGAGAAGAAGAGACCTACAGTTTTTTGCCGACTCCGAACGGCGAAGTTTCGAGAAGCTTTCTAAGACAGTTATTACTTTTTAAGTGTTGGCAATAGCTTGGAAGAGGTGGTGCTGAACATGCTGGAACATGGTCCTTTTACGCGTAAGTGTCGCCCTCTACTCACTACGCCTCGATGGCTACAATTTCATTATTCGGCTAGATTAATTCATCTTCCACGCAATGGGCTTGTTGCAAACCTGCTTGTTTTGGATGTTTCTAAACTTTGATATGGTTGGTGCTTGTAAGCTTCTGAAAGCAGACAAAAATTGTTTCGACTTTAAGAGTAGTAAGCTGACCCGAGAGAACTTTAATTCACTTCGATGCTTTTGTATTATATTCCCCTATTAAAACAGTGGAAGGGAGATGTTTGACAACCTTATATTTTTAAGCAAACGCGGCCGTTCGAAAAATGGTCCTACTTGAGAACTTCTGTATAGCACAAGTCACATTCCGTTACTTTTCAAGAGACCTTCTGAGTCTGTGCTTAGATCCATGTCAGTTAAAGTCTTCGCACTTGCTCTTTAGTCAAGTCCAAGGTATGCGATTAATGATAGACAGGATTAACGATTTCTGTAAAAATTGGAATCTGACTATAAACCTTGGTAAATCGAAAATGATGATATTCAGAAACGCAGGGGGACGCGTCTCATCTTTGGAAAAGTGGAAGTTGGACGGGGAAGAAATTGAGGTAGTATCCAGATACAAATGCCTAGGTATCCTAATATCGTCCTCTTTAAATTTGAAACCACACTTTGAGGAAAAATTAGCTGTTGCTAAAAGAGCTATCTGTTCGATTTGGGAACGTTGCTTCAAAAATAAATACGTATCGAAAAGTGCAAAACAAACTTTATTCCACTCAACTGCAGCTTCAATAATGCTTAACGGAGCTCAGGTATGGGGCTACAAAGGCTATGATGGTGTGGAAAAATTCCTTCGCAACTTTTTGAAGAAGATCTTTCGGTTACCAAAAAATACCCCCAACTATATGTTACATATTGAAACGGGAACTCCTCTGTTGCTCTTGTATACCATCAAAATGCACTTCAACTATGTTTTAAAAATACTACAGATGAGCGAATGCAGATTACCAAACGTAGTTTTAAGAAGTATAATTAGAACAAACGGATACATTTGCGAGGAATGGAAAAAAACAGCTTCTGAATGCGGTCTAAATCTGTCTATTGAGGCGGACGAGCCTCCTCATCTTTTAAGAAAAAAATTTAACTCTGTTTTGGAGAATTTTGGTAGACACACATATGACAAATATGTCGAAGAAGCTGAATCTTCACTGTTTAGGAACTACTACAGCAAACTAAACCATTTTTTATATGAAAAAAACATACTTCCTTGACAGTCACTCAATCGAAAAAATAAGCACAATTTTTAAACTGAGAGGAGAACTCGTTCAGTTAAACTTTATCACCCACAGACCAGATTTACCAATTCTTTGTAACCTATGCAACATGAGGAAGAGAGAAGACATCTTACATTTTATTGGTGTGTGTCCGATTCTAAAAGAATTTCGACTAGCAATTTTCGAAAAACTTGTTTTAGACGAATATGAAGTAACGTGCATCTTAAATGGAGAAAAAGGATGGAAGGCCTTGTACGATTATTCAGTAGCAGCACTTTGTTATAGAAAACGTATCATAGATGGAGATTTTTAATCTAAAACCTTTGTATGTATTTTGTCAACCTGGTAGACGGCCATAGGCCAAACCATAAATGACTTAGGTTAAACTTTACATTGTAAAACATTTATTGAAAATAAAAGTCAAACTAACTAACTAACTGGTCTTTAGTCCCACTTTTCAGAGAATCCCCTTTTGAAGATCTCCATTTTCAATCCCATTCCAGTCGACGTCAATTTCAGTGCCCAAATTCGTTTTAAGCATCATCCAAGTCAACGTCAATTTCAGTGTCCAAATCCACTTTAAACCTCATTCAAGCCAACGTTAATTTCGATGGACCAGTCTTAGCCCTAGTCTTTGTTTGATTCCATTCTAAGTATTCGTTCTTGTCTTTATTCAAGTCGTCGTCGGCTATGACTTGATCTCAAAGTTTGTCTGAATTCATGTCCAACTCATCCTCAAACCACATCTACTTCAGCCAAGACCTCATCACGCTCCACAAAAGAGTCACGCCGTTTCGCTACCAGTGCCCCATTCGTTTGTACAAATTCTGTGCATTTTGTGAAAATCCATCAGCACTGAAGAGCCGTGAACGACAGTTTCCTTCTTAGACACTAGTCAAAAGTCAGACGATTGGCAAAGAAATGCAAAAAGGAACAAGACAGAAAAACAGTTTGTTGAGCACAATGCCACAGCCGCCCAATCCACGAATACTTTTAATGCATTCCGTTAACGCTTCATAGCATTCTTCAGATATTCAAATTTGACGCGGAATCATGAACTTAAATATCTCTTCAGTCGTCTGCGGTGGAACTCGTTCAGCAACAAAACAGGATATGAATACGAATTTCCGGAACTGCACATCATTCCCTGCATACTACATGACAGTTGTCAAATATGACATTTCCCCCATCAACACAATAACCATCAACCCCGTCGGGGCACCGTACACCGCATTCCTCTCCAAGACCGCTCACCCTTGTGGCTTTCGTTCCTCTTCCTGTGTGCTCCTCCCAAAATGGGGACGGTGAAAATAAAAAAAAAAAACGACAACAATAGCGAAGTAGAAGTTCCACCCTAGCCCCTGTCGCTCATAACTCGCAGCGCAAATATTTGCAAAATCATCGCCGAAGGAATAAAAGAACGACAGGTCTGTTTTTTCAGTGCTTCTACATCCCCTCGGCGCTGTCATGCAGCAACACACGTATCCGCGAGCAGCGGTGGCGGCGGGGCGCAACGTGTGTTCTTGCAAATACTAAAAAAACAGAATTTATTGATTTTATTACGCAAATTCCGCGCAGGGTATCCGGACCGGGGGGGAGTCAACTTTTTCGGGTGTTTGCCCTAAATTCAGGCACCAATGCGAAAAGTTGCTGCAACAAAACCAGCGCGACACCCGCCTCACTCGGCATCGGCACTCGACACCCGGCGCCCAGCACCTCATATTCGTGCGGGCGTGCGGTAGCTAGACACTTTTATATTCGCAATTAAGCGATGTTGGCTGGCCTTGCATTGTGCCACTGGAAATATGGAACAGTAACGTAGCGCCGAGCAACGGAAAAAAGCATAAAAGGAAGAGGAAGAGGAAAAAATGGCGCACCAAGTACAAAAGGATATTTTTGATTGCACACGGTGCGTGCTGAAGTTAGTTAGTGAGGTGCACTGGAATGGGACAAAGTTGATTACAACTGCCAGCCGTTAACTGGCAGGCGCTGGGTCACGGGAGTACATTCAGACGATGAAGTGTTGAAAAATGTTCTCGGTGCTGGGTTACGTACGAGCCACGGCCTTGAGGCTTATGTTTCAGGTGCCGTAACAATGCAATACGAACAGGTGTGGTAGACTGGAGAGATATTTACTTTTTCCCCAGGGGCCTGTGGGCTCTGTGTTTTGTGTTTGCGCTTCCACTCGGCACCAAGTTTGATGGATAAGCCAATTCAGTGTGTGTTGCAATCCGATTGTTTTTTTGCTGAGGTGGCCGATGCAGGCGAAATTTTCGAGGATTCGGGTCTAGGACAAAAGAGCGTGTTTGAAAAACAAAGTAACCGTGAATAGGTGGCTAGGTTCGAGGTTGTTGCCGGAGCGTTGCGTTCGAACAGCGCTGGGGAACAATGGAAGCAGAAAACATTGGAGAACCTACTCCACGGTGGGTATTGAGGATTTGAGGGCATGATAAATATTTGTGGCCTGGTGATTATGATTCTTGAGGCGGAGCATGTTGTTTGCGTGCTGTGGCGTTCACGCGAGAATGGAATTTCGTGGTAAAGTGGTACGAAGCGAAAAATAAACTTCGGAGTGACAGTTGACAGTTGAGGGTCTTTTGTTTTGAAATAGTGGGCTGCACGGGAGGATACCTTGTTTCCAACTATGACAAATAATGAAATTTTGGCAGCCGTGGTTTGGAGTTGGAGTTGGGTTGGAGGAAGTTGTGGGCATTCACTTCGAACATTTGCTGTGCACTGGAAAGTCAATCAAGAAAAAAAATACTGCGGGTTTCTGAAAATCTTGTTGGATGTCAATTTTGGACTGGCACAACTGATTTTGAATTCTACGAGCTTAAAAAAAATGCCGCAGTTGATTGAAGAGGGGATATATTGGTAAACAAAGTGGGCTTCTATCATAAGCAGAAAGTGATGTATGATGGCTACAGGTTGGGTTAAATCTTAACGCACATTTAAGGTCATTGTTACACGGCGAGGGTCTATGAATTCGAGCGCTACCATTGACAAAGTAACAGAAGACAGCCTGGCTGAGGAGGCGCGCGCAAGAAAAGAAGAATCTCAAGCAACTTGGACTGCGTAACTGAAGGCAGCTGACGGGAGATCGTGCTGACTTAAGAGGGATGTTTATTGAGGCCTGGGTCCAACCCGGATTGTAATGCCACACGAAGAAGAAGACACCTCACAAGTACATGGGCCTGCGCACACGTTCTAAACAGGTAGAACGTGTTTGACTTTGCGAGGTGCCAACATTCCTTGCAAGCAGACAGCTCAATATGGCATACAGCCTCCTAGCGGTGCGTCCTGGATAACCATCATTACCCGTCGTATGGTAAATCAATTTATGCAGCGAACTCCTCTTCTTCTTCTTCTTCTTCTTCTTCTTCTTGTGGTGCTGAAGTCCGGGCTTCTACCAACATGCCTCTCCAGGCAGCACGATCTTTCGTGAGCTGCATCCAGATCCACACTCCAAGTTGGTTGAGGCTTTCTGCACTTGTGTGCGCCACTTTAGCCTAGGCCGTCCTCCGTTTCGTTTTCCCAATGGCTCACATTCACACAGTGGTCTGGCCATCTAGACCATCGTTGTCCCAATGGCTCAGATTTGAAGACTTTTCGGACCACAGCAGCGGTCTAGCCATCTAGACCAGCGTTGTCTCAATGGTTCAGATTCAAAGCAGTGCTCTAGCCATCTTAAGCGTTGTATCCGAAGACGCCTTACCAGGCGCCTGCCGCTGTACAGCCCATAGAGATCGTTATTAAACTTGTCCTCCAAACGTCATCAACGCAAACAGTCGCACGCAAAACAAAATACAGTTCAGAGACGACAACATGCCTCGGAAAAGGACGGATCAAGTGTTGACAATCCCAGCAAAGGTTTTAAGGACAATAATTTTCGGTTTTGAACATGAAATGTGAGGTTCCTTGATAGACCACGTGAAGCCGAGGAGGTTAAGGGTCTCCCTGCCACAAAGCAGACATCACCGCCATCCAAAAAGTACGATTGGAAGGAAGAAACCGATGAACAACTGCGACATATACTACAGTGATTGCTACAGAGAGAAGGCTGCGCTTATTCAGATGCGGATTTGTTAATAGAGGCAGACTTAGGTAAATGGTGTTTAGCTTCGACCCTGTCAGTGAACGCCTCATGACAAGGCTAAATTTGGAAACATCAGCCTCAAATGCGCTCTCGCCAAGAAAGGGGAGAAGAATGACAACACCAAGGATGACTTCTGTGATCTCCTAGAAAGAACGCCCGATCGATGTTCCAGCTACGACACCAAGATCGTTCTAGGAGACGTCAACGCTCAGCTGGGAAAAGAGGACATCTTTGCTGGAGTCATCGGAAAACACAGTCTGCACGCCAACACATCCGGAAACTGAATCTGGCTGTTGGACTTCGCCTCGGAATAGAATCTCTCTGTGACTTGCACGCAGTTACCACACCTGAACATCCACAAAGGAACATGTCGATCTCCCGATCAATCCACCGTCATTCATATTGATCACGTTACGATCGACGTCAGACACACATCCAGTATTCTCGATGTCCGAGCATTCCGAGGTGCAAATATCGACTCCGATCATCACCTTCTTCTTCTTCTTCTTGTGACGCTACAGTCCGGGGTGGACCTGGGCCTCAACCAACATGCCTCTCCAGCCAGCACGATCTTTCGCCAGCTGTCTCCAGTTGCGCACTCCAAGTTGGTTGAGGTCCTTCTCCACTTGTGTGCGCCACTTTAGTCTAGGTCGTCCTCTGTTGCGTTGTCCCAATGGCTCGGATTCAAAGACTTTTCTGGCCGGAGCAGTGGTGTCCATACGCTCTACATGGCCTAGCCATCTTAAGCGTTGTATCCGTAGACGCTTGACCAGGCGGATGTCGCTGTACAGCCTATAGAGTTCGTCATTAAATCTTCTCCTCCAGATGCCATCAACGCAAACAGGACCAAAAATCGCACGCAAAACTTTTCTCTCGAAAAGACTAAATGCTTCCTCATCCGCCTTTGCTAACGTCCAAGATTCTGCGCCATATAGTAGGACGGGGATGATCAAGCTGTTATATAAAGCGAGCTTAGTCCTTCGAGAGAGGGCTTTATTACTCAATTGCCTCTTGAGCCCAAAAAAACAGCGATTGGCAAGAGTGATTCTGCGTTTGATTTCGGTACTGATGTTGTTGTCCCTGTTTACCGCGGAGCCGAGGTAGACGAAGTCCTTAACTACCTCGAAGTTTCTGCTGCCTAGTGTGACGCTCCGTCCGAGACGTCGATGTTGTGTGTCCTTCCTTGATGACAGCATGTACTTCGTTTTGCCCTCATTTACCGCAAGACCCATTTTAGCCGCTTCCGCTTCAATGCCAGCAAACGCTTCATTGACGGCTCGCTGTGTTCGTCCAATCACGTCAATGTCATCAGTGTAAGCTAGCAATTGAACTGACTTCTGGAAGAACGTGCCTCTGGTGTTGACTTGTGAGTTACGCACGATCTTCTCGAGGATGATGTTAAAGAAGTCACATGACAGTACGTCGCCTTGTCTAAAACCTTTTTTGATATTGAAGGTCTCGGTGAGTTCGTTACCGACCTCGACGGAGCAGCGAGAGTTCTCCATAGTCATCCTACACAATCTGACGAGTTTAGTAGGAATGCCAAAACTAGACATGGCACTTTATAGCTCGTCTCTATGCACACTGTCATATGCAGCCTTGAAATCGACGAATAGGTGGTGAGTGTCAATTTGCATTTCTTGGGTCTTTTCCAGGATCTGCCGTAATGTGAAGATCTGGTCTATTGTGGACTTCCCTGGTCTGAAACCACGCTGATAGGGACCTATCAGGTCATGGACAAATGGTTTCAGACGCTCAAACAATACGGCAGAGAGGATCTTGTATGCGATGTTCAGGAGGCTAATCCCTCTGTAGTTGGCGCAGTCAAAGTGGTCTCCTTTCTTGTGGACCGGGCAAACGACGCTGAGATTCCACTCATCGGGCATGCTTTCCTCCGACCATATCTTACAAGCCAATATAAGAACCCGGATATCGAGAGATCAGCGGAGACGAGACAAGCCAATACTGTTTGACGTCGGAAAGCTACAATCGCAGCCGATCGCTGGGACTTTACTGACCGAGTCTCCCTGAAACTCGCTCAGAGTTGAACAATGCCTGCACTACCCATAGAATAAGACTGGAAACGTTGTCAAGAAGCCATCAAAGAAGCCGCAACTGATATGCTGGGTTTCACGTTACCACCCAGAAGGAACCCATGGTTTCACAATGAGTGCAGGCAAGCGCATGCACCAAACAAGACGACTATAAAGAAACGCTGCATGAAACAACGAGGGCTGTTCGTGAGCTCTACGAACAGAGAAGAAGAGAAGAGCACCGACTTCTCAGAAGGAAAAAGAAGGATCATGAGAAGTCGAAGAAATGGAAAGGTGTGATGGCATTAATGAAGTCCGAAAATTTTACCAAAAGGTAAAACAACCAACCTGGTGTTCAAAACTGCAGCTGACTAGAGATAGTCAAAGTCCACCGGAGGCTTCAACGGTCACATAAGAAAAGTCTCGTCTCGAAACTCGTTTATAAATTCAAGCCCTTCAGCTATCTTCAGTTTGAATCATCCTCTGTGTTCTCTACTTATCGCACTCCAGATGATGTTACTGGATCTATGAATCACATGATTCAAAAATCAGATCCGTATTACTTTTAATAGTGACAGCGGAAACACTGATGGAGAAGAGACCATCTGTGATGGGATGGCGGCTAACAGACCCAGGCTTTGAGGGAACCTAACTGGTAGTGACAGCTTGACCAGAGGCTATATTCTGGTGCCAAGGGAGGTCAGGAGCCCTTGGAACTTCGGTTCCAGCCTGACCTTGCGGCAGGACAGAGGCTATATTCTGGTGCCACGGGAGTTTAGGAGACCCTGGAACTGGTACCCTTGTGAGAGTATCGTGGCGGCTGTGGCTTACCACCTAACATCGCGGGTAGAGTCGGGGATAGTGTAGTGTGCTAATTTGTCTAGAAATGTGTTAACCCATGGCTAGGCAAGGTGGTTAGGGGATTATCCCTTCTCAGTGTGGAGTTGCATTCTCAACCGGGCGCTGCGACCCAGAGAACGGTAAAGGTTTTAGGAAGGCTTCGCATCAAACCAAGGTGGAGTGATGCCCCTCAAGTACGATCTCAGTTTGGTTCTTGGGTAACCAAGGCGCTTAGTCTTGCTTTACTTACGACTCTTGAGAAAATGGATCCCGTGATATAAGCCGTGAAGGTTGGTGATCACGTAAAACAAAATCCCACATCTTTACACCGAAACACCTTTTGACTCTCTCTCGCGCTGGTGTACTACGCCAATCAACTGAGTAAGGCAAGGAATTTACAAAGGATGCCTCAGAAGTGCACAATCGGTTCCCTGCAATTTACACAGCGTCTCATTTTCAAAAACCAACATAGTTTTAGGACCAAAAACCAGAAGGTATCCTACTTACTAACAAAATGCTGGACAGTTAAGCCAAAGTAAAGGAGCGAAGTATCAAGAACCCCTTGACAGTAACTCGAGCCCATGCACCGTAGAATGGAATCCTCTCTTCAGGAACTCCAACTCTTGTTCAAAACCAAAGTCCTTCAAAGCAAAAACTTCCGAAGAAGCCTCCTCAAATTGTCACTGCCATTCCCACATGAGGTGTACACGCCTCACAGGCATTTAACACGACCATCTCCCACGAACACACTTCAGAGGCGTGGGGACGGCTAGCGCACATTGTCGCACAGCAATTTTCAACCGAAAATAGTCTCAAAGAATGGGGCCAAAGTCTACACAACAGTTGCAATATTATAATCCAATAAATTCCCGGCCAAGGAAATTGCAAACAAAGTGCACGAGTTCGAGCACTCAAACCCCTCCACACACACGAACTTTCTCTCTCTCTCTCTCTCTCTCTAAACACCCAAAAAGTGACCGGTGTAAGGACAAGGGGTAAAAAAGTGAAAAACAGAAAGCGCAGCAACAACGTGAACGGAACAGACAAATAATGGAGAAACGTGACCACAGCAAGCGTTTATTATATTTGGTGAGAACTGCTATTTGTTCTTTTGGAAGTTTGAGACAAAATCTTTGAGCGTGTGTGTGCACAACTCGGAGCTGCCGTGGGAAGTCGCCTCTTAAGAGGGACAAACTATGCGCCTTGACATGGAGAAGGAAAAATGCAATTTTCGTTCGGAGAAGTTAAACTTTTGCTTGGAACAATGACAAAGAAGAATTTCTCGGGGCCAAGTTGGTAAAGTTGTGTTTTCGTTGGCCGCCCGCTCCTCTCACATGTTCTCGAGTTTCAAATATCCTGCAACTATGTACACTGGGCCATATTCGATCATTATCCTGTCGTCCTTCGCCTGCCACTCTCTCTCCGTCACACACACACACACGCACATTCATGCGAGTGAAACTCGATACCACATCTTAATGTCCTTTCTGCCGCCTCCATCTTATCGGATGTGCGGCCCTGGGCGTAGAGCGCACCCTTCGATTTCAGTGTTATCTTGCCGACACTTGCCTGGAACCCGAGTTAAACTCATACAAGTCCATGCAGTCTCCTTATCGGAGCTTGGATCTCCCCCTCTCACCATCCCAGCACAAATTGCTGAGATGAAACGCCAGAAATAGCCAAACGGGCCCAACCTCCGCCGGCAGCTATCACAAATCGCACAAAGGACATGGAGACGATGTTTGCTCAACTTCACCCCCATCGTCGATACACTCTCCGAGACGAATCGGAGACGACGAGAGATATCCATCATCCGTAGGCGGACGATATCAAAACGAAATTCGATACGTTACGACAATTAATTCGTTCCTTCATCGATGTCGTTGTTGTCCTCGACGTGGTCGTGGTCGTTGTCCTTGCCAGCTCTCTTCCTTATTGTGTGCCATTGATTTTCCACCCCTCCCCCGCGCTTGTGTTTGCATAGCCTACATAATGGGATTCTCTACGCTTGTATGCATCGGTGGGCTTTGTTTGCCGAGGCAGGGGGCCGGAGTTCCATCGATACGCAACCGGATACACACATTCACACGCCGTCCACCCACCCCCGGGGTCGACATTAATAATTGAAGTGATTTTAGTTTTATTGTCGATTACAGCTGCCGCCGCTGCTGGGCTTCCTCCGGACCTTTGTTGCTCGCATATCCTGGATAAGTCCTTAAATAAAAATTTGTTATACCGACGTTATTTGCTGTTCGTTAGTGATTGGGGTGGATACTACATGAGGTGGCTTTTTTTATGCGTACCTCGACCATCCCCTGGGAGGCACATTTTTACTGCTCCTGTGGGACTGGAGAGGTTGTTTTTCATCAAAAAAAAAAACGTTACAAAAGCCAGTCGAGGGTTGAGGGTGAATTTTGACAATTAACAGGAGAGCTTCGACAGTTTCACTTTCATCCTGCCCGCCAGGATAGAATATCCTGTTTTTGTTTGTCGCTCATTTACAGACGGACGAAGGGGAGGAGGGCTTACGAGAGACGAAGGGCTGGATTTGTCGCAATCGTATGAAAAAGGATTTCGTTTGAACTGTTTTGTTTACTTAGACTTTTGTAAGTCGAATGGCTGAGCAGGGGTTCGGGGGAGTAAGTCATATGAGGGTGGGTGATTATTCCGAGGATACCAGGAATTCTGCTCCAAATATAGACGGATTTTGTTCGCCTGATTCTCAAGGGCATCATCTGAGATATGTTTAACCGACGCACGTTGAACCTGTCTCCGCCAGGTGAGTCTGCTTAGAGTGGATGCGAACTGATTGACGTTGTGGCGGCCATGAAGATGAGAGAAACTCGGTGGAGTTACAGGCGAAATTTGTCACATGTGCGGGGTCATCGAAATGTCGAGTACGCACTTGTGTGTGGCAAGTGGTTTCTGCTTCAGCTGGTTGTTCACCCATCTGTCTGGAAATATTTGTCTGCTCGTGAATGGATGAATATACTTTTCTCCCTTACCCCTCCATATAGACACATAGATGCTTAAGCTGAAGCTCCTTGTTTACTTTTCTCAGGCGGGGGTTTGGTCGTGGGGAGTTTCCGAAAAGGAAATTGTGACTGGAATGGCTGTAAGATATCTGACCTAGCCGCTTCCTACATATGAAGTAAAGGGCACTTGTCTTGTGGCGATCATTCAAGAAATTGAGTTGTCGTTGAAGTCTGCTGTCACGCTTTGCCCTTGAACTCCAATCTCTGTCGGTTTAGAAGCACTGTGATGCTTCAAAATAAGGAGGCCAGTCTATGGTCTATGTCCACAGACGCAATTTACGCTTTTTTTTCCCTAGACTATCCTCCACATGCTTCAATCGGTGACATTTTATCAAATGGAGGTGTGTGACACACGGCGGTAAATCACAGCAACCTGTACCAACAACATTAAAACTGTACTTAGTGTCATTTTATGTAATGGGCGAACATTTGTAGAGTCTGCTGTTTGACAGGTTTTCCAGATGATGTGACTGGATTTATGAATCACATGATTCAAAATCACATCCGTATCACTATTTATAGCGTCAACGGAATCACTGATGGAGAAAAGACCATCTACGGATGGCGGCTAACAGACCCAGGCTTTGAGGGAACCTGACTGGTAGTGACAGCCTAACCAGAGGCTATATTCTGGTGCCACGGGAGGTCAGGGGCCCCTGGAACTTCGGTTCCAGCCTGACCATTGCGGTAGGCCCCCTTGTGGGAGTTTCGTGGTGGCTGTGGTTTACCACCTAACATCGCGGGTAGAGTCGAGGATAGTGTACTGTGCTGACTTGTCTAGCCCATTGTTTAAGCAAAACTAGGCAAGTCGGTTAGGGGACTATCCCTTCTCAGTGTGGAGTTGCATTCTCAACCGGGCGCTGCGACCCAAAGAGCGGAAGAGGTTTTAGGAAGGCTTCGCATCAAACCAAGGTGGGGTGATTGCCCCTCAAGCATGATCCCAGTTTGGTACTTGGGTAATTAAGGCGTTTAGTCTTGCGTTACTTATGACTCTTGGGAAAAAGGTTCCCCGTGATATAAGCCGTTAAGGCAGGTGATCACGTAAAACCAAATCCCACATTACCAGGAATTAAATGGCAGGATGGAGACCTGTGAAAATGGCAGGGTGACATACAGCTTCATTCGCGATGTGTCACTCGTTAAGTCCATTGGGGGTATTAATTTAAGCATGCATCTGAGCTACTTGCTTACTGGACATGGTTCCTTGAACTCGTTCTTGTTCAAGCGGTCCATAAGCGACTCAGAGACATGCTTGTGCGGATATAGCTCTGAGGATTGGTTGCACGTGTTGTGCCAATGTCCTCTCTATGATGACATTCGGGACCTTGGAGCTATGAACATATCTTGCACTGATGGGACTTATGATGTCAGCCTGGTTCTCCAGACTAGACAGAGTACAGACACCATCAGGGGTTTTGCTAGGGAAGTTTTCAGCAGACGAAGAGCTAGAATGGCTGCCCTCATGGCGGCCAATAGTTAGATTAGAATAGGAATACGAGGTCATCGGTCCTGGATGTTAAGGAATCCTTCCGAGAGCAACACAGTTGCGAAGCTTGACCGGAAGCTATATTCTGGTACCACGGGAGGTCAGGAGCCCCTGAAACATAGTTTCAGCCTGACCGTGCGGTTGGCCCCCTTGTGGGAGTATCGTGGTGGCTGTGGTTTGTTCCCAAATTGCGTTGAGAGTTGGAAGTAGTCAACCGTGCTATATGATCTGATCTGCCCCAGTTACCTGGGCCAGATAGGGTCAAATGGTTATGGGAACGTACTTCTGATTCGATGTGGAGTTGCATCTAACCGGGTGCTGTGACCCAAAGAACAACAGAGGTGTTAGAAACGCCTCGATCCTTACCAAGGAGGAGAGACTGTCCCTTAAGACAAGAACTCAGATTGGTACTTGGGATCCCCAAGGCGTTAGTCAGCGTTCTCCTGACTATGGGTGTATGGGCCCCGTGGAATTAAGCCTTAACGGAAGGTGATCCAGTAAATCCAAATACACACATTACCAGGAATTATGAAAATTTATAGATAAAAGTTAACGTAAACAATAAAGAATCTACTTTTCTGTCGATTTTTAGACCACCAAGATTATCTGAATACAATTTCACAGAAGAGTTAGAAAAGCATGTAAATTCAGCTAGGAACAACCGAAATCTAGTTTTGATGGGTGACATGAATATTGATGTTAACAAGGATTACGATACAGCAAGATACCTTGAAATGATAAGTGGTAAAGGTCTGCAGAATATTGTCAAATCAAACACCAGAGTTGACCTAAACAGAGGTTCCAGTACAACAATAGATCATTGTTTGGTACGATGTGAGCTTAAAACAATATTTGCAGCTACTGTAGAATCGACTGTATCAGATCACTACACGCTGATGTTTGGAATTCCCAAAAATTCGAAGACACAGAGCAAAGCAACGATAAAACCCGTGCTAAGCGAGAGAAAAGTACGAGAACAACTGTCGAAAGTTAACTGGAGCCTTCTGAATAATGAAACTAATGTTGATGATATGTATGATAAGATAGCTGATATATTAAAAGGTGTGTACAAAAAATCCTACGTAAACATTAATGTAAAGGAAAGGGAAAAACCAAATCCATGGATAACAGCGGAAATCCTAGATCTGTGCAAGAGAAGAGATAAACTATCATAAATGGAAAAATAACAGACAGTGCCTGAGTTACGAAAATCAGTATAAATGTTTTTGAAATTATGTAAATAAAAGGATAAAAACTATAAAATCGGAATATTACAAAAACAAATTTGAAGAATATAGAAAGGATGCAAAGAGTACCTGGCGACTAATAAATAATAGAAATTTCGCATCGGCTTATAATGCAACAGATATAGCCAACAAATTTGCTACACAATTCTCTGGTGAAATAAAGTCGATTGTTCACAACTGCAATATTAATATTATTATAATGGCAGAGAGTCAAGTTCAACTCAATCAATGTTCCTTGGCCACGTTTCGCAAACAGAGATAACGAACATCATGAACGAGATGAACGCAAGTAAGTCGTAGATAGTATCAGAGCTAAGGACTTAAAACACAACTCGAATATCCTAGCACCCACAGTTACGCAATTGGTGAAAAAGTCTTTGGAGGAAAGTCGATTTCCGAAGAAACTTAAAACGGCCATTGTACGACCTATCTACAAGTCGGGACTGAAAACCGATGTTTCGAACTACCGCCCCATCTCAATACTACCAGCGATTGACAAAGTGTTGGAAGAAGTAATGGCGAGAAGGCTGCAAGATTATATTGGCAAATACAAATTCATTAACATGAACCAGTATGGTTTCCTAAGAATTAATAATTGTGGGCGCTACAGTCCAAAGGGGGACCATTGCCTAGCTTGCTCATCAACTACTCGTGTTGTGCGCGCTACTGTTCTCTCACGAGTAGAAGGGACCTACACTTTTTTGCCGACTCCGAACGGCGAAATTTGAGAAGCTTTCTTGGACAGTTATTACTCTTTGAGTGTTGTCAGCAGCTCGAAAGAGGTGGTGCCATGAACTATTAGAAAAATTGGTGTTGAGCTGGGAGTCGAACCTAGACCCTTCGGCGTGTGAGCGTCGCACTCTACCAACTATGCCACGGCGACCACCAGTTTCCTGAGAAACCGAAATGTAAATCAACTACTGAGTGAATTTGCCAATTATGTATACTGCAGTCTGAATAAGAACTTCCACTCGCTGGTGATCTTTGTAGATTTTGAAAAAAGCCTTTGATACACTCTGTCACACAAAAAGCATTCTCCAAATGCTGGAGAAAATATGCATTCGTGGTCGAATATCGGACTGGTTTGCGAGTTATCTTCGGAATAATATGGAATTCGGGGTACCTCAAGGTTCGATTCTAGGACCTCTTCTCTTCGTTATATATGTAAACGATATGTTATCAGTGTTGAAAAATAGCGTCGGTTTTCAATATGCAGATGAAACGGCCATAATTGTGAGCCACAAAGATATTAACATCGCCACTCAAACAATGCAATCAGAGTTCGATAATATTCTGCGATGGTGTCGCGATAATAATAATAATAATTGTTGGCGCTACAGTCCAAAGGGGGACCAGGGCCTAGCTTGCTCATCAACTACTCGTGTTGTGCGCGCTACTGTTCTCTCACGAGTAGAAGGGACCTACAGTTTTTTGCCGACTCCGAACGGCGAAATTTGACAAGCTTTCTTAGACAGTTATTACTCTTTGAGTGTTGTCAGCAGCTCGAAAGAGGTGGTGCCGTGAAATATTAGAAAAATTGGTGTTGAACTGGGAGTCGAACCTAGACCCTTCGGCGCGTGTGCGTCGCACTCTACCCACTACGCCACGGCGACCACGATAAGGGTCTTATTATAAACTCGAAGAAAACCAAGATCATGCCTATTCGTCCTTATCACATAATAGGAACACCTTTACTGATAAAATTCCATAGTTTTAATTGCCTGCAAAGGTCACATCAAACTCTTGAGACAGATGAATGCGCAGAGTACATTGAAGAAGTTTACGTGTACAGATATCTCGGCGTGGAAGTAGACAGCAAATTTAAGTGGGACTACCACATTAAGTACATATGCACGCGACTTCGGCAGTCCACATATGCTCTTTACCATCTGAGCAACCACACGACTTTTGAAGTACTGAAGCAAGTGTACTACTCACTGATTGAGTCGATTCTTAAGTACGGAATAACGACTTGGGGTTATGCAGCGCAGTACAGAATAATGGAGATTCAAAGAATTCAAAATAGAATATTCAAGATTCTCTGGCGAGTAAGGAATCATACATGTGATTTGGAAAAATAGGTTACCTTAGCGAAAACTTAAATATACTAACAGTAAAATATCTTTTTCTTTTCAATGTAATCAACGAGACGTATAATGATACACGTTTCAAACATCTGATCGACCACTGTGTCAACACCAGACAAAGAGCGAATAGACTCTTGAAGATCCCGAGGATCCATAACTCCTATGGATGACGACAACTTGCTTTTGTGATTCCAACTTTATACAACCAACTTCCACGGTCCCTATGGAATATCCAGACAAAGAGCGAATAGGCTCTTGAAGATCCCGAGGATCCATAACTCCTATGAAAGACGACAACTTGCTTTTGTGGTTCCAACTTTATACAACCAACTTCCACGGTCCCTAAGGAATATCCAGCCAATACACACAAGAAAACGACAGATACAAAAGTATATCTTACAACACAATGTTAACCTCTAAATATATTTTGAAATCCCAACACTAACAAGAAGTTACTCATAAATTAATGTAATTCCTTTCTGAATAATCTTCTGCAGAAAAGCCTCCAGGCTTCGCAGATTCTCATATTGTCTTAATATGTAAATTTTTTTTTTTTGTTGGAGGTTTGGATCAACTACACTGAAGCACTCAGACTCAAATACTGGTCCATTGTACTACCAGGCAGTAACCTTCATTTAATGTAATTTCTCGGTTTTCCGAAGAAAAACCAAGATGCGCTTCTGTGATATACAACTTAGATTTTCAGTTCCCATCACATCAGCGCCAAATAACCGCCACCTGATACGAGCGACGGCAGGACAGTGACAGAGAAAGTGCTCTGAAGTGTCTTCACCTTCTCCACAGGCGTCGCAGAGAGTGACATCACTAAGCCCAAGCCGACTCAGTTGCATAGGGCAGGTAAAGTGTCCGACAAGTCGTCTGCACTCGTTTCAGTCTAGAAACAGACAGACAGACAGACAGAAAAAACGCGGATTCCTCGTTGACGTTTGGGAGCATACTCTTGGTCACCCTGCATCCTGGAGAGTCACGCCATCTCTGGTTGTGCTGTAGGTATACCCAACCATCGACGGAGGCCCTGACCAGGGACGCGGGTAATTCCAAGGCGGGTTCGGGTCCTACGAATGCCTCTGCTGAGCCTAGCCTAGGTAGTTCATCGGCAGTTTCGTTTCCCAGGATCCCGTGATGACCAGGGACCCAGACAAGTCTTAGCGAATTCAGCCTGCCGACCGAATTGAGGGAATACTTGCATTCCTGAACTATCTTGGAAGTGGTTAAAGGGTTGAGTAAGGCCTTGAGCACAGCTTGACTGTCGCTGCAGACGCAGATACTTCTTCCCTTCCACCTATTCTTCACAATGTAGTTGGTGGCCGTTAGGATCGCGAAGGCTTCCGCCTGGAAGACCGACGCGAAGTTTCCTAAGGAGGTGTGAAGTCTAATGTTGTCGTCTTCCACGAAGGCTCCAGCTCCAGAACCCTCCGTTGTCTTGTCCGTGAAAATCCGACTACATTCCTTTCCCGGTTCAGTTTCTGGCCACAGCCAGTCCAGGACACGTGGAAAGTCGACTTTGTAAAAGCGTCACAACTGTGTTATTGGCGACCTCGCATCAGACGGCATGTCCATGAGAGTAGTATCATAGGAGATGCTGTGTGCGAGGTCATCAAAGCTCCAGTGCGAGTGGAACCAAAGGCCATTCCTTTTAAGTCGAGAGATGGCCTTGAGTGTACATCCCATGATGTGGAGATACAGGGAGGGGGAGATTAATCAGAGCATCAAGAGCAGAGCCAGGCGTGCTGGGGAAAGCCCCTGTGCAGCCGAGACAAACTGTTCTTTGAAACTTGGTGAAAGTGGCAGTCACGTATTTACGCGAAAGCTTGTTCCACCAAACGACTGATGCATAAGAGAGCAGTGGTCTTATCATTGCCGTATACATCCAAACGGATCTTTTGGGTGATAGACCCCAGGTTTTGCCGAAAACTCCCTTGCATTGCCAGAAGACTGACAGCGCCTTGGAGGTTTTCGTCTCAATGTGTCTTTTCCAGAGAAGTTTACTGTCCAGGATAACACCTAGATATTTGGCTTCATTGGAAAGTGGGATATTGACGCCTTTAAGTACCAGTAGAGTCAAACCAGTCATATTCCTCCTTCTCGTAAAGGGAACAACCTCAGTTTTAAGAGGGTTGACGGAAAGCCCGTTCCTGGTACACCAGCTATCGATCGTGTCAAGAGCCGCCTGTCCGCTTGCGCTGACGGCCGCAAGACATGGTCTGGTAACCAATACGGCTACGTCGTCTGCATAAGCCTGGGCATAGGTGATAGAACTATTCAAAATGGAAAGCAGAGAATCAACCAGCATGCACCATAGGAGGGGAGACAGGACCCCGCCTTGGGGGCAGCCCTTGTTAACCTCCGACATTATAAACTTGTCACGCTCCGCCTCCGCGATTATAGTCCTGTTCATTAGCATTGCTCTTACCCACAACACCAATGATTCCTCTACGCCGTGATACCTGGCCGCGTTACACATGCCATCAAAAGTCGCATTGTCGAAAGCGCCCTCTATGTCGATGAAAATGCCCAGTGCGTAGTTATTCCTGTCAAGTGCACTTTCAATTCTACCGACGAGATTTTGAAGTGCCGTCTCGCAAGATTTTCCGCGCTGGTAGGCATGTTGCATTTGAGATAGAGGGTGTGATCGCAGAGCGTTTTTGCGCTTGTGCAGTTCGACCAGCCTCTCCAAGCATTTTAGCATGAAGGAGGTGAGACTGATAGGCCTGAAGTTTTTGGCGAGTGAGTAGTCTCCTTTACCAGTTTTCGGTATAAAGGCTACCCTCACTGTACGCCAGGTGCTTGGAATGTATGCCAGCGCGAGGCTGGCAGTGAAAATTCTTTTCAGAGCCGGCAGTATAGGGTCTATGCCCTTTTGCAGCAGTGCTGCATATATGCCATCGGTGCCGGGTGACTTGAAACCATCAAAAGACGCTACAGCGTACTTAATGGCTTCATCAGTTACGACGAGCGATGAAATATACCAGCTTCTGCGAGTAGAATTTGTCTGCTCATCCCCAGTTTCGGAAATTGGCACTGGTTTTGAGCCAACTGTGATCCGGTTCCCAGGGAAATGAGTCTGAAGCATGAGTTGGAGGGTCTCAGCTTTAGACTCGGTGTAGGTACCGTCTGGTTTTCTTAGTGCGTCCAGTCTCACTGCTTTGTCCCTTTTGAGGACTTTCACTAGTCTGCTGGTTTCACTTAACTTGTAACTTTAGTTAAAATGCTTTAAATAATCTTATAACGCCAATCAATATCTTACATGGACTCTCTTCTGACGCTTCAAGGTTCTATCCAGCACTGAAGAGACAACTCTATGGAGATGCTAGGAAGCTTTTAAGAAATTAATATTGAATTGTATTTTAAAAAACTGTAACTTTCTCTAAGACAACAATAAACTCAAACTCAAAACTTGTCTAGTTCATTATTTAAGCACAACTAGACAAGACGGTTAGGGGACTATCCCTTCTCAGTGTTGCATTCTCAACCGTGCGCTGCGACCCAGAGAGCGGAAGAGGTTTTAGAAAGGCTTCGCATCAAACCAAGGTGGGGTGATTGCCCCTCAAGCATGATCTCAGTTTGGTACTTGGGTAACTAAGGCGTCTAGTCTTGGGTTACTTACGTCCCTTGGGAAAAAGGTTCCCCGTGATATAAGCCATTATGACAGGTGGTCACGTAAAACCAAATCCCACATCTGGTTGACAGGTTATTTTAGAAAATGTAGAAAAATAGGTTGGCTAAATATTTTGACGTCACTTTGTGGTACACTTTCTGGTTGAAGGTCAAAAACATCAAAATTATAAATAAACTGGGGGGCGCTGCAGTCCACAAAATGCATGAATCACACAAAAACCTGTAAGCCAGTAGAGCATTTCTTTGTTATCGAAGGTTCTCTTTGAAATTTACTGTCTGCTGCAAGCTATGTTTTAGAAGCCAAAGGTGCACAGGGTGAAAATATCCTCCACCTCCCGAACATTCCAAATTAAAGTCTTAAAGTCGCATTCTCTCAGCAGCAAATCTGTGTGGGGTTTGTTTCTTCGCTGAAAAGATCTGGGTACACTTTGCGAGGTTCTCACTGAAGCACAGCTCCAAATGACAAATTAATGCAATGGAACTCCTGAGCGTGTATGAGAGAAACCATCCGCTCCTCTGCTGCGCCATAGTCCCCAGCTCCCCAGCTAGGCACACACACTGCCACACTCGCACACAAGTGCGCCATAGCAAAAAGGACTGGGGATGGAAAAATACAAGAAAATATTGATGAGGCTAGAAAACTTTGATTGGAGCAATTTTCAAAACAGAAAATTGAGTTTTTTTCTCTTTCACGTCCCTCTGGTACCCAAGAGAAAGTTTCCAATCCGCACCTCTTCATTGCTGACAATTTCCAAGCAGTGATTTGTTTAGTCCTTACCGTAGTAGAATACCCCCATTTGAGACGATCCTGAGGATATTTGAATCCACTAAGCGAACTGCTGCTTATTCCCCTTGTTCCTTTGGCGCTCACATTACCCTGCGTCTGGCGATGGTGTGTACAAGTTTGCTGGGTTATGTCCTGGAGCTCTCCTCAAAGGTTAGGCATGAGTCAAGGCACACAAAATCATATTAAAAAGATTTGTTGACAAAGTTTTTAATTTTTTTTTTCTCCTTCGTCGTCCTTTTATTTCATTTTTTCTCCTCAGTACCGTGCCATTTCAGTGAACTCCTCTCGCAGAGTATATTTTCACCAAATTCTGTTCATAAAAGCAAAACGCAAAAGTTAATGATGTTGCGGGCGAACGGAGGCTCGCGCGTCGTTTGCGCACACACACACCATGTGCACGGGCGGGAAGCCGGTGCTGGTGCTGAATGTCCTGTAAATTGGGCGTGAACGAAATTCACAGTTTATTTCATTTGGCCCATTGTCCTGGGCGCGCTTCGATAAATGGTGGAAACATTCTGCAATTATTACAAATTATTTCTTACTCTTGAGTTTTGAGTTGTGTGCACGTTGCTGGTGCTGCTCCTTCGGTGTCCTTTGTTGTGTTAAATTTCATTTATTACACCGCCATGAACATTTGCCAATGGAGAAATGGCAGCGTCGACGTTGCCACCGCCAAGGAAAAAGTGAAAGAAATTAAAAGCAACGGAGGCGACGCGGCGGGTGGCAGGCGGAGGGCTTTAAAGGACGAAACGAAAGTTTTTCATTTGCCAGATTCCGTGTTCGAATGTGAAAAGTTTCCTTCAGTAAATTAAGAATTAAGTGCATGAGTCCTTTTCAAGGTGCTGTTCGTTGTCCTCCTCACTTACACAACAAGCACGACGCCTGGTCGGGTGGGAGGGGGAGTGGGAATAGGTTGCAACATGCATTCCATCGCAGTGCTCAATCGCCACTGGTATTGTTGCAGGGAACTCGTTTAGAATGTAATATCTCCTCTGTGCTCTGGATATGCGGCAAAGGACAATGAAACAATGGCTGAAGCAGTCGCATGAAGGGGGCGGGAGGATGATACAGAAAAAAAAAATCAACAAAATGGCAGAGTAAATCGTTTCTTGTTCCATTTTCAGTTGTCGCATTGTCCTCTTTTGTGAGGCAAGTCCTGCTGGTCGTCCGGATGGTATGATTTTTATGCGAATTTTATAAAGGACTGGATACATCTTGGTGATTCCCTGTTGAAGGTTGTTTGTGTGAGTAAATGTTTGTGTGGGCGATGTGGGGGCGGATGGGAAATGTTGTCAGGGGACGACACAGATGGACACGCAGTGGCGGAGTTAAATACAGAAGTGAGTCTCTTTCTCTGCTGGCACTGAGGGTGAATAGAATACCAGATATTCAAAACTGAGCAGCTGTTGGAGCCATTTATGAGCTGGCAGTGAAAGGGTTGCCTGAGGAGGCGGTTGTTCTGTTGTGCGTGATGATTTATGAAAAGAGTTGGACGCAGTTCATATATTTTTGAACTGATTTGGGATTGTGCTTGGGTCTGTTTATGCCTCGATACGTGGGTGGAGACTTCCCACTGAGATCCTTGAATCCTACACGTGGCCTAAGGAGAGTATTGAGTAATTACTGAGCGCTGTTTTCGGCACACAGGCGTGAAGCATTTGCAGCTGGAGCAATGGGAATGTTTGATTTATATTTGCTTACAATGTAGATTTTAGCATATTTCTTGTGATGTGGTTTGAGAAGCGTTAAATTGTTTCGGTGAACGCGCGATTTCTATGACGTAGGAGAACGACAAATACATTTAGCTCGACAGTTGGTACGAATCTTGTTAAATGGCCACAAAGCGACGTTCCACTGCATCCAAGACGCAATGGAGATGTCAACCTGGTGTACTGAAATTGCCCAAATTGGTCCTTCAAGTTATTATACTGAAATGTTTAGCGGAAATAAGGTGGATGAAATGAGCTTGAGGTGCGTGTTGTAGTGTAGGTCCGCTGTATGAACCAAACATTCTTCTGAGTTTTGGGTTCACAAAAGTCTTTGCCTCCAAATATGGTAAAGAGTTGTATTTCCGAGGTCTAAGAATTTCTTGATTTTCATTGGAGTATAAATTGATACTTGCATCACTCTCTGGTAATTTTCCAATACCATAAATAAAAAATGAATCCTCTCTGGCGTCAGTCTAATCATTGAGCCATTCTCTGTTGCAGTGGGTCAGGCCACAGTGGCAGTTTTGATGTTGAGGAGGAGGACGGCGGCATGCTTGTCGTTGCTCGGCTAAGCTCGACGGACGGGGACGGTTCTTGTCCACTCCTCAGACATCACCCAATTGCACACAAAAGAAATCATGCCTGTTCTAGCTAAGGGAAAATAGAAGGAAGGGGGCGAAAAGGTAGAAAGAGACAAGAGAGCCTAATACCTTAACCAGACTGCGGACGGATATCAGAGATAGAAAAGAAAGTGGAAGAGGAAAGGGAAGAGAAAGGCGTTCAAAATGCCTATGCCTTCACCAACAAATAAGGCCGGAAGGGGCACCGCGGATCTAGCTACTTAACCTACACTAAACCTAAACTAACCTACCTACCTTCAAATTAAACCTACACTATATCTATACTAACTTAAAACTACCTAACCTAAGCCCTACTGGCCAATAACGCCCTTCCAGCGTCATTTGCAGTGGAGGTTCGTTGAGAACCTAAGGGTGCCTGATGTCATTGGCACTACTCGCCTGCCCACCCCTCATGTCACCGATGACATGACCAATGCTATCTCCCTTGGCGGTTTTGCGGGAGATAGCCCCTCAGCGGAGACGTTTACCACAGCCTAACGCTCCACCCCGTCTACTACCCAAAGAAGGACGTCCTTCCCTTCACTCTACACACACATTTCGGCAAAAGCGAAATTACTCCATTTTAAAATAAAACACACACATTCATTATAAAATATACAATTCAAGTTATTTATTTAGCCAAAAAGGGAAATATACTCAAACTTAGCCCCAAGACAAAAAAACTAAACAGAACAATTCAGAAAAATGAAAAAAAAAGCAAAACTTAAACTAAAGAAAATTAAAAAAATCCAAACTAACTTAAAATAAAAGAATGTAAATAGAGGAATAAAGCAAAAAAAAAATAATATAAAAGAAATTCAAACTTAGGGGCTGGGTGGTAACCCTGGCTACAGCACTATGGACAATTCACAACATGGACTAATGCCTCCAACTATGAGACGGTTACTCACAGGTTCTTTCTTGTCCCCCGACGTCCTGCGCGCAGCACGGTGAAGGATCCCCCTGGAACTATTTTGGTTAATTGTGGGGTCTCTGCCCTCTTTTCGCGAACACTCACGAACGAATACTAAAGCCAGGTTTCACAAGAAATTCACAACTAATTTAGAGATCAATGGACAACTTAACAACTATACTTAAGCTACACAAATTCAGTTCACTTCAAAAAAAAAAAAAAAAAAAAATATTCTCCAGTCCTGGCTTCTTTTAATGTTTCGACTTCCACCAATATCGGCACTGGTTCGGGTTGCCGAAGTTCCGATAGGTCACAGCACTTTGGTGCTTAATTGAGTGGCACTTCACTTCTTTACCACACTGTAGTGGAGCGAACACTTGTTATTTCGTGTTATTTCGTGTATATATATTGATCGCGGCGAGGTCAGTGGGACTTTTCATGTATATATAAATATATATATATATATATATATATATATATATATATATATATATATATATATGTACACCATTTGTCACTGTTTATCTAATTAAATACTTTTTGTCGTTGGGTTATGTTATTATCACTCTATGCACTTTTGCACTTTGCGTGTGCACTATGTTCTTTGTCCTCCTTTTTTTTTGTTTTTGTTCAAAGGTTCTTCCTTTTTTTTATTTTAATATTGTTTTGCACACCACTCTTAATATCTCTCTATCTTAATGGCGGATGGGGATCGAGGACTGAGAAACAGGTATGTAACAAAGATTTTCTAATTATTATCAGAACTCTAACTCTTATTTATTTACAGGTAAGGATTTGTCGCAACATCTCCGATTCGTTTTAAATCGGTTTACATCCGTCGATAAGGTGAAAAGTCGAAAGAAGCAAGGGGTGGGGGGTCATCACGGGATCCTGGGAAACGAGACTGCCGATGATCTAACTAGACTAAGTTCAGTACTGGCTTTCGTCGGGCCCTAACCCACTTTGCGACTACCCGCGTCCCTGGTCAGGGCCTCCGTCGATGGTTGGGTATCCCTACAGCACAACCAGAGATGGCGCGACTCTCCAGGATGCAGGGTGACCAAGAGTATGCTCCCAAACGTCAACAAGGAATCCGCGTTTTTTCTGTCTGTCTGTCTGTTTCTAGACTGAAACGAGTGCAGACGACTTGTCGGACACTTAACCTGCCTTATGCAACTGAGTCGGCTTGGGCTTAGTGATGTCACTCTCTGCGACGCCTGTGGAGAAGGTGAAGACACTTCAGAGCACTTTCTCTGTCACTGTCCTGCTTTCGCTCGTATCAGGTGGCGGTTATTTGGCGCTGATGTGGTGGGAACTGAAAACCTAAGTTCTATGTCACAAAAGCACATCTGGGTTTTTCCTCGGAAAACCAAGAAATTACATTAAATGAAGGTTACTACCTTGTAGTACAATGGACCAGTATTTGAGTCTGAGTGCTCCAGTGTAGTTTATCCCAACTTCCAACAAAAAAAAGAGGGTTGGGGAATGGATTGCTTGGCACATGCGGCGGGTGGGGTGACACTTCATATTACAGCGTTAATTTTTTTTTTTTTGTAGATTTTCACAGTCACATGGGGCTGAGCCAAATAATTTTGCGAAGTCACTTCATAGTGCCTTTAGGGCGTTTCTGACCAGTTTCAAGCAATGCATATCTCGAGGGTCTTAATTGTACTCAATCACGCTTCCCAACAATGATTTTGCTTAAATTAAATGACTGCAGCCCTCAACCTTTAAACTGCGGCATTGTTGACGGTGATTTTGAAGCGGCTTTACTGGTTTCGTATACTTTTACTTCTTCTTGGGGTAATCGCACTTGGACGTCTTGTGGTTTCAACTTGTATGAAACTCAATTTCCTTGCTTTTAATTAAATCCAAATTTTTTTAAGAAGCGAAAGCCGAATTACTCTCTATCTAGTAAAAACTTTTCCTCATCTTCAAACTTCGACGCTTAAATAACCACTTTTGAAGTTTTGAAACTCCGCTCCTATTATCTGTCTTTACAACATATGTCAACATATCCTTCTACATGCTTTCGATGAGCTTCAGCTGCACTTCCCTTCTAGTAAAAAAATCAAAACCTACCACAAATGTTGTTCATCTACAGCAAATCTTGTTATTTCCGAAGAAGCCGAAAACAGTACAACAGACGCTGATGCACACTCAGTTTTGCTAACATATGCCACAGTTTTCCAATGAATCAGGTAATCGCTTCCAAGAGATCAATCAAAACTTGCAGGTGGCGCCATCTTTTACAACCGAAATTTTTACTCCCAATAGCTTGGGGATGAACAAATTCAAAAAAGAATTAGGCGCCTTTGTGTTGCTTCTGCTTTCACGAATTATTGAAAACAAAATAAAAGTCGTCTTCTTCCAATAACTTGGAATTCAGAAAACCTACATCACTTTCAAATTTTTACGTGGAAAAAGAAATCAATTTAAAGAGTATCACTTTGAATCTTTCAAAAATGTTGCACTCGGTTGCATTTACTTATTTTCCGAATCATATTTTTTTCTATTCCACTCGAAATATACTCAGCACCTAATTTAATGTAGTCTTTTCACAATCAAAGCGTTTCTCCTGATGGTATATGTTAATCAGAGAATTCACATTTGAGTACAGATTAGCTACTGAGGTGTGCCGCACTTTCACGTGCCGAAGTCATTGTTAAAAATGGAATAGGAAAAGACAGTCATATTTTATTTGCACTTCCGATATTTTTTGCCAGTTGTTGTGCTCGGGTGCCCGGCGAGCTTTTAGTCGTATGATACACAAACAAACTTAGCGGCATAATGGAGAAACACAACTACCAACATAACATCAACCAAATAGGTAGCGAGTGTTTGTAAACAGCGCAAATTTAAAATTCTCAGTTATTTTTGTACTCACACTCATATTCAAAGTAGAAAGCTTCGCCTATCCAACGCGCCTTTCAAATGTGCCTTTCCAACGTGACTTTCCAATGAACTTTTCTAATGTGCCTTTGCAACTTGACTTTCCGAGGTGGCTTTCCAACGTGCCTTTCGCACGAGCCTTTCTCACGTGCCTTTCCAATATGCTTTGCAATGTGCCTTTCCAATGTGCCTTTCCAACGTGGCTTTCCGAGGTGGTTTTCCAACGTGCCTTTCGCATGAGCCTTTCTCACGTGCCTTTCCAATGTGCTTTGCAATGTGCCTTTCCAGTGTGCCTTTCCAACGTGGCTTTCCGAGGTGGCTTTCCAACGTGCCTTTCGCAGGAGCCTTTCTCACGTGCCTTTCCAATGTGCTTCTCCAAATTGCCTTTTCCGTGTGCTTTTCCAACGTGGCTTTACAATGTGCCTTTCCAACGTGGCTTTCTGAGGTGGCTTTCCAAAGTGCCTTTTGCACGAGCCTTTCTCACGTGCCTTTCCAATGTGCATTTCCAAAGTACCTTTAAATTGTGCATTTTAAATGTGCCTTCCCAATGTGCACTTCCAACGTGATCAACGGTATTTTCCATCGTTATTTTTTTTATAACTGGCGCGCACTCAAGGAATTGTTTATACCCTTAAGTGACTGGAATTAAGTCACATCACTGGCCGAAGGTATAAAGAAAAAGAGGGAAAGAAGGTACTGATGCACATTGGTTTTAAATGCCTGTGTATTGTAATGGAGGGGGAAAATTGGGATGAAAAGAGTATTCCATATTCGTGCGGTGTGGCTAAAGAACGAGGGTCTAAACTTAACTGTAGGTCCGAAGGTGGGCTTAAGGGTGAACTGGTGAGCATTCCTAGCGAGGCGGGTATTGCGGGTGAATTCTTGTAGGGAAAGAATGCAGCTGCCTAGCTCGTAAGTGCCTTCCTAATGTACCATTCGCACGTGCCACTCCGATGTACCTTTCCAACGTGCCTTTCAGACGTACCTTTCCAATGTGTTTTCACATGGGTCAAAAGCGCTTTTGAGATGCAACATATGGCACATATGGTATGCATGCTTCTGCATTGCACGCCAGATGTTCTCGCACATCCCATAGCCTTCCTGTCAAGGTGCTTTCATATCACACCTCATACGTGCGACTAATTTGCAGTAAACCATAAAAAAGTTCATTTGCATAGCTCTTCAGCAAACTCTTCAGTCTCCAATGTGTAACAACAACAATGAGCTATTTTTTAAATGTCAGGGCTGTGAAAAAACCGCGTTTTTGAATTTATTTTCGGAATACCACAAGCTGCGAAATTTTCTGAGACATCGTTTCATTGGCAAGAAGTAATCATCGAGGTGGTGCCATGAAAGGGTGCGAGTTGTTTAGTCCTAGAATGAAACCTGGGACTTTTGGTTTGAGAGTGATTCATTTTCGACTGGATCATGACACCAGTTCTGCGGGCCTAGTCAATCCGAGGTGGACCTGAGCCTTAACCAACATGCTTCTCTGGGCAGCACCATCTCTCGCCAACTCGCTACAATTGTGAACTACCAGCTGACTGAGATCGTTCTGTGCGCCAACTCAATTTAGCCCGTACAGCGGTGTCTTTTTCTTTCTAAATTGTGCGAGGTTGGCTACAATTTTTGTTGTGGAACATACATTTCCAATGTCGCAGATTCAGTTCTTTGCCTGAACACTTTGCATTATTACACATCGCTGAAAGTACCACAGACTTAATGGATAGCCTCCTTGCCCTATAAGCAGGACAACACACACACCCAAGTTGGACATGCAGCTCTGGACCCAATGGGGTGGAACTCAACCTTATACATTTTATTTTTCTTATACCGGAGGCACATCATCCATGCGGTCACATAGTTGGCTTAATATTGATTGTCTAGAAAAGCATCCTTCCAAGTCATCCTACACAAGTCAGCAAAAGGAGGTTTGATTATTCATTACCCCGGCGAGTGGTAAATTTAAAAAATTTTCCATAAATGTAAATTTCCTTCTGCTGGCAATATCCCCTCATCCATGAATTTGTATGGAGCATGAGTTGCAAACAGTTTGGAACTGGATCTGGCTTCATTTCGATAGCAATAGCCGCAGGACTGTCAATAAGAATGGAAACCCTGAAACATTTCCAAAATAGCCTCTCTCCCCCTCCAACAGCGATGTTATACTGAACAAGCAGCAAGTACCTCAGCTTCCTTCACGGTGCAGGATTCGCAGGTTGAAGACGAACTGATTAAATAAGTTAAAGATTCAAATTCAAGAGACTGTATAGTGAAGTGAGGCTCCTGAAAACCTTGTTTTTCGCTTTAATTGCTTTAAAGCTTTCTATCGCACAAGGGAAACGATTTCATTCCCCCATTAGATTCAAAACAATCCGCAAATCTCTCACAATCAAATCCTTCATCAGTTTATTCAATGAACCTGTAATCAAATTCAAGTTGACGGCCACCTCCCAAAAAACAACTCCCACCTGCTTATCCAAACGACAAAGCAATCTACTCCACTCAAATCACAATCAAATTCATTCACGAAAAACAAAAACAAACAATAAAGGTGCTGAACACACCAATCACCTGTTTGAATCGCAACGAAACTGAGCAAAAACAATTGGCAAGCATAAACACCGGAAATAAACGCACAAATGTCTGGCGCACAGTGCAGACAACCCCCTCCCCCCCCACTGCCAACACTCACTGCCAAACCAATTAATTAGACGCCATAATTTCCGGCAATAATCCCAAATAACATTACAGTTAACATTTTATATTGGCGTCAGTACAAAATGAATTATTACAACTTGTGCAGCAGTAAACCGCGAGCACTTTGGTGCTCGGCCAGAACAATGACAACAACTGCGAGCACAGCACAGTACAGCCATCCGGGGTGACCGAACTGCGTTGGCTGGGGTTGCGGGAGGGGAAACAAAAATGAAACAAAAACTGAAACAAAAAAATTATAATAATAAAAACGATTTATAATCCCGCCGAGGATTGGGAACTCCGCCACCCGTCCTTTTCCATAATTCCAATTGCTTCTCATCCACCTCCACCATCGCCCGCGGGGGCTGACGAAGGGGACGGTTGCTCTTTAGAAGTCCCGTTCCACTCCGCAAGCCCTGGAGGCGCGCAACGAACCAAGTCCGTTAAGGCTGACGGGATAAAGAAAAATTATTTAAGAAACCTCCCCCCGACGACAACGCACGACGACGGTGAATGGAAATGCCTTTCTTGGCTTGCCTTTGGCGCCCTCTCACCCCCACCCAGCCAGGTCTACGGGCGGATTCTTTTGCGTAATTAGGATGCCACTGTTCGTTGGAAACAATGAATGGCGAGGGTAACCCTGAGATTTTGTCAACAGCCACCAACACTGCGACGGGCCGGGCCGGGCGCGTGATAATAAGATAAAACGCACCCTTGTGTGGCATATTTCATCTTTTCATCTCTTCATGTTTCCCCAGCTTTTCATGTTTTCATCTTTTGCATCGGCTCTTGAATTTTGAAGCCGCCCATGCCACGGCAGGGCTGGCTCGCTTTTGTGCAATTAGAAGGACCAAGGCGAAAGGATGCCCAATTATGTATAGTACCCCTTCTTCGGGTGCTCCAAGTCACCCCTCGGCGGATAGTAATTGCCGAAGACTGGCTGTGTGTGTAGCTGGGAAAAACTCTTTGGCAATTAGAAGTATCATTCTTCCGGAAAAATTTTCAAACTGTACCAAGCCAAATCCCCATTGGTGGCTGCGTCAGTGGCGCCGTTGGCAGGCGTATCATTGTGCACATGTTCGCATCCGTATTACTGATTCATGTGTGTGGCGGGTGGGGTGGCGAGATGGTTAAATGGAAACACGTGTGGCAACGAATGTTGCGGTGTTGCCACTTCTTCGAGTTAATGAATGCACGAGGAAAGATGAAATTGCGCAAAAATTCCTCATAATCGCCGGATGAAGTTGAAAGTTTGGTGTTCGAGGAAGTGTGACAGACTGAGAGGATGCCGGGGGTTGTGGGGGATGTCGGCAATGTCGGGATTAGATCCGCAAATTAAATTGAGACATTTTACATTCGTTTTCGTTCGGTGCGCGCCAGCAGACACACAGGTTTCGGGTTGGGGTCAGGATGTGGCGGCTGTAGCGCTACATGCGAGCTCCTCCAGTGCGCCGCAATTAAGGATGGATTAGGGAAATTTCATTGAAAAACAGAGAAATTCGGTTCACGTTAACGGTGTGAAACGATGTCTGCTGTAGTAAATGCGAAACATTCAAATTGATGGAATGGCAAGCGTTGTGTTGGTAATTCGAAGGTGTCGAGGGAGTGGCAGTGAGATTCTGGCAACAGATTGCTGATTTCAAGGAATAAGCTAAAGAGGGAAGTGTGCAGGGAATAATGCAGTTTCTATTTGTTTAAGGTTGAGAGGACTGGTGCACGAAGGTTCTCAAAATCTAGTCTATTGGACTTCCAGCCACGTGCATCTGTAACAGTGTCTTAGTTGAGTGACCAAATCTAGCCGCCAAAGCCAAAACTCCTCCGATTTGAATCGAGAGATAAAGCGCCTTTATCATCAAATAAGGATGGACAAGGAGATGTCACGGAAGGTATGTGGCAATGGCCAATTGACCAATAAGAGCTTTAGCTGGTTAATGGCTTTGTCTGAGAGAAAACAGCTATAACAACAGCTGTACTGGCATAAATGGTTGCGTCACACTTTGCTAGTGTAGACTTTAAAGAATCAAAAGGCCCTGATCGATACACAAATCAATCCTTTCATACGACCTTGATCATTAATAGACTTTTTGTTTGCACTAAGCCCGGACATGTGGACGCCGTGGCGTACGAGGGTTACCTTTTATATTTCGGGATTAGAGACCAAAAACAAATATTAATCATCGAAAACAGCTTTATTGTTTTTCAAAATATTCCCCATTATGATCTATACACTACTACATAACGCATACACTATTGTAAGCGTTTGAACCAATTGTCGAAGCACATTCGCAACTCCGATTGAGGTATCTCCAAAACATGCATTCAGAACGCATCAACCGCTTCTTCAGGTGTCGAAAAAGGTTGACCTCTCACTTTATTTTTTACGTACGGGAATAAAAAGAAGTCATTCGGTGCCAAATCAGGAGTATACGGCGGATGATTTATCAAATCGATGTTTTGAGTGCTCAAAAATGCAGTTGTTTGAGCCGTTGTCTTAGAGCTCGCATTGTCGTGGTGATGAGTGATCCATCTTCGGCGGTTGGTTTTTCTGATTTCTTGGAAGACAACTGGCAAGCAAATGATTGTGAGCCACTCAGAATTGACTGTTCTGCATTGTTCAAGTGGTACGGTTGCGAAATGTCCAGTTTTGCCGAAAAAACAGGCGACCATTTGCTTGGAAGTGCTTCGTGCGCGAGCAACTTTTATTGGATTAAGCTCAATTTGAAACAAACATACAGTCGACTGCTGTTTACTTTCGGGCCTACTTGCGCAATTCCATGATTCACCACCTGGCACGATGTCATAGACGTGTCTTGATGCACTACGATCGTATTTTTGGAGCATTTTTTTTTTTGACAAATCGACACGAGCCTTTTTTTGAGCGATTGACAAATTGTGTGGGTTCCAACCCGAAAAAATTTTGTTGATGGTCAAATGTTCTTGCAATATTAAAAGTATGCTGCTTCCTCTAATGCCTTAGGCCGTCTCAATCTCAAGATAGGTCACATGACGATTTTGCAATATCAGCTGGCGCACATCATCAATGGTTTCCGGAACATCAACTGATTTTTGACTACCTTGACAAAATTCGTTTTGGAGTAAACTGCGACCTCGGTTGAATTTACCATACCATCGATAAACACTGGTCCTTGATGGAGCTTCATCGCCAAAAATTTAATTCAGTTCATCGATGCACTGTTGTTGAGTTAATCCCTGTCAAGAATTGTAAAAGAAGAAGTTGCTGGTTTATGCTGGTAGGTTTACCAGTGGACCTATACCTTTAATACTTTCGGTAGGAAATTCTTTAAAAAAAACTACATTTGATTTTGTTAAAAACCTGCTAATGCAAGGCTTAAACTTTAAAAATGAAATGATTAATCCAAACCAAAACGCTAACAAATTTTTTTGACGGTCCAACGTACATGCAATATTGAATGTATGCTGGTTCCACTTTAGCCTAGGATTGTCTCAATCTCACAATTGGTTACAATAGGACGATCTTGCAATATCAGTTGGCGTACACTATCAATGGTTTCCGGAACAATAACTGATTTCGGACGCCCTTCACGAAACTCGTATTGGAGTGAAGTACGACCTCGCTTGAATTCCCCATACCATCGATAAACGCTGGTTCTTGATGGAGCTTCATCGCCAAAAATTGAATTCAGTTCATCGATGCACTGTTGTTAAGTTAATCCACGTCGAAATTTGTAAAAAATAATCACCCGAAAATTTTCACGATGTAATTCCATTTTTTGGGCGAGATGAATCTTTTAAGTTACTGTAAACAACACAAACAGCGCTCGTATGTCAAAACGTTCTGAACACGAATAACCTCAAAAATATCAAACTTTACGATAGAGCTGGCAGTTGCCAGATTGCAACACTAGGGTAACCCAATCCAAAAATATAAAAGGCAACCTTTGTATCACCTGCCATTTCAGCGTTTCCAGGAAATTTTGGAAGACTGCAGCGACACTGAGTTTTATTATGATCCGAAATCACCTTGTCATGAATTTTTGGTCGTTTCTGTTTTTCTCAATACAAAGAACGATTCAAATGCATTAATTAGAATAAAAATCGTTTCCCATCAGTGGAATCACCCGGTTTTAGCAGCCCATTGCATACTTTATCCGTTTGGTCCCACCGTATGCAGAGCATGGCCTATAACCCTTCTTCTTTTCAACCGGGGTGAACCTGAGGCGCAACCAACATTCTGCTTCAGCCAGCACAATCTTTTGCTAGCTGCTTTCTGTTCCGCACTCCAAATTGGTTGATGTCCTTCTCTACTTGTGTGCGCTACCTTAGCCCAGACTGTCCTCTGTTGCGGTGCCCCAATGGCTCTGTTTCGAAAACTTTTCGTGCCGGAGTAATGTTGTCTATACACTATCCATATGGTGTCCATATGCTCTACATGGCCTATCCATCCATAGACGCTTAACCAGACGCATTTCGCTGTATAGCCCATTGCGTTCGCCTTTAAATCTTCTCCTCCAGATGTCATCAACACAAACAGGTCAAAAATCGCACGCAAAACTTTTCTCTCGAAAAAACTCAGGGCTTTCTCATCCACTTTTGGTAACGTCCAGATTTCCGCGCTGTAAAGTAGAGCTGGGGCTATCAAGATGGTCTATTTTGATGTTTTTATATGGCGTCTATGCAGGTGATGTTGGAACCATTGGTTTTGAACTTAACCACTTTTCTCCTCCTGTCTGGATCCCGTGCAAGAATCCCTTCCGAGTCGAAAACCGCCTTTTAATATCCATTGGCTTCAACTGATACAACTGATTAGAAATTGTTTGCAAAGTCACTTCGTGGCCACCGTGGCGTAGTGTGTAGAGTGCGACGTTAGGTCTAGGACGATAGGTCTAGGTTCGATTTCCGGCTGAACACCTCGAATTTTTCATGGCACTACCTCCCTTCTACTCGCGAGGGAACAGTAGCGCGCACAACACGAGTAGTTGATGAGCAAGCTAGGCCGTGGTCCCCCGGTGGACTATCGCGCCACTTAAAATCATTTCGAATGAATCACGATTTCATTTTGCATTTGATTCTGTAAAACTTCCAATGTTTTATCTTCAAGCTTCCTGGGTTGACCAAGGTGCTGTTGGTTTTCATCACATTTGAAGCGTCGTGACCACTCTCGGCATGATTTATGGGTGGGAGCAAATCCACTATAAGCCAAGCATTAGATGTGCTTCAGCTGCTTTCTTCTTCTAAATAAGTTAAATCAAAACATCCTGAAAATCCTGTTTGTTTAAGACAAGTCCGGACATTATAGAAAGGCACAATGTTGTTCTCTAAAATGGATGCTGATGTTGACAAATGTCACATTCTTCCAATGAACTAAATAACCGCTTCCAAGATCAGGAAAAACTTGCAAGTGGCGCCATCTTTTGAAAATGAACCGAATCAATTTTGGCTTCGTAATAAATATAAGGCAATGGAGATGGACGGCAGCGGAGGTGGAAGGCAGCGGAAGTTTGAGGCAATGAAGATGGAAGGCAGAGGAGGCAGCGGAGGTTTGAGGCAACGAAGATGGAAAGCAGAGAAGGTGGAAGGCAGCAGAGGTGCAAGGCAGCGAAGGTGGAAGGCAGCGGAGGTGGAAGGCACTGGCTTCCAAGATAAGGAACAACTTGCAAGTGGCGCCATCTTTTGAAAATGAACCGAATCAATCTTGGCTTCCTAATAAATATAAGGCAGTGGAGATGGACGGCAACGGGAGTGGACGGCAGCGGAGGTTTGAGGCAAGGGAGATGGAAGGCAGAGGAGGTGGAAAGTAGCAGGGGTGGAAGGCAGATTAGGTGTAAAGCGGCGGAGATGGTAGGCAGCGGAGTGGAAGGCAGCAGAGGTGTAAGGTAGCGGAGATGGAAGGCAGCAGAGGTGAAAGGCAGCGGAGGTGGAAGGCAATGGTGATGGACTGCAGCGGAGGTGGAACGCAGCGGAGGTTTGAGGCAATGTTGGATGGAAGGCAGAGGAGGCAGCGGAGGTTTGAGGCAACGGAGACGGAAGGCAGAGGAGGTACAAGGCAGCAGAGGTGCAAGGCAGCAGAGGTGCAAGGCAGCGAAGGGGGAAGGCAGCGGAGTTGGAAGGCAGTGGCTTCCAAGATATGGAACAACTTGCAAGTGGCGCCATCTTTTGAAAATGAACTGAATCAATTTTGGCTTCCTAAGAAATATAAGGCAGTGGAGATGGACGGCAACGGGAGTGGATGGCAGCGGAGGTTTGAGGCAAGGGAGATGGAAGGCAGAGGAGGTGGAAAGTAGCAGAGGTGGAAGGCAGATTAGGTGTAAAGCAGCGGAGATGGTAGGCAGCGGAGTGGAAGGCAGTATAGGTGTAAGGTAGCGGAGATGGAAGGCAGCAGAGGTCAAAGGCAGCGGAGGTGTAAGGCAGCGGAGATTTAAGGCAGCGGAGATGGAGAGCAGCAGAGAAGGAACTCAGCGCAGGTGAATCTGAGCAGAGTTACGAGACACAACTTGAAGTGCATGTCAAGTGTGAAGCCATGCCAAGCCAAGCCATTGTTTCAATTTTATCCCATTTCTGTTGATTTGAGAAAAGAGGAAGTATTCGAATTGGAAGCTTTTTCTAAAGCCTTAGGGGTCCTGTTACAAGTTCCAATAGTTGGATCTAACTTCCTCCTTACTTCCCTCTTTCATTACATCAAGGATTCCTCCTTCGAACATGAATGCTCGGGAAATGCCCTCAGCCATTCCCTGGGTTTCTGCATTCCACCAGCACTCCCGTGATCCATCGGGCAAGAATGCTTGAATTTCGGACTTCTCCCTTTTCGCCTTTGAGCGAATATGTAATTTGCTTCGGACACCGCACGACTCCAAGAGAACATGCAGCTGCAGAATTTCCCGAAAGATTAAACGAAAACTCCCAGTTCCCACAAACCACCCTCAATTCACTGATCCAGTCAGATTCACGGATTTTTTCTCTCATTCTCTTCCAATTCATTTAGTAATCCTTCCGTGCCGGTCGTGAAGGACTCTTTTAAATGAATTACATTTCGTTTACATTTCCTTGATTACATGAAGGAAGACCTCATCCCGATCCCGATCCCACTCCCGGCGACCGTTGCATGGAAGCAACTCCACATTTCATAATTGTAAGGACGTGCCCAAGCAACACGAACCCATTTCACCTGTATCCACAACTCACCTCCGCCATCTCCTCCGTGCAAATAAAGCTTAAGCGTCGCACTCATTCATTGGTACGGGTCTGGAAAATGTATTTTCCTCCGAAGAAGCTTTTCGTGAGAAATGGTTTCGCACACATTTCGCCCAACGACGACCACGAGCAACATTTTGTTTATCTGGTGCGCCGGCACTGAGTGCATTTATGCACACACATGTTCAAACGTGTGCGCGCCAGGAGATTGCCAGGACGGAATAATTTACTGGGCTCTTACCGCGTCCCACAGCTGAACGCTAAGTTATGCTGACATATATCCTCCTTGGCTTGCGAGCGGGAGAGGAAAAAGGGATAAGTCCTAGTAAACTACCCGAAAGACAACGACTTATACCCACCCACTCACACACATGTTGTCCTTGGAGTATTTCATTTGGCTTCATCGGTTTGCCGGGACTTATACCCCGTCCGCCGTCGCGCCGCCCCAAGACCTGACATATTGTGAGTGACAGATTTAAATGAAGTTATGAGCGTTTCAGTCCCCTGTCTGTGTCCTGTTTTTCGCAGGGACGTTTATCCTCACACGGGAATGATGCTTTATTTAGTTCAGCCGAGGGAGGACACTCCGGCGACGACTACGTGGCACTGTGTTGCATGCTGCTGGATTGGATGATGATTATGATGGAAATTGGTTCCGTGATTTATGCAGACAATAAGTGGCACGGACTCGGGAGTGGAGGAGCGAGCGCCCGGGACTGCGAAGTGTGCAACTGTGTGGTTTTTAGGTGGTGCATGCAATGCTGTCTCGTCTGTCTCACCAAGGACACTTACATCATTTTTCAAATATCGTTCCACAAATTGGATTTCGCCGGAGATGTATAAAACATTTACGACACACTGATGGATGTCGTGCTGGCGTCTGACAGGATGTCAGTGTGACGGAAGTTAAAGGCGGCTCATAGCTAATTGGCCGTGAGTGACGGGGTGTGTCGAGGGTCGATTTTGGCGCGTTTTGAAGCAAGTGGCCTGGTGTGCGGTGCACCGCAGCTTGGGAAGAAGCGAAGGTGCGAAAGTTTGCTTTGGTTTCAAACACCACTCCTTTGAGTTACGCTCATCAGTTTCCTTTCCATTCAAGTACAGTTCAGAACTTAGGTTGTTCCTGGACATCTGGATAACAATCTTCTGCCAGTTGAGGAAAATTCCATGATCTGGAATGCAAACCTCCGCATCAGCGGCCACTGCTAAATGGCCGCTCCTTGACGTGAAATTCAAACCATCATCCAATCGATTTTACATTCCGCCGAAAACGAGAATATTTCTTTAAAAGCGCAAATCAAATTCGCACACCTTCACGGGCCCGCAACTCGTGTCCTGCCATCTGCCGCACACGTTGCCCAGCACACACCACCACCAACACGCGACCGCTGCTGATTGTGGCAGCAATGACCGAACTGAAATTTTATAAAATGCCAAATCGAATATCCCTCGATAAGCATTCGAGCACGCGAATGACTAATTGGTTGACTGCTTCACTCATGTCGTCTGTCGCCATCATCATCATCGTCCGCGTAGCCGTCATCATCATCAACATCATAGTCAGCAGGGCGAGTCACACGACAGCGACATCCGCCACCACCCACTGGCTCACCCATCTGACAGACGTATTTTTATGGTTTTTCGCAGCTCATCCAGGAGTTAACCGTGTCCCGGTGAAAGATCTACTCACATGCACTCACGTCATACTGCCCACAGTGTGGCTGGGAAATCAGCGGATCCCCGCTCGACGCAGCTCTGGTTGGCAGCAACCTCAGGCATCGGAATCACCGCGTCCATGCATAATATCTGCTCATGTGTGCATGCCTCGTCGATATTCGCATATCGCAGTAATCCGGCCAATGGCGATGGGCGGCGATGGTCTTTCGTCCGCTGCGTGGAACTGTCCATCGCGGCGATATTGATTGGGACGACTGTGATATTCCGGTCATTTCCTGCGAACAATTATTATCTGCTGCCTGGCTAAATCCCGCCCGTCTGATGGTCGCTGAGGAATCGAGGTCGCCCGGCTGACTTTGATCGGGATGATAGAGCCGAATGTGACTGCGGTTTCGGAAATTGTCGCGGCCGCAGGGAGAGAAAACTCCTACAATTCATTGAATTTGCCTCCACTTCCATCTGGACAATTGACGGCCTGTCCTCCCGCCCGCTGAGAGTCGCTAGTACAGGGGCAGTGCACCCTTGAAGCCTCGCACTTTTATTTTCGTAATTCTGCAATCTGCAACTGAACTTCGCGTGCTCTGGCAAAAAAAGCGAAAATTAATTTTACGCAATCATTTCCAACCTGCACACCAAGGGCCGCGCATGGATATTCCCTCATTTGCGGCAGCCGGGGCCCTGAAATGTAATAATTACACACGGCGCGAGGAAGTCGCGAATGACCCACCAGCTGACTGGCTGGTCGGGCTAATAAATTGGCCTAAATTAAGTACGCCCGGGTGGGAAAACCTTGCAAAACTGTTTTTTTTTTCTCTTCCATGCGGTGGGCTTAAATCTGTTTAACCCCGAGGGCAGTTGTTTAAATTGCATTTTCCGCGGAATGTGAGCGGATTCTAGTGACTGGGGGGCGTGTGTGGTTGTCCTCGCCACAGGCAGTGAGACTTTTTTTTAAAAGCCCACAAATTATTCTCTTTGCATCGTTTATTACTGGATTTTTTAAGGCCTTCCAGCTGATGTGGCATGTGACCCGGACACGGAAAAGGACGAGCCTGGAAAATTCAACGCGCGTTTGAATCGATGATCTGGGCGGCTATCCTGTCGACCGCGGACAGGGAAAAAAATCAGTCACAGCTATGCGGTGAACAGGCGTGACGAAGCCTTTGATGAGTACAAGGACAGTTTTTATTACTTTAGATCGTCCTGCCTACTAATGGAACATGGTGCAACTAATTTTTGAAATAAGCGGATAAGCCTGGGTGTCATCTAAATGGTTGGGGAGATATTTTGTTGCGAAAGGGAGAGTTAAATCTTACAAGAACATTCAGAGAGCTACAGAAATAGGTGTATCTCCACTTGTGACTCCTTTCGTTACATGGTTGGCTTAAAAAATCCTTTTCTAAGTCATTCCAGTCAGACTGGTTTTGAAGAACTTTGAGGGATTCCTGTCCAGGCCAGGTTTTGTTCTTCAAAATTCGTCGGTGGGAGATTATTGCGTATATCTTGAGAGGGTGGCTGGTACCTTTTTTTCTCACGAAGATTCTCCGGGAAAGAAGGGGGTTTTGCGGACCAGCACGGAGAAAGGTCGCAGGATGATTTTGGGCGCCACGCGATTACCCTCTTTCCTTCTTATTGGTTTCCGGACCAAAAATCGCGACTAGATCCGTTCATGGAGACCTTAGTATACGAATTCGCGTTAACAATAACAATAATTATTAACTAACGTATTCTAGTTCAAAAACTATCTTAATCTAACAATATTCCCTTGAATCTAATCTTATATCTAGGTGACTCGATATAATTTAAAATTTTTCCTCCTGTTCGGTTGGGTCCAATGGACAATGTATGGCAGGTGGACGCCAAAAGAAATTCCATGAACCGTGTATTACAAAGGAAAAATAAACCTTAATCCATCCAACCAACCTGTTTGGTGGCTTAGTCTCAGGGACAACAACTGCACTTTTCTTCTATTTATGCTGATTCCTTTTTCACTAATTTCTAATTTCACTATTTTTCTTTTGTAGGAGACTGAAAGAAACAAAGACTTCACGTTTTGACGTTATCTGTTTTTATTGTTCCGCAATGTGTGTTACACGATCTTAAATAGAATTGGGTAAACGAGAGAATTTCGCGAACAGAGTTCAAGAACCTTAAAACCGATTTAACGGCAGCTTATTTACTTTAGAAGTGTAGTACGTGCACAGGGTGCGCATGAATTGAAACTGGAATTAATGCAGGTAGCACATTTTTATTTTTTTTTCGCCTACACTTTTATCTTTTCTTTTTTCCACTTCAACGAAGAGTAACTTCATGCACTCACTCCAACTGCCTATCGTTCTTTGTTCTCCTTGCTATTTCGACAAGCGATAGAACGCTGACTGGGTATTCGCGAGACTTGTTTTCTCCGTTGGTCTAAGAGAGAGACGGTTACAGTGTTCCCGTCACTTAACCAACCAACCGGCCCCACAACTAAGACATGTTCCAAGGGAACCCACAATTTTACAAAAAAAAAAAAGAAAAGTCTTTTTTCCGAATCACATATGAGGCGTTGAACCCAAAACCGCCGATTCAATGGGCGATCTCCATTCACCTGAGCCACTCCTTCACTCGGACAATTGTTTGTGTCAAGGAGCCTCTTCCTATGGTCGCGACTCCTGACCCTCGGGAGACATTGCCTTTGACAAGGATAAGTCATAATAGCTTGCCCAATTCCCTAGATCCCTAAAGGGCTAGTGCTTCACAAGGGATGGCTGTGATCGCTTTCTTATTGTTTTATACAACCAGGGTAATTTTCTTCAAGAATCGTCGACAATTCCAGACTAGACGCATTATTTACTCAAGTTGACGCCTGAGGGACACTCACTCCACCTTGGTGGGGAGCAAGGCCTCTGATAAGACTCTGGTCTCTTTTGAGGTCCCGATTGAGAATGGAACTCTACTGTGAGCCGAGAATGTCCCAACTGCGTGCTTTGTTCATGGTGTAAGCAAAATTATAAGACTGGCTTAGTACACTGACATCAGCTCTGTCCGCGATATTGAGTTTTAAGCCAAAATCATCATGAAACTCCTAATAGGTGGCCTACCACACAACCAGGAACCTGGACCCCAAGTTCCAAGCACTCCTGACCACCCGTGGCACCAGCAAATAGACTCTGGCCAAGCTATAACAAGCAACCAGGTTCCTTCAACATCTGAGTCTAGTAGCCGCCACCACACCGCTGGCCTTTGCTTCCATCAGTGTTGTCCTCCACAAGGTGATAGTAGATATTCCACGAGTTGATTTGGCTTCACGTCCCTTCTTACTTTTGGTTCCAAAGGTGTCTACAAGGCCCTCATAGAAAGTTTCTGATCATCGTGGTGTCTACAAGGCCCAAGTAAGAAACCTCTGCTTATCGTGGTGTCTACAAGGCCCTAGTGAGAAGCTTCTGCTTATCATTGTGTCTACAAAGCTCAAGTAGATAGAAGCTACTGCTTGTTTTACTATCTACACAGCCCTAGGAGGAAGGTTCTGCTCATCGTGGCGTCTACAAGACCCGGTAGAAAACGTCTGCTTATCATGGTGTCTACAAGGCCCCAGTAGACAGAAGCTACTGCTTATCGTGGTGTCTACGAATCCCTTGTAGAAAGCTTTTGCTCATTGCGGTGTTTACAAGACCCGTGGTGTCAACAAGGCCTTAGTAGGAAACGTCTGTTTATCATTGTGTCTACAAAGCTCAAGAAGATGGAAGCTACTGCTTGTCGTACTGTCTACTCGGCCCTAGAAGGAAGGTTCTGCTCATCGTGGCGTCTACAAGACCCAGTAGAAAACGTCTGCTTATCATGGTGTCTACAAGGCCCTAGTAGACAGAAGCTACTGCTTATCGTGGTGTCTACGAATCCCTTGTAGAAAGCTTTTGCTCATTGTGGTGTTTACAAGACCCGTGGTATCAACAAGGCCTTAGTAGGAAACGTCTGTTTATCATTGTGTCTACAAAGCTCAAGAAGATAGAAGCTACTGCTTGTCGTACTGTCTACTCGGCCCTAGAAGGAAGGTTCTACCCATCGTGGAGTCTACAAGGCCCTAGTAGGAGCCCTCTGCTCATCGTGATGTCTACAAGGCTTTAAAAGGTAGAAACTTCTGCTCATCGTGGCGTCTACAAAACCCTAAACGAAAGCGTCTGCTTATCATGGTGTCTACAAGGCCCCAGTAGGAAGCTTCTGCTTATCGTTGTGTCTACAAGACCCTAGAAGGAAGGTTCTACTCATCGTGGAGTTTACAAGGCCCTAGAAGGAATCCTCTGCTCATCGTGGTGTCTACAAGGCCCAGTAGAAAACGTCTGCTTATCATGGTGTCTACAAGGCCCTAGTAGACAGAAGCTACTGCTTATCGTGGTGTCTACGAATTCCTAGTAAGAAGCTTCTGCTTATCATTGTGTCTATAAAGCTCAGGAAGATAGAAGCTACTGCTTGTCGTACTGTCTACTCGGCCCTAGAAGGAAGGTTCTACCCATCGTGGAGTCTACAAGGCCTTAGTAGGAGCCCTCTGCTCATCGTGATGTCTACAAGGCTTTAAAAGGTAGAAGCTTCTGCTCATCGTGGCGTCTACAAAACCCTAAACGAAAGCGTCTGCTTATCATGGTGTCTACAAGGCCCCAGTAGGAAGCTTCTGCTTATCGTTGTGTCTACAAGACCCTAGAAGGAAGGTTCTACTCATCGTGGAGTTTACAAGGCCCTAGAAGGAATCCTCTGCTCATCGTGGTGTCTACAAGGCCCTAGTAGGAAGCTTCTGCTCATCATGATCCAAGGTTAAATCCCTTCTCTGTAATATTGGCCTTGAAAGTTGAGGAAATTTTTATTTTCATTCCATTCTCCTGTTTGGGTGTTTTTTTGTCTATATCTTGCTATTCTTCCCAGAGGACGTTACCATCTTCTACTGAAATGACTCAGGAGCTGCGAAAAATTCCACCGCTCAATTTTTAGACATTGCCTGCTGCCCATCTCCTTATGTCCCGCCTGCATGACTTACTCTTTCATATTGCTTCCTTCTAGCTGTTGGCTTGTCTAGGCTATAAAAATAGGTTGAGACCGAGGGCCAACAAAGTCCAGTGTCTCAACCAATTTTCATCTCTAATTAGCAAATTTTCTCGCCACCTGCCTCCACAGTATCGCACATCAAGCTGTGTGATGGCTTTCTCTCCTCATGAGGGCTTTCCGAGGTTTGTTAGAGGGATTCGGATTTGATAATTCGCCCCAGATCTGTCTTGCGCATATTTGCCAAATTATCCTTCTATCTCTATTCGTGAATGCCTCACAGGGTGTTTGCTGCGGTCTAGTCCTTACTTACTGTCACTGCCCCCGGCTAGGACACACCAGACAGCAAGGAATTCAACTCCATCCACTTTAGTCAATGAACTCAAAATACTTGAGGCCGCAGGAATGTAACCAACAAATTGAGGGAAACCATAAAATATGCGAAAGTTCACAACCCAGACGTCGCAGTCGTCTTAGCCGGTAATTAAACGTATCGACTTCGCCCTTTGCCGACATAAACGAATCGAGGTCACAAAAGTTACTTTCAAGATCCACACGCCATACGGTGATTCCTCGTCACCTTTCACCACGATTTCAATTACTTTCGACCGCGTCCCTCCCAAAACGACGATCCGCCCACTCCATCGGATTCCGCATCAAATGGCTGTCGTCTGGGAGCGCACCGAAAATACAGAAAAACGGAACCTCTCCACTTGTATCCAATAAAAGTAATTAAATTCCTAAACGAAAGCGCCATTAAAAATATGGCAAAACTCTGTCAATGTCGGACATAAATTTTCGAGACGACTTAATGTCAGGCAGAAGTTGTGCGTCGGTCGTTGACGGCCCGAAATTGCCGCGGCAACGCTTGGCATTTCCCTTTTTCCCTTTTGGCACTGGGAGGACTGGGCTCCAGAACGGAGACCCAGGTCCTGAGGCTGGGGGGAGATGGCGATGTCATAAATTGATGACGATACATAGGGGTACATTAGACACATCATAGCGTCCGACCCGGCCGAAAATTGGCGACAAATACGTCAGGAGCATCCCCAACGACGCTCACCGAGGGTCAATTATTTGCCCTGCCACCGTGGCCGCGTCCATGAATAATTTCGTGCAAATTACCAATTCCATGGAGGGATAATAACGACGCCGTGCAGACCCATCTGGGCCATCTGTTGTTTCCTATTGTCCTTCATGTGTTCGAATAGAACAACAGGATATCGAGGCCAGAGGACGAAAGAAATATGTTTTTTTGTACCCTCGTTTTTCCTCGCTGACTTCAAGGATGCGAAAAAAAAATCTTCGCACCTACAACCGCAGCGTCCAACCCCCAGTGTCCCTCTCCAAAATTTTGAAAAGTTTCTCTTTTTTGTTGTCAGAGGCTAATAGACGAAGTTTGTGTGTGTCCTTGTTTTCGGTCCATCTGTGCGGTTCGGAAAATAAACAGAATCTCACGGATGGCTGTCATATTGAACACAGTTCTGCCCTCGCCACCGTCGTTTCGTATTCACGTCGAAGGGCAGTCGCCATACTGCGCCGATTTTATGCTAATATTCGGGGCTGGGCTCTGACGCCTGGGATGGGATGGAAAATTTATATAAAGCTGCGTCCGGGTGGATCGCAGAGGGCAATCACAGAACAGAACTCCGGGCAATCCTTTATGCGAGGGCCAGAGAAAATACGGTTCGTTTGTGCGCTGATAGTCGTTTATTTGGTGACGGGAGCAGTCTTCCGGCGATGATGTTTTGTTTTAAGGACTGCTTCCTCTGCGAGGGGACAAGGCGCGCACCTCCTAGTTGAGAGTTTATTTTCGTCGCACGAAATGGAAAATATTTTCCACTTCTCCACTTCTGCACATCCCCGGCACTGACTCAATATTTCTGTGGTGTTGACAGGACATAATGACGCCTTGGTGAAGTTTGTTTTCCAAGAAGTTGCGACATTATTGGGTAATTGTGATAATTTGGCAACATGTTGGACTCGGGCGGGGACGGTGATTGAAGGAAAGTGGATGAAATGTCGCCTTGAATGTCCTTCATTTGAACTCGAATTGATTTCAAGGACATTGTGACTGGGATTGCTGCAAGATGTGACATTGATTGGGAACGATGTGAGCGAAAATTGCTATAATTCTGCCCAGGATGGGGGGGGTGATGTGATTCTTTCTGTGGCCGTTGATACTTTATCGTTACCAGTAATGAGCCATATTCAGAGAGGAGGCACAGAAGTTTTGAGTTGTTCCGAGACGCTTACCAACGGGGATTGAACAATGTACGGAACTTATTGCTTCGAATTACAGTAACATGCTTCATCAAGTTTGGAGTGGGAGAGAGGCCTTCGAAAGTTCTTGATGATCCTTGCGACGGTGTTGTGATTGTTCTGTTCCACATTCTAAGTGCAGTTTGGCGAAATAGATTTTCTTACGATTTGCGAAAACGTGAAATTTGCCACACTTTCCATGGGATTGAGAGTCCTAGTCTAATGTCCTAAAGGAGCATTGTCTCACGGAATAGCCAGTGCGTGTGATATTCTTATAGATGGACTCCTACTGTGGAAGGTTGTCCGATGAACTGATTCACTTCATAACAGGGCCAGAGGGGTTCAAATTTGACATCTTAAGTAGTGAAGAGAACTAGGTCTATGCCCTATTAAGCACAGAACAAGGTCAGTTTCTGTAAGGGAAGCTGTCGCTCAGAGAAGCATAATTTACCTTCTAATCAAAATTCTTGTGAAGAAAGGACACATTTCTCTCATCGCATTCGTCTTCTTGTCACTCTTCTCAGGTCTATTAAGCAGACCACTAGACAGACGAGATCACTAGACAGTGTCGTAGTCATCATGATCCCTTCTGACAAAAACAGAAGTTGTCTCAAAACGAATAAAACAGACGAAAAAGCTACAAAACGTTGGATCTCTGATTAAGATTTTGTACAATTAAGATCCTGTAATGACTGTAAATCTGCTTCTTCCTGTTTTTCTTGCAGGTTGGGAAATACTACCCTGGAGCGCTCAGACTCAGAAACTTGTTCATTTTGCAACCAGGCAGTAGCCTGAATTTAAAGTAACTTCTTTGCCGTCTGGAGGAAAACCATCAAACGCTTCTGTGACAAAGGGTATGGGTTTACAGTTTCCACCCCATCAGCGCCAAACAACCGGCATCTGATCCAAGCAAAGGCGAGACATTAACACCGAATGTGCTGTGCAGTATCCAACCTCAGCCAACTTAGAGTGCTCACCTGGAAGCAGCTGACGAAAGACCATGCTGGCTGGAGAGGCCCGCTGGTTGAGACACATATCCATCCCGGTCTGTAGCGCCAAGCGAAGAAGAAGAAGAAGAGAACCAAGAGTTTACTACTTTGCGCTTCGATGTCACTTGAGAGCTTTGGTCGTTTGAGTGACTGTGCGATTTAAGTTTTCGATCCTACCTACATCGCTTAAAGTATTGTCCTTCATAAGCGAATACTTTTATCCTTCTCTCTGAAATTTTTCGAATATGATCTCAAATAAAATTTGTCCTCTCTCATCACTCTAATCATTGACACTATCTTCGTTCACATCCGTCGAAGAAGCCAGTAGTTGGAAGGAGTAAGGTCTACAGGATACGGCAGGTTGGGAAAAGGACTATTTTTGACCACTACAGCTCCGTGGGACTGAACGCTATTACGTTTAACATTTTATCACAATTCTCGGTTGTTTCCGGCCACCTTTCCCACAGTCGAAAACGTTTACCATCAATGGCTTTGGCTGGTCCCAGCTGTACAAAGTACAGCAAACGCATCTATAATAATAATCAAAATAATTATAATAATGATAATAATAATAATAATAATAATAATAATAATAATAATAATAATAATAATAATAATAATAATAATAATAATAATAATAATAATAATAATAATAATAATAATAATAATAATAATAATAATAATAATAATAATAATAATAATAATAATAATAATAATAATAATAATAATAATAATAATAATAATAATAATAATAATAATAATAATAATAATAATAATAATAATAATAATAATAATAATAATAATAATAATAATAATAATAATAATAATAATAATAATAATAATAATAATAATAATAATAATAATAATAATAATAATAATAATAATAATAATAATAATAATAATAATAATAATAATAATAATAATAATAATAATAATAATAATAATAATAATAATAATAATAATAATAATAATAATAATAATAATAATAATAATAATAATAATAATAATAATAATAATAATAATAATAATAATAATAATAATAATAATAATAATAATAATAATAATAATAATAATAATAATAATAATAATAATAAAAATACGATCGCGGTGCTTCGAAACACGTTTATGACATCGTGACAGGTGATGAATTTACGCGTATGAGCCCGAAAGTAGACAGCAGTCGACTGTATGGGTGTTTCAAATTGAGCAACAAAAGTTGCTCGCGCACGAAGCACTTCCAAGCAAATGGTCGCCGGTTTTTTCGGAAAAACTGGATATATCGCAACCGTATTACCAGAACAACGCAGAACAGTCAATTCTGAGTGGTACACAAACATTTGGTTTCCAGTTGTCTTCCAAGAAATCAGGAAAATCAACCGCCGAAGACGGATCACTCATTACCACCAATGCGAGCTTTCACACGTCGGCTCAAACAACCGCATTTTTGAGCACTCAAATCATCGATTTGATGAGTCATCCGCCGTATAGTCATGACTTGGCACCGAATGACTTCTTTTCATTTCCGTACGTAAAAAATAAAATGAGAGGTCAATGTTTTTCGACATCTGAAGAAGCGGTTGATGCGTTAAGAATGCATGTGTAGAAGAAGAAAAACGTACGAGGAGAAAATTTTCACACCCCACTGTATTACGGCTTATTAGCCGCAAAGTGCCGGTCATCTGGTTGGGTAAATGACCCAAAGTCTACACTCCTTTGTCAGCAATATGTATAAATAGTCAGCACACGAGATTAATAAACTGTCAGTCAATCATCTAAACTTAGTTGTTTTTGTCAAGCGTTTTTTTTCTATTTCCTCTCCTACACATGCTTTGAAGATACCTCAATCCGAGTGACGAAAGTGCTTCGGCAATTGGTTCAAATACATGCAAAAGTGTATAGATCTTAATGGGGAATATCTTGAAAAACAAAAAAGGTATTTTCGATGATTAATTTTTGGTTTTGTTCTGTTATCCCGATATATAACAGGCAACCCTCGTATTCTCTGAGGATCCGATTCGGTTATTGCTTTGATTTGGTCGTCATCAACTACAACAACCAGAGCGTTTTCCGTCCTTGAGTAAAAAATCACAAATACGAAATGTAGCAAACCAATTTTGACACTGCTGTTCTTTTAAAGCTTAGTCACCATAAATAGCACAAAACTTTTTGTGAGCTAGTGACGAGTTTTTTCCTATTAGGAAGTAAAATGAACAAAATATGACGAAAATGGTCGTTGTGATTTTCATTTTTCAACAGACGCCAAACAAAATCTACACAACCGGTCAAAAGATTATTTTTTACTGATTGACGTTGACAAGATTGAAGTACCAGCTATTAAATGACAAAATGTCAACTATTATTATTATTTGCAAGTTACGGCGGCGTTTAATATATTCTCGGTATCGACATGAAGGTCGCCGTGGCGTAGTGGGTAGAGTGCGACGCTCACATGCCGAAGGGTGTCGGTTCGATTCCCAGCTCAACACCAATTTTTCGAATTTTTCACGGCACCACCTCTTTCGAGCTGCTGACAACACTCAAAAAGTAATAACTGTCTAAGAAAGCTTCTCAAACTTCGCTGTTCGGAGTAGTAGCGCGCACAACACGAGTAGTTGATGAGCAAGCTAGGCCCTGGTCCCCCTTTGGACTGTAGCGCCAACAATTATTATTATTATTATCGACATTAAGGAAAATGCGAATTCAATTTAAATTGTTCTTATTTTGTAATGTAATCTCCCCTAACATCAGTGCATTTGTTACATCTTGAGGTAAGCTTTTTTAAACCCTCAAAAAATAAACTTCCTCTTTCTCTGCAAAATACCCATTTATTGCCGGTTTAAGTTCTTCATCATCCAAAAATCGTTTTCCACGAAGACATTTTTTCAAATCCGTAAACAGGAAATAATTACTAGGGGCAAGGTCTGGACTACAGGGTGGGTGTTGGATTTCTTCGGAACCACAATCGTAGCAGCCTTGGAAAATCGCGCCGTGTGAGCAGGAGCTGTGTAATGAAGAAGCAACACACCCTCTGCGAGTCTACCTCGCCTTTTCTTTTTAATTTCTTCCCGCAAATTATGCAAAGTGGAAGCGTAGGATGAGCATTGTTGGTTTTACGTCTTTTTTGCACTCAGTGAGCGGGATTCCTTTTTGAGTCCCAAAAAACTGGGGCCATAAGCTTTTCGGCAGACGGAGTGACCTTTAATTTCTTCGGGGGGTCTGTTCCTTTTTTATGCCACTGCATGGACTCTTGTTTGCTTTCAGGGCCATAGTGGTGAAGCCATTTTTCGTCCACAGTAACCGTCCGAGTTCTCACTACACAGCTCCAAAAGCTCTCTACAGCATGCGATTCTCACTTTTTTCTGAGGTGTTGAGAACATTCGTGCCACCTACCTTGCACTAATCTTTGAAAGATTAAGATTGTTATGAAGAATGGTGCGAATGGTACCAGTTGAAAGCTTGTTGATCTCTGCCATCATTTTCACCTTTATTCGGGCATCCTCAAGAACAAGTTTCTCGACTTCTTTGATGCTTTCTCCCGTACAAGCAGTAGCCGAGGCGCCGGAGCGGGGGTCGTCTTCAATGCTCTCTCTGCCTCTCTTGAACTCACTTGACCACTTTTGCAAAGCTGCGAAACTCTATTTAATAACTACCATCTCATCATGAATAGTATTTTGACTTTTTCCTTGCTTAGTGAGATGCTCAATTTTCACCGTCATCGTCTCAGTTGTCATTATAATATTATTTAAATAATAATAATTGTTGGCGCTACAGTCCAGAGGGGGACCATGCCCTAGCTTGCTCATCAACTACTCGTGTTGTGCGCGCGACTGTTCTATCACGAGTAGAAGGGACCTACAGTTTTTTACCGACTCCGAGCGAAATTTGAGAAGCTTTCTTAGACAGTTATTACTCTTTGAGTCTTGTCAGCAGCTGGAAAGATGTGGTGCCTGAAACATTTGAGGTCTTCAGCCGGGAATCCAACCTTAATCCTTCGGCATGTGAGCGTCGCACTTTACCTACTACGACACGGCGTCCACACCACCCGCATCTGGTCCAACTATATGAAGAGCATGACCTTGGAACGGTGGATGTTTTTCCGTGACGTCGATGTCGAGAATGATGGAAGGGGTTCGACGAGCTTTGCATAGTATTTTCTTTTTACATTAAGTGACGATTCAGTGCAGAAACCCTCTCCTTTCATATCTCTTAAGCAGCAGTTCCGATGTAAAATTAAGTTTCATCTTGTAGGGCAGCCAATTTCCTTGCTTCTGAGTGAAACCAAACATCTTTAACAGAACGGAAATTCCATGCTGAATCACTTCCAACGTTTTGCGAGTTCACTTTGCGGTTCGCAGGGATCTTGATTGAATAAAGGTTCCCATGTTACATCTTCTTACTTTTTAGGCTCGCCAAGACGCTCTACGATCGAAGCTGAAATCATTACTTTTGAAGCATCGAAACCTTTCTTTGTATGGCTTATCTCTTGGAACAGATTCAACATAAGCTTTAACACGTATTTAATGGTGTCAAAGACTCCAGGTGCAATCGGTTTTTAATTAAAAACCAAAACCAAACTTCTCGCGGATTTTATTTAATTAAACCGAACACTTTCAAAGAGGTATAAAAAATAATGTGACCTAAAACAAAGCCAATAGAGTTCGTCATTAAATCTTCTCCTCCAGATGCCATCAACGCAAATAGGACCAAAAATTGCACGCAGAACTTTTCTCTCAAAGACACTAAGGGCTTCCTCATCCACCTTTGCTAACCTCCAGGATTCCGCGCCATAAAGTAGAACGGGGATGATCAAGCTGTTATATAAAGCGAGCTTCGTCTTTCGAGAGAGGGCTTTATTACTCAATTGCCTCTTGAGTCCAAAGAAACAGCGATTGGCAAGAGTGATTCTACGTTCGATTTCGGTACTGGTGTTGTTGTCCCTATTTACCGCGTAGCCGAGGTAGACGAAGTCCTTGTCCATCCCGAAGTTTCTGCTGCCTAGTGTGACGCTCCGTCCGATACGTCGATGTTGCGTGTTCTTCCTTGATGACAGCATATACTTAGTTTTGCACTCATTTACCGCCAGACCCATTTTAGGAGTTTGCACTTTAATGCCAGCAAACGCGTCATTGACGGCTCGCTGTGTTCGTCCAATCACGTCAATGTCATCAGCGTATGCTAGCAATTGAACTGACTTCTGGAAGATCGTGCCTCTGGTGTTGATTTGTGAGTTACGCACGATCTTCTCGAGAATGATGTTAAAGAAGTCACATGACAGTACGTCGCCTTGTCTAAAACCGTTTTTGATTTTGAAGATCTCGGTGAGTTCGTTACCGACCTCGACGGAGCAGCGAGAGTTCTCCATCGTCATCCTACACAATCTGACAAGTTTGGTAGGAATGTCAAAACTAGACATGGCACTGTATAGCTCGTCTCTATGCACACTGTCATATGCAGCCTTGAAATCGACGAATAGGTGGTGAGTGTCAATTTGCATTTCTTGGGTCTTTTCCAGGATCTGCCGCAATGTAAAGATATGGTCTATTGTGGACTTCCCTGGCCTGAAACCACACTGATAGGGACCTATCAGGTCATGGACAAACGGCTTCAGACGCTCACACAATACGGCAGAGAGGATCTTGTATGCTATGTTCAGGAAACTTATCCCTCGATAGTTGGTGCAGTCAAAGGCGTCTCCTTTTTTGTGAACCGGGCAAACAACACTGAGGTTCCACTCATCGGGCATGCTTTCCTCCGACCATATCTTACAGATGAGCTGGTGCATGCTCATCTTACAGATGAGCGATAGGCGCCTGGTCAAGCGTCTACTGATACAACGCTTAAAATGGCTAGGCATGTAGAGCGTATGGAAACCACTGCTCTGGCCCGAAAAGTCTTTGAATCCGTGCCATTGGAACAACGCAACAAAGAACGACCTTGACTAAAGTGGCGCACAGAAGTGGAAAAGGGCCTCAACCAACTTGGAGTGCGCAACTGGAGACAGCTAGCGAAAGATCGTGCTGGCTGGAGAGGCATGTTGGTTGAGGCCCAGGTCCACCCCGGACTGTAGTGCTACAAGAAGAAGAAGACCTAAAACAAACCCTGATGCACACAAACCTCACATTTTTCCAATGACGTAGGAAATCACTTCTATTATCGACCGCAACTTGGCGGTGACGCCATCTTTTGAAAATTCAATAGGATCGCACGATCAATGGAGCAGACCCCACGTTATATTCTCCCCAAGTTGAGAGTGTCCATCATTGTGTTTGCTCTTCATTTGTGACCACATTTTAATATTTCCAGTGCATTATGTGTATCCTTCCGTGGCCTCCATTTAATATTTGATCATTCATTGGCGAAACATCGTCCTACATAGCTTCTAAAACTGCCCACTCCCCAATTGCATCCAGTATCCAGTTCAATACTGTAAACCTTTCACAATCAATGCACCCAATGAACAGAGTCTGTCTCCACTCATCCGGAAAAGATTACACAAGGCTGTTGAATGCCGACACCAAGCGCAAGCTCATAAGCTCCTATCACAAGCAAATACACCAAGCACGCTCACCTTAAAATATCGATTACACGCGCCCGCCCTCGCACTCCTGCACCCACATCAGCTTTTCTCGGTCGGTTGAGGTCCAACTTAATTGCGTTGAAAACTATGTTGCGATTTATTTGCTCACACGAAAATAATCGGTGAATCTATGGCCTTTGTGCGCAGTCACTCGAACGGCCAGAGCTCCCAAATACCATCGAAGCAGGACACGCGATGACGTATCACATACTAATGAAGTCTGCTCGCTACGTGAACAGGGATCTGAATGGGTGGCGAGCAAATGAATGCGCTTGCCGTAGGTTTCATGATCCTTTCTCGCATTGTTCGGCCCTTTAAATTTACGATAAACATTTTCGGTTTCAGTTTCGTGCTGCTCCGATGCGATTCTGTAGCAAAAAGCGCGCTCAGTTTTTGCGCGGCTCGGAGGCAGCTGTCAACAGGGCTCGCACGATATGGGAGTGGCCGACAAAACGGGGTGTCAAGCGGAAGTAAATCCTTGTGGTGAATTGATGTTTTGATTTACTCCAACCACACTGCACCCCGGGAGGGGCTTTATTATGAGCTTAGGTGCGTTCCGGTGAAATGTGTGTAATGTTTTGTTGGGGAAATAGCGGAAAAAGGAATGGGAAACAAAAATGGGAAACTACTGCGTCATGGGTGACTTATCCTGACGGAATTATTGTGAGTTGCTTTTTTTCGTTTGTCACATTTTATTGCGATAATTGATGGTTTTGATGGCGGGCGTTAAATAAATGTTGTTATGGAAGAGTGACCAGCAGTGGATTTGACTGCAATTTGCCCTGTTGCACACAGCTTGAATGGGGGGAATATGATTTGTTCCTCGATTGAGTGCAGCGTGAAGGCGGATTTTTCGTTGGATTACTGCCAGCAGGTTTTCAAATTCAGTTTGCCTGAATGACGCAATCGTTTGCAGTTCGAAAGGGATGTATGGTAGTTTTAATATTTGTTGTATTGAATTTATACTTTGAATTGTCAGTCCACACAGCAGTCCGCACAGCATTAGAAAATATCATTGAATCCATTCAGGGTCATTCATTGTTTTCGCATTTCGTGAATCGTTTCCTAATTTTGGGCACTCCGGAACTTGGCATTTCTGGATTTTGGGCATTTGGGCATTGTAGCCTTTAGTGGCTTTCGATTTTCTGAATTTCAAATATTTTGGAACTTTAGCATTCCTCAATTTTCTGCATTTAAGGGAAGTCAGATTTTAAGCACAACACAGTTTTGGACCATTTCAGAATTCTTATAAGTTAAACTATACCCCCTTTGGAACTGTGAATAATGTCGCATCCTGAATACTTTGAACCTTTTCCTTGCGAACATTAAGCATTTAAGGATTTTGGACTTTAGTGATTTCGAAAAGTTCAATATCTTGATCAATTTCGATTTTTTTTTGGGAATTCTGGATACTTAGAAATTACATTTCAGAAAATTGGTCGCATCGTGATTTTGGAATTGCCCTGAAATCGTTTTAAATAAGATCTTGTTCGATTGTTTGGGATGACGGTGGAGAACTCTCGCTGCTCCATCAAGGTAAGTAACGAACTCACCGAGACCTTCAATGTCAAAAGAGGTTTTAGGCAATGCGACGCGCTGTCATGTGAACTTCTTGAGGAGAGTATGCGTCACTTAAAAGCGGATGAGGAAGCTCTTAGAAAAAGATTCAACGAAGAACTCTACGTGCTGCACAGTGGCATGTGTCTGATCAAGCGTCTTGGGATACAACATCTAAGATGGCTAGGCCATGCACAGTGTATGGACACCACTGCTCTAAACAATCTTCCTATCCAAGCCATTAAGATAACGCAGCAGATAGCGGCCTAGGCTGAGTTGGCGCACACAAGTAGTAGTAGAAAAACACCTCAAACCACTTGGAATGCGCAACTAACTGGTGAAACATCGTGTGTATTATAGAGGCAAGTTGGTTGAAGTCCAAGAAAATGAATGTGCCTGTATATGCTTATATTAAAAACAATAATTGTATAGCACGGCACTCCAAAGGGGAACCAGGTCTTAATTGGCTCATGAACTACTCGTATTGTGCCTGCTAATGTTCTCTCACGAGTAGAAGGGACCTACAGTTTTTTGCCGACCTCGAATGGAGAAGGTTGAGAAGCGTTTTCTTAGACAATTATTACTCTTTGAGTGTTGTCAGCCGCTCGAATGAGGTGGTGTCGTAAAAAACTCTTGGTGTACTCAGGAATACGAATACGATCAAAGCAACGCTTCATTAACTTTCATCTAGACCATTGCTTAAAGTTTTAAATCACTTTAGATTCTCTTAAGCGAATTTTAAGGCTATCTCTGATGATACTGTATTATGTCCGATAGAGAACTTTAATACTCAGAAGCCTCTTTAGCCCAAAGAAACAGCGCTTAGCAAGAGTGATTCTGCGCTTAATTTCGGTACTGATATGGATGTCCCTGTTTAACACTTAGCCGAGGTAGACGAAGTCCTTAACTACCTCGAAGTTTCTGCTGCCTAGTGTGACGCTCCGTCCGAGACGTCGATGTTGTGTGTCCTTCCTTGATGACAGCATGTACTTAGTTTTGCCTCATTTACCCCCAGACCCATTTTAGCTGCTTCCGCTTCAATGTCAGCAAACGCCTCATTGACGGCTCGCTGTGTTCGTCCAATCACGTCAATGTCATCAGCGTAAGCTAGCAATTGAAGTGACTTCTGGAAGATGGTGCCTCTGGTGTTGACTTGTGAGTTACGCACGATCTTCTCGAGGATGATGTTAAAGAAGTCACATGACGCCTTGTCTAAAACCTTTTTTGACATTGAAGGTCTCGGTGAGTTCGGTTGACGGTGCAGCAAGAGTTCTCCATCGTCATCCTACACAATCTGACGAGTTTGGTAGGAATGCCAAAACTAAACATTTCACTGTATAGCTCGTCTCTATGCACACTGTCATATGCAGCCTTGAAATCGACGAATAAGTGGTGAAAGTCAATTTGCATTTCTTGGGTCTTTTCCAGGATCTGCCGTAATGTGAAGATCTGGTCTATTGTGGACTTCCCTGGCCTGACACCACACCGATAGGGACCTATCAGGATATGAACAAATGGTTTCAGACGCTCATACAATATAGCAGAGAGGATCTTGTATGCGACGTTGAGGAGACTAATCCTTTGGTAGTTGGCACAGTTAAAGGGGTCTCCTCTCTTGTGAACCTGGTGTTTTTTACAATAACTTAAAGGATTCATCTCGCCCGAAAAATGGAATTAAATAGCGAACATTTTCAAGCGATTATTTTTTACAACTTTCGACGTTGATTAACTCAACAACAGTGCGTCGATGAAATTAATTGAAGCTTTGATGGAGCGATGAAGCTCCATCAAGGACCAGTGTTTATCGATGGTATGGTGAAATCAACCGAGGTCGTAGTTCAGTCCAAGATGAACTTCGTAAAGGTAGTCAGAAATCAGTTGTTGTTCTGTAAGCCATTTATTCTGTGCGCCAACTGATATTGCAAGATCGTCATCTGACCTATCGTGAGATTGCGACCAGCATACACTCAATATTGCATGAACATTTGACCGTCAAACAAATTTGTTCGCGTTGGATCCCACACAATTTGTCAATCGCTCAATATAAGGCTAGTGTCGATTGGTCCAAAGAAATGCTCCAAAAATACGATCGCAGTGCATTAAGACACGTCTATGACATCGTGACAGGTGGTGAATCGAGGAATTACGCGTGTAAGCCCGAAAGTAAACAGCAGTCGACTGTATGGGTGTTTCGAATTGTGCCAAATTCATCAAAAGTTGCTCGAACACGAAGCACTTCCAAGCAAATGGCCGCCTGTTTTTTCGTAAAAACTAGACATATCTCAACCGTACCACTAGAACAAAGCAGAACAGTCAATTCTGAGTGGTACACAACGATTTGTTTGCCAGTTGTCTTCCAAGAAATCAGAAAAACCAACCGCCGAAGACGGATCACTCTTTACCACAACAATGCGAGCTTTCACACATCGGCTCAATCAACTGCATTGTTGAGCACTCAAAACATCGATTTGATGAGTAATCCACCGTAGAGTCCTGACTTGACTCCAAATGACTTCTTTTTATTAGCGTACGCAAAACCTAAAATGAAAGGTCAACGTTTTTTAACACCTGGAGAAGCGGTTAATGCGTTCAGAAAGGAGATACCTCAATCGTAGTGGTAAAAGTGATTCAACAATTGGTTAAAACGCATACAATAGTGTATGCGTTATGTAGTAGTGTATAGATCTTACTGGGGAATATTTTGAAAATCAATAACGTTGTTTTCGATGATTAATAATTGTTTTTGTTCTCTAATCCTAAAAGGCAACTACGACAGTAACAATGCATATAGAAATTGAAGGAGAAGAATTTATTGATGGAATTTTGGTTATCGCGATCTCGGGATAAGTGATTTTTGATTTTCTTTTAGGATTTCAAGTATTTTTGGACTTCAACTTAGGTATCTCATAATTTTGGTGACTTGAAATTTCTAATTTTCTCTGTCATTTCAGAATTAAGGAAATTCGGTTTTGGAATTTTATAATTTTAGCATTTCGTAATTTCGATAGTTTTGAAATTTTCGGCTTCTTGGAAATTGTGTTTGTCAGGATGATTTTCAAATATTTGCATTTTTAAAGTTGGGGCCGTTTCCGTTACCTTGGTGGTGTAGTGGGTAAAGCGCGACGCTCACACGCCGAATGTCTAGGTTCGATTGCCAGCTGAACGCCTCGAATATTTCATTCAACACTCAACCATCAGTAATAACTGTCTAAGAAAATATTGCTTCTAAAACTTCGCCATTCGGAATCGGCAAAACATTGGAGGTTCCTTCTACTCGTGAGTGAAAGGACCTACAATGCGTGCGTAGCACGTACAATACGCGTAGTTGGTGAGAAAGCTATGCCCTGGCCCCCTGTGGACTGTTGCGCCATTCAACTATTAAAATTGGGGCATATCGAAGTTTAGACATTTAAAAACGTTTTTATTTTCGAACTCTTGGCTCTCAGTTTTCTTGCAATTATCAGTTTTCTTGCAATTTTTACATTACTTCGTAATGTAACGTAATGTAAGGTAATGTACTTCATAGTGTAATGATAGTTACGAAGTTAAGTTTTTAATTTTCGATTACGATAACTAAGCTCCAAAGATTCTCGTTCCCACAAGCAGGTGCAAAAAGAAGATATTAGCACTGTTCTTGTTAAAGTGTCAAGTGTGTCATTTCAAAGGATCTACAAGGCCTTGCAAATGTGCTGATCTGAATGGGAATTCCCCCAAGAATTTATAATCCCCAACTTTGTACATTGAGATAGGTTATTTCAAAGCTTCCCTGCAAATCAAGATATCGCATGTAAACATCTGCCTACAGCAACTTGCCACAACAACCGAAGTCATTAAAGCATCTGCCAACAAACTGAGCCGCCACCCAATTCTCATTCTGTTCCTCTTTGTCCATTCATCTTGGAACGCACCCGTGTTCCTGCCATGCAGCGACATCTTATTAAGTCAACATAATCCTATTCCCAGCACCGAGCACGCCACCGTCGTTGCTTTTCAAAGTGCGAACCTCCCCCTCTACCGAACCACTTACACACAATGACACAATAAAATTAGTGACATTAGCTTTTCAATGTCAGGCGCCGCATAAAAGAGTAGGCACTCCACGTTCCGCCAGCACCTTTCAGCACATTGTCCTTTAATTTATCTCCAACGCCGTGGCCGTGTACCAAAAGGAGCCTAGAAATATTTTTATTTATGAGTCACAGGCGAATATTTATGACTTCGCTACGAGATGTACATTTCGTACATATTTAAAGCAATTCGTAAAATTTACGATCACCAGCGATAAGGCGCAGGCAGTCTTGCAGGACGACGTCGATGTCAGGCAATGGCACTGATGACGCCCATTAAAGCACCGCCGCCCTCGGCTCAAAGAGAGACTCTCTTAAATGCGTGCGGCAGTCTGTGCGTTTGAGCCATTCACCCGAAATATGCTTTTAGAGTGAATGTTAAAAGTCTAACGACGGACGGCGTCAGCAGTCCTTAGAGAGCAAGGGGAAGGCGACCTTTTAAAAGCATGCTGGCAGTGCCATCGAATGGGGAGCTCTGTGAATGATGCATTGGACATGGGTATTTATGTAGTTACACTGGCGAGTTAAGTGCCGAAGTGAAATTACATCATTTGTCAGGATTACCGCAACGCAACCACCACCATCACCCAGTCGTCCGTGGGGAGACTGTAAAAATGTGAAGCACGTCGTTGAAAATTTTAATCGGTGACGATTCAATTTAAATGGAGCCGGGGGTCCTCCCTCTGTCAGTGAGATGATTGAAGACATTTGGATTGGCGTGATAAAGGAGGGCGTCGGTTGACTGCCACATTTTCCTGTTTGACAGCCTTTCCAAGAGAGAAGTCAAAGGGACCAGACTTAACGGTGTACGGTGGGTAATGCTTTTTTGCTCCATTCTTGGATTAACGTGTACGCGAACTGCGTCCCGTGTAGCCATTATTCACTTCATCGCAGCAGATAGCTGCACAGAAAATTGTAAATCCCTCACGCTGTCCGGTTAAAAGCTCAAAATCCAGCTCAATGTCCCACTTAAGTTCATTTTCCTCAGACACACTGCAATGGTTTCGCCATTATGTGCGTCCTTGTGACACGTTACAAAGCAGGGCGCCTCGCAGTGTCCACCCACTGAATTCGCTTCCATTGTCTGCGCACTCAGTTAAGGACAAAAAACAGAAATCCTTTCAACACGTTTCCTCCTCTCCCTCCCCTTCGACCTCACGGCCCCAGCAAAACGTCAGGAGCACACGTTCATATTCCAGCACCTCGCTCGCCTTCAACGTAACCGCAAAAGTATGCGATTTGTAACTACGTGGCATATCTTTATCCTAGGTGACATGCTCCTGTTTCGCTGGGGCCCAACATTGGGCGCCACGTCACGGATTGCACCGGAGACCAGCTGTTCGCTGGAGACGGTTTAAAATGTTGTACACGTTCACGCAAAAAGTGATACGAATCCCCCCGTGCCCCAACACGGAATCGAAATCCTTTGAGCACACACTGCGGTTGCCACAGTGACGAGGGTCGCAAAGTAACAGATCAGGGCAAGTAATGCATGCACTGAACGACACACAGAGGGGAGTGCAGTTCTTTGCACTGCACACTGCCTTTCGACCGGCTTCCAGCGAAATCAATAAGCGACAGGGCTCATTCGGTTCCTTGGGATGTACTTGTTCCTCTCCATCATTTGCATGCGACATTTCTCAAATCCCTCCTCCCCCTTCGAGACTTGACATGCAACTGGAGCAACTGAAGCCCTTCCCCATGGTCGCGTGTTTGCCGAGAAAATTACCCCCTGACATGGACACACGGCGGAGCACGGCGCTGACACGCACAATCATTCGCCAACAAATGCGATGGAATTTTTCTGCCGAAAATTCTGTGCACGGCGCATATCGTTCTTTGTTCAGCGGGGCCTTGCACTTGTGGCCAGTCGAGCAGTCTGCGGCAGGGAGAGAGTGAGAGCACCAGGTATTCCCTTTCAAACGCGAGGTTCGCAAATTGTTTGGCCATTACCCGGTCGTGTGGGCTGCAGTCGGGAGTAACGCTCCTTTGGCCGGCAGGCGGAGAGGCTTTGACTTGTAGTTTGCGGCAAGCGAAATTCCACATAAGAGTTGCGTGGTGGAGAATGAATTTTATTTCGGTAGCGTGGCTAACCGGTGGTAAGTGAAGGCAAAATTGGTGCAAGCAAGCAGCGATTCTTTGAAGCGAGTCCGTCTGTGTGCGGTGTTGGTGGTGGTGGTGGTGGTGGAGCGGCGGAGGTTTAGGACAGCTTTTGTGCGCGCTGCTTTTGCTGGTATTCGAGGCAGTTTTTGCTTAGGTGAGCATGTAAAACGAGCTGAAAATGTACAAGATTCGGTTTGGTGTAATTTTTGAGGCTAAGCCTTGCGTGTGCAGCACGGTTATCCGTGTGCAGTGTGTTTTAATTAATTCCGTTTCGTTAATTACTTTCCGAAGGGGATATGTGTGAGAGCTTCATGATGTTTGTGGGCAGTGCTACGAATGGGCTCGTTGGTCTTTAAATTGATGTTTGGGTCAGTGTCTCCAAGTGTACAGCAAAAGTAGTCAAAGTTACAGAAAAGTTAAGGAAAACTTCTAGTAGTCAGGACCTTGAAAAACATGTGGCCTTCTTGTAGCATCAATGGCTTTCAAGATATTTTTCGTGAGTATATCTTACCTAAGGCGGGCAACCTTCAGCAAAGCAAAGTTTTTGGTGGGCGGCACAGTCCGGGATGGACTTGGGTTCCAACAAACTTCATTCTCTACTTCGACAGTTACCTCCACTTACACACTCCAAATTGATAGCAGCCTTTCCGTGCTTATGGGAGCCTTATTAGACTTGAAGAGTTCTCTGCGGCGTTGCTGCTATTGCTTGGATTCGTAGACTCTTTGGGCTGCTGTTGTGTTTCCTATACATGGCTTGATCGTCTTAAAGTTTGCGTAGATTATTGATTATGAGAGTAAAGCTGTACAGCCTTAAACTGAACACCAGTAATCCCATTGACTTTCTTGTGGACAGAATAAACGACTCTGGAGGGATCGCGTCCTCAACATCGACTACAATATCGTCTTTCCCGTAATTTCTGAGCTCCTAAAATCGCTTGTTAACAGCCTGGGAAGGCCACAATAGAACGAATTTTAATCTTATGGAAGATTCTAGAAAAGACCCGTTGAACTCGAAACGACACTCGATTTTAAGGTCACATCTCACAGTGCCATGTCTAGTTTTGTCATTCCACCAAACTTGTTAGATTGTTTAGGATGATGATGGAGAACACTCCCTGCTCCGTCAAAGTGGGTAACGAACTCGCAGGGACCTTCAATTTCAGAAGAGGTTTAAGACAAGGCGACGCACTGTCATGTGAACTCCTGAACATCATCCCTGAGAAGATCGTGTGTAACTCACAAGTCAACACAAGAGGCACGATCTCCAGAAGTCAGTTCAATTGCTAGCTTCGCGCTGATGCCATTGACGTGATTGGACGAACCCAGCGAGCCGTCAATGAAGCGTTTGCTGGCATTGAAGCCGAAGCATCTAAAATCGGTCTGGCGGTAAATGAGGGCAAAACTAAGTGCATGCTGTCATCTAGGAAGGACACTTAACATCTACGTCTCGGACAAGGCGCACACTAGGCAGCAGAAACTTCGAGGTAATCAAAGACTTCGTCTACCTCGGCTCCGCGGTAAACAGGGACAACAACATCAGTACCGAAATCAAACGCAGAATAACTCTTGCCAATCGCTGTTTCTTTGGGCTCAAGAGGCAATTGAGTAATAATGTCCTCTCTCGAAGGACTAAGCTCGCTTTATATAACAGCTTGATCTTCCCCGTCCTACTTTATGGCGCAGAATCTTGGACGTTAGCAAAGGCGGATGAGGAAGCCCTTAGTCTTTTCGAGAGAAAAGTTTTGCGTGGGATTTTCGGTCCTGTTTGCGTTTATGGCATCTGAAAGAGAAGATTTAATGACGAACTCTATGGGCTGTACAGCGATATACCCCTGTTCAAGCGTCTACGTACACAACGCTTAAGGTGGCTGCGCCATGTAGAGCGTATGGACACTACTGCTCCGGCCCGGAAAGTCTTCGAATCCGAGCCATTGTTACAACGCAACAGAGGACGGCCTAGACTAAGTTGGCGCACACAAGTGCAGAAGGACCTCAACCAACTTGGAGTGCGCAACTGAAGGCAGCTGGCGAAAGATCGTGCGGGCTGGAGAGGCATGTTGGTTGAGGTCTAGTTCCACCCCGGACTGGAAGCAGCTGGCGAAAGATCGTGCGGGCTGGAGAGGCATGTTGGTTGAGGCCCTGGTCCACTCAGGACTGCAGCGGCACAAGAGGAAGAAGAAAAAGACTGCGATGAATCAGAAAACACGAGAAATTGAAGCCAACATTGTCGGCGATTTCGGTTTAAATAGCAGCTATCACGAAACTCGCACAAGAGGACCAGTTGCACAGTCTGGCAGAAACTAAGTTTCATGGGCTCCTAACCTTCCGCAGTACCAGAATATGGCCCCTGGTAGCAACAAAGTTCTCGGTTGGATTCCTGAACGTCCAGGACCGATAACTTTCCTCCTACCTAAATTTGAACTGCCGCAAGGATCCATTCTGACCTGTCCTCTATTGAATGCTTACCAAGCAAAGCCTCTGATGGTAGCTGTAGTTTGTCTTGTCTGTAGAATCGGACTGGCATCAATGCAGGAATTGTTAATAGCTCCAAAGACTCGAATTTCTTCGTACAGAGGGCATTAGAAGAACATGTGCCCTAGGAACTGTATCCCCACATACGCGAGTCTTAACGAGTGACAGTTCTTGAAGGAACTTATGAGTCTCTCTGCCATTTTAGAAGGTATCTCATATGTGTGTATATGTATGGTGGTCAAGGGTTTAAGTGCTAGTCCCTCTAAGACATTTGCCCAACACGTGTAACAAACCCTAGGAACCATTTCCACACAAGTGTGACACGTCTTGGAGGAAACTGTGTGTCTCTCTCTGTATCCCATATGTCAGCCTGTGTATGCCTGTCAAGGAAGTCTTTTCGATCGACAAGTGCTAGACCCTCTTAGCCGCAATTTTCAATCCCAAGCGCCATTGGTGTTCTGATGCCTCTCTCTAGAAAGCGGAAAGAATAAATCATGATTTTAGGTGATGAAACAGTGAAGATATGGAGACCTGCGCATGTTCAGGCGTTTAGCTAGTTAGGTAGGTTAAGGTGGCTGATGAATGCACTTAGTCCCATACAGGACCATTGTGCTACCACACTTTGTGGGAAGAACCTAAAACCAGCTGGAGCCGATAATAAAGTCTAAAATGTCGGCGGGAGGGGTTTTTATTGTGGTCGTGTAGGCCATTGAGGAAATAGCTTCCAAAGGCGCCTGTGTCTGACACACGGGAGCGCCGGGCATGCGCATAACAGGTAAAGGAGAATTTCTGATTCTCCTCATCCCTGCAGCTTCTGCAAAAATCGTTTGAGGGAGCCCCTAGCCTGCTAGCATGCTCACTGATCAGGCAGTGGCCGGTTATGGCTCCCGTGACCAGGCTTATGTCTAATCTTCTGAGCAATAGTAGCAGTCTGGAGCGTTTGGGTTCAAGAGAGGGCCACATCTCCTTGGAGACGCGACAAAGGTTATGGTTAGACCACCTTTGATTAGTCTGATGGATCGCGTTCAGGTGCAGTTCGGACTTGGATGTGGCAAGAGGGATACCGAGGTGTTCGTGTTCCTGAAGTAGTGGTTGCGTTGTGGCAAGCCTGGCCAATTCGTCTGCTTGACAGTTGCCCGGAATGTCTCTGCGACCAGGCACCCAGCACAGGCGTATGTTGAACTGCTCAGCCATCTCATCTAAGGATGTGCGGCAGTTCATGACCGTCTTGGAGTTTGTTGAGACAGATTCTAGGGCCCTGAGTGTTGTCTAACTATCCGTAAGAATAAGAATATCAGCTGGGGATATTCTATTCCTCTTCAGCAATAAAAAGTGCTTCGCAAATGGCCATTACATCAGCTTGGAACAGTGATTGGGAAGTCTGAATTTTAGACAAAGGTTCAGATCCTCAGAGTATACTCCGCAACCAACGCCTTCGTTTGTTTCTGATCCATCGGTGAAGATGCACGTAGCGTCAGCAACCCATTGTGGGTTAGCCGACCACGCGTCTCGGTCAGGGATCATAGTGCGGGAATTTTGTGTCAAACAGACCTTCGGCGCCGCATAGTCAAGGTTTTGGTATACAAAGTTTACTCTTTAAAGTATTCTTGAGTGTCCGTGGGACACGTTCCATTGTGATGAGGAGATCAGTCTTATGGCTGTACTAACCGCCGCCTGTTGGGCAAACAGATCTATGGTCATACGGTTGAGAATGACGTCCAATGCATCTGATGAGGTGGTTCTTAGAGCACCGCGGATACATATGGAGGCCAGTCGCTGGGCATTTCTGATAGTGTTGTAGCGGGAGGCTGTGTCTAGTGCAGGCCACCAAACTGCAACGCCATATAGTAGAACAGGGCGCACCACAGCCATGAGGTGGTTAGCTAAGTTCAAGAAACTTTAGAACCCGAGTCACGTATATAGTGCCCCAGAGGACGTTTACGGCAAAGGTGGAGGACACAAGCAGAAGTACACGCCAACTGACTAAGTGTGACTCAGATTGAGCGCTTATGTCTTGTTTTTCATCTTCGTGGGGCTCTACAGTCCGTCGTGGAGCTGAGCTTTAACCACATGCCTCTCCAGACAGCACGATCTCTCGCCAGCTGGCTCCAGTTGCGCATTGTAAGTTGTTGAGGTCCTTTTCCGTTAGTGTGCGCCATCTTGTTGTACTGCGGCCTTTGTTGTGTTGCTTCAATGACTGGAATTTTCGACGACTGAATTTTTCGGGCCGTAGGAATAAGTTCCATACGCTCGGCATGACCTAGCCATCTTAAGTGCTGTATCCTAAGACCATATGCATACCACTTTGCAGCCCGTAGAGTTCGTCGTCAAAAATTCTCCTCTAAATAACATCAATGCAAATCGCACGCAGAACATTTCTCTCGAAAAGACTACGGACTTTATCATCCGCTTTTGGTAACGTTCAAGTTTCCGTGATATAAAGTAGGACCGGAATGATCACGCTGCTATATGAAGTTCTTCCTCTTCTTGTGGCGCTACAGTCTGGGGTGGACCTGGGCCTCAACCAACATGCCTCTCCAGCCATCACGATCTTTCGCCAGCTGTCTCCAGTTGCACACTCCAAGTTGGTTGAGGTTCTTCTCCACTTGTGTGCGCCACTTTAGTCTAGGTCGTCCTATGTTGCGTTGTCCCAATGGCACGGTCTAAAGACTTTCCGGGCCGGAGCAGTGGTGTCCATACGCTCTACATGGCCTAGCCATCTTAAGCGGTGTATCCGTAAACGCTTGACCAGGCGCCTGTCGCTGTACAGCCGATAGAGTTCGTCATTAAATCTTCTCCTCCAGATGCCACCAACGCAAACAGGACCAAAAATCGCACGCAAAACTTTTCTCTCGAAAAGACTAAGGGCTTTCTCAACCGCCTTTGCTAACGTCCAAGATTCTGCGCCATATAGTAGGACGGGGATGATCAAGCTGTTATATAAAACGAGCTTAGTCCTTCGAGAGAGAGCTTTAATACTCAATAGCCTCTTAAACCCAAAGAAAAAGCGATTGGCAAGAGTGATTCTGCGTTTGATTTCGGTACTGATGTGGTTGTCCCTGCTTACCGCGGAGCCGAGGTAGACGAAGTCCTTGACTACCTTGAAATTTCTGCTGCCCAGTGTGATGCTCCGTCCAAGACGTCGATGTTGTGTGTCCTTCCTTGATGACAGCATGTACTTAGTTTTTCCCTCATTAACCGCTAGGCCCATTTTAGCCGCTTCGGCTGCAATGCCAGCAAACGCCTCATTGGCGGCTCGCTGTGTTCGTCCAATCACGTCAATGTCATCAGCGTAAACTTGCAGTTAAACTGACTTCTGGAAGATCGTGCCTCTGGTGTTGACGTGTGAACCTCGATCTTCTCGAGGATGATGTTAAAGAAGTCACATGACAGTGCGTCGCCTTGTCTAAAACCTTTTTTGACATTGAAGGTATCGGTGATTTCGGTACCGACCTTGACGGAGCAGCGAGAGTTCTCCATCGTCATCCTACACAGTCTGACGAGTTTGGTAGGAAAACCAAAACTAGACATGGCACTTTACAGCTCGTCTCTATGCAAACTGTCATATGCGCCTTAAATTCGACAAATAGGTGGTGAGTGTAAGTCCGTACCTTTTGGATTTTTTCCAGTATCTGCCGTAAAATGAAGATCTGATCTCTGTTGTATGCCCCTTGCCTGAAACCTATCAGACAAACGGCGCTCAGACAAGATGGCAGAGATGATCTCGTACTCGAAACTTTCCCTACGAAAAAAGGAGACAGTTAAAAAGCGTTCAAGAGCGAGATAAGCAGAAGTTCAGTCCAGACTCAGGCATAGATCTCAAGTGTGAAAGTTGACACACACTCCATCAGAACAAACCGTCAAAAATATTCATTCACAAACCTTCCTAACCACACTCGTGCTAGTTTTACCTGCAAATGATGCTCTTTACAGTGACAGTCACCAATAAACCTTCCCATTTCTATGGAACTTGCAACAACTTGTTCTCCCTTACTCACACAACCACCAGCAAAAGTTGTGCATTCGAAATGAAACCCTTAACGAATGCAATTGAACTGAAACCCGACACCCCAGGGCCTCACTGCTAAGTGCAGCCCCATCATTCATTCCGCCTCACAAGTACACAAGTCAAGCGCCATTAATCACAGTTGTCTCTTTTGTGTATCTCCGATGACTTTGTCTGCTCCCGTCCTTAATTCACTGCTCCTTCCGTCCCCGCTACGCTCGCTCCACGCGTATGATTGATGAACTGGCTGCCGTGCAGTGCCGCTCCCTCATGTTTTAGAATGCCGCATTTTCCCAAAGTCGCCCAATCACTCGCCTGAGGTTGGCCCTTCATATCCGGCGGAGCACTGCACTCCCAGCCAAATGATATAATCTGATTGACAGCAACCGGATCGGGCCGACCAGGCTGCAGACTGCACCCGAGACCATTTCAATTGGCCGTATTAAATTTTATCTGGACCCTCTCTGCGCTGATGGGCACATCGCATCACATGCCACCGCACAAAGGACGCTCCGTCGAGGATTGCAGTTCCAGTTGCCACTTCCGATGTGCTTTCGAATCGTTATTAAAATTTTATTGTCAAATCGTTATGCGTGAGAGGTTAATCGTTTCGGCGAGGAGTTCATAAATCTGCCACCCAATGTGACCACTTCGCCTCTGACGCGAGGGCTGTTCTCGTAAATTCTGCGAATTGCACTTTTACGGCGCCACGCCACCCGAACCAACCCCAAAAGGAGGGAAATGCAAAGAGCTCTCCAAGGACTCGAATGTAATGGACAGCAAGGGACAGCAGGATATTCAATTTATTGCAATGTCCCATCACACAGTGGGTCGAACGGTCGGCACACTGAATGCAAATATCCAATTGTCCTTTCACTACCATCATGGTGGCCACGGAAGGAGAGACAGAAGAAGGTCTGTGTGCGTGCACGCACCAATGGAGCCGGACCAGATACATCTAATAAGTGCACATAAATAAGAGTCACTTTATGTTCCTACGACGACGTCCTAATTATGGTTTAAGGTCCAACGCAATTTTCGAACCCGATGAACATTATCTTTGTGTTGCGGCACTGGTGTGCATGGCGGTGCGGTGCGTCAGTGCCCTGTGTGCCTACCACCATCACCACCGCCTTCGCCGATGCCGACCGGAGATCTGAGATTTATGGCATTCCAAATGTGTGTCCTGTTGGGTGGATGATAATTTTAATGAATGAAATCACAGGAATGGCGCGTCGGCGGGGGCATGCGGACCCGCCTGAGATGGGTTAATAAATCGTACTTGTGGTATATGACCAAAAATGACTTGTTACAAGGATAATGAATATATTGTTTTTCTCTCGCTTCTCCTGTTCGGCTCCGCTCCACGGCCGGGCGGATGCATGTTGTTGGAGCTGGTGGACAACGATGTTGTTGTGAATTATTGCCGTGGTTCGGTTGAAATAGGTTCCCAGTGCCCAGGAACATGTAAATCGAATTACTTTGGACGTTTGGACGATTTATTGCGCAAAGCCGGGACGGAGGCGGTGAGGAGCGGCGCACGTGTCGCATGTGTCAGAGGTTAAAAATAGTTTCGACATAATTGTTTCAAGAGATCCTCGTAAATGCTGTGTAAGTGTCGATTAAATCGGAGGCACTGCCTTCTTTGAATACTTGGAAGGCCAAGGATATTTAGTGGGTCGATAAAACATAAAAAGGAGAAGTGTGGGGTGGAGAGGGATGAACAATATCAATGACCGGGAAGGTTCATGTGGCATAAGATTGGACGGGATCTGAAGGCTTTTGAGGCAAAGACGTATACATGCAGTCGTGTGCAAATTAATTGCGCCAAACGAAAAATGGTCGCCGTGGCGTAGTGGGTAGAGTGCGACGCTCACACGCCGAAGGGTCTAGGTTCGACTCCCAGCTCAACACCAATTTTTCGAATTTTTCACGGCACCACCTCTTTCGAGCTGCTGACAACACTCAAAGAGTAATAACTGTCTAAGAAAGCTTCTCGAATTTCGCCGTTCGGAGTCGGCAAAAAACTGTAGGTCCCTTCTATTCGTGAGAGAACAGTAGCGCGCACCACACGAGTAGTTGATGAGCAAGCTAAGCCCTGGTCCTCCTTTGGACTGTAGCGCCAACAATTATTATAATTAAACGAAATTTTCAATATATTTTTCTCTATTTTCAATTAAAATTAGAAAATATAACACAAGTCAATTTTAATACATTTTATGGCCTCCATTGACTTTCATGAGTGTGTTGACTCATTTTGGCCGTCGTTGCTTTGTTGGTTGAGTGCGATACTCAGACGCCGAAGGTCGGGGTTCGATTCCCGGCTGAACCCCTCGAATTTTTTCACAGCACCACCTCTTTCGAGATGATGACAAAATTCAAAGAGTAATTAAGGTCGAAGAAAAAGCTTCTCAAACTTCGCCGTTCAGAGTCGGCAAAAAACTGTAGGTCCCTTCTATTCGTGAGATAACAGTAGCGTGCACAACACGAGTAGTTGATGAGCAAGCTAGGCCCTGGTCCCCCTTTGGACTGTAGCGCCAACAATTATTATTTCTCTATTTTCAATTAAAATTAGAAAATATAACACAAGTCAATTTTAATACATTTTATGGCCTCCCTTGACTCATTTTGGCCGTCGTTGCGTTGTTGGTAGACTGCGATACTTAGACGCCGGTTCGATTTCCAACTGAACTCCTCGAATTTTTTCACGGCACTACCTCTTTCGAGATGATGACAAAATTCAAAGAGTAATTAAGGTCGAAGAAAAAGCTTCTCAAACTTCGCCGTTCGGAGCCGGCAAAATACTGTAGGTCCGTTCTACTCGTGAAAGAACAGTAGCGCCTGCAGCACGAGTAGTTGATGTGCAAGCTAGGCCCTGAGACCCCTGCGGACCGTCATTTTGGCATTGATGAAACCGTCGTGCTCGTGATCGTGTGACTTAAAGACTGACGTCGTAAATGAGTTACAAATTGATGGCAGTACGAGAGTGTTCGAGAGGAATTTTGAAGGTGCTTAAGGTTGGCCAAGGAGCAGTTTAATCACCTTCAAAGGCAAGCTAAGCAATCTGCATGATCATTTGGAGGAAATTGGTTTTGGTTTGAGTCTCAGCCTTTTTTAATGCTGGAAATAAAATCTTCCTAGGTACGTCGATTGCGGTTTTACCACCCAACATCCAGAAAGAATTAGATACAAATACAATTTTTTTGCTTTTCAATATAAAGCTCAAGTACACAATGAACAATAACACAATGAACACACAATGAGCACACAATGAAACGTTTTTTTGTGGAATCTTTATTTCTTCTCACAGCATAGACTTTCATTCATTATTCAAATATCTATCATGAAAAGACTCGAGCCATGCTCCCTTTCTTGAGCCAGTTTCCTTTAAATTCTTCTCTGACAGGAAATCGGCCACAACTTGAGAAATGTAACCTTGAATACAATAAGGCTTCGTGGGTCTTGAGGTTATTTAAAATGTACAGTCTCTTGCAAAGTGCCACAGAAAAATTTCCAACGGTGTCAAATTGTATTAAGATGACTACGTATAAAGTTGTCAAATATACGCCTTTTTGTCTTTTGAATTTTCCGGCTATGTACAAAGCTCTACAGAACTCGTATCTGGCAATACCGGTATGAAATGAGAGTTTTTTTTTTGAAAATAAAACACTACTTATTAATGGGAAAGTAAAAGCGTTTTATTTAAAGTATTGGCCATTGTTTTCTACACATTTTGATCACCTTTCTGGCAATTTGTGAATACCACGCCAATAAAATTGTTCGTCTTTTAAAACAAACCAATCAGACACCTAATTTTCGACCTCCTCGTAGGAATCAAAGTGCTGCTTAGCCAATGCGTGTCCCATCGATGAACACAAATAGTAGTCGGAAGGAGCCAAGTCTGGTGAATACGGCGGATGGGGTCGCTGCTCCCAGCCAAATGGTTTGATTGTACCTTAAACCGGTTTTGCTTTGTGTGCAGGTGCATTGTCCAGTTCCAGTGTCCGGTTTGTGTTCCAGGTGCATTGTCATGGATCAAAACTACCTTGCCGTGTCTTGTGGCCCATTCTGGTCGTTTCTTGATCAATGCATGGTTCAAATTGATCACTTGTTGTCGGTAGCGATCAGTATTAAGGGTTTCACTAGGTTTTAGGAGCTCGTGGTACAGCACACCTTTCTGATCCCACCAAACACACAGCATTGTCTTCTTGCTGAATCGATCTGGTTTTGCAGTCGATGTTGATGGTTTTCCAAGATTTACCCATGAATTTTTCCGTTTAGGATTCCTAAAATAAATAAATTTTCCATCGCCAGTAACAATTCGATGCAAAACCGATTTTCTTTCGTGTCTTTGAAGCAAAATTTCACAAGTGTTTTTTCGGTTTTCCATCTGTCATTTTTCATTCAATTCATGTAGCACCCATTTTCCACACTTTTGGATCTTTCCCATAGCTTTCAAACGGTCAGAAATTGTTTGTTGTGCAACACATAACATTGCTGCCAATCGCTTTTGACTCAAAGTGTCATCTCCATCCAATATCGTTTGCAATTCGGCGACTACAAACTTTGTTGGTGGTCTTCCACGTTCTTCATTTCTCACATCAAAATCATTATTTCTGAACCGTTGAAACCATCTTCTACATGTTGCTTCTGATAGAGCATGATCACCATATGCCTCGACAAGCATTCGGTGCGACTCTGCGGCACTTTTCTTCAAATGAAAACAAAACATTAATGCTTTCCGCAAATCATCTATTTTTGGTACAAAATTCGACATTTTTAACACGATGAAAAAATATGATGTTGTCTGTTCAATGACTTGATGAACCATATACTAAATATTTTTCAGCAAACAAACAAAAAGGAAAACAAAATAAGCGTTCGTTTACAACAAATGTTCCCTATCGAGACATTTGTATCTTGACGCTCACTTCATGCCGGTGTAACTGGTACTATAAACAAATACTGAAAGGTCTTAACATAATCTAAAAAACGACGCTATGCATGATTAGTTTGCATATTGCGTTCAACAATTATAGACGTGTAAACATGGAGTTCACTAACACCGAAATTCGCGCTATTTTAAAGTTTTCCTTCGTTAAAGGTAAATCCGCTAGAGAAACGTTCCGTGAGACTAATGGTGGTTTGGGGGATGGTACTCTATCACCGAACCGCGGAGGAATGGTTTCGATGATCCAGAGCTGGTGAATACGACACCATGGATAAGTCGGCCGTCGTTCGACACCGTTTGGTTAGAAGGCCATTTCCTCAAGTTAGTCAAATTAGGCATAGATAAGACACTGCTGTATATGATCTATGATATGGTTACAGGTAGGAAGTTTGTTGTGAAAAATGGCAACGTTACATCCACCACAGTATTTCACATAAAATATAGGTTGCAACAAGGGGCCGTTGGATCACCGATCCTTTTCGCTAGATTCACTAGCGATCTTATTGGTTGCATGCCGCACTTAATCGCGTACGCCGATGATCTGATAGAGTACAGATCAGACCCGAAAATTTAAGTCATAAATAACATGTTGCAGCAAAAATTCAGCAAAATTCAGCGATTTTGCGACGACTGGAAGTTGAAAATCAACGTCCGGAAGTGCGAAGCTATTCTCTTTAGAACCCCGCTTTCCAGGGCCTCAAGGGACACGAAGAAAAACTGGCGCAAGTTCGGCATATTTGACCCGCGGGGCCAGCATTAGCTGTGCAAAATGTAGTTAGATATCTTGGCATTTGGCTAGACCAGTATTTGTACTGCGGCAAGCATGCAGATACAGCTCTGACAAAAGCTATGAAAGCCTTTGCTGCGGCAAGTTAGTTGTTTTACAGCAGCCAACTTGATACCAGAGTAAAGGTGATCTGCTACATGGCCCTCATACGGCCAATCATGGTGTACGGTTGCCCAGTGTGGTTCAATCTGAGTCCTTCCCAAATGGAAAAGATGAGGCTGTTTGAGAGGCAATGTCTCCGGGCCTGCCTCCGGTTGTATCGAACACCTGAATCCGATTACAAGAAATTCTAGCCCAACGAGGTCTTGGACAACAAGGCAAACTTAATCAGGATAGATAATTTTATTATTAAGCTGACTCGAAGGCATATTGCACGAGCGATGACTTCGACAAACAGTCTGATCTTTGGGGCTTACTACCCAAACCCTATGTACCACGAGAAGGTGCGGCAAAACGGCTTCATTCCGCCCTCAGCAATTCTCTATCTAGACTCTTAGGGGCTGATACAGAATACGGATATCCTATCATCTTCCATGTCGTACGCAGAACAGTGGATAGGCGACTCCAATATGAAGCCGACGTCGCTTGTAGACACGAGGAACTCCTTCGGTTCAGTAGGGCGATCTCCGCCCGAGACAGGGTACAGTCCGCCAAAGAACGTCACTTTTACTGGTGGCTTTACCAAAACCAACCCCCGCTACAGTTCGTTGTTAACCCCGGAAGTTGACCTTGTGGCCAGCTTACATAGTTTTTTTAAGAAAAAAAAAAAAATATATATATATATAAACTACAAAAATGTGCACCATGGCTTATTGAATATATATGTCACGCATAGAAAGGTTATATACGGCATGATGCACATATCTGCAATTAACGGGCACAGTTAGGTAGTCCTTAGTAGTTGAAGTAGTTAGGTAGTTGAAGAAATTTTCTTTTTTTTTATTAGTTTTATCTATGTTGTTAAAAATTTTAGTTTAGTTTTATTTTAGGATAGCTAAAGTTTATTTATAAAAAATAATCGCACTACCAAGTTTTTTGATTTTCAAATAGTTTTCTTGGAACAAATTAAAACATTTTTATACAACAATATTTTCACGCTTATTTGTGTCCCAAGGCAATTTGAATTAGATAAGATATAGATTAACTTAGAGCACCTGTTTAGGGTCAGTAAGTTAGATGTTAAACCATTCTTAGATTATGTTAAATAGTTTTAAGAATTTTCCTAGGATTTATCCATCAATTATATTCCGTTCAATAAAAATGCCAAAAAAAAAAAACATAAGTCAGCCGGCCGAAGACCTGTGACGACGAATGCCGATCGACTTATGACTACATTTATGGCTTAAATAGGTCTGGCCGTTAATGAGGGCAAACCGAAGTACATGCTGTCGTCAAGGAAGGACAGACAACGTCGACGTTCCGGACAGAGCTTCACACTAGGCACGTCGATGTAGTAAAAGGCTTTGTCAGCCTTGGTCCGGGATAACGACGAAATCAACCAAAACAATCAGAAATAGTAAAGGACTTTGCCTGCCGTGGTCCGCGATAACGACAAAATCAACCGAATCAAACGCAGAATCACTCTTGCCAGTCGCTGTGTTTGGCTCGGTATACCAGCTTCATCATCTCAATCCCACCTAATGGCAAGGAAACTTGGACGAACGGGTGTAGTGTTCCACCAGGACAACGCCAGACCACACACTTCGTTGATGACTCGTCAGAAGCTACGTGAGCTTGGATGGGAGGTTTTATCGCATCCACCATATAGCCCGGACAAAGCGCCAAGTGCTTACCACCTGTTTCTTCCACGGCGAACGCCCTTGGTGGTGTGAGGTTGAAATTAAAACAGGCTTGTGAAAAGTGGCTACCCGAGTTCTTCGCAAATAAGGAGGGGGGCTTCTACGAGAGGAGTATTATGAAGTTGCCGTCTAGATGGAAACAGATTATCGAACAAAACGACGCATATTTGAACTAAGTCCGATCACTGTTACCCTTTTTATGAAGCATTGAATGAAGAGCAAAAAAGCGGAAGGGAGATATTTGAAAACATTATAGAAGTGGACCCAACTTTGAATCTTGTGGAACTCCATTTAGCACATCCTTACTTTGGTTGTGAGTATTGTCAATTTTAAAGCTAAATTGTCGATGTCAATGTCGATGTGATAGTTTATGCGCCATGTCAATGCCCCGCTAGGGCCATCAAGGGCACCTCCAATGCTTTTTATTCAGCTTAAGTGTTCATCAGTTTGGCTAGCATCAATTTGCAAAACTGAGAGTGATTCTACAGGTCGAATTCAGTCTTAGACTACAACTTTAGTTGATGAGCCACCTCCTTTGCCACCATTGTACTCAATTGCTCTCAGAGTGAGTGTTTATATGCATGGCTGCATAATAATAATAATTGTATAGTGCGACACAAGGGGACTGTTGTGCACGTACTGCAGGTAGAGGGTACCTAGAATTTTTTGCCGACTCCGAACGGCGAAGTTTTAAAAGCTTTCTGAGACAGTTATTATTCTTTGAGTGTTGCCAGCAGCTCGAAAGAGGTGGGGCCGTGTGGAGCCGGGAATCGAACCTAGACCTCCTGCGTGTGAGCGTTGTACTCTGCCCACTACGCCACCGCGGCCATGGCTACTTAATGCGGCTAAAATACTTAGGTCTGACGGTAACTGAGGGCAAAACGAAGTATATGCTGTCGTCAAGGAAGGACAGACAACATCGACGTTCCGGACAGAGCGTCCCTCTAAGCACGTCGATGTAGTAAAGGGCTTTGTCGACCTTGGTCCGGGATAACGACGAAATCATCCAAATCAATCAGAGATAGTAAAGGACTTTGTCTGCCTTGGTCCGCGATAACTACAAAATCAACCGAATCAAACGCAGGTTCATTCTTGCCAATCGCAATGTCTGGTTCTGTATAACAGCTTGATTATCCCAGTCCCACCTCATGGCAAGGAAGTTACTAGAGGCGAATGAGGAAACCCTTAATCTTTCGAGGGCCATGTAGTGCGTTTGGACACCACTTTTTTTTTGAATCCGAGTCATTGAGCCAGCCCAACAGAAGACCACCTAAGCAGGGGTGGCGTACACAAGTGGAGATGGATCTCAACCAACTGGGAGTGCCCAACCGGAGGCATTAAGCACGAGATGATACTGGTTGGAAGGGCATGCTGGTTCAGGTCCACTCCAGTCATATGAAAAGGAAGAAGCTGCTGCCTAACAGTCTGAGAGTAAAAAAAAAAATTCAGAACTACAAAAAATTGTTAAACCTCTCTATTTTGCGTCGTAAATGGAAATCGAATGAAGCCATTTGAACTGAAGAATTACTGCTATCCAAGAACTTAGGAGGGCTGGACGAAAAATTCATCATCCAACTGGGAATGAGGGATGGTCTTCTTTTTGTGGAATGGCTTTTCCATGGAAATTTCAAATTAAAAGTACGTCCCTAAAAAGTTTAGATGGCTTTTAGGCGTTCTTTCAAAGTTTCACTGTATTCACAAAACGCAATTTCACATCTCTTCGAGTCCCTGGAGCTATTTATAGAAGGACCTCCACATGTTAGGGAACGATTTCATATAAAGGAAACCTCCTCTCTCTGATTGCGCAAATGTGCTTCTATGTCCTGCCACCTGCTTCACTTGCTCAGAACATTCCTGTCCACTGTCTTCAACATCTAGAAGCTCCCATCAAACAGTTGTTCAATGACTTCACATTTTCACCGAAAATTATAAACTTAACCCGGCGTCTACATTTTTCCTCCACTTTGATTACCTTCCGTTCGCAAAAGTACGTCCGCCGAACGAGTACGCACCCGGAGAACCCCTCGTGACTGTGCGTCGTGCAGCAAGACGTAGCATTTCGCTAGAATCTTCATCGAAATTGATTGCACGACACTCCAAAGTGATAAAAGTTTATCGGAAGCTGATTTGAAAGTCAATTATCCTCCGAGCGTCGTCATTGCCGTCGTCGTCGCCACCGACGCAGCGCGGAGGGGCATTTCCTATGCAGATTCTCGCGGATTGTGCGTCTCTGTGTGAGTGGTGGGGGAGACTACGCGCTATTAAGTCATGAAGGAGTTTCAATTTTTGTGGCTCCCTCAGCCATCGCCAGAAAGGATGTCGCTTCTTGTCCCTTTCTGAGAGTTCTCGTTCTCTTCGTTTGCACCCCATATTCCGAGCAAATGAATGTCTGAGCAAACGAAAAGAAGAAAAGTAAAGCCAAAGACATGAATTGGATTCGACTGTAAGGATAATAAGATAATAGGTGGAGCGGGGTGGATGTCTGTTGGCACTGGAACGCCGCGCATACTTGGATCTTAATGATTTGTGCGGCACATTAGCGATGTAAATATAGCGAAGATTAAATTTTTATTTGGCATCACAAAGCCGCTGTGAAGGGCGGAAGGGTGTTGACTGACAGCGTCGTTATGGCCGAGACGATGGGAAATTTAATTGTTAAATTGTTTGGATAGTGAAATGGCTGATGACGAGGGGAGCGCACAGCACATGGGCGGCCGCGGCTCTTTGGGAGAATATCAATTACTTTTTCAATTTATTTTCTGTTTGTCGCTTAATTCAATTTGTCGTGGGATTGAGGGTTTGCCTGTTTCTTGACTGGTTTGGCTGTTAATACATCAGCCACTACAGATTGCAGAGTTTACTTTTAATCTCGCGAACGTCTATCAAGGGGAGCTGTCTAAATGTGATCAAGTGCGCAAATGATGAAACTGTGAGCAGTTGTGGCTTGAATTTACTTTAGTAGGTCTTTATTTCTTGTCCATATTGCATTTCTTTTGAGAAGTAAATTGGTTTCTGATCGCAAAAGAAGGCAATGAAATATTCTAATTTACATTCAGATCGGAAGAGAACTGACATTCTAACAATTCCGCGGAGTTCTATTAAAACAAATAATAGCTGATGGGGAGAAGGAGTTCTGCAATCCAAGCCATTGGGAGCAACCAACCCAGAACGTTTTGGTCCTGCAGCACAACAGAAGAACTCCAGTCACCATTTTTTTCGAAGTAAGGAAAAGCTGCCGAGAGACCGTGACAGAGAAAGATGTCTGTTGCACACATGTTTTATGCATTCTTGTTATTCGAATATGTTCATTGTAAAGACCTCTCATTTTGATAAACCCTCTCATTTGTTTAATAAAATATCAGGCATGAACTCAATTTTAAACGTGTAACAAGATGTGTTCTTCGCGCTCTTGTGCTACCCGAAGAAGCAAATTACGAAGGTTGCCTTTTATACCATATTTCGGGATTGGACAACCCTAGTGCTGCAATCTGGCAACTGTCAGCTCTATCGGAAAGTTTGATACCTTTCTGGTTATACGTACTCAGAACGTTTTGTCATACGAGCGCTATTTGTGTTGTTACTTCTTCTTCTTGTGTCGCTACAGTCTGGGGTGGAACTGGGCCTTAACCAACATGCCTCTCCCGCCAGCACGATCTTTCGTCAGCTGTCTCCAGTTGCGCACTCCAAGTTGGTTGAGGTCCTTCCCCACTTGTGTGCGTCATTTTAGTCTAGGTCGTCCTCTGTTGCGTTGTCCCAATGGCACGGATTCAAAGACTTTTCGGGCCGGAGCAGTGGTGTCCATACGCTCTACATGGCCTAGCCATCTTAAGCGTTGTATCCGTAGACGCTTGACCAGGCGCATGTCGCTGTACAGCCCATAGAGTTCGTCATTAAATCTTCTCCTCCAGATGCCATCAAAGCTAACAGGACCAAAAATTGTTCCCAAAACTTTTCTCTCGAAGAGACTGAGGGCCTCCTCATCCGGGTACGTAGGACGGAAGTAGGACGGGGATGATCAAGCTGTTATATAAAGCGAGCTTAGTTCTTCGAGAGAAGGCTTTATTACTCAATTGCCTTGAGCCCAAAGAAACAGCGATTGGCAAGAGTGATTCTGCGATTGATTTCGGTACTGATGTTGTTGTCCCTGTTTACCGCTTCCGCTTCAATACCAGCAAACGCTTCATTGACGGCTCGCTGTGTTCGTCCAATCACGTCAATGGCATCAGCGTAAGCTAGCAATTGAACTGACTTCTGGAAGATGGTGCCTCTGGTGTTGACTTGTGAGTTACGCACGATCTTCTCGAGGATGATATCAAAGAAGTCACATGACAGTGCGTCGCCTTATCTAAAACCTTTTTTGACATTGATGGTATCGGTGAGTTCGTTACCGATGGCGAGAGTTCGCCATCGTCATCCTACACAATCTGACGAGTTTGGTAGGAATGCCAAAACTAAACATTTCACTGTATAGCTCGTCTCTATGTCATATGCAGCCTTGAAATCGAGGAATAGGTGGTGAGTGTCGATTTGCATTTCTTGGGTCTTTTCCAGGATCTGCCGTAATGTAAAGATATGGTCTATTGTGGACTTCTCTGGCCTGACACCACACCGATAGGGACCTATCAGGATATGGACAAAAGTTTTCAGACGCTCATACAGTACAGCAGAGTGGATCTTGTATGCGATGTTAAGAAGACTAATCCTTTGGTAGTTGGCGCAGTTAAAGGGGTCTCCTCTCTTGTGAACCTGGTGGTTTTTACAGTAACTTAAAGGATTCATCTCGCCCAAAAAATGGAACTAAATCGCTAACATTTTCTAGCGATTATATTTTACAACTTTCGATCTAGATTAACTCAACAACAGTACGTCGATGAACTTAATTCAAGCTTTGATGGAGCGATGAAGCTCCATCAAGGACGAGTGCTTATCGATGGTATGGTGAAATCAACCGAGGTCGTAGTTCACTCCAATACGAATTTTGTGGAGGTTTTCCAAAATCTGTTGTTTTTTAGGAAACCGTTAATGCTGTGCGCCAACTGATATTGCAAGATCATCATGTGACCTATCGTGAGATTGAGACAACGTTAGCCATTAGTGGGACCAGCATACATTCAATATTGCATGAACATTTGACCGTCAAACAAATTTGTTTTCGTTGGATCCCACACAATTTGTCAATCGCTCAAAAAAAGGCTCGTGTCGATTGGTCGAAAGAAATGCTCCGAATTACGATAGCGGTGATTCGAAACACGTCTATGAAACATGACAGGGGATGAATCGTTTATTTCCGCGTATTAGCCGGAAAGTAGACAGCAGTCGACTGTATGGGTGTTTCAAAATGAGCCAAATCCAACAAAAGGTGCTCGCGCACGAAGCACTTGAAAGCACATGATCGCCTGTATTTTCGAAAAACTGGACATGTCGCAATCGTACCACTAGAACAATGCAGAACAGTCAATTCTGAGTGGTACGCAACGATTTGTTTGCCAGTTGTCTTCCAAGAAATCAGGAAAACCAACCGCCGAAGACGGATCACTCTTCACCACGACAATGCGAGCACTCACATATTGGCTCCATCCACTGAATTTTCGTGCACTCAAAACATCGATTTGATGGTCATCCGCCGTATAGTCCTGACTTGGCACCGATTGACTTCTTTTTATTCCCGCACGTAAAAAATAGATGAGAGGTCAACGTTTTTCGACACCAGAAGGAGCGGTTGATGCGTTCAGAATGCGTGTTTTGGAGATTCCTCAATCAGAGTGACAAAAGTGCTTTAACAATTTGTTCAAACGCATGCGAAAGTGTATAGATCTTAATAGGGAATATTTTGAAACACAATAAAGCTATTTTCAATGATTAATATTTGTTTTTGTTCCCTAATCCCGAAATATAAGAGGCAACCCTCGTACACTCGCACGTAGAGGTTTTGATTTTACTGTTCAAGGAGTTCTCTCAAAAAGTCCAAACACTCACCATCGGGTGGCGTTTATGTCACTTCGAGAATTTATTTCACTTGATGAATTATATGTATAGGTACAGTTCGACGCTCACACGCCCAAAGTTTATGTCCGATTCCCGGCTGAACACCTCGAATTTTTCAAGGCACCACATCTTTCGAGCTGTTGGGAACTCTTAAAGAGTAATAACTGTCTAAGAACAAACTACTCAAACTTCACTGTTCGGAGTCAGCAAAAATCGCTTTTACTTATGAGAGAACATTAGCGCTCACAACACGAGTAGTTGATGTGTACGCTAGGCCCTAGTTCCCTGTGGACTGTCGCGCCATACAATTTATATTCTTCTCCTAGGATTTGCAATTTTTATTTGTGTGTTTAAGAAAGTTTTACGACAGAATTATATTCGTCGACTATCCATTTAACTATTTGGAGGGGACTCCAAGCAGAAAAATATTAGAATTCTTGAATACTCTTCAGCCCGAATTTTCTGACCCCTTGAGGTCGGTCAGAAAGCTGAATCGAGTTTGAATATGGTCCCTAGCCTCATCACGAAGAACGATTTAACAAAACGCCTCTATCTTTAGTTGAATGTACACACGTAGATAGTTCGTAGAAATGTCATCCAGAATACGTTTATGGACGCAGATATTTCGTGTTACTTCAACCAGAAATCGCGGCTTTTTGCCAAATTAATCTTTGTGATGAGCGCTTACCCACTTTGAACAATACGGTGAACTGTGGATCATTTTGGTGCAGTTCTTCACTTTTTTAGAACTCAAACCGAAGGAGTTTCATCCATGCAACATGAATCCATTTACGTAAAGGGGGTCAAAGTGAACTTCGCTTGGAGAGCAAGCTCCGAGTAGTTCGAAGACTGTCCGGCTGCCCGGAGATGTAATCGTCACCGTTTTCAATATTTCAAGTGTCATTTATTGTATACCTAGAAAAGGGTAAAATGGTCACTGGGCCTTGTTGTGCCAAATTATGCGACCATCTCCACATAGCTATAGGATGGCCAAGTCTTAACTCAGATCAGTGTGTTTCTGTCAAAGTAATCTGACACATTTGCCGTTGGACGCCTACTTCATCAACCAAATTCAGATGTGGCTTCAAGCAATACTTGTTTCTTTCTAGGACTTGAAACAGACACACTTGCTCACCATTTCAGACGATTGGAAAGCTTCTGACAGTCACAGAGGTATACCTGATTGATCGAAACTGGCCCTTCACCCAGGTTGAGGAAGTTGGAGCAATGGTTGAGTATATGAAATGCGTGGGGACTTATCATCGACTGAAGAAAGGTTCAGTTTTGGTTGGTCCTATACCAAAACAAGCGTTAGGGCTTATTACCTACAGGAGAAAAGTACCAAAACAAGCAAAAATCCTAGTGGAACCAAAACTACAATGTTTATCGGCGGGACCTCAAGTTTCTTTTTAAAAAAAGACTGATGTTGTATAGGATCAACTTTTTACACATTCCCCGTCATTGCGTTGTCATAGAGTTCTTTCCCTCCACCTAGTGACCAAATTTTCACTCGCTTAGCGTAACTCGTCAACTTCAAATGCTTGCCCATCAAAGTACCCCGCACTTCTTTTTTCACTGCCACTAAAGTTTCCAGCACAGCGCCATATGCGACAGACGAGCAAATTGTTTTCGCCTGTACAGACTACCGCGTACGTGACTCTGAAACTTAAACTCAATTCCTTTGAGGAAAATCCGTCATCCTGTGATTTTGTAAAAATAACACAAAAATGTAATAATTCGTCTCGAATACACACTTCGCATACTAATCTCATCCTCGAATCCGGGCATCCCACTCCGGAAAAGGGTTCAAAGTCGAACGCAAGTCGAACCCTTTTCCGCCTGCCTCCCCACTTGCCACTTCTCTCGATTGAGGCAAAAGGCTAAAGTTTCCATTCGGAGCAGTAACCAGCGAGGGAAACTTTTTAATCTGCCACTGACAGAAGCAATTACTCAAATTCGATTTCGCAAATCGGAAACAGTTGTCGCAAGGGGTCGCGTGTGCCGCTGGCAGCAGCCGCAGTGACGCTCCAGCACGAAATCCAAACCAAAAGTAACATCGCTCCCACCAGCGGCCCTATGGCCGTTTAAGTTCGCGCACTCCGCGTCGTAACTGTGTTTAATTTTACGCTCAAGTTGATTTTATAAATTGACATTTTTCACTTCATTGGGCTCCAATTGATGAAAGAACTATTTGATGGTTGAGTCTAATTAAATATTGGTCCTACGTTGGGCGCCATTCAGTAGTTGGCTAGCTGCGCAGTCTATCGATCCACGTCTTGTGGAGACCGGTGGGTGGTTAAATTTTTTGCCACAGATCAGGCAGCTTTAAGAGTTCGGGTCTTAAGAGGTCATTTCCGCTCTCAGCAAGTGACTTTCGGAAGCCGGGAAATTGTGCGCTTCATAAAAATCACACTCTCGCGCTTGCATTTGCATGAAACTCACAAGGAGGAGCTCGCCCAAGATGGTAAGGA